>JALXJV020000015.1:8392387-8992387 GCA_024633595.2 Lepomis macrochirus | reverse complement strand
AGTATTTCTGTCATCACCCATTGCACATACCCCATTGTATTTCAAAGGGGACTATTATACTTTCCACTATATTATTTGACAGGTGAAGTTAGTTACTTTATTGATTAGGTTTTACATTAAAATACATATAAGTTACTTGAACCCATCGCATTGTTAAAAATTAATCCATGGGTTCCCCACACATTTTGGTTTGTGGCCTCTCACAAATAAAGCAGAGCTGGGCTTCTTGTCATATTTCAGATGTTGTTAGCCGATGTAGTAACAGAGATTTCCTTTCTAAACTTCTCACATAGTTTCATTTAATTAACTGTTTGAGTCCTAAAGAGGCAAAATTATCTAATATTTCTAAAGACAAAATCAAAGACTAGACACAGTCTAACATATATAAACTTGTTTTATCTTTCTTTCCTCTCTCATTATGTCATGACTCCTCAGGTTTATCTTGTGATCCATAGGAGAGACCTGACACTTTGGTTGGGGACCACTGAACTCAACTAAAAACTGTACATAAAGTAGTTTAAACTTGCTCCAACTCGAGCAGCTACAACAGTAAAATGCTGCTTACACACTCATCATAAGTAGGTCATACAATAATATATCAGTCACTGACATTAAACTGACTATTACTTTTGATACTTTAAGTACATTTTGCTAGTAATACTTAATAAGCCCTTCTACTAAGTAGGATATTAGAATGCAGGACTTTTATTTGTAATGGAGTATTTATATATAACTTTTTCACTTAAATTAAATATTGGAGTACTTCTTACACCACTGTCTACATCCTATTTAAATGAGAAAGATGGTTCAGATTGTCTAAGTAGATGAAAAGTAAATAGTTTGTGATTCCATAACATTTTAGGCTGTGAGAAACACATACAATTTCACACATTAATGTAACTACAGAAATCGCATGCTAACATAGCCAGACACAGGAGAATATTACATATATGAATGCTTGAAATGACTTTCACACACTCACTGACCTGTCTTGGTCGGCACTGCGGAAGCGGGGGAGGATCATGTGGCGGAAACTGCTGGTTCGGTCCAGTTTGGGCTGACTCTTAGCCCTCTTGATCGAGCCCTTCAACCTTCTACTGAGGAAACTCTGGATACGGTGGAGGAGGAGAGCAACAACGGGAGCAAACAGATGGAGGAGGAGAGGAAGGAGGTGCATGGCGCGAAGTTACAGAGATGAAGTGGCCGACGTGAGTTGGAAAAGATGGGTTGAGTGGTGAAGAGAGGATTCAAGAGTTTGATATGGTTTAGGAGGTGTATAAAGTGAGAAATAAAGACAGATGATTCCCATGGAGTCAGTGTGGTTTGTGTTTGACGTATTTAAGTAACACCAAAATCAGATGGAGTCACACACACAAATGAAACACATGATGCGTGATGGGGGAGAGCACAAGGTAAATTTATTATCAACAAGAAATCAAACGCCCATACATGTCCACTCGCCACAGAGAACTGCAGTGTTGTAACAGATCCTGTGGTGGGCAGTGGTGTGCCATACAGTCCAACAACAAGCTCAGAGTACAAGCCTCACACAGGGGTGCAGTTCCTACATGAGCTTCCTTACAAGGTCAAATAACACAATCTGAGACACTTAAACAGTAAATTGTTCATTGATAAGGGAGATCATGACTTGGGGTCTGTCTCAATATCCACACTTGTGGTGTTTTAGAGTAGTCAGGTTCATACTTGTGTGATGTATTTGGGTCAGACTACAAGCATGTGGACGACTCACACAAATACTAATACTGATCATGGAACAATCCAGCTCAGGTGACTTGTTGGAACAAATAAGTAGGATTGCACATTCAGAAGCTGACTAAAATTAATAAACTAAATCGAGATATCTAGAACAATGGTTCCCAAACTTTTTCAGATCACAGCACCTATTCCAAGTAAAGTGTTTTTCATGGCGCTACGAGCCACCCAATCCCCAATATAACATGCAACTGTATGTAAACAGATGCTTATTGGTTTTAATAATTTTAGATTTAATGTTATTATAGTTTGTTCTATTACATCAATATCAAGTTAAATAGTATAGGCAGCATTTCTTTGAGCTTTGTTTATCATGTCAAATCTTAACATTGCTTTCTGCTGAACTGCTGAGCTCCCGAAAAACTCCCAAGCTGGAAAGGGTGTTTAAATTTAATTGTTGCTGATTTTTTGGCATACCCTCAATGCACCCCGGAATGGCACAACACCCACTGTGGGACCCACTGATATAGAAGGCGTTAGGGTCTACTGCACAAAAAAAAAGATGAAAGATGCACATGGTACTTTTTCGATTGGTACATACTTTTCTGCTAACTACAGATGTATCAACACACACGTATCTGCTCAGGTCCGCAAGTGTGGGTATGTGTGACAGTCCTTTTCTGTGCAGGACCATCCTGCCTACAACAAACCAGACTGGACAGACTTTAACCATGACTTGAACTGTAATCAGTTCAACACTGTAGCACAAACTGATGCATTCAAAGGGGGACCAAGTGAAACAAAATATTTGTGTTAAACGTACAACAAAAGCAATCTTCATACAATTTGAATTCTTTGACAGCAAGTGAGAAAAACTGCTCAAAGTAGGATAATTCCACTTCTTAAAAGAAATATATTTGGCTAGTTTTCAATATAGTGTGTAATTTTTTTGAAAATATGTTGGGAAAAAGTTAAACATTTCCCACTCTAATAAGTTTATTCAGCCCACTGATAGTAATTTTAAAACTAAAGAGTAACATTGGTAACATTTGTAGACAATAAATGTTACATTTCAAAGCTATTTGCACACTCTGATCTTTGTAATGCTAGCTGTGAAGGTTACTTCAGAGCTCAAAACGTGCATAAAATATCACTTTGTTTTTTCTTCTTATGTGCCACTGTGCCTTAAAAAAGCTTCACCCATTCAACATATAGGTGTGTCCAGAAGTCTCACAGTAATACCATTTAGATACCAATAGCATCACAGCATTTTTTTAATGGTAGAATAACTGAAAGGAATTGACACCTCGTCATCTTGCATGAGTCAAATGGCTTTGAAGCCTGTCTTGAGGATGTGACTAAAGACTTGGCTCCATCTGCTGGTTCACAGCTAATAGCCTGCATGACTAAATCTGATTTGATTAGCCGCTCCGTCTCACACTTTAAGTCTCAAAAATTAAAAGTATTCAATACAGAGAGAGAGTGAAAAGCCTGAATCACAATAAACCACAATAAAGTGGGATAATCGCGACAAGGGGGGAGGGGGCATTAACTTCATCTTTAGCACGTCCATTTTAGGTTCAAGGAGAACACTGATGTCACTTAGTGTTTCAGCCCTTCTACTACTTTCCACATTTAGTAGCTGTATGTAATTAGATATTCATTTTTAGAACACTAATTGACAAAAGTGGTATGAAATTAACTGCTGTCTGGGCTCTCTGCTGTGTGATCAACACAAGTGGTGGGATGTAAGAAAATACATTTGTTCGGATACTTGTGCTTCACCTGAATCTTTATACCTCTACCATACATACTACAGTTGATTTAATTTTTTGCCAACTTCTGTGATAACTGACTAATTGTTTGTCAGTTTTTTAAGCAAAATCTTTGGATGTTTTGTCTGCATCTTAAGTTTCCACTGTGACACTCCTCCTGCCCTTCAGGCTTGCTCATCTGAGATCAGAGAACATGAAATATTGATATGAAAACACTCATCTAAGTCACTATGAAATAATGATGAAACACAAAAACTTTGACCAAGCCAAATTCTTCACATTTACTTTAATGAAATAGGTGGATTTTGTTATTTCCAAGTGTGTGGAAGCTGTTTTTCATACCGCAACACTGAATAAGCAGCAAATAGTTTCCTGTGAAGGGAGGAAAACCTGCTATTTCCAGCTACAATGACAGTGTGCAAACACCAGCAGAAATAATGGAAGGGAGATGGGCAGCATAGACCACTGGCACAAACTTAATAAGACACCAAACTATCCTTTAAGCCCTTTTATGTGCACATTTGATTCCTTGTGATTGAGTTTCTGTTGCCATGAATAAAACAATAAACAGATTATTTCTGTCTACAGACTGAACGTGTTTTGCTGCCAGCTCTTCTCTCCCTCTTTGACGGAAGTTGTCTCTAGTATAAAAAAGAGACACTCCAGTGACAGCAGATTTCTTTTATATTGCTTCTCTTTTGGTCACATTAAAGACAGTTAACACCAAGTATTTGATTACTTTTGTTTCTTTCTTACATAATAATAATAATAATAATAATAATAATAATAATAATAATAATAATAATAATAATAATAATAATGTGCATTATTTGTATACAACTTTTCAAAACCCAATAAAAACAGGGCATAATATTAATTCTGATTAAATAGAGTTTCTCGTTCGTGGCCCTGAAAATGTTACTAAAGATGTTTTCCAGTATGCTGGCCCACTTGCGTCCTATGTTAAACCAAACTTGACGTTATATTTGACCCTCAATTGAAACTCAAAACTATGTGAACAAACCGGTTCAATCATGTTTTTCTCTGAGAAACACAGCAAAAATCAGGCCATTACCATCAACTTCTGACTTAAATCACATCATTCATGCCTTCATTTTCTCTTGTCTCGACTTGTGTAATGCCCTTTTTACTTGCCTGAGTAAAACTGCCCTGGCACGTCTACATCTTGTACAGAATGGAGCAGCTAGACTTTTAACTACAACTAGTCGTCAATCACATATCATTTCTATTTAAGCCTCACTGCACTGGCTGCTGGCAAGTTCATAATTGTTTTTAAATTTTTTCCATCAGTAATAAGGCACTACATGGCTTAGCTCCTGCCTACATTTCCAATCTACTAAGCTCCTACAACACTGAGTGGCCACAATCTCCCTCCTCCCATTAGATTAGCTGAGTCTGTTGTCTGTTTTAAAAAACATTTAAAACCCACTTCTTTAGGTTAGCTTTTTAGTAACTTTCAATGATGTGCTACGGGTGGCTTTATGTATGGTGCATTTGTATGTGGGTGTATTTGTATGACCTCTAAAATGTATTTCTCTTTTATGAACCTTGCGTTTTTATGTTTATGCTTGATGTTATGTACAGCACTTTGTAATACAGTATGAGTGGTGTTTTGTCTATGTGTGGCCCTGCAATGGACTGGCGACCTGTCCAGGGTGTACCCCTGCTTTCGCCCAATGTCAGCTGGGATTGGCTCCAGCCCCCCCGCGACCTTGTATGCAGGATAAGCAGTGATGCTTATGGATGGATGGATGAATGGAATAAAATATAAAGGACAAAATTATTCATTTTGTGCTTTCATTAAATTTGCTTCCCTTTTCCTTTTTTTGTCTTGTGTGTTTACACTCGATTGAATATGAGAGGTTTTTGCGTATACCGGTACATATGTGGATATTCATGAAGTTCTATTATTTTATGTCCTTGATGACAGGGTTTTAATTCTGCAAACAAACACATTAACAAAATGCAGTGCAGCATTTTAAATCCAACCTGCACTTAAACTGTATTACCACGCAATGATGAAGTAAGTTTGACAAACATTAATGTAGATTACACAACTCAAGTACGTTTCAAGAGTCTGCAAATTGATTTTCATACCACTGGGAAATAAATGCAGAACAATGTCTGCCTGGAACACAATTATATATAGCATGCATTTGAAAATAAGTCTGTCTGTATTAAAGGTGCTAAAACACACTGGTATGGCCCTTTAAGATGTTATTTTCACAGAGATTCTGTGAACTCTGTGAGTTAACACAGACTTCAGAAACCACGACTGAAATTAGAGGGATGTTTTCATCATTCTATGATAAATGCTGTAGTTCCTTAACCCATTTCTGACCAAGACCCAGTTATCTAAAGTTTTAAACATACTATAAACGTAACCAGTGTCTCTGCTTCTGCCATGTTTCTGTCACATACCTCAACAGGGGGCAGTGGTGCAATAAACGTTCCTCCAGCCACTGGACTTGAACTGGCAGCCCTCCAGTCTCCGCCCCAGTACAAGAAGGGGGGGGAGGAGGAGGCAGCAGGCGAGTGAGGCAGAGTGAAGGACAGGGAGGGGGAGAGGGGCAGCGAACGGGGCAAAGGGGGCGTGCCGGGCCCTTTCTTGGAGCCCTTTAGCTGTTTCTGCTGCTGGCACAAGGCGAGGGAGGGAGAGACAGCTAGAGAGAGGGGGAAAGGGTGAGGCGGGGTGCCGCTGGCCCGGCGGCCACAGGTGTGGGGCGGACCCAGGGCGGGAGGAGGGAGGAGGGACAGCGAGAGGGACGGAGGCAGCGAGCGAGGCCGGGAACAAGGGAGGTTACTCACGGATTGTCGGAAGGGTTGAAGGGGGGCAGTGGGAGGGACCTCCATGCTCGGCTGCTTTCCCGTGGCTATGCTCTTCCGCCGGGCTCGATGATCTAAGACACAGAGATAGAGAAGAGTTTGTCAGGTAAAACATTATAACACATCAGTGGAAAGGAAACATCAGAGGTAAAATGAGGACAAAAATTGCGGCGCAGAGCTACAGGTAGAGTGAGAGGATGTGGAGAGAGAAAGCCGGGGCCACTGTGGAAATAAACAGCTACAGGAGAGCTGTTATTGACAGTCTGCCTGAAGGAATGAAAGAGAACAGGAAAGAATATTAGAGCTAGATGGAGTTCAAAGGTGAGTGTGGGAGAAATGAAACCATGCAGGGTCACACCCATCAACCAGTACTGCTGCTGCTTCTACTGCTATCACACACATAAACTCAAATACACCTTGATCCGTGGAAGGGAGGAGCTTGACGAAGTGAGTGAGAGACAATTGTAGAGACAGACTGGACGTCAGATGAGGCAAATGTTAACAGTGTGCATGTTGAGGGGAGGGGAGAGAGGGGGGGGGGGATGGGAGATCCATGGATAGACAGGAGCGAGAATTAAACAAACAAAGCACTTATTGACTTCCATCAGCGAGTCGGTGCCTAATGCACTGAATTGGTCAGTAAGGTAATAAACTCCTGTCCTACGCTTGATGAATGACGGAGAGAGTGTAAATGTACAGTTAGAGAACACCGGAAACAAAACACAGGAGGCCTGGTTGACCTGGCGGCCTGTTTACTCACAAATTACATCAAAAACCAGAGTGTTTTTGGCCAGCATTTCTGTTGTCCAAATGTTGAAAAACTCAATAAAAGTCAGTACTATATGTACGTCTGTCTGCAGCAGTGTTCTTAAGGAAAATTCATGCACATTGTATAATGAAAGTGACTTTTAAAACAGCTACAGAGGGCCCTTGATGACCAAGAAATACATCTTTAATTTGCTAGGGCAATATCAAATTGTGCCACAAGATCTAAGAAAGGCCTACCTAAATCCGGGCCACCAATCAATTCAAACCGGCAAACCTGACATTTTTGCTACAATAAATCCTTTAAACCAGCAGAGCACAGCCAGTCACAAACATGTATTATTGATGACGACAGCCGTCCTTTGCATTCTGTCGCCTGTTAATCCAGTTTCTCTAACATGAACGGCATAAAAGGGAATGCTCATGCCTCTTTGACAAACAAGTGCTTACATCATTGTTTGCGCATTGCCCTCACTTCATATGAGCTGACCTTCTCTGCCATCGCCCAGTCAAAGAAGTGTGGCTCCTTGAACAACATACCATAAAAATTCAATTAAAAGCCTAGACCCAAATAGATAGATAGAGAATAGTCCCTTTTGCTGGTCTACAAACATTTTGACAAATGAGACCTGGTCTGGTTTTTATAGAAGTTCTTTGAATGTATAAAAAAAAAAAAAAACTCTTGAAGGCCACTGGGTCACCTGCTTGAGCTACTTCCAAGTTGCTTGGATCGTACAATATAAATATTTAAATTTTGTCAATATGGACACGCTACACATCGTTAGATTGGTTGGATTCTCAGCAATACAATCACTTAGTTCACTTTACGGAAACAATAAGCACAAAAGTATTCATGTTCATTCATATTTACTGGAATGGCAATGGAAGTAAAGACCTGTATATAGATGCCTGTCCCAAATACAGGGACAGTGAGTTCAGTGATTTAAGCAAATAAAAAAGCAAGGGCTATTAATATAAGATTTACAGTAGTAGAATAGCGCTGAACTAAGGTGTGTCTGACTCTGACCACCTTTAGAGGTAGGCTTAAAATCCAAATTATTCTCAACTGCCTTTAAAAGTTTTGTTTTTGTTGTTTTTACTCTCTTGATAGGCTTTGTTTTTAATTTCGATACATGCATATATCTATCTTTTTTCCTCTTAAACTTTTATATTAGTCTTATGTGAAGTACTTTTTGGCCTGCAGGTGAAGCTAGAAAAAAAGTAGGAGGAACACCAAAATCATTGGGATTTATCCTCTGGGGACAATGATCACCTGCACAAAATCTCATGGCAATCTATCCAATAGTTTTTGAGATATTTCAAACACACTGGCATTGTCATCCCTACAGTCATGCAGCTAGCATGGCAAGAAAAGAAGAACATACACGACTCTGGCTTTTGACTGGACTGTTATTATAAGAACAGCATGGTGCACATTTCCACAAGTTGAAGATGAAACAATCCCTTGTGTAATAAAACCAGGGTGATCACCTATGTAGAAGTCCTGCTTAAATAATCATTCTTAGCATCTCGGAATTACAGTAGGATGATATCAAAGCTTATTTTACATTTATGCATGTTTTGTTCTTTCCCTGTTTACTATTTATGTCTTTCTTTCCTTGTTTTTCCCCGTGTTTTCACTGCATGGCCCTATCAAAGAAAAATCCACAGAATAATAACCCTCATGCAAAATATAAGTTACATTTGTTCGTTTGTTCTAATTTCTTGTCTATTTTTCCAGCATTGCAGCCTATCTCACCCTGATGCTTCATGTTGATCATGTTGTCTGTCTCTGCTCTCTCCCTCTCTCAGCCTCTTCTGTCACACAGTCACACTAATACTCAGACAAACACACACACACACACACCTCTTCTCTCCCACGCAGCTATTTTACATAATTCAAATAGTGCATTTATTCCTCTACCTCTCTTCAGCTCCTGATCTCTCTCTCCTCTCTCTCTCATTTTCTTTCTCCTCCTTGCACCCTCTTCTTGCTTTCATACCGTTCTTTCATTGTCCTTTCATTCCCTCCCCTTCAGATATGTGTGGCATCTAGAACCCTCCATTTTCTCCATATTACCTTTATCTGTATTCCTCTTTTCTCCTCATCGCCCTCTCCTTTCGCTCCCTTTCATTTACCTGTCCAAATGGCAATCTTTTCACCACAAGCCTGACGTCTTTCTGTCTGCAATCCTAACATTTTTTCCAACCCACACAAGGAGGTAAAAAGATGACCACAAAGGTGTTTGTCACCCAGCCAAGACATCAAACTATGCCAGTGTCTCTTTGCCCACTGCTTCAAAATGACCGAATCAAATTCTGTGGGCTGGATGACTGACTGGTGGAGGAGTCTTCTAAATTTAATCTGATAGTGCAGGGACCTTTCATGAAAAGGTTATTGACTAATCACAGGAAAGGGAGGAAACTCGACATCTAGCTCCATTAAAAAAGTGTCAAGAATGATTATGACAGTTGACTGTAATTGTATGAAAAGTAAATTTTCATCTCCTTAAAATTGCATCTGGTAATAGAGTTACATAATGCATTTTTCATTTGTAAAAATAAACCTAGGGTTACATAAAGACTGACATAAAATTTAAGATACTGTTTGCTACCTAGTACATTTTCAAAAAAATGATGTTACTGATTGGGTAAACTATTCCAGGAATTGATCTTTAGTTTAGAGATATTGAAGGAGTTTCAATTAATGAATTTTGAAATCTTTCTTCAAATATTGTTAATTCATCTTGTGTGGCTGTCATCACTGGCTCACAGTTGAACTAGCAGTTTCTTAGGTAGTATTTAACAGCAATTATCTGCGGTGACACCCTGTATGACTGGAGGTTATGCCATCACTCTGTATGCATCATAACTATAGCCATTTCAATTAAAAGCCCTCAAAACAGTGATATCAAGATCTACTTTAGAATATATAGTTTCCTAAACTAATTAGTTTCTCCTGGAGGAGCAGATTGAAAATGGCGATTTAAGCCTCAACTGTCTTAAGGTAAAAAAACCCCCAAAAGTTTGGTCTGATTCTGTGCATTTAGCTATAGACAGTGAGATCAAAAAAACAAGCAGCCTGTGAGTGTATGCACTATCCTAACCCTTATGGTGATAAAAAAAACACTTGGTAATGTTGGTGCCAATTTGGAGTCATAAGATTCAGAGAGAGCACATGTTTTATTACATCCTCCAATGGAGGGTTTCATTTGGGTGTGAGTCGGAGTTGGAAATCCACCAGGTCTTTGTCTGCTGTAGCTAGTAGCAGTTGTTATTATTTCCCCCCCAAAGTACAGAAAGTGTTTACAACAAAAAAAATACTTTATGTTTGAAAGTTAATGTGTAGGGATTAGACAACCCACTAGGACTGCCCCCTGAATGTGATTCAATAATTCAAATCATCTGTCGAAAAGCCTCAAAAGTGTAATTTTGACAGTCAAATCAATGCACTTTTTTTAGCTGTTTCATTGCACACAGAGCATCACAGCATAACAGGCTACACATTTGTAGAGTCAACATTACCTAACTATAAAACTAACTGTGATTGAAATGGAGGCCAGTGTGCCTTGTTTCTTTTAGCTCCAGTGCTGAATGCTAGCAAAATTGGCTACTACTTTAAAACAGGTGCTAGCTCCTCTTCCTCTACTGCCATCCACTGTAACTGAACTCGGACCAGAATGCACACTTTTTATTTCTTTGACTGTGGGGCTCTGATCTCTGTTGTCACATCATAGACGATAATCAAAGACACTAAAGTCTTCAGAGTTCACATTTTGTTTTAGCCGTTCTTAAATTGAGTATTTATAAAAACAAAGAAAAAGAGTGGCGACTCATTTAAAATTGTAATTCGAGTACAGACCTCTTAATCACAGCATTTTTGTAGGAGAACATTAAAAGATAAAAAAAAAATGGGACATAAAGCCATATAGATTATATACATGCTGTTATGCTGTGATAAACAGATACTAATTTGATAGTTTTATGGAAAACAAATTATCAAGTGATATGTACACAGCAAAACAAAAGTCTATGATGATTGCTATTCACAAGAGATAAACGGTCTTAATAAGCATTAGCCACTTGCAGCAGTCTGTGTTCACATTATATTTCATTCAGAAATTGCTGAGCAAGAATTCCCTGCACCATGTAAGCATTTACTTTCTTAATTTCTAAAGAGACTTTATTGCAATGTTAGGATTTAAATGCAGTGTGACCTCCAAAATGTATTTCTACAACCAATGAGAACACATTGTCTGCTCTATTCTTCCCACACATGGTGTTGAAATCTGAAAAGGGAATACTAATCCTTTCTCTTGTAATTTATAGGAGTGGCCACAGAGGGCAGATTACTGCTGATTTGCAGTATAAAGTATATAAATCATGACTATAATTTAAAGGCACATAGGTCTACAACACAATGCCTTATTGCGAGCATAATGCGCCATTCTGTGCTATGCACAACTGCAACTACAAAGTTAAATGGTCCTTCATGCATTTGACCTTTCTGCGCTAATACTGCACATTTTTCATCTGTAGTCCCTGGGCAAAAGTGGCATACAGTAGGCACACTAAAAAAAATACAAGATAAAAATTAAAGCCGTTATTGTAGTTCAATTACAGACAGAGCAGATATACACACACACATAATTTAATATGATAACCTTTACAAGATAATTACAACTAACAAATTGCAAAATCATGTATTTATCTGAAAATGCAGTTCATGCAAAATATAAAAGATTGACCAGCTGTCAAAGACTGTGAGATATGGTTGAAAGCTTATTAAGTGGCCATTTAATTAAGAATGTTTTCTCAATACTGAAAAAGGAAATTAAAACATAACACTCTAACAGTAGAAGTAAATAAAGGTGATATCAACTCTCGCCAAAATAAATTTGTGGTTGTTTTCCACCTGCATTTTGTATCAAACAAATATATTGTTTAAATGGGAAAAGCATCAAACATCATAAGATTACTAAAACTACTATAAGTTAGTAACTGGACAACCCAGACCCCAAACCACCTGTAGGCTGGAGGGTGATAGTCTAGAAACCTGAGACAGATCTTACACTAATATTCAACATCATGGCTTAAAGAAGCAATCTGTAACAATTGAGCATACAATGCAAAACCTTCTGCGTTTCTCTCTGCTGTCCTTATCACTTCACTAAGCCTCTGCCACCATACCCACAAAAAGGAGAAACTTATCCCTCATAGGGCTCACTCTCCACGGCAAGAGTGTCGCCAAGACCTCGGCCCCTCTCTCTTTGACTTGTCTTCTCAAATACGCTTTGCTGGCCAGGGCAGAGCACCACAGGCTTCAGACACTGCTGCAACAACATCTAACAGCAGGATGAGAGGCTAGTACAGCACTGCCCCCCCCTCAAAAGTTATTCCCCACTGTTTGTAATCATGCCTCTTTGCCGTTTGTTGATACAAGCACCATGGCACCGGACATAATGAGCCCGAAGCTCCGTGTGAAATCGGGACATGTCCACACAGGTGATTTGTACTGTACACTGTTGTGGGAAAGGAGTGATGGGCAGTTCTTTCATTACTAGTGGTTGTGTCTCAGCCATTGTGTTTGCAAAACCTCCGAAGCCGTGAGCTGAAGATATTGAGCTTAACTGAAGATATTGAGCTTAACTGAATGAGATCATGCGTGGGGTAGGGGGCTGCAAAGCATGTGTAGGATGTGTGACTGTGTAAGGTTGTTTGACTCGGGCCCGATAGATTCTTGCAAATGGCATTAGGAGCAGAGGAACCTGATTTATTTCACAGATTAGCTCATGTCAATATCCTGCTATGTACATGTATTTGCTATATGCAAACATTAACATGCTTTTAAGGACAACATTACTCTCTTCTTGACAGATGGGTTGGCGGTTACACTTGATGAAATATTCTCTTCTTCAACTGTAAGATACTTATAAGAAAACTGCTTACAACAACATCATTAAGGGTTTTGCTGTAGGCTGCAGTAAATCCAACCAAGACAAAGTTTCTGGGACCTGGCAATTAAGTTACCTGCTGTTCTTTTTAGAGAACAGTGTCACTTTTTGTGAACAGTGTCCCTTTTTGCCCTATAAGATTGTTGGAAGTAGATCAGACAGTGAGTTGCAAAAACCCTTTGGAAAATATTTGAACCCAAAAAAAGCAGTTCCATTGTTTTGGCTAACTCCTGTATTTTTAACATGCGCCTGGATTTCCTCCACATGCATGCATTATCTATTATTTGATAAGAGTAGGCATGAGAGCAGATCTCATTTTGGAAAAGGGTGCTCTTTAACTTGAATACACACCAAAATCCACTTCTCAAACAAAATACACCGTACCTGCTCCTTTTCACACTTAACATGCACAGAGTGGAGAAATGTGGGCAGCAGTGTGTGCAAAGATTCATTCAGAATCAGTATATAAATCATCTGATCTACAGTCTTTATGGAAGGATTGGAGATGGGTGGAGTTAGCAGGGAGTACTGAGCAGAGACAAATTAAAACTGAAAGAAATGGCATGGTCATTTTCTTTTTTTAACACCTGCATTCTCACTTTAATGGCTGTCTAATTTAATTGAAGCCATTAAGAATTCTTTTTATTAAAGTGTTAACAAAGGCATCAGTCTGGAACCAAAAAAACCCGTCTAGATAGATCCATTTAAATCTATTTCTCACTCACTCTCTTTTTGATCCAAACCTCTGTGTTTCATTGCCATGGCAACATTTTTTTTCCTGAATATCTTACATTTTAGTTTTAAACACGCTATATATAAAAGTTCTTAATAGAGAAGGTGGTTAAGTTTTTTGTGCACAAACTGGGCTGTTGTACTGTATGCTAGATTGTACATGCTATAGCCCCGCAACCACACACCCACACACACACACACACACCCACACACACACACACACCCACACACACACAACCATACACACCGAGCAAAGGAATGTGTTTAGAAGTAGTCTAACTGATGACTTACAAGGAAAAAGTGAAGACATTTGGTTTGATTTGCTTGTTGTACCTATTTTGAAATGCAATTATGTAACTACTGTTCAGAGATGATGTAAAGGGTTGAAAAGCAGACTTGAAAAATGCATCCTGGCTGAAGCTCCATCATGTCACAGGAGGTTGTGATTCAGTCTGGCTGGGGTCATGCAGCACGTAGACATGCTTGTCTCTTTTATTTAGCTGCTTAATAAATCATCCATGTGCTGACATAATGTTGTTCATTCCTACTATCACTGTGTTGAAATGTTACTCTGGCTTTTGGAAAGATGGCCAGGTGCACAGCAATTAAGAATTTAATCCATGATGAAGACTCAGTATCCCTCAGGTAGTAACATGTGACATGTCTAGATGATGGTTGTGTTCAAAATATGGTTTAATAAATTATTTTACCAGCATTATATCAGCCTGTATACACACAGAACAAAACCTTAGATTGCACATACGGTACTATACGGCACAGGCATATGTGTTCATGTGTGTACAGTCATGTGCTAGGCAACATGTGAAATGCTGCGCTTGCTCATTGTGAATGTAAATCTGATGTCAAGCTGAAAACTGAAGAGGGAATGTGTGGGTGGCAATAGCTTCCAGCTTAGACCCTCTGAGAGAACTGAGAGAGAGACAGAGTTAAAAGAGTAGGAGGGAGGGATGTAGACACACATGAGTAAGAGGTTGGTTAAAAAAACAGAAAAGGAACACTGTGTGTGTGTGTGGGGGGATAAGTGTTCATGTAGGAGTAGGAGGGACAGCGCAAGAACAACACTATATGGAGTGAAGACTGGATGACAAAGAGAGATGGAGGGAAAAATGAAAGAAGGAAGAGTGAAATGGAGGAAATGCATCTGGGGGAGCAGTAACAAGAGAGGGAGTTTGATGGGGGAGTTGCACTGAGGAAGGGGGAGTTGGATGGAGAGAGGGAGGGTGCATAAGAGCCAGAGATGGAGGCTGGAGAGGGAGTGGGTGTCTTAATAGCGCTGAAACGCTCAGGGCTTTTTGTATGTTTGCCTTTGTTATGATAGAACGCTGGTTGGCTCCCTGTTTGCTTTTGATCCATGAACTGTGACTACGAATGCAAGGCAGTCTCTCCTGTGTTTAAAGTGCAATGCAGCGACTACATCAAGGACTCTCATTACATAATTTAATGTATAAATGTTGTAATCTACTGTAAAGCCCAGCAGGTAAAGCCATGCACTAACGCTGCAAGGGGTTTAGCGTTTTGTTCTCTACAGTAGCTAAATGCACAGAGCATTTTTCAGTTATAACATTTTTTGTAAAACATTTATCTAGACAAGTCTTGGTCACTCCCTAAGCTGATAATAGCTCTGTATCGGCTGTTCAAATCTAAAAGAGCTGAATGTGTGTGGATGTTGAGCAACGCTGGCACAGAGCTGACTTATAATGTGCAAGGTTTCAATCCTTCATACAGCAGCAGCAGCAGCAGCAGCAGCAGCAGCAGTCTTTCTTTGTAAACCTTGACCTCTCTGTCAAAGTCCATTCTGTTCTCTGAACAAATTACAGATGGACAGTGTGCAAATAGCTATAGTATGTTTCCATGAATGATTGATGTGATTTGTAGAGTCTACAACTTAACTGTGTCTGGATCTGTTTGCTTAGTGGCCATATTACTTCATATGAAGGGCTTTTGGTGGTGTTGCATATAAATACAGCTGCAACTAACATTTATTTTCATTATGGATTTATCTGTCACTTAACTTTACAATGTATTAAGTCATTTAGTCTCTGAAATATTGATGAGAAGTGCCGATCACCATATCTCAGAGCCGAGAGCATCATCTTCAGATTGCTTGTTTTGTCTTACCACAACCAAAAACCAAAGTATATTCAATTTACAATTATATAAAACAGAGAAAAACCTAACCTACTAATCCTGACATTTGAGGAGCTGGAAACAGTAAATATGTGGTATTTTTGCTTGATAAATGACAGGCGCACTCCACCAAAGTTCAATTTACTCATCAGCATGAGGAGTACGACTCAGTTGTATAATGGCTTCTGTGGCACCAGAGGATCTTTCTAAAGTTTGAAAAAATTATCTCAATTTCGGCTTGAGAGAAACCTGTGTTATAAAGTGGAGGTGTGCAGTTTTTAGTATGCGGGTGTTCATCATGGAGGGAAGGGTCTAATGAAGGACAATATCAAGTTGAATTATGGGAAATGTAGGAACCTGTTTTTTGGGCAGGACTCATAGAGCCAAAGTAAAACTGCAACTTATGGTTCTGTTCCATAAGTAACAAAACCTGATTCAAACTCACACACTAATAACTAAAAATCCAGCCTTGGTACAGCCTTTCTAAACAGTATGTCATGCACTCTGTATGTCTGATTCAGGACTATAATAAAAAACAATCTAATAACGTAGTTTAAACATTTTAGCAGTTTAAACATTTTAGCAGCCTTAAATTAACAAAATTTCCCATATGCCCTAGACCATTGCAGGATAAACATCATGGTCAGAAGAAGACTGAGTTGAGGGTCCACAGATATTCAGATATATCTGTACAGGACAGAGCAGTGTTGAACCCCAAATTTCTCCCAGTGGTGTGTGAGCGTGTGAATGATTATTTTGTTTCTGATGAGCAGCTGGCGCCTTATCCTCTGCCATCAGTGTTTGAATATGTGTGAATAGGTGAATGGGACATGTAGTGCAAAGTGCTTTGAGTGGTCGAAAGACTAGAAAGGCACTATACAAGTACAGAACATTTGCCAAATAGCTGGCTCCTTTAAATGAATAATCAAGAGTTGTTGATCATTAACTTTCTGTTGATCAACAAATCATTTCAGCACAACATATAAATGTACCATGCCAACCCTGACTGGAAAACAGTATAAGACTGGCCTAAAATACGAAATGTACTCATCATTACATAAATAAGTCAAACATCTAGTGTGAACATTACACAACAACTGAAAGTACAAAACATACTATAGCAATACTCAAATGTGCAGTTCAATGATGGGGATTTCAGTTACTGTAACTAAAAAATAAAAAAATACACAGAGTGAAAAAGAAGCACCAGCCAACAGTTCAATCACAACACATTTTGACTGTCGATCACAAGTTTCTCTACTCTACATGAACAGCACGAGCCAAGTTGGCATTTAACCATAATTCTGGACAATCCTTTGTATTCTTGAAGCTGATTTGCCAGGCAAAATGGTTTTTGAATTTCAGAATCCACTAGCAGTTATTTTTTCTGCCTTTGCTGTTGAAGTGTCTGCTGCAGTTGAGTTTTTTGATGAAGATTTTTGCTGTCATTGTTGATGATGACAATGATAACAATGGCGATCTGCTGCCTGATGGTAATGAACAAGACGGTGGTTTGTTTTGAGGGTTAAGGTAATGTTGTCCATAGTGTTGGTGCCATATATACACAAACATACACTAAAACAGTCACATTTATGTGTACACTATTTATTATTATTGTTATTATGATGACCTTATCTGTACTGCCTTGTAGGGCTGGACGTTATGGCCAAAAATGTTATCACGATAAAAAGTTTCATATCTTTGATGTCGACAGTCATCACAATAAATATCAAATGGTTATTTCTTTCGAGTTTAAAGGCGGATTTTTGCTCCTGAGTGAAAGTTGAAGAAACCTGATTGCTAATTGTGGTCTAAACTTTTCTTTATGGGCAACAATTGAGGCCAAACAGTGGATCACTTCACAAATCTGAGGTGGAACATTCAATAATGATACAATCTTTGTCAACAAATATGTACAAATAAAATTAAGTAAAAGCTTTTTTCAGTCCTTTTCCACAACAAAATAAACATCTTAATAAAAAAAGTCCTAATTCATGTATAATTCAAGTAAATATAACCAAACATTTATTGTATATTTATTGAACATTTGTTATGTTATTGAAAAAAATTATATTGTGATAATTATTGTTATTGTTTTATTGTCCAGCCCTACTGCCTTGTGTATGTCTTTTCATTGTCTCTTAACTGTTGTCTGTGCTATATGTATGGGGACACTCAATGTCTATCCTGTGGGATTAATAAAGTATTTTGCATCGTTTCGTATCATATTTGTTGGATGCTAAAGCTATCATAGGTAGATTTTTGACATTTTTGAAAAGTTGACATTTTGTTTGATTTAGTTATGTCCACCGTAATATATACCTCCATAGAGTGTACACAGCCAAATAAAATAGACATATTACATACCTGTCTAAGAGGAAGAGGGCCAATTCAAGATCGGTTTTGAATTCTTTCAAATCTCACAATTCTCTCAATTTGTTGAATGACCGACCAAGGTTGACTCATGCTTTCTCTATCACTGTCCCTTTTTCTCTTTGCCGATCCTGCCCCAGTATCAGCCATAACCATGTCAAAGTGAAATTCTCTAAAGAAAATTCTGTCTAATGTATTTCTTACTGCGAAACTTATTCTTACTGCTTGGGAGAGTGTAACATAGGCTCTTCCGGTCTGAGTGGTGCATGCCATAAATCGTTTTGTCTGATTTCACAGGGAATCAGACCCCGTGTCTATAGAATACCTATATAAAAATAGCCAATCTTTGTGCTGATGGTCTCATTTACTTATGTAGGTCATATAAAGGCAACAGTATTAACTTTAGACTGTTTCACAACCTGTTAAAACTCCTTGTAGTTGCTTTAAACACAAAGAAATGAAAGGTCTAATTTTGGAAAAGCTTGTGACTCACGTTGGGAATTATTTGATTTTTAGAGCAAAGAGAAGTGAGTACAGTCTGATCTAATTTATCGGGCTAATGCTTGTCAAAGTACATCATTTACTATACATGAAGAATTTTATTGAGCCTTTATCTTTGGAAAAGATTGTTTAACGCTTAGAACAATCGACTGAAATGTCCAGCATTATAGGAGCAACATAAAATACTATTTTATGCAAAGGTCTTGTTTGAATATTACATTGCATGTGAGGAAACAGCAACAAACCCACAGAAACCCACAGAGAAATGGATGCAAATGGGATGCAGATTAGTAGTATATTTACAACATACATTTACTTGGATACTGCTTTTTATGTAGTATGCAAAAGTACTTGAAGAATGTATCTCCAACATTAGATATTGGGCATTGGTACAATTGATACTCCCACTCAGAAAACATGACTGCTGGTATGAAAGGCACACTCACTGTCCAGCGTCAGTCAGTCAGTTGAATTATTGGACTTTAAAAAAAAAAAAAAACTGCATATGATGAGTTGGATTCACATATATATGGATTTTAGGGGAACAAAAGTCAAATAAGTAGACAAACATGTCCTACCTAGATCAGATGGGGCTTGTTGTGCTTTGTATCCAGACTTCTAGAGACAATGTCTCTGGGTTTCCAGTCTATGTGACCCCACAGTAAGCTGATGCCAGCTAAGACTGGAGATGCATTCGCGGACTTCAGCCTGTATTCCACTGAGTCTTGATGTCTGTTTGAAACTGCAGCAGCTCCGTAGTTTGTGTGTTACATTCCACCGAGTATTGACACTTGTTCTGAATCGATACTCCAAAAGTACACAGTGATATTAACGTCTATAAATAACTGAGCATGTTGGTGTATCTGCAAATGGCACCCGCCAATAAGTTTCATGACACATGTGTTTGTCTGACTGTTTGAAAATCAGGTCCTCTGGAGGGTTTATAAGGCCGTGTTCAAATTCCAGACAGAGAAGTATTGCTCAGATAGTCAGCACTCAAATTAGCCTAGAAAAAAAACAGAAATCAAGAGGACTCTAACTAAAGCAAAGCCAGTGAAACTGATTCCACTACAAAAGCCCAGTACAGCAAAACACTTCCATGTTGCAAATGGATGAATGTTGGCCTTAAATCAATCCATGAACTTTAAATATTTCATAGACAAATAGGTATATGAATAAATGATAAATCGCCTCTACTACCAAGGCACCTGGAAACAGGGCTTCTTCAAGGTATCTGGATATATCTTAGAATAAGTGAATTCTAAAGGTCTAATAGAAAAAGAACTACAGTGATCTTATAATAAATTTAAAGTACAATGCTATACAAATATCACAGAAAACTATAAACTATATATTTATATATATTATTTTAAAGAAATATTGTAGTCTAGTAATATTTAAGACAGATAAAAATACCATCAAGTGCAATATGGTGACCATAAACTCACTACTAAGCGCCACAGACACACTAGAAGTCCCTATATAAAGATTACAGGAATATTATTAGGATTTTTATCTTAGGTTAATCTGAATTATCCACTACAAACACCTTAAGCTATCAAGAAAATGTAACCAATACACAAAGGTAAACACATGTAAGTGGCCTTTAAGTGGGAGGATGTCCTTCCAAAGGGTACTGAACAGGTAAATTAGCAACTGCAGGACTTTACTTCTCCAAAGTGCTGAATTTACCTTTAAGGTGACCCAAAAGTGCCACGTTGAAAAGAGTACAAGATGACAGCTAAGTAGGCCACTGTTCGTTATCTCGCATCTTCAGACTAATTAGTGAGAGGTAAAACGACAGAAAAACAAACACTCCCAAAGCCAGCTGAATGTTATAATTTCACACTGAGGCACTGTTCATCTTCCCCCCGCCTCCCCCTGGCAGCAGCAGCCTGCTTCTTGAGCACCGGTAACAGCGCCTGTTCCGCGGCGGGCAGTCCGGCTGAGAGATCCTCCTCCCCGGCCTCTCCCTGTCCTCTCTCCCCGGTGCCCTCCGCCCCGACCCTGCACTCGCAATTCCGATGACCGACGGAAGATCCGCTGAGGCCAATTTCTCTCATCTTTTAGATGGGAATGTTTCTGCGATGGCTTCCTTAGTAGGTGTCCGCCTTGTGCATGATAAAAATGAACTTGCAAAGGGTGGATGGGAGAACGGTAAACGCGTTTCTGCTTTGGACTCAAAAGAAAACTGGTGTTTCATTGCAATCAAAAGCTAGGTACGCACGCAGAGGGAAAAGGGCTGCGTGTCTGAATGTGCATTCATGTGTGTGCACGTGCATGTGAGCGTGCTCATCCATGCCCATGTGTGCGTGAAGGAGCGGTGCGGTGCGCTATGGGTCCGCCTCTCTGTATGTGCGCCAACGTAAAGGCGAAGAAGACGCGCTCCGCTCTTTACTGCGCCTTTTTGTCCTGACCGGACCCCTCCAACAGGGCAGCCAGAGAGCAAGCAGGAGAAATTAAAACGGAAGCTTTAATTTCCAATGCAGGCGGAAATATGTGGACAAGCACCAAAACCACAGATCGTTGTGGGAAGAGAGAAAAAACGAGGTGAGCCGGTGGAGTGGCCAAGAAGCAAGTAAACGCCACAGAATAAAGTAGTCTAAAACTGCAATGCTTAAAAACTGAACGTGTGCCAGTAGCTGACAGGCAGCACAAGAAAAAAAAAACGAGGCGATAATGGCAACTTAGTCCCTTGTCTTCCTTCCCACCAAACGGCGGTTGATCCTCAAGTAATCCGCCTGGCAAGCGATGGATGTTTTACAGCGTCCTGTCTGCTGCCTGGACGGAGATAATCCTGCACAGGTGGACAGCAATACAGTTTAGGGAGGGAAAAAGCAGTACTCCGATCCCCTGCGCTTCAATCTCTCTCTCTTTCCAGTAGTGTGTAAGACAGAACGAGAGAGAGGAAGAGAGAGATGTTTAGAAGGGGTGGGGCTGACTGGATCCCTACTGGGACGTGGAGAGATTTTAAGCCCTGCAAGAAGCCCTCTTCACTTTTTCTCCTCTGTCCACCAAACCCTCCCCATTTTCCATCTGCCTATCACCACTTTCTGTTTACCTTTCACCTCCTCCTGACACACACGTGCACACATAGCGCAGTGTGAAGTCAGAGCCAGGGGCAAATGTGTGGGAAGCATGCAAGCATGTTATTACTCAATCTACACACATCTAAAAAGCCCGAATTGTACCACCTGCCCATGCTGTTACATACAGACAAACACACCCATAGGCAAATCATGACCAATTAAAAATAAAATAAAAAATTGAAAGATAATTTCTATACTCAAGCCTTGCATGATCCCTGCTAATTTTCCACGAGCTCACATGCTTTTCCACAAATACTGCTTAGAAATCCATATACCAACCTGACAGCCAATACGTCCAATTATGTAAATCAACCAAACACTTAATTCTACATCTCAATAGGCTGTTTCTGACTTTGTATAAACGATGCAAGCGACGTCAAGTACTTTTACATTTCAGTCCTAAGGACATCACCATTGATTGGGCTTTCAGCAATGATAAGCAATCAGCACTTCCAGAAGGGTAAAGGGTATCTTAGATCTGTTTCCATGACAACTGTGGGTTTAAAGCAACTTTTTTAACCATCGTTGTTATTATGACACTGTACTGTTGCTATACTCACCACACCATAGTCCTTTATCGCTGGTAAGATATAAAGAAATATAAAAAATAATATTACCTCCAAGCAGGTGGTGGATTTCTTCATTCATGCCTTTTCTACCTTAAGATGCCCTATATTTGTGTAGTTTCACATCAATCGAGATTCACATGAGGCTAAAAAGATGATAAACTCTGTTCTGCAGTTACTGTAAAAAGGTGGTTAAATTGACTTTACCTGGGTTTAACCTCCACCACATTCCTGCTCATGTCATCTTCAAATAGTTTCCAAACATCAGGGACGGCAGAGACAGGATTTAGGGATTCCAACAAACAATTCAGCTACTTTACCCCCCATGGTTTTCTTCCTCTCTTCCTCTCCTGTTGTCTTTTCCTCTCCCTCCCTCTTTCTCTCTCTCTGTAGCTCTCATTCTTTCTCTCTCCAACACAGCCTGTCTGTCTGCTCTATAATTATTTCCATGGTTACCATTAAGGATGTGAAGCTAAGCCTGATGCACTATGGTAGTAATCTTTTCTTCTCCTCCGCCTGTTCCCTCTGTCCTCTCCCTCTCATCTGTCGCTTTTTCTTCTTATTCTGCGTTGCTACGTGAGTCTCTGCAGCCTTCTCTCACAAAACTCCTTTCTAGTGCTTTTCAGTTGCTACATGTGCAATCTGCTTAAAACCAACATTTAATTTGGAAGATTATACAGCTCCAGTTACTGCACAAATGCATGTCCATGTAATCCATATGTAAGCAAGTCATGCAGTCAACATGTCCCATAAGCATTAATCATATTGTGTTACACTGCTGTAGTTCTCAGTGTGCATGGTAAGACGCTGCAAGAGGCTTGTAGATCAGCAGCCAAAGGTGCAGACAAACACCCACCCTGCTGAAGTGTTCTTGAGCAAGACATAGCATGGCAAAGTCGAAGGAATTATTATGGGCATTTTCTGCATATAGACAATGTGAGGTGACTGCCAGTTGGAGCCTTTCCAAGGCTTAGGTGGGCATGAATCATCAGTACAAATGATGAGCAACTGCGCTAGAAAATAACTTGTTCTGAGATAAAAAGTCACAGGCACAACACTGTATAAAATGTTTACGGGAAATATGATTATTTGCTCTTTTGCAGAGAGGTAGATGAGAAAATGTATGTTACTCTAATGTCTGTACGGGAAATATGAAGCTGCAGTCACTAGGTGTTAGCTTAGCTTAGCATAAAGATTGAAAACATGGAGAAACAGCTAGCCTGGCTGTGCTGAACAAGAAACTAAGCTTCAGGCTTCCCCTGCTTTGCAACTCCACTGAAACCATGAGCTCTGCTGAACCTACACTTAAATCAATTAAATATTACATTATGACTATGTTCAAAGGTTCATAATCTTGTTAAAATTATTCTTTAGTATAGATTTGAGTCCTCTCAGAGCAGCAGGGTGCTGCTCTTTTGTGTATTTAAATGAAAATATCAGAATGTGACAGCAGAGAATTGCTTTTACTCAAGTACTTATAAGAGTGCTATTTTTCTATTATTATTATGTCTTATACATTGTGTTAAGCTTTAACCTGTTCCATCCATTCATCCATCTTCATCTGCTTATCCGGGGTCAGGTCGCAGGGCTTTAACCTGTTCTTTTATTATTATTCTCATCATTCTAGTCTGTCCACATGTGTAGGGTTTTGGTCATGGAAGTGGAGTTGTTTTGTGTTCTCTCTTGTTTTGGCTGGGATCAGTCAAGTTTGGATCTTTTGTTCCCTAAAACATAGAAACCCAGACTGTGTAAAGGCAGCCAGACTGTCATGCAGCCCTTTGCTCTGGGCGAGACGTTAGTGACTGTCTAGGAGACAGAACCTCTGGTCCAGCTGATTTGTGTTGTAGTACTTCTCTGTTTATTCTCTTTTGTTAAATAAATTCTTAAAAGACACCGGTTTGTTGTAACTATTATTTGCTCTACCTCTCACCAGGAAACGGATTTCCACAACACAGAACATCATGAAGACACCATAAGAGGCTGTCAATTTGTCTTGGTGAGAGATTCTTGAGGTTTCTCTGTCTTGTGTAACCATTGTAACCATTTCTGCTCTTGGCTCCTGAAGAACAAACTCATGCTTGCTGATGTTAAGACTCCCTGGTGCAGGGTCAATACACATATTAATGACTGCCATGATGCAGTCTAATTTGTTAGACTAATTTGGTTATCTGGATATGTGTGTGACAGTTGTAGCTGTCTATTTCTATTGTTTGTGTTTATAGTTTATAGTCTCTTAGCAGGTTACTCTTGAAAAAGAGATTTTAATCTCAATGAGACTACTTAGTTAAATAAATGATTTGCTTACTAAAAGAAAAAAACTATGGCTGAAAATAAGAAAGAAAAATGCATTCATCATTTGTTGTAGATAATCTCTTAAACATTAGTTATCTACTTACAAGCATAGCCTAACTCCAAGGAAACCAGTGCTTTTGTAACTAGTTATATGACGTATTAGCGAAATGATTTTACACTGTCATGTCTACCAGACCTCGTCAGTGCAAACCTGACCAAGTGCCACCAGCTCCAACTAAAGTGAAACACTGTAGAGCGGACACCAACTTGTGTCAGCCTCCATGTTTCAGATGGATAGATAACAGGAGGTTTGGGCTGACAGCAGAGGAAGGAACCTAAAGAGTTGTAACAGGAAACACACTGTGACAGCCAGACCCCTGAAGAGATGGAGGAGAAAACGGGAAGCTGGGATGGGCTGGGTGTTGCATTATAAGAAGTGCCACAGAGAAAGTCTTGTATTTTGTGACGGGATGATGGATGGTTGAACAAGGAAGACAGGACTAGACGTGCATACTGCCACCTGGCTGGGCCTAATGCCAAGGCAGGATGACAATGAGGTGTAGAGGATGCCAGTGTGGAATGGGCTGGCATGTGAACATGGGTATACTTTTTTTCAGGCCAGTAGGGACACTCTAATCGATTAGGCAGCAATCATAGTTAGACAGTATTTATTATTAATGACTATGCTGAGCGGGAAAGACCATACAGCTTAGGGCAAATAAATAAATGTCTTCCAGACAGTGTTTTCAGTGCACATTCCATCACGGCTGCCCATACTCCACCACACTTGCATCAGGGGAGCTTCTTGTTGCTGTCCAGTTTGCAGGGACATGCTGCTGGCTGCAGTCGGACCTGAGACATAGTCAGGCAGGTAATATTGTTAGTATTTTAATGCCACAAATTGTGCACGCTACAAGAAACACACTGCTTCAAATGTCTGCAGTTATGGACCAGTTTTAGCCATCGTCAGGATCACATCAACAATAGTCACTGTTTTTCATTATTTAGCCCTGAATTTCATATTCTTCCACTGCCATTCTGCAGATTCAAATCATAGCATTTCCAAATAAAAGCCCACATTTTTAACCTTTAAAATACTGCCACCTGCCAATGGTGCACTGACCACCCACACAATCACATCTCTGCAGCTCTTGTTTTCTGCTATCCAGTTATTGCAAAGTAATTTGTGAATCATCAATGCCTCGCCAACTACTGCTGTGCCAGGAGATGTGGAAGGATTTGAAGAGGTGACCATCAAATCCAACAATGCCAAGTCGATCCTCAGGTACATCCTTGTGGGAAGCAATATTTCCAAGTTATCATGGAGAAAACAATCTCCTCAAGGAAGTGATATAATTCAACTGACATAGAGGGTTGTATAGACATCATCAGTTTATATGTTATTTGCTGCTTTCACAATAAACCTTAAGATTTCTTGTGTGTTTCTGTTGGTAAAGTCAAAGATGTATTTTGAGAAGAGCGAGTCAAACTTGACCATGTCCTGAGCGCAACCAGGCTCTTACTTATGGCCACTTACCTAAGTTGAGGATTAATAGGACTATTGATTAATTGGTTTCTTCAATATATCAAGCTCATTTCTAGCTATATAGGCTATTTTTATTCTTGAATTCCACTAGAGTAGCTTTGCATGATTCACAGTCCAAACAAATCCCTTTTTATCTTAAACTGGCCTTTTATGCAGCCTCTCAGTTCATCCTCTGTCTGAAGCAAGCTGTTTTAGCTCCTGTCTCTTTGAGGCACCCCTAAAAGCCCACTTTCCTATGATTGGCCAACTTTCTGGAAGCCTGCAGAGGGGCTTGTGAGCTGCTATAACCATACTGTATAAAACATAGACATAGAGTCCATGACGTTAGCCATAGGTTTCTGAAGAGCCGTTGTGAAGCTCTATGTAGGTGGCTCTGACTGTCGCCATCTTGTGCCTGACTTTAGCTAAACCAAAAATGGCTGAATGAAGCTTGGTTGCTAAAACACCTACCCATCTGAGAGGGCACTGACCTGTCACTCAAAGTGGCCTTAATATAGTTTAAATAGGGGAGTTAAATAAAAATTCATCCCCCACATAGTTGTCATGATGGGGGGAAAATTAACTTTAGGGACCAAATTGAAGGTTATGATATGGTAACCCTAGTTCTATTAGCACAGCAGGTCCTCCCTCTACTGGACTCTATGGGTATTACTTCTCCTCCTATCAAATGCATGTACTTGCCCATGGAAATTTGCTTAGTGAAAGTAGCCGACCAACGGGCTACCGCTACCGACACTAGGGGTGGGAATCTCTGGGCACCTCACGATTCGATTCGATTACGATTCAGAGGGCTGCGATTCGATTATAAAACAATTATCGATGCATCTTGATGCATCATATTTTTTCTATACAGGATCCCTGGATAATTACTAGGCATTTAATTTGCACATTAAAATCCAAAAGAAAATTGCTAATTAGCTTAAAAGGACTAGTTTACATCCCCAGTTTACTTTATTAACCACAGCTCCATGGTCTCTCATTTCATTAACAACCAGTTGTTGAGTTCTGAAAACTGAAATATAATTATCAGCATGTACAGTATATGTACAGGACAGAGCTGTACACCAGTTTAGTCTCAGCTTGTACATGATGTTCTCAACCCTTGACTAGTAGGTTAGTTAGTAATGACATACAGCTGATAATTAATATTACTTCATTACTAATTTAGCTAATGTTATATTAATAAATAAATCTTTTTAGCAACTTTTACGGGACCCAAGGACGCTTTACACATAGTTACAGAACAACAAAAAGTTATTCAGGACTGAATGCCTGGGTAAAGAGCTGTGTTTTAGTAGATCTGTGAAAGTGTCCAGACAGGGAGCGTTTCTGTGGGGATGAGTTCCGGGGGGGGCGGTGACGCTGAAGGCTGCTGAGTCTGGTGTGGGGACAGAGTGAGCCCTTGTACAGCGTCACGCAGCCTTCACTGCGTTTACCACCAGACGGAAACTTACTGCTAATATTTGGTCACCAGCTAACCTTCACCGTCACGCTTACTACCAGACAGAAACTTACTGCTAATATCTTTCATCGCTAACTATCAGCCGCAGCGTTCTGCCATGCTCGCGAGTGTGCGAGTTAAAATAATTACTTTCGCATTGATATTAATGATTGTGTGACATTTTGTGGTTATTCATTCCACAGGGGTGACGAATACAGGGGGACACCAGTCTCTCTGTTGAGTGCGCTCCTCAGACGGTCCGGGCGCTGCGTTTCCACGAGTTCCGCCTTTTGCGTTCCGTCAACATTATGTTATCAATTAACATTTAAATAATCAATTTTTAGACATTTGTGCATCTATTAATAATATTCCACGTCCGCATCGCGATGCATCTAAGAATCGATTATTTCTCCCACCCCTAATCGACACATGCTAATCATATAAATAGCGGTGTCCACACTGCCTGGTATCCAGCCACCTCTTCAGTAGACAGCAGCAGCACTATTATCTAGCTGCAGTACCAGAGGCTGCAATTTCAGCCCCCCCCGCAATCCTGGGACTGCAGTTCTAGCGCCGTAGTTCTTTTGTGACACCGCCATCTAGTGGATTGGTGGTGGAAATGCACAGCAACACGAAGGAAGTTAACCCTGTTGGTCGACCTGTCGGTCCACATGTATATAATCAATAACACAGCCTGTGATGGTTAGGGTAAGGGTAATTATCTTCAGGGGCTGTCAAGAGTACATAGCTGGCTAGCTAGCCAGTCAGCTAGCTGGCAGTATCAAAGTAAACAAAGGTCCTACAACTGTAGTTGTAGTAAGTCCTGAAACTGACATCGGTCTCTCTTCACAGATCCTGGGTTATACCTGCGAGCACGGATCCTGAGAAGGAGCCTGATACATCCAAGAGGTAAAAACGCACGCACGGACATGGTGAAGACCATGACGCTGTTGTGACAATCTCCTCGATGCTCACCCCGCTGAAGAGGGCCGTTGACACTGTCACACCCCGTGTGGAGTGAGCCCAATGGATCGTTTCCTGCCCGCACTAGTCCCGTGAGATTCAGTTACAAAGCCAGCCAGCTAGAGGTTTCTTGGATAGAGCCTTACTAATCGCACTGATCGCAAACGAGCAGTTGATCGGTGCGTCTAATGCGTTAAATAATAATCATGTAAATAAATGATTTTAAAGTGCGTAAATAAATCCAAAATTGTAACCCTGGGTCGCCAGTGCACATGTGTAGGCATAGCGTGTATGTGTGTAGTGGCAGAAGAGGAACACTTGCTGAAGAGAACGAGTCCCAGCTTCACTGATGTTGGGCCGAGTTGTCCGCACCTCGCAGGACTTTCAGATATTTAATCACCATTGATGAACCACACAAAGAATATTTTATCGTTTTTAAATAGCCGGCTACTTGAAATGGATCCACAAGGAACGTAATGTGCATGCAGTTGTCAAAACTCTGCACAAGACCGGTGAATGACAGGTGAGAGAGAGAGAGAGAGAGAGAAAAGGATCTTCAAAAAGCCTCAGTTTAGATGGAAATTTACAGTGTAATTTGAATGAATAGAGACTAGCTTTGCAGCTTCTCAAGATTAAAGCGGAGCAACCTATGTTTTTTTTAAATCTTTTGCCTAGTTTAATATGAACATCCAACATTGTAAGTTAATATATATGACAGAAAATAACGTAAACATAATAGGTCTCCTTTAAGTTCTGTAGACAGATGGCAAAATCAGGACCTGTGCATCTTAACTGATCACATGACATCAACCACACAGTCAATTTTAACGTGAAAGGACACTGAGATTTTTATGAAGTTTGTTCTCTCCAAGAAAACTTGCAAGAATGTTCATTGAGAGGTGTGAAGCACAAACAATACATTCTTGGATTTGATATTTCCTAAAGACACACACATACACAGCTTCTGAGCACTGACATATTTTAAACCTGCACACCACCATGAACATATTGCGGGCTTTGTCACATCCACCTACACACATATACGTATTGGAAACGTATGAGTTTCACTGATGCCACAACAGTGCCAGGGAAGAAAAGGAACACACAAACAGGCGATGCATATGGAAGTATTTCACATCAGGTAGGTACATATGGCTGATATACTAGAAGCAAAGGTGCTTGCAGGAATGAGCACTAAACATGGGTTTCTGTGTTGAAAAGTGAGGCTGAGCACACACACACACACACACACACACACACACACACACACACACACACAAAGCCACATCTTACTCCAGGGTGAAGAAGACTGTGTGCATCAGCATAGAGATGCTCAGAGCCTTGAGGTGACAGCGAGACACAGAGCTGGTGTTGGCCTGACAACACCAGCCTCCTCTCTCCCTCTCTTACCCTCTGTCTCACAATTGTCACTCTCTCTTTCTTTCTCCCTTTTAATTTCTGCTTTTCTTCTTCCTCTAGCGCCTCCCCCTTTCTTTCTCTTGTTAAGCTGCATTACACTCCTGTGTGCAGATATTCAATTAAAAGGCTTCTGAGTACAAGCTGGAAAGATGAATGGTAGCTCATAATATATACACACACCAGGGAAGAGAGTGAAAGGGACATGCAGACTAATATCACACACCAGTAGGTGCAATGCGATTGAGAGATCTTGAAATATTCATCATTGAGATACAATTGGATTTATGCAAGCTGCAGATTTTATCAAGCTCTTTCCACAGAGTTTTCTTTTTCTTAATTAGTTATATAGTGAACACAAAGAATGCCACTTGCAAAGGGATTTTTCTCTCAGATTCAGTCACAGTGATAAAGCAAAGCCTTAAATCTACTCTTAAATCAAACAAAAAATAAATGGCATTGACATACTGTTGTTGAAAATGTGATGTTTATTATATCCTTTGAGTTACACTGGAATAAGGGATGAATCAAAAGAACATTTATCTTTCATAATCTGTAGGCAAGCTTGAGATTGACTTCCGGTGCTGCACAGTGGTGACGGGTGCATGCGGCACATCAGATATGCTTGTAGATCATATTTATCTCTTGTTAATTTACTGTAATCTTGTAAAGCCTACTAACACCTTCTCTTTTTAGGACGCATGACTATGTTTTTCTCCAACAATTTTAAGAAAATAACAAGGCTCATTCTCCTGCAGTGCCTACTCCTCCTGTAGAGACAATCTCAGTACAAGTCTAAAGGCACATTTCTCAGCATAGCCTTAACTACTGAGATGCCTTTTTTACTTTGGAACAAGAAGTTGACTTATTTCTCTGGCAGAAGCTGACTTATTTCTCTCGCAGGCCGCTAGTATTGACCTCGCAGTTGTACTGTTCATAATGCAGAGTTCGGCTACGGTCTATAGGGAAGCAAAGGCCAAGTGTTACCTAGCAGCCACCTCCTTTTTCATCTCAGTGAAAAATTCATGGTGATCAGTTTAAAGGTGCTACCAGCAACATTTTGTGTTTCCTAAAAAATTAAAAGTGCAATGAACAACCTCTATCTGACCCAGAATGATTATATGATGAGAATGATAATTTATCTGCAGTAGTTTGATAAGATAACTGATCAATACATAATGAATTCATGGTGCACACTCACAGCAAGGTGCAGGTACATAAAAGCAAAGTGTGTCCATTGAGAAAATCAGGTCACAAAACTCTTTTAGCTACAGTACATTGGGACAAAGGGACAAAAGCATATAGGAACACAATGGAGACAATTTCTCCAACACAGTTTGTATTAGTCTACTGAGCCATCAGAATAGCACAAGTTGTCTTTATGTGTGTAGTCATACATGGCTTTTTATCAGATGAAAACTCTTTTTTGAAAGAAGTAAACTTTCCTTTACTATGCCCAGCTGTTCATTGCTATCTCAACAGGCTGCAAACATCTGTTTTGATTAAGAATAATTAATTTGAGAAGTTGATTTGCCTGCGAGGAAAATATAAAGTTCTAGCTGAGCTAATACGTGATACAGCTTTCTTAATTCCCCCCTCTCGTCCCATTCAGTTTTTTCATTCATAAATGATCACTTCCAAATTTACTACCACCGTAGGGCATGATTTGTGATGCGACTGATTAACGTCTCACTCTGTGAGTTTATAATTTGCCTCAGTGTAAAACTGGTATGAGAGTTAGAACCAATCAAACAACAAAAGCGTGTTGAATTTCTGTTCCGGTCACTCTGACAATGCAGACTTAAAGACTCATTTCAATGTGACTGGCAAACATTGTGATGAAAATTCTAGTGAACAAGTCACCTCTCATTTGGAGAAGAAACAAACTCAGGATGTCTTACTTCACATGACTTAAGGTCACTGTACTTATACTTTCCAACAGTCATACAGTATATGTTGTTTTGAGATCTACTCATATATGTCACTGTTAATAACTAAATATTGCCTCTTGGTCCACAATATTTATCCCTTTGCTATGCCATAGATCTGCAGTGTATCTGATACAAAGTCATTCTTTACTGGACTATATATGTATAGCGGCCTCCTGGATATTAGACTATAATGCATAAGTCACGTTGGGATCTGGAGGTCACATGTATTGCATTCTAAGTGGAGACAGTACCTTTAAGAATAAAGGATTACCCCAAACATCTCATTTCTCTTAGCCTTGGCTCCTTGGTAACAGCCACTGCTATCAGGTCGGCTGTCTGGTTACTGAGGGAAAGAGAAATAGCAGCAAGAACTACTACCAGGGAGACAGAGGTTGCGCTACTTCTGGATCTGTCTGCGACACTCAGTGTGACATGTATATGACCCATACCTCATCTGTTACTCACAAAACTCCCCTAATAAAAATTCCTTCCCAGACATGATTACTTTTTCATACAAGCCACACTTAAAAAAACTTTCACACTGTAAAACATCATACAGGAATTTAGTGGAATCAAATAATCTTTTGTCATTCATGTAAATATATTTTATTAATTTCAAGTTAATTCAACTTAATAGTTCTGTCAGACCATTTCAGAACTTGTAAACTTGATTTCTTCTGAATTGAAGTCTTTTGAATATCTTAATTTGAATATTTAGTGCACTGCATACACTATTTACTTACATGCTCAGTGTGTGAATTTCAGCAGGGTAGTGTTGTCTCAAATCGAACACGGCTGCTGTTGCACTTATCAGAAATGACGATCACTTTTGACCGCTTCTTTTTCTTAACGGTGAAATGCAATCTGCAAAACTTTACCAAATTAACCCAATAAACATATGACTTCCATTCAACAAGAGTATAATGGTACTAAGTGGGGGGGAGTAAGGCTGTAGCCCTAATAGTTGACTAAACCAAAGAACAGAGAAGAGTCTTATTTAACAAAGTTTTTATTACTCTGGTAATGGCTTAAAAAAATGCAAAATAAAACCTCAAACTCCATTCAGGAGCTGCACCTTGTCACCTGGACGAAAGTATCGCGATTGTTGCAATACAGAGCTTTTTGTTGTAACACAGGAGTCCCTTACAGAGAGGCATTGACAAACAAACAGTTAATATCTGAATCCCTTCGTGCTCTGCAGCTCACTCCAGCATTAGCTCTGTTTCCAGTCTATTAGCTAATTCTGAATATATATGTTTAAATTATTAAATGAATAACAAATGTGCGACTACTAGTCGACTAGGAAAATCTTTAGTTGAGGTCAGCCCCCATCAAAAAACATGTTTAAAGTTTTTCTACTAAAATGAATCCTTTTTTTATTGCCTGTGTGTGAAGGGCTTGAAATCTGAATCTGAATTAAAATGATCCACTTGCCAGGTTTGGCTATTAACTCTGAAGGCAGGTATTCCTATTCGTATTCGAATGCTCCGCGAAATCAAGTGACTGCATGCGCGCTCCTGAGCCTCTCGCTATGTCCATACTGACTTTGAACTGAGAAGCGACGACACTGCAACTTACGACATGGAGTCTGCTAACACTAAGAAAGACCTGCTCTCAGCACAACACAGACTCCAACATAAACTCAACTTGTCAAAGCCTGCAAGAAATGATGTAACGGTAAAAAGCTAATGTGGAGCGATTTGTTTACTATCCCATAGTGATGCAGCTACGAGCAGCTAGCTAATGCTACATTAGCTCGGACCCGCCGCTGTTTGCTTCGTAACGTTCAATTTAAATGTATTGCCTTTTACTGATAGGTACACAGCTTCTCCACCTTTCAGTCGCTGTAACTAACATGACCCACATAATATACAACCTAGAGGAAGAGCCATCCACTAACACTAGTTACAGTAAATTTACTTACTGCAGTCTAACTGTTATAAAGTGTGACACAATCTCATAATATTCAGTCCAGCTCACTACCCGTTTCATAATCATCCAGTACATGTAGCTGTGCTGACATTGCTGCGCCTCCGGTGACAGATTCACAGATAGTAGAGATAGTTACTGAAAAGCAACAGGCGAACTAACGATGTAGCACGTCAGCTAAATGCAGTAAATGTACCGTGATCATGTAACGAGCGTGGATTAGTTCTGCAGCTAATAAAACTATTACTGTAACGTTGCAGTGGGAGTTTACCTTAGTTCCCACCATGTTGTGTGAAGCTGGCTCCACACCTGCCTATAGCCGCTCTCACTTTGCCTTTTTTCGCCGGTGTCTCGCTGCGCTGAATGAAGTAACGTTAGGGCGCCAGTGTTGATCTGCCTGTGAGACGTTGAAAACGTTGAAGTAACCGAGCCTGAACATGTCTGAGTGAAAAGCCACAGCCTGCATGCTGTTGTCCTGCATTTATTGCAGGATTTCTGTATGAAAGCGGTTGTGTTTTGGATTCCGCTCGATCATGAGTTAAAGCGAGCACGCATATGAGCACACACCTGGTTGCAATCTTAGAACCGCTACCGCTAGTGGCCGCTGGAAACTACATCATGCCCCTTTAACTTAGTGTGCTCAACAGAGCAAGAGCTTCCCCTTGCCTCTATGTAGAGAAGATGGCAATAGATGAGTGTGAAAAGCGTTCCACTCTCAACGTTTTGTGTGTGAACACACTTGTGCACTTAAAATAGCAAGTGTAAGTATGGAAGATGCAAATTGAGACACAGCACAGCTGATTAAGCTTAACAGCTGAAGTTAATTAAACAAGTTTTCTCTAGTTGTTCTTCTAGTTGTTAAAAACTTTGAACTACTAGTCAACTTAGGTTCAGTTAACTTATATGTTTAAGACAGAAGGCAATTCATGTTAAACCAGCTTAATGTGTTTTAAAATTCACAACATCTGCAGGTTGTGTGTGTGTGTGTTTGTGTGAGTGTTTTTACTTCCAGTAAACTCCCCCATCATTGTCCTTCTTTTGAACAAGAACTTACTAAATTTAAAACACTCCCTCAACAGAATCCCTCAGTGAAGCTTTGAGCTGTGCAATTATTTCATCTACATCACTTTATTGCATTGTAATTAAAACAACAAAGTTTCCTTTGATGACAGGCTGACAACAATTTTCAATATCAAACAAAAATAGATTAATAAATAATGTTAGACCTGGTTTTCGGTTGAAAGCAAATGCTGGAGGTTTTGTACACTGTGTATGGTAACATGGGGTAAGATGCCCCCCACGGTGATTCTAACAAAAAACACAAAATGTCAAAAAAATTTCTTGACATTTCTTCTGGCTGCCCCTTGTCTCACTGAACTAAAAATGTCCTCTGTTTTACCACAATTAGTTATTTTTTATTTGATCAAAGCCATTTTGACCCAAGACCTAACTTTTTAGTCATTTAAAATATGCTGTAATTTCTTTAATTGTGTTCAATTGTGTTCTTCCCCATAACTGGGAAAATGCCTTTCTCCTAAAACTTATATTTGATTAAATTCAAATTAATTTGTCAACTATAGGAATATTTTTTACTTTATATTACGGTACCCTAAGCATGGCCATAGACAAAACCTATAAAATATTATTTTATGTGTCAACAAATGGACATTGACATTAGGGGGGGGGGTGTCTTACCCCAAACTACCCTATTAGAAATATTTGATTATATATGTAAGTAAATTACCTCAAACTCTTGAATTGCTTACACAGTATCTTTCTGTTACAGAATTGGCACTGATGTCTCTATTCACAAACTCTCTAAAGTGTAACTTGCTGTCTGAATGCTGATCACCTTGTGCAGGGCATTTTTCTACAGCTTCCTCAAGTCTATTTTTACTCTTTTGTCAAGGCGGATGTATTGCCAACTCGCCAGCAGCTCTGTCAAGGTTGTTGCACCTTGATTTTCTTGTGCATCTCTAGATGTACTTCTTTGTACCACCACAGTGCCAATATTGCAGCTGTTAGTAAGCTATTCATAATTCACACCTGGGTGGCTGATGCATCGCTGAGAGCTGGTAGGAAGCTAAAGGTTAGAAGATTTGAATCAAGGTTAGTGCTATGGGCTTGTTTATGGTGGGATGCGTTTTTTTGGAGCCTGGGGAGGCCAGAGGACAGAAATACATAAATTAAATCTATGTTTTTAAACCATTTTTTCTGGATGAGTCTCCAGTGCTTCTCTGTTTGAATGTTCATTTTTTACCACACTGATCAACTGGAAACAGAAAATGATGGTTTGATGCCCATGTGTCTCCCTTAGAGTTCAGTTTTCTACATCAACCATACAAGAAGGTTTTGCTCACACAAGGCGGCAGACTTTCCTCATGTTTAACCAATGGAGCCAATGATCTACTGCTTGGGTCCAGACTTAGATATCTTAACAGCTATTGGTTGGATTGGTAAGCACAGTCACGGTTCTAAGCTAGCTCCTTATTAAGTCAGCCATTTTCATTGGCCATTACATTAGGCTATTGTTTTTACCTTTTAACAGGATTAAAAGAGTTTCAGAACTAATTCATTGATCTTATATAGCCCTTGTCTTGTGGCTCTTCAATTACCATTTAAGGTCCATCAGGAGAAAACACTTTCTTTTGCACTCCATTGCTTTCTAGACATGCAAAACGCATCAAAACAGCTTATCATCAGATCTTACCTAGTGGTAATTTATCCAAATCAGAGAAACTATGACTGGGCTAATTTACATCTTCCTACTGTGAAATATATATATATAAATGAAAAGCTGTAGCGATACAAAATGTTGCAGCCCTGATGGTAATTTGCGGGAAGTTTAGTAAATATATTCCATTGTCTTGTTAGGTAATTTTAGTGCAAGTACACTAATTTAGCTCAGACTTTTGTCTGGTGCACACATTATATAACTAGTTAACATCTTTCCCTCATGTTGCGAAAATTAGAAATATATGAAAAAATTGTTTGTTTAGTTTAATTTGATATTTTGAAAGCAGATAGGTGTTGGATTAGGTATTTGATGAGGAACATTATAGATATTCTGATTAAAAATGTAGCAAACATGGTTGCTAATATTGGTAGTATGTATATCCAACATCTGTGGAGACTGATTTCGAGACTCAATATTGCATGTACACATTTTAGACCTGTTCATGTACTTTTTATGCAAAGCACTTCTTAGATCTCTAACTAATGATACGTTAACTTTCACTTTATAGGTGTGAATGTGCGGAAATCTAGAAAACTTGGGTAAAATGTACAGGGTGAATGAGAGATGCTCCCACCTGCAGCTATTATTGAGATGAGCTTGAACATACTACTTCACCCCAAAACTCTGCCTGAAGAGCTGTGAAGGGCCCGATAGTAAGCTCTGGTTGTTCTGGACATCTGCCAGGTATGAATGTGTGCAACTCAGTATGAAGCAGGGTGTCACCGAACAGATGCACTCTGCTTAAACTGAAAAAGAAGAAAACTGCAGTGAGAAAATGATTGCCATCTTGTCATCACTGCTGAGTGTTTGATGCTAACCCGTTTCAGTGCTGGGGTCATATAAACATATGAAACAGCTGCATGAAGTGGTTTATTTCGCAGAAGAATATATACCAATGTGCCAAATCTCCACAACACCAGTCCAGGGGTAATTGTGAAATCAGTTGATGTGGTTTGATTTGGTGTGCAGGCATCACCGTCTTTCTGTGTATGATTTGATGTATGTATACATCAACATGACTGGAAGTGTCATGAAGACATTAATACATTTCTGATGTTGACTGGAAAGTGTATGAAAATGAGAATAAGAATTGTAAGAATCAGGGCTGACCCCGAATAGTCGAAGATTTGCTTCGATGAGCGAAGCCTAATCAACTGTCAATCTCACAGTCGAAGCTTCGCAGCGAAACAAGGATCATGCCATTTTGGCAATATGGGGGTGCTCAATGATTTTACATATAAGTACCAGTTTTCTCCAAATAAGTTAATATACAGCCAATTACAATATACATTTCAATGTGAAATAATCATGTAAAAATAATGAAACTTTCAATAAATGTTTTTAAAGTATGTAAATAAATCCAAAACTGTAACCGTAACCCTGGATCGTTAGTGCGCATGTGTAAGTGTAGTGTGTCTGCGTGTAGTGGCAGAAGAGGAACACTTGCTGAAGAGACCTAGCCCCAGCTTTACTGGTGTGCTGAGTTGTCCACACCCCGCGAGACTTTCAGATAATTTACAGTTGTTGAACCACACAAAGAATATTAGATCGTTTTTAAATAGCCGGCTATATGAAATAGATCCGTGAGGATCGTGACATGCATGCAGTTGTCGGCAGCACGGAATGCATGAAAAACTCTGCACAAGACCGGTGAATGAGAGAGAGAGAGACAGAGAAAAGGTTCTTCAAAAGCCTCAGTTTACCTGGAAATTTACAGTGTAAGTTGAATGAATAGAGACTGCAGCTCTGCAGCTTCTCAAGATTAAAGCGGAAGTACTGTGTGTAATCCCCGCCTCGCAATCGCCACGCACAAAAACACACATGATTCGACTATCAGTCGACTATAGGCAGGACCTGACGATTCTAATTCGACTATATAAATCCTTAGTCAGGGACAGTTCTAGTAAGATTACTGTGTTTGGTAACTCTACATTAGCTAATTCTGATTTATTACAACAAAAAGTGTGACAAGACAAGAAACACAAGCAGTCAGAAGTTCTGGCAGGTAGTAAACAAAAGTAAACAGATTTTTTAAATGACTTTGAATGTAAAACTGAAAGTAAAGTCAAAGTCCTCCATTAAGTTCAGGTAACATATATTGCCTTTTTTCTTTCAAATAGATTTGTTGTCTTACATGCTCACATTTCTTGGCTAGTCTGACTTCCTTTTAGCCAACACATTCCCAGATCTCGGGAAATAACTTGTGATTATCACCAATAGGAGTGAAACTAGGTTCACTCCTAACTAAGATCAAAGTTGTAATAAATTAGATTTATTATACCTTTTAAGAGCAAGTTAACACCCTTAAAAGCTTGTTTTTGCTGACCTCCAGTGTTTTTACCTCTCTGCAGTGATGAGTGTGTCGACATCATTGTGCATGCAATTCTCGGCGAAGTCGGCAGGCACGCGCAAATCGCCACAAGACTGGTTAATGGTAGAACAACAAACCTGTACAGTGTACGTTACAGTGACTAATGAATTGAGACTGCAGCACTGCAGCTTCTCAAGATAAAAGGGCTGGACAATTAAGTAAAAAGTAATCGAAATGCCTCTAACCGATAATTTTAGCACTAATTTTACCACGTCGGTTATTTCGGTTTTTAATCCTGTAAATATTTCAACCCTGTGCATGTGTGTTCACTTTACCCTTAAAAACATACTACTGCGTGGGTAGTCACATGACCCCATTCAGTCCTGCTCAGCTTCCAGACCGGACTTGAAAGCACAGGGAGATGTTAGCTAACGCTAACCGCCTTCACTTTCCAGCAGTCGGGAAAACAACTGACTTTTATTAACGGACACACTGTGAGCTACATGTGCAATTACTGCCAGACTGACAACTTAATTTCTCACCCTTACTGTCACTTTCTACCGCTCTCTCTCTCATTTACGCACCCACTTACATGGTATTCACGCACACTGACACTGCCCTTAAAGACCAGTTAACTCTGCTGTCTTCTAACAGCACCCGTCACGTAGACATCCTTTGATGAATGAGAAGCGGAAGCTAGCCAAGCATTGAGTGTTGCAGTGTTCGCACAGTGTGCCAGTGAAAATCATTAGTTGGCCATTAATATTAATGATCATGTATGATGACCATGTAATGATCAGGACTAGGTGCGTTCGAGATGATGGCGGCTGATTTTCGCCGACTTGATAGTCTAACATGAGCTGCCAGTGACTGCAGGGCAATAAAAATGGCGCCGTCAACTCAGCAACATTCTACCTGCATTAGCTTACTATGAGCTGAGATCAATGACTGATTTTGCGGATTTGCAAAGAAAAATGCCGTGAGACCAGGCAAAAGTGTGGTTCCAACTTGGTGCAGCCGAGGTTTTAATGTCATGTGACATGGTGACGTTTTGCAGCGCCGGCAAAAGTCTGTGATAATTCCTAACCAGCATGCCTTATTTTAAGTCCAGCATGCATCACGTTAAGTCAGCAGTCAAAGCAGCAGTCAAACGCACCTTATGTAAATCTTTACTTGAGGACACTGCTAGTGGACATACTTATTTTCATTCTGTGTTTTAGCTGTGCTACGCACAATCTTTCCTTATAGCCTCTGGCAACTGCAATAGTAACCTCTGGATGACAAGTACAATGGTTTAAGGTACAATGGTGTAGATCATCATAAACCCATTGATCATTGAACTTTCAGATCATACTGTGAAGATCAATGAGCAAAGTCTTGTGATGACACTGTCAGCGTCTCTCAGTGCCAAAGCCAATCAAGACACATTCCTGGAACGTACTGTATATAGAAAACTAATGAATGCAAATTGTATATGCAGCCTAAATATATATTGTATCCTTAGGGATATATATATATATATATATATGGATATAATATATCAAACACTTAGGGATGACATGTTGACTGGTCTGAAATCTGTAGCAAACACCTTGAAGAGGAGCAGCGTTTGGTGAGTGAACCCTTCACAGAGGTTTTAAATCCTCTCATCGTTCCATGGCAGATGGAAGAAGTCCCCATGGACCAGAGAGTCGACAGGATGCTCTGAGCGTGTATGTGTGTGTATAAGTTGACTAGCATACCTGAAGACTAAGAACTACAGTGTGAGAGCCTCGTGTGTGCTGAGCTGGTAGCCAGCTGTCACTCAAGCCGAGGAAGGGCTCTCTTGCTTTCTCTCGCTATTTTTCACTTTATGCATGTTGTGCAAGGTATGATAATATAGCTGTCCGTTATGTCACACCATCCCACGGTGTATATCACTCATGAAGACATTTCATGTTATATAATCATCCAATTTACATATCATTTTACATAAAAGTCTTGCATGGTGTTGTTAAGAGTGCCCTGCCATATTATCTCAAAATACCAGCTGTGAGCAACCACATTCAAGAAAGTGAAGGACATCTGATTGTCAGTCCGGTGGTGAGAAGCTTCATTCTGAAATTTCAGTCTTCTTCTTTAGCTATTTTCTAATAATGTCAGACAAACCTGATATCGCTCCATTTGACTGACTGTAACCACCCACCCAAACACTGGAGGAGGACTGATATCTCTGGTCTACCCGACTCTCTCATTTCAACCAAGGACCTTGAATGTTCGAACGTGAAGCTCTGCCCCCACAATCTTGTTTAACTGTATTCGATTCTGAGTTTTAGGCTTTGATGATCAGGTGAATAAAGCTGATCTAATGTTTTTCACAACATCAGAAATACAGTACATCTAAAGTAACGTGTTATTTATCCTCTGCAGACCTGGAAAAGGTTCTCCATGGCTTTACTGTGACCTGAATAGACTACAACTCTCATACAGTAACTGTGACATCAGTCACTGGTTACCATTTAGCTAGTTGGACAGATTTAATTCAGATCAATTAGCATGAGCTGAGTTTGAGTGTCAGCTCAGATCTTATTTCCTTTGTATATATAGTGAAAAACAAGATTACTTCAGCAGAGGTGCTTAGAGCTAAGGCCATAATGCTAAGATGCAAATAAGTATAAAGTTTTCCATGTTGACCATCATTGTTTAGCGTGTTAGTATGCTAACATGTACTAATTAATGCCAATCACAAGAACAGCTGTGGCTGATGGGGTAGTTTTACAGTTATTAGGTCATAAACCAAAGTTTGCAACAAAGCAGAATTTTGACTTGATGACACTAGAGGAAAAGAAATTGTAAAAGTTATTATAATTCATACTTAGGTGGAAGATGAATGTCTGAACCAAATTTAATGGCAATAACTGTTGGGACATTTTACTCAAAACCACAAATTCCAACCTCATGGTGGCAATAGAGGTAAAGTAAGGGATTATCCTCTGTGGACCATGTATGAAATGTCATAGCAATCCATTCAACTTGTTGAGATATTTCAGTCTGGAAGTGTCAGACCAACATAGCTATCCACCAAAGCAATTATTTTCCACATTGATCACAGTGTGGACTTTGTGCTTTATTGAGCGCCTTTTAGAGCATTTGCAATTACATTAAAGTTCCAGCAAGGTAATGTCACATTTGTGGTGTATTTTTAAGGTAAGATATTTGGCTCATCAGGTAGTTATCGGGATTACATAATCATCAGCCATAATGAAAAGCTTCTGATTATTAAATATTTGGCTGGTCATAGTACCAAAATGAATGCTTTAGGCAGTTTCCGAATCTGTTTTGAAATGATACGCTCCATATAAATGGTTCAAAGATATTCAAATGTTATCTGATGAGCCTTCAATTTGGTTTAACCCTGGTTAAACACTTACAATTTGGGGGTAAATTCCAACAAGTTCCAAGAACAAACTCTATAATTTCCACTATGATAATGAGTCATTGTTGGCATAAGCTAATATATGCAAAGTAAATTATTCAGTACATATAAAATACTTTAGCAAAGTGCAGCATTACTCAGCCAGACTTTTAATCCAACCAAGCGGACATGCAGTTTCATAAAGTGCTGCATTCGTTTTCAGGAGGCCTCTGTGTCCACGTCCATCAAAAGCCGAACACAACACTGTAGCAAACCATTTGTATTCATTCGCGGTTCCAAAGGCAAGACAGCCAGATGATTCAGCAAATCTCTCTAAACAAAAGCCTGGGCTTCTTAGGGGCACATTTTCACTTTTCCCAGAGACTGAATCACAAGGTTTATAAACTGTCACCCTACACTGCACAGTAACACTGCTACTCCAGCACACATTGACACAAAATGTTTCTATTGTCATATAGCTCTAAATTAACTCTTATCATGTCCCTTTGTCACTATTCCTGGACCTACTTAATATATCAATCAGGTTTTTCAGATTGTTCAAAATCAGGGTAAAACTGTAATAACTACACTCACAGACTGACAGCCTGCCAACCTCCCACTAAGAGCCTTAAAATCCACAGCAGCAGGTTCAGTTCAGGTTGACAGATCTTTCTAGTGTTGATGGAACAAGAAAAGAATTGCGCAGGTTACTGGTTGAGGTAATCTTACTACATATTAAGGCAACAGTTTTAAAGGTCCACTGCAGTAAAGAGCCACAAATTAACATGAGTCTACATGTATGTAAGACTTACTCATGTAGTCATATGAAAACAGAAATATTGTGCATGTAAAGAATAGGTGCAATTAGGTGCAATGAGAGATGGGATCAAGGGATCATCCCATACCGATATAGACTGTTGGTATCAGATCCTTCAACTAGTTATGGCTATCTACTTTAGTAATCAGTTTCTGGACAGACAGCAGAAAAGTTTGCCTCTCATTACCAGAGATGGTACCTTGCAACAACCTAAAACCAAGAGCTCCTATTAGTGTGTCTAAGTTACAATAGTCCCACAGACTGTGACGGGTGCACATACAGGGTAACTATTCCTCTTTGATGTATTAGTTTATGGGACAGCTGTGACTCAAGAGAGCTAATGATCATGTACATTTGACTGAAAGTAACCTTTCTGTGCATGTTGCAATAACTCAATCATCTAGACATTTACACATAATGCAAAGACTAAACGTAATTCGATAGCTCTAAGTCAGGCCAATGCTGACACATACTCTGAAAAACAGAAAATTAAAAACTGTGTATAAGCAGAGAATACAATCTGGTTACAAGTATACATTAGTAGCTTTTTAATTGTTAACTATTTGATTATCCCTACGTGAAATCACCCAAAAATGGAGGCTGACATGCAGATGTGGTGTTTACTATAAACATTTTAAAGATGAAGATATTTGCCTTCAAACACAGGAACTAAAATGAAGACAAATCATCTATATATTTCTGTATTATATTAATATTTATATATTTTTGTTTTAGTCTTCCTGAGATGACAGATTGGAATGATTCATGATGCTTGTCTGAACACTAATCACAGCGGAAAGACTAACAGCTTTTTTTGTTGCCTTGTCTATCTTTAAGTTACTGTCATTGTTTTATCCTCCTCTTTTTGGGAGGGAACATGTAGCCTGTGGGCCTTGTTGAGTGGGTGAGTGGGTGAGTGGTGTAGGATAGTGTAAGGACTGCAGGACCAGGGAGGTAACAGGGTTATGGCCATGGGTGAGACAGAATACAAAGTGCAGGATGGGGACAGTAGAATATTAGGAGGAGGTTCAAAATCTAGTATCCACACTGATGCTGATGTTGCATTATTGATAAAAATATATGAGCAGACAGTGAAAAAAGATGCCTAGAATGCAGCATCTGTGCCGAAAGAAATACACTGGTAAAATATTGTATGAATGTCACACATTGTAAAGGCCACTGGAACAATTGCTCAGATGAGCCTGCTTTATCACAATTGTCTGCTGAGCTGAGATGGCTAAAGGAATAAGTGAGATCTTCAAGGACAAATTAAGGAGAAGTCTCCATATGTTTAAACTGCTGTTGCTGAAAAACTATTCAGCCGAAGTTAACAACCAATCAGCTTTGTAGTGCTACGATTTTTTTCTCCCTGCAGCTAAGTCACTCAGATAATAAGGTTTCTCTCAATAACAGAGAAGACTTAGATGAAGTCAATTTACAATTTCAACACAAAACATTAGGGCCAAATTCATTAATTGAGATTATCACATTGCATTCTGGAGAGGTTAATGAGGGAGAGAGGGGAAGAATGTGAATGTTTTCTTTTTGTTTGCCTGCTGTGTATCTAAGTACATCACTATACATTGAAGTATGGTCAGTTCACCTCATTATGCTATGGAAATGAGCTGGAAAGTGTCCTCAACTCACATCCAGCTGTCCTGGTTCTTACATTACAACACTGTTGGCCATGTTACTAATTACAGGAGAGAGGATTACTGTCATCTTTTATGATATGATCTATTGTTAAACTGTAAAGTATTCTGCAGAATATACTAAGTAATAACCAAATTCAAGGGATCCTTCTCAAAAGCTTTACTTTATGTGTTTAGGCTAAAAACGAGCAATTAGCCAATTCATAATGATCAGATTAATATTAAACTTTGTAGTCTCAAAAATCGAAGATCGTTGGGATCTAATCTCTATGCGATATAATTCATTCTATACATCAAACTGAAGCACTAACAAAAACAGTGTAACATCTAATTTTGATAAGTCGTGAGTACAATAATCCTAAAGTAAGAATAATGTAGTCCTTTTGTAATATTACACATTGTCAGTAGTTTTCAAACAAACATAAAACAAACACAAGAGGAAGAAAGAACTTTTGTGTAGTTAAGGAAAGTCATTTCCCCTGTCACTATCATGAAATGTTAATTAAGCCTCATATTTACATAAAATGCTTACGCTGCACTGTAATTACCCAGGAAAATTAATGTCTTCATTACATGTTAATTACCTCCTCAACTTTAAAATGTTTTTTTGGAACATTATAGGTACACATGAGTGAGAGTAAAAGGAAAATGATCTTCATCGCTTGATATGTTGTGACAGCGACAGAAGAGTCAAAAAACCTATTGAGGCATTATGTGCTTGACTAATCGTAGATTGACTATAGAGCTCAATATCTTCCATCTGAGTATGTTACTACATCAGGCATCCAGCTGGGCTTGTTGTCAAATGCCTCCATTCATCAATATCTTGTGAAAATGTAGGCTTTTACCCCTGAATAATGAATCAAGGCTGACGTATTAGTGTTGTCACAAACACATGGATGGTTGTTTGGCAGCTGCAGTAGTTTAATCTTCTCTCAGAATATGGAAATATTCTGACCTGTCTGAATTTGAATATTTTGATGATAGGAAAGATAGCAGGGTCATGTCTTTCAATTTAGTGAAAGATGCAATTCATTCATCATTTTGGAAAAGGATGAATGGTCCCAAATGTTTCCAAATGTATCCTAGTATAGAGATATATGAACTCCCTAAATGCATACTGAATTGAATTAGCCTGAGTCAAGCTCACATTCTAAAACATGGCTCTAATACTAACTGACACTGACATTGTTAAGGGTTTATTTCAAAATTTCAAAACCCATGATGGACATTTATGGAATTTTGTTATTTTTAGACCCTTCATTAGTGAGCTTTAGAAGCGTTGATGGGATAAATCTTATAACAGGATCTGGAAAGATGAGGTCTGGAAAACACGTTGTACAACATAAAGTGCTAGGAAAGTACCTCAGAAATACAGTGGTTTGAGAATGGAGAAAATAATTCTGGCCAGAGAACTGGTTCTAAGAGGATACTTTATTCATTCCAGTGCAGGCAGGTAACAGCAGTGAATGTGTGAGGATCTGAAAATAAACAAAATATCCTTGCACGCAATTCTTCCAAATATAACTTTACTAGCATGAATCTTAAATCATACAAACAAGTCTGGTGAAACAGCTCACTATTCAGAAGAAGCACACAGATTTTGATTCCTTTGAACAGAGCCAGCCTAGCAATTTCCCCATGATTCCAGTCTTTGTGCTAAACCAAACTAAGCAGCTGTTGGAGGTAGCTTTAATTTTGTCTCCAAGATGGCCGCCACCAGCCTGGTTCTTTGTTTGTGTGCTTGAGCTAAGTTACTCTTTTTTATGTGTTTTTTATGTCCCTGGCTTCTGCAAAACCTAACCAAGGAAAGTAATCTCTTCCGAGAAACACTTAAATGCATCCTAAAAAGAGAAGAATTACTGCCACCGGCCTGCTGAATTTTTTTAATGATCTGCTGAAAGACCCAGGGGAATTTGAAACCTACTCAGTCTTCTGGATGGTCTGCTTCACCTGACTACTGGTAAATGACTTGTATGGTGACCCAAACTGATCATGTTGGTGCCATTTGATCAGGTCTGTGCCTGGGGGATGGTGCAATGGTTAAGACGCCCACCTTTGGTGTGAGAGACCCGGGTTCAATCCCCACTGTGTCCCTGAGCAAGACACTTAACCCCTACTTGCTCATATATAGCAATTGTAAGTTTGGATAAAAGCGTCAGCTAAATGAATAAACCATTTACATTTATTAATTTAAATGTAAATGCTCCCCCACACCTGGGCAGTAGTGGTGCAAACAATAGCTTGGCCATGCTCTTCCTGCAAGACAGCAATGTGGACTTGATGTGAGGATCACTGATGCTGCATGCTGGTTAACACATTGCACCTGTAAAGCGTGAAAGGATTGATTTAACCACAACAAGTTTCACGGACCACTGAATGTGTGTTGGTCAACACATTTGGACCAGTGAAGCGTCTCAGGATTGTTTTACCACAACAAGATTCACAAAACTTTGCAGTGAGCCCTTGGAACCTTTGTTTGTTTAGCCTATGTTTTATGTTTTATGAAAGCACAATGCATCTTTTACTATTTTTACTACTCACAGCATTTAATGATGGATTTAAGTCGCGGCTAACCCCATTTATTGACAAACATAACAGGGTGAGTACATATCTCACTCTCCAACAAAGGATGCATACAGCTATCAACTTATCCATCCTGCTCAGCAAGAAACACTCTACAATCATCTAACACAAATGAGCCCCTCATTACACCTGCTAATAGTGAACACCTTAAATAACCACTCTACTGTGCAACATGGACTCTCATCACACTTGTCAGCCAGTGATTGTGATGAAAAACACTATTGCTGTTATCTGGGGACGTACAGCCAAATCCTAGGCATGACTCACTACAAAATATATATTCCCCATGTGACTTCAAAAACAGATCTGGACTTGGAATTATGCACTTTAATGTCAGAAGTCTCCTTCCAAAAATGGACATGCTAAGACTGTGGGTTGATGCAACGGGTATGGATATCATGGTCTTATCAAAAACCTGGTTAAGATCCACAATAACAGATAATATGATTGCTATTGATGGCTATAATATTTTCAGAGCAGATCGTTCAGGTAAGGGGGGCGGAGTTGCTATATATGTTAAATCAAAATTTTTAAGCTCAGTGACATTGTTAGTAAGTAAAGTCAAACAATTTGATCTAATGGCACTGAAAGTAAATTTATACAAGGACACACACCTCACTATTATTGGCTGTTACAGGCCACCCTCCACTACAAAAGAAACTATTTCCTCTCTCCATGATGTACTACTCAACCCTAATGACTTTGAAGTAATTCTAATGGGTGACCTTAACTGGGATTGGCTCTCTCCTGCCTCTGAAAATATTAAAGACCTATCTGACTCTATAAATCTCACACAACTTATTGGCACCCCAACTTGTACCAACTTGAAAGATCATAGCAAATCATGTTGGATGTCATTCTTACAAACATGCCACATAAATACACATCAACTGCTGTTTTTGCAATGATGTCAGTGATCCCTGTGCGATTGCTTGTATAAGAGACACAAAACTACCTAAACATAAACCTCATTATGTTTTTAAAAGGATTTTTAAACGTTTTAACAAACAGGCTTTTATTTGTGATCTGCACAACTGTAACTTGGAGAATGTCTGTCTGATACCTGATGTGGAACTTGCCTGGAAAGCAAATTCTACTGCTGACTGGATTGCTTTTAGAACTTTAAGAAATAAATGCACAAGAATGATCAGAAAAGCAAAATCAGATTACTATCTAAAAAATGTGTCCGAAAACCTCAATAACCCCTCTAAATTCTGAAAGCAAAGTAAGTCTCTTCAATGAGTCCAAATCAGGTTGTCATTGCTCTGACTCCAGCACTGAAACACCACCGGAAACTTTTGTTTTTAAAACTCATTCTAATAGAGGATATCGGTATTGCTCTTAAAGTTATTGACCCGAAAAAATCATCAGGACCAGACAACCTAGAACCTTTCTTATTAAAGGTTGCAGCTGAAATTATAGCTAAGCCTATAGCATACATTTTAATTGTAGTCTGCAGACAAATTCAATCCCCAAATTATGGAAAGCAGCCTATGTGCTTCCCTTGCTAAAGGGTGATGATCCTTCAGATCTTCACAGTTATAGGCCAATTTCCAAACTCTATTCTTGCAAAAATTTTGGAAGCTCAAGTAAACTGTCAATTAAAAGAATACTTGGCAGAGCACAACATTCTAACTGAAGTACAGTCAGGTTTTAGAGCTGGACACAGCACTGTTACAGCAACTTTGTTGATATTAAATGACATTATAAATGCCTTGGGAAAAAAGCAACACTGCCGTGCCTTATCGGTTGCCCCTTCACTGAACCAAGCCATAATTGATCTTCAGTTAGCCTTTCAACATTGTCAAGTCTCACTACATGGCCTCAAGTTAGTGCTAAATATTAAGAAAGCCAAATTTATGACGTTTTCAAGGGCTCGTTCCCAAACTCCAGATAATGTAACCATTAACACACTAAATGGGGACTTAATTGAAAATGTTTCATCCTATAATTATTTAGGTTTTTGTCTGGACGACAAACTTTTTTTCAAAGTTCATGTTCAAGCAGAATTCCAGCTGTTTTCATCTCTGTTCCACCAGGTGGATCTCTTACCAGGTTCCAAGGGTTTTTACTGAGCTGGGGGAAAAAAGCCTTCGCCTACTTCGCTCCCTGGTCTTGGAATAACTTGCAAAACTTGCTACATCTAAATGATGTAGTCCCATTAAATGAACTTAAGGCCATGTTAAAATGCCATGTAACTCAAAAAATTTAACTGGCACATGTGACCTGTTCCTTTCTTTATGTGTGATGTTTGTTTGTTTGTTCTGACTATGCTGTATTTCTATTTAAATTGTAACTGGTGTGTCTTGGCCAGGTCTCCCTTGGAAAAGAGATTTCAATCTCAAGGGACTTCCTGGTTAAATAAATAAAAATAAATATATTTTGTTGTACAGACGTGTGGGGTATCAATCTCCTTCTCTAATTCTTGGCAATAGAGTAAAATATTGTGGCCCAAAATGTCAAACAATTACTTTCTATTTTGGGCACAATCTCCACTGACTGTACACTGGCACAAATCATAAAGATTATGGGCTTTATTAATTCATTCATTTACTTACTGAGGAAATGATTTTCCAGGAATGTTCCAAGTAATACTAGTATTAAAAAAGAAACTACCCAGTACAACCACAGTGTGATCTGTTAGCCAGCAGACAAAAGTCCAAAATTTGTGCCAGTCCAATTTAAAATAAATAATGATATATACAGTATTTTTATACAATGACTGTAAACTGAATTCATATCCACACTGAACCTTCATCAGCTCAGTGTATGTGTATGTCAGTGATTTTATAGGTCATGTAGCTCCCTGTAGACTTCATCTCTAACTGTGGCCGTATGACAACCTCTATTTGCTTTTTTGTTGATCTGATAATTACTAATTGCCTTGGGCCCATTAATCTCTTTTGGCTCTTTGGGCGTAATCACCACAGATGGCCCATAATGGTGTCAGTGTATTATGGCCTGTAGCGTAGCGTACTAATACACTAACATAATATACAAGACATTTACTTGGGTAAAATGAAATGGGAATTCTATGTCAGCATATGTTAAATGATGGCGGGACTATGTCAACTATGTCAGCTGTGTCAATGCATGCAAACACTTTGACGTCATAGAGCCATTCATATGAAAACTGAGAGAAATATGTATCTAGTTGAATCAGCAGAATCAGTGTTGAGGTGGCAACGGCAGAATCATAGATGAAGGATATCACCAGGGAAGCCCTTAAAATAGCTGAGTGATACGGAAAGGTGGAGGGTGAAGGAAGAGGGAGAAACTGAGCGGGACATTTGTAGGGCCCAGAGAAACTAAGTCAGGCAAAACAGACAGAGGAAGACAGCTACCAGATTGTCAGATTTACATAGAAGAGAGTTTGGAGTTTTCCAAGGACAGTTTAAGAGGACAATACAGCAATATAAAAGCAGAGACAATAAAGTTAAAATCATTAAGAAAGAAAAGCAGGGAAAATAAAACTTTTAGATGGATTGAGGAAGAAATAAAGACACAGAAAACTCAAAAGATATGCATGATTTTCAAGATTTCAAATAAATTAAGTTCATTTAGAAGCAAGGCAACACATAAATCAGCCAACCCGACAAAAGAATAATTAGTCAAAATCTGGTAGAAAGAACAGCTGCCTTAAACAAGGGATGCACCGAATGTTTGGCTACAAAAATTAATCGACCGAAAATAGCAAAAAAAAGCACTTTTGCTGTTCGTCCTAATAAGTCAAAAGAAAATAAATTTTACCAAACAATTACGGTGACTTGTTGGCAGTGTGGATGCATTTTAAAGCGTCTGAGGAAGATGCAAAAGGTCGCCGTTTGCAGACACAGTACTGCTGAATTGTCTCCTAGCACATCTACTCCATTTGTAGCTGACTTCTTAGAAAAGGCAACAGTCTGACCTCCTTTGAGTGTTTCTGTCATTCGTTTATGAGAAGGCGATTAAGCTAGTCGCACCTAGATATTAAGTGCACATGTATTCAAGCCTTTATGGTAAATCCACTGAAACCACAGGACCAGTGCGAGCTGACAGGTAGGTTAGCAACTTTATCTGTTATTTTGTGTCTTTACAAAGACAAGTGATGCAGTATGAGAGTCCTACCTGAAGAGAGGCTGTGAAGTCTTCATGTTACGCGATAGAAGAACCATACAACATTATTTTTCAGTCCAAAGATACACATGTGACAACATCCGCTATACAGTATGGAAATAAGATTAATTGGATTATATTCATAGAAAGTATAAAAACATATTACATGTGTCCATTAAAAGTGGACACATGTAATTTACTTTACTAGACCCACCTACCATAGTCTCTCCAAATCCTATGGGAAACACTGAGTAAAAAGCACATTTTGTGAATGTACTTGTTCGGTATTCTGCAAATTTTTTCATTATATTTGGTTTCAGCTTCTGCCAAGAATTTTCATTTTGGTGCATCCCTACCTTAAACCCTGATAAGATAGGATGCTTTTATCTCCGCTCATATTCCATGTGCTGCTGTGAGCGTTGCTAACAGCAGAGAGTGTAATGGCTCTAAGGATGCAAAGAGCTTTACATTATTGTCGTTGCTATGCAACAATCCGATTATTATAAACAAGTCAAGCTAAAGAAATACAGGTGGCAAATATTTTGAAATTTTAAAATAGACAAGAAGGAAAAGATGTTGAATAAGGTTGAGACCCATCACCTAAAAATTGTTCCATGAAGTCAGACACATGCAGACTGGCATTTAGGCTGTCCTTGAGGTATTTAATTGGATTTGATCCCATTTAATTTCATTTTTAAAAGTGAAAATAGAAAACAACAAAATATATAAATAATAATGTTGGATGGACCTTGATTAAGACCTCACTTAAAGCTGCTGCTTAAATGTTGTATGGAGAGCTTACAATGACAATAAAGATTCCGATTCTGATAAAAGTTTGTCTGCTCACCCATCTCGGGATGGTGCCTTCCCTCAACAGGAACGCTGACTGTCCGCCGCAGTAGCTTGTTCCTGTGAGACTCTGAGCGCCTCTCGCGCATCAGCAAAGGGTGTACCTGTACACAGAGAGAGCACAAGGTCAGTACACAAACATACACTGCAAGTACTGCATCCTGACATTCTGTGCAACTGCAGCATTTTGTTGACATTGGGCTTGATAAATAATCACAATACAATTACACTAACAGCTATGGCTAAATTTACCTAGAAAGAAAACAGTTTTTTAACAATGTTTAAAATGGCTGATAAAAGACAAACACATGTAAAAGATATGTATAATAGGTGCAAGTAAGGTTTCCTGAAATCATGAAGAAACTAGTAAACCTTTAATTAAAACAATTACCAACAGCAACCTACTAGATGAAGTTGATCCAAGAAATATATTCAAGGTTAATGTGGGGTCAAATGCAACCCAGAGGCTACCAGTTATATCATATTCTTCAAGTCTTAGAACATCATTCAACAAAAGTAAAAGCAAAAATGCCTTATCTGCTAAGAGACAATGCTAGAATTCAAAACATTCTAAGATGTCATCCTTCGCAGCAAGAAAAAAGAGAAAAAAATTATATAGAAAAAATAAACTACATTTCACAGCTTCGCTACATTTGGCCCCACAGTCCCCGAATTCATAAAAGTGATACTTCAGGGAAAATAAATGAGAGAATGCGCCACACTAATCAGAAACTTTTGAAACATCACTGTTACACTGAGAAAATACAGAGTATACTTGAAAGTGCAGCCCTATAAATCTTGATTGAACACCAACGCTAGTACGTTGTTGGCACTGGGCCCCAGAACACCACAAAATACACAAAGAAATAAAAAAGGGGCACTGCAGAAACTCATGAGTTCCCTTTCAAAATACACAGTGTGATGCAATGATAGGTGAAGGTTGGGCTGTTGTATTAGACAGCATTAGTTTTAGCTAAGGGTACCCAATAAACTGGCAATTTCTACTTTCTTGTTAGCTGATCAGTTTTATGGACAGTAAATCTTGCTCTTATCAACGCTGTTTTCAACAGCTATAGGCAGCGGTTTTCAGCAAACAAGCCCAAATAATCCCTGTGTACCCTACCTGCCCAGAACTAAATGGCAGTAGATGATACTGAATGAAGTTCAATATGTAGCAATTTAAGGACCCATATATTTTTCTCAGAGACAAAAGTAGAGCTAAATATTGTAATTAGTTTAGGCATGACTAAAAATGCATGTAAATGTTGCTCCATGTATGTTTGACGTTTAAGTAGTCTGTTATGAAGTAATACATTATCTGCAGCAACTTTATAAAGTAATAATACACTTTCTGGACACTTTATTTGGTATACCAGTACAATCTAATGCAATCCAGTAGAGCCACTGTGCCAAATATTCTACCTTTATAAAGCTTTGTGACGAAGTGGATTTGCTTACCACCTTCTAGTTTATACATATATAAGTGTTTATTTTGGGGGGTAATTCACCATAGCTTGTGTAAAAAGTGCACCACTTACTATCCCGGGTTGTTTGTGTTTGCATTATTTTACAGTCGACAGCAAAGCATATGATAAGTTAGAGAAAACACACAGGCATAAGTTAGTTTCTGCTGAATTTATTAATTCAGCTGATGCTTTTATCCAAAGTGACTTACAATTGCTATACATGTCAGAGGTCGCACGCCTCTGGAGCAACGAGGGGTTAAGTATCTTTCTCAGGGACACAATGGTGGATGGGTCACAGTGGGGGATTGAACCCAGGTCTCTCACACCAAAGGCATAGTCTTAGCCATTGTGCCATCGCCACCCCGGAACATATGATGTTTGAGTCTGCCTACCTACCACCTTCCTAGCCACTCTGGCCAGGCTACACCACAAGCTTATAATGGACAGATTCTTGTTGAAAAAGCGTTAATTCAACTGTTCACTGAGGTGGTAGTTAGTGGTGTCGCACTGGACTGCTTTATTTGTGCTTCTAATATCAACAATTCAACCATTCAATATGTTGAACACTTAAACCCCAATAATAAATATATAGTTGAATTAATACCTCAGTATCAATTAAAACTGAAAATTATTATCTTTGTAAAGGTAGAATTTATGGCTAAAATGTTGGATTGCATTTTATTTTACAGGGGTACTTAATAAAGTGGCCACTGAGTGTATGCAATAAATTTGTTTTTCAGCTTGTTGTGGTGTTCATCTGCACCCAAGTGGCCAAAAAACATTAGAGCTTTAACAAATACTGAATAATGAATTTAAAGCAATCATTTCAAACATGTATATATTTGGCCCTGTAAAGTGAATTGTAGTCACTGTCCTCCATGTAACCTTACAGATATAAAGTAAAGGAGTGGAAATGATAGCTTACTTGTTTGTGTTCTGATACAAGACTGCTGTGCTTTTGAGTGCGTCCTATTGAGAATAGCGTCTAACAGGAATGCAACATCGGGACATAAAAGAGCTGGTGTGAACACAGAGAGCCAGTGTCAGAAGGTGGCACTAACTGCAGAGCAGTGCAGGATAGTGCAGCCTGGGGGGCTTTGGGGCAAAGCCAACAACAGTGAAGGACACTGGCAGGTCACACTGAGCCATATGTCCCACAAGACAGCCGAGTGCCACTCAGTCTAAAGAAGCTCTGTTAAGATCAACACACGCCAGAGTGGGTGTATTTTTCGTGTGTGGGTGTTGCCTGCATCTTACTTCTATTTTGTATGTGCAGATGTGTGTCCCTCAAAGACAGGGAACATGAAAATGTTATGCAGACACTGCTCCACTTCAAGATACTAATATTCTCCGCTGTCACGCTACAGCTGTATCACATCGGACACATGAACATACACGCCCGCATAAATGCGCATCTCCACTGCAAAAATCTAGTTAGATCAGCCAAGCAGAAGATGCTTCACATCACAGCATCAGGATCCTGTTGTATGTGAGTATCTATATAAAACCTAATCAGGGACGAGCATCATAAATCAACTGCCTATATGATTACTCTCCACTTTGCTGCTTGTGCAACCAAAGTGCACTAAACTACATTGTAATACAGTGCTTTCTTCGTACCCACATATTGCTTGTTGTGATGAAATTAAAGTATAACCTCCTTGATGAAAAATATATTAAGCAGCATCCATTCTTTATGAGTCCAGTGTAGGAATGCACAGAGCGTGTATGTTCATTAGCTGAGATCTCCTTTTGTTGGGAAATGCAAAGAGGGGTTTTACCTTTTATCAAGTTTTTTGTCTTGCTTTCTGGTCTATTGGTCCTCTACTTTTATTCCAAATTAAACATATAATATTGGATGGATTGTCATAAAATTGCTTCAAACATTCACTCTATCCAGAAGAAGTATCTAACTGGCTTTGCTAATCTTCTAACTTTTCATCTAGTGCCACCAACAGGTAAAAAAGATGCGTAAAGTTACTGTATAAATTCTGCTTTGAAAGCAGTATGAGTGATCCAAAATATCATGGTGTCAAACAAAATAATATTTCGTGTCTAAGATGGCACTGCAATATGAGAACACAGTGATGTGAGGTAATTTAATTTATTATCATGTTCGTATTTAATTATTTATTAGATGCATTTAAGCCTTGTTTATTATTTTTTTATATTGAGTTGACTGTTTTGCTCTAATTTCTTAAGTGCTTTCAATTCTTTATCGTGATATAAGTACTGTGATATCTATATAACATTGACCTATACTTGTTTATTGTTATTTTTTGTTTAATTTTATTTTTTTATTTTTGAAAATTTGTTTTATTTTGAAATTGTATCCTTACTTTGCTTCCTGTGTTCCTGTGTGTTTTCATGCTTGTATAATTGTCTGCTCGGCGCTAATGAGTTTCACCTGTCTAGTTTTCTACCCCACCACTGTCTTGTGTATCCATGTGTTTCCCTGATCTTTTGTCTACTTGGTCTTCGTCTCCAGGTCAAGCATCCCAGCCCATTTCCCAGTTTTTACGGTGTGTTGAGTTTCTGCCTGTTTGTTGGACTTCTTTGGATTTCTGGAATTTGGATTTTTGCCTGTGCCTACTGGATTTGTTTGCCCAGTGTTTGGACTGTCCTCCTGTGTTTTGATTCTTGCCTGCCTTTACAACACGTAAGCATGTTTACTTTTTGTGTTTTTATGAGTAAACACCATAACTGAATCTGCTCTGCCTGGTGTCATGCGTTTGGGTCCAAATCCTTTTTTGTCTCTGTGATAGAATGAACAGACCACTTTGGATCCAGCTGACACATATTCTGATGAACTTTGTGATTAACCTGGTGCTAAAAGACATCTTGAGGAAAGATGTCAGTGGCTTTTATAGAGAAGCAGTCTTGTCTCTGGCACACAAGACTTTTCCTCAAAGCCTTGGCTAAGGGATTTGATACCAAAATATTCCACAGACTTTCTTCCCCAGTCTGCTAGCCATCAGTCTGCACTCTGGTTAGCTAGCGACCAGCCCGCTAGCTTCTAGCCAGCTTCCCAGCCTGGTAGCTACCAGCCTTCAGTCCACTAGATTTCACTTTGGTTCAAGATTTAACAAACCTCCAGTCCTGATTCAGCTACCCTAATGCCTGCTCTTCCTGAATGCTCCATGTGGATATGTAACCTTAGACTACACAGAGCGGAATGAAACAGGTTCACAGAGAGTTGTTATCCATAGATAGAGCAGGGGGGTGGCTAATTGGGCTTAAGCCCCGAATGTTTTCTCAAAAGCCCCGGATCTTTTAGGTTTTTAAAATAAGTTCAACTTTGTTTAATTTCTCCCAATCTTTCTGACTGGAGCGGCAAAACAATGGAGCAAAAACTCTTTTACCATACCACTCTTATACCTCTTCTTCTTTGTCGTCGTGATAGGGGGCTGTTGTCTGTGTTGTTTCACTGGCACCCCCTCAGTGAGCAAGCGTGCTAGCTAACTAACCAGCTGATGTTATGGGCAAAGTTTTTTAGGCGGAGGGAAAACTCACAGAGAGAAGCGACATCAGACAGTGAACTGCGGACGAGTGTTTCAGGTTTGTGAGTCCACAGCTGTAACAATTGAGTTAAGTGACTGTATTGCTGGCTAGTTAATTGTTATTAGGTGATAATATCTCGCTATTAGAGATGTTCGGCTGATTCTGAGGCTCATTTCCCTCCTGTGAAGCGCACAGTTTCAATACATTGTGTCTGAGCTTGTTTCAGATGATCATCTCAGGGCGTTTTACAACTAATCTCAGCACATTAGTGGGATAAGTAGAGAGAATAATTGAGAAATATGGCGATAAAGATTAGAAAGATATGAAAGAGTATGAGAATATTTACTCCCAATGAAGTGTATTTTCTTCCATAATTTAATTCAAAAATATCATCTTCTAAATATTTCAAACCTTTTTTCATTTGATGGTTAGAGCGTACAGCTCATAGAATCAAAACTCAAACTCAAAGTATCCCAAAATTTATTAGAATTTCAGAATAAATTACGATGATCGAAACGATGATCAGAAACTGTTACACCATATTTATACTGTAACTCGGTTATGTAACTTAAACATAGTAACATCAGATAAGTTATGTCTCTGTTTAGTTGCCAAGAGTGAAAATGGGTGATCCTCAACATTTGTTGTGTTTTGGATTAACTACATCTAAAAAATAGATTATAGCTCTACAGGACGATTATTTTCCAAAGCAACATTCATCTTTTTCCCAGATAGTGTATAGATTTTTAGGCATTCTGTCATTTCAAACAGCATGAAATATATTGCATTTAGCTTAATGGGAAAAAATCTCCATGGGGGTGCATGCCCCTGGACCCACCTAAATTTGGGCGAAGCACTGAATGTTTACAACGTCTGGCTCCACCCCTGTTGTTATCCGTAGTTGAAGCACACAAAATAAAAATTAACACGCTAAACGCTCCGCTGTTGAAACACTTCAGTGTGAATTGTCGCTGGACAAAACCACAGCACATTTGCTGCCTGTGTCAGTTCGGCTGACACCATTATCCCACAGTTGCCTCTAATTTTGTTTGTTGTTGTAAAATGTACACGCCCTTTGCCCGCTGTGATCCGCGAGCAGATCTGTGACACAAGGATGACAATGGAATGAATTTGTAACCGTATGACTGGGGGTCAGATGCACTGTATAATTAACCTACATTTTAATCGCCGTCTTTACGATTAGCTAATCGTGTTCTTTTAAATCGCAATTTTGATTTGAAAACGATTAATCGTTCAGCTCTAGTCACAATACAACTAACTCTCTTCTATTACGTAGAAGACAAACATTAATATAAAAGCAATTATAAAAACGGTAAACAGAAACAAATGATATTCATTGGAGGAGTGCTGAGGATGAATTTGAGCTTGGGAGAAAAGCTGCTCTGTAGTCTGGTGGTGGGCAGCAGAAACTTCTATATCTCTACTCGCAGGAGGGTGAACATCCTATAGCTGGTGTGGGTACTGTCCTTTAATATCCTTTGGGCTGTGCACAGGCACCTCACCTCTATCACTGATGCTCGGGAGATGGGTACCAATGAGCAATTTTAAACAGCCATCAGGATGCTTTCTATTGCTCCTCAGTAAAAGCTGACAAGAACTTGGCACAGGAATTTGGCCTTCTTAAGCTTCCTCAACAAATCGTTTTTTAGCTTTCTTCCCCAGCATGGAGATGTGAGATGACCAGATGACCATGTCAGGTTCTCTGTGATGCCGATTCCCAGAAACCTGAAACTATTTAACTGCTCTGCCTCAGCACCACTGATGCACACAGGAGTGTTTGTCTTTATCTCCTTATTCCTGAAATCATCGATCAGCTCCTTGGTTTTGCTGACGTTGAGCAGTAGGCTATTCTCTGTGTACCACTCTGCAAGATTATCAATTTCCCCAGATATAAAGTCATTGGGCTCCGGTGTTGAGAACTAGAGTGCAGGACGTGTGTGCACAAGTTCAAACTGTCTGGGGTCTGTTTGTGAGGAAGTCCAATATCCAGTTGAGTGTTGTATTTAAACGCCAAGTTCTAAGTTTGTTGATCAGTTTCATGGGCGAGATTTGTGTTGAATGCTGAGCTGAAGTCCACAAACATCATTATGATGTAGGTGTTGTTTTTCTCAAGGTGTGTGAGGGCTGAGTGGAGGGCAGTGGAGGTGGCATCCTCTGTGGATCTGTTGGTTCTGAAAGCAAACTACTGAGGGTCCAGGCTGGCTGGGATGTTATTCTTTATGTGCTGAAGAACAACTCCCTCCAATTTTCCGAGAACTTTCAGATTTTCCACTGCCTTTCTTTTGAAAGTTCTTAAAGTTTTGGTATTGTGTTTTTTTTCATCTGATCTTGTCATGTCTTGATCTTGCAGTTCAGGCTGCAGCTTTGCATGAAAGCATGTATTATATACTATTATTTGTATGAAAATTCATCATTACCATTCATTCATCATATTGCCATTTAGTAGTCTAGTTTAGTGATTTGCAACATTGCCTACAATGGCAGAATACACACAGATATTAAAGTGATAGCTACCATGGTATAAACAGCATAGTCTTACAGTATTTGTATCACCTTATCGCCTAGACCTTAAATTTAAATCCAAATCTTGTCATTGCACAATGTTTTTTCTCTAAACCTCTTTTAATTCTCTGTGCCAGATTAATAAATAGCTGAGCACTCTATTCAACTAAATGAATATGTTTTAGTGCCAACGAGTAACAGTAAACCTGAATTTACCTAACATTCTATGAACTTTTCATTGATCAGAATCTCAAATAAAGCCACAGTTGCATACTGCAGCTTTAATGCGACCATGTTGCTTTATAGTGTTTCTAAATATACGTAATGAACAAAGTGGTTTCATAATGCCTGACTGCTGACTGAACACTGTGACTGACACCATGAAAAAGGAATCAGGAGGGAAGTATGGAGGAGTAGCAAACTCAGACCTCAGGTAATCTCACTGAATGGTTCTGCAGTTATTGAAGGAATAGCAGGGTTAAAGGGATGCTTCTCTGTCCAGATTTTCAGCTGTTGCCATGGAATCCAGAGGAGACAAATGGGCTGTGTTTACTTTTATCTACAGTATGAGTTGTGAGATGGTTACAAAATACATGTTTGGTAATCCGAGGCATATGTTTGTGTCTTTTCCATACCGATCAACACCTTCAGCTTATACTGGAGTAAAAATAACAACATGCAAATATCTATTTCACAGCTATTTCATGAGCTGCACATGCAGTACATACATACCGGTATCTAAAATTTTCTTGAATCCATTAGTCTTAAAAAGTTATATCTATATGACAACACTACCAAAGTACAAGGAGCTAAATATGGTGATTTTCTTTAATCACACCTACTTGAACGAGAACAAGCCCACTCACTCTCTGTCCTACTGCCGCCCTGCCCATTGCAATTCATCACTGACAACTTGACTCATGGAAAGAGACCATGACCCAGAATACCTTTCTACCCCACCCTGACACATCAGCCCAACTATAAGCATCCCACTTCTGCTTCCAGTGGGGGAGTGGGGGGGCGCACCTGGAGGCTATTTTTACTCTCTGTGTGACAGGATTTGATTGGTCAGATGTCGCAGGTTCTGCAGCTGGAGATGTGACATAACACCGGCTGCCATGAGTGGGCACAGGGAGCTGGCAGGCCTGCACTAAGCATCCACAGAGAGGCAACATTAGGCCAGCACACTGACATTGACAACCACTTCAGATGGTGTACTTATGCCTCACACAAAGATTTAAAGGAACACCATTTACCACAGCTAAAATAAACTACTGTAGAAAGGCCTGGTATGGTAAGTCCATTACACCCCCACTAGACAGAACAAACCACATATTGACAAATGTTAAAGTGAAGCTTGAAATTAACTAGTCTTTTAACCTCTTGCTAATGGCCAAACTAAAAGGCTAGGCAAAAGCCTTCAGTGAAACAGAGAGATGGGATACAATATTTGGTACAATTGGGATAATGTTGACACATTATTTCCTCAAAGACAATCACGGTGTTTCACTAGTCTGTTTGGCTAGTAGTTGTGCAAAAATTTAAAATCAATATAGCTCTCCATAAAAGCAGGAATATATTCAGCTAATTCAGGTGTAACCTGCCCATTAGATTTTAATTTTTTCTTGTGCCTGAAGTCGGCACTACTACTAAAAATCACTGGGCCAAAATTGACCCAAAAAAAAGCACCAAATCAATAATGGGTTAACTTTACCCAGTGCCCATGGGTAGAAAACCACCAAAGACATAGGAATGAAAGACGTAGGGATGACCAAGTCTAAACTAAAATACGATATATTTGTGAATTGTCACTGTAATCTAGTCTGGCTCTTTTTAAACTTACATTACTATTTGCTACTGATTGTTTTGGACCAAATGTTGGATACGTACACAGACCAAACTCTTATCAAGGCACTTTACAATGTTGATCCTAATCATACATCCAGAGTTTCAGTAGCATTTCACTAAATTTTACCATTATCACCAGATGCTACAGCTCGACTGATGGTGTAGATGACATTGTGTCTCATGTTATGTTTGCAGCAGCAGCAGAATTAACAGCATTTTTTAGTATCAGTCCTTTTAAAGAGGAAGCAAAGAAACTATATGAAAATGTTCCCTCAATAGATCAGAGAGCAACACAGATCCAAGAAATGCTTTGTTTTCAACACTGTCCACAGACACTTGATTATCTCTCTGTTACTTCACTGTCACTCTCTTTATCTAATCAGAAAACCCATGACTAAATTATCACTCTTGTAAACTTCTCTAACATATTTCTACCTTACTGATACAACTCTTGCCTCTTATCTGGGGTTTGTCAAACAGTATTTTCTCAAATCTCTAACTGAAGTAACCTCACAGTAATTGTAATAGTTACATCCAACAAAGTTAATTACAACACTTGATCAAATAATAGTTTGATAAATGAATCAAATGCAAGTTATATATCTGTGGTTGGACATCTCATTTAAGGTTCTGGGCCATGTTAGAGCACTGTTGGTGCAGCAATCAATTTCATCTAATTAGAATTGTAAATTGTATGCCTGATGATTTTAGCATCCATGACGACTTTTGTAATGAGCAGAGTTGAAATTTATTTCTGATTAAAATTTTAATAATCAGAAAATTAAAAATGAACATGCTTGTAAAACTTATCTGCCACATTGTGCTACAAGACAGAAGCCAGTCCTGGCATGAGAGAAACAAGTAGATAATCGGCCGGTGGAGTTGGATGAAAGGCAGGGAGGGAGAGATGGTAGTAGAGGGAGAGGGAGGGAAGGAAGGGAGTGCCATTGATCTGAAGAGGGAGGAGGCTGTTTTTGTTCAGCTTGGCAGGTTGAGTTGAGCGATGCTGCAGGCTGGCTTTCCCATATGTCGCTACTGCTTCCTCAGGCCCAGCTGTGAGGAGCAGGGTAATATGGTGGGACACCGTGTGTGTGTGTTGTGTGTGTGTGTGTGTGTGTGTGTGTCCAAAAAGAGAGAAAGTACATGTCTATGTGAGAAAGAAAGAAAAGAGAGGGAGTGTGTAAATGTGTGCAAGGCTGCAAGAAATAGTGTGTAATGGGCGAAAACGATGCAATCCATTATTTCTTAACGGGGCAGTAATCAAATACTGCTGGCTGTCTAAATATGGCTCAGACACAAAAACACACACACACATACACGGACAGGCAATAGCAAAAAAACTGGCCATGCACCTGTACAAATACAGAAATACATTTCACCTCAGCATGGCCACACATACATGCATAATCCTGTGCATCATGATTCATGATAGGTGGTTGAGCTGGCCAAAAGCACAATTTGTCCTTCAGACCATCAGTAATGTTCTTTCATGGACAGATGTTCCTCCTCCTCCTGACCTCAGGCACTGGCTACAGTGTTAAAAAAAACACAGCGATCCTACACACAGAATTACATACACAGTGTGAAGGCCAACAGAGCTGACATTTTGACTGATTTTGGCCGTTCACACACAGAACCAATAGATGATGGTTTCCTATTATTTGCAAGCTTGAAAAAAAAACAGATAGCAATTTTCAATGTACTGTATATTGTGATATACTGTACAGTAGATGTAACTTACATCTACTGTACAGTATCACAGTATACATTGTATATTGTATCTTACATCATGTAAGAGGAAAAAAGTGCGGCAGCTGGCTATGGTACAGGAAAAATCTAACTTTGTGTTCCTTTTGTAATTGTCTTTTTATATGAATCCAGCAGACATTTGAAAGGTGTCTTCAACACACACACACTCTGCTGAGCTGAGTTAAAAGCAGGTAACATGAAAACAGCAAAATAAGCAGGAAAGTCACATTACGTAAAAACTGTGACCTGTGCACTTACAGGCGGTTTGTTTACCTGTAAGAATAATGCAGGTAAAATACATTGCACTTTCCATCGGCCGTTTTTTTTTTTATTTCAACAATTCTGCCTCTGATTAGGCTAGTACTCGTTGCCTAATCCAGTCATACGCAGTGTAGGGGGCACGCTAACACTGTGCACTGCTCATGGATGTATTCATGGATTGATACAAATGTATTAAAAATTAAAATGTTGTATTATACATCCATGGTACTGCTGCCATTACCTCATTAGAGGGCTTATTAGCTGACTCTCAGATCCGGGTGACTACCCAGTGGGGAATGCTAACGTGGATAATCAAACATGTGTGATGACTAGTCGACTACTAGCTTGAACAAACGACTAATAGTTGACTTGGAGTTGGTTTAATATGTGTACTTTTAGATGCTACGTGCATAAGAAAAGTTCAAACCACTCTTAAGTGTCCACATCCCACAGAGACAGACCTGGCCAAGTACAATACTTCTTAAAAAGGATTGCTTTTAAGGTCACTGAGATCTGGCAGTTGCTCCTGGTAAGTTGGCAGCAGACAAATTAGGCCTATAGTTTTCCTCTTTCTTTAGGTGCCTCCAAAGTATTGAAGAAAAAAAAGCTGTACACTTTCCACTTTCCAGGGATAGGCGAATTAATCAAAATGCTGAGATAAATCATTTAAACCCTTGTATGTACAGGATGACCTTTTAAAAAATGTTTTACTTCTGAGTGAGTGACAATTTTAATTCAAATGGCATGTAATAGTTACTCAAATACCAAGAGTTTTTTGTTAACATCGCCTCAGGGGTTCAGGTCAGCTATCTTACTAAAACAATCAACCTTTCTCTTCTCTTCTAAGAGTCACTACCCACCTACATTTATTACATAATTAATCCCTCCAACTCCCACACGACAGCCACCTGAATGTGTTCTCCTGGGTCATAAGCAAACATACTATCCACCTTTTCATGCACCGTGACAACAGTAGCTATGGGCTAAAGCTGCCAAGGTGCTGTGGCTTGTTTGCAAATCAGCTCATGCACTAATGTATTCAAAATCAGTATCAAAGCTGCAAATGGGACCACCAACATGAAAAAGGGATGCAAAGCTTTACCAAAGAGGAAAATGTACTCAACAATCCTATTTATTTTAAATTGCTAAAAGGTACTACATTTACTTCTCAATGTTCCCCAGCTCCTTTGAACATTTACAGGCTAAACAAGGCTTTGGCCCCCGTCAGTTTGTCTTGCATAACACTGGCACAGTTGGGGCAGCACAGCCCAGACACATGACTCGGGGGACAGGGCACTGGTGCGTGGCTGTGGTATATCAAACTCTGTCACCTCAGATTAATGTGAGCTGAGGAGGAGGACAGGATGGCAGGCAGCCATCACTGCCAGCCTTCTCACTCCCCCTACAGGACAGGAAGAAGCAGGGCAGCCTGTAAAGAGCCTGCCTGTGAGTGTCAGGATTTGGGAATAAAGGGAATGAATACTAATGGATCAGGATATGCCAGATTATTAGTCAAAGAAAAGGCAGGACCAGAAAATGTATTAGTTATTCTGATCAATGCTTGCATAGATTTTTCCAACTCAGATTTCCACAAGTGGTCCAGCTAGTGAGGTGGTGTATAACCAGCCTGCTTTATTAACAAATTTCACATTCTTAAACTACTGCAAATATCTTTAAATGTATTTCATGTTAAAATAAGTGAACTATGATCCAATTGTTACATTGGATATAACAGTTTGATAAAGCCCACAGAGACATCTGTTAAACTATTTGTTTCGCCCGACCGAGAAGAGAGAGAAAAGGAGATTCACACAATTGAGAAGCTGAAGCAAGTCAATATTTGGAATTTATGCTTTGATTTATGCCATTAATAAATTACAAAAACAGTTACAGATACATTTTCAGTGTTAAGTAGAAACATATGCAATCAAATGCATAATCCCTTCATAAATGCGTACCTTTTGAAGTCTATAATGTTACATTTCTGTTGCAACTATATCACAATAGTGTTGATTCAACTCTATGGTACTTTGTGGGTTGTTGGACTTTATCCATTTGTACCACAACAATATTTTTCTTCAAATCTTAATATATGATCACACAGACAATAAAGTAGACACAAAGACACACAAGTAACACTACACAACATTTTCTGCTGCTTCAGGCCCCATGTGTGGTTGTTTTCTAAGTAGCACATTTCCATTTTTTGCTTTGACTGCATTGGAAAAAAAATTCCTATCCATCACATACAGAAGTTCAAGGGAGATAGCGTATAAGTCACAAACTTGTGAGTACTGAATAACATCACGAAAAAAATAGTAAAAGAGGGCCTCTGTAATTATAGGCGGCATGTTTTCCCTGGTCATTTTTAATTTCACAGTCATTCTTTGAACTTGCCTTGGATACATTGTCAAAACACGCCACTCAGACAACACATCTTGTCAGCACATCTATTATTCCTGGCAACTGAAATGAGCCAGGGGTGTTGACATGTCAGTGAGGGTGAAATCCCATTCTAGCCCTAGCGTGTGCCGGGATGTGACGGAAGTGTGTGCACTCCATCACTAGGAAAACAGTTCAGTGAACCAAACACACCAAGAGACAAGAGTAAAACAGGCACACGATTAACACAAATTTCCACAGTGACACGTTTCAGATAAGTCTTGTTCCCTGAAGCAACACCTCAAGCTCTCCGGTAGGACGTCTCTCCAGCATTGTTCCGATGGCCGTCATTCATAAAACAAACAAAATAAACCAACAGAGAGGCAAGTGAATGGAGCTGTGAGGAGGACAGAGACAGGTGGCCTGTGGGAAAGCCAGTGACTCCTGCCAGTCACCCCAGAGAGAGAGAGAGAGAGGGATGGAGGGAGGAGTGGGAAATAGTGGGAGAGTGGATGAGGTGAAAGGATAAGAGTATAGGAGATGGTGAATCTGTAAAGGAGAGATAGAGGGAAGGTTAAGAACGATGGAGACGGGGGAAGAGAGAGGAAGTGTTTTAGCAATGAATATGGAGAGAGATAGGCAGAGAGAGATTGAGCAGGGTAGGAGGGGAGAGAGAAGAGATGGAACAACCAACGGATTAGATAAAAAGAAGAGAGATAGGAGGCAACAGAGAGACAGAGCAAGAGAACGGGTAAGAGTGATGATCGATGGAGGGCATTAAAACCAGGACTGAGCCTGGAGGAGGCAGAGATACAAGAGAGAGCAGGGGATTGGACCGGTGATGCTGAGCTCAGATGCCAAGCATATAAGCAAACAGAAAATCAGACAGGTGAAAGGTTTGTATTTAACATCGGCTGATATCAAAATGTGCAGGAAGCACAGCACCGCTGAGGAAAAAGAGCAAGGTCCTCCACCGATCCTGCATATCTCCGCTGTGAAAACCTACAGTATGATTGCTTTTTTGCCGAGCCACTGAAGCCATCTAAAACAAATGGAAATGAATTAAAGGGTGTGTGTGTGTGTGTGTGTGTGTGTGTGTCTTAAAAAGAGAAGAGAGAGACACCCACTCTGCATGAGATGAGTGACAGGCATGAATATTTAACGCATTCCGCCGTAGCCGAGGTGACGGCTATCAGCACGTCAGTCCTGCCTCCGATCCACTCACAGCTGCTGCCTTATTGGCACAATTAGACAGGGATAGGGCTCTGATTAATTGAACTGGGCTCTCCATTCTATCACTCCAGAGCAATACGCGTCTCTTATCGGGATCATGGTGCACAACAAGTTGAAATACTAATGCAGCCATGCACACGCACTACAATAAAGTCACCACTGGTATGCCACTGGTTTCCTCAGTGCAGGGCTTAATTCAAACACCATAAACAAATGCATACAGTATAGTAATAGTGAGGAAATTAAACTACAGTAAAAGTAAGATAAAACATAACATCATTTTAAAATAACAAATGCACAGACATGCAGCTACCCCATTGTACTTCTTGTAAAATGCTGATGATTCAAAGTTAGGGCTTTAAAACTAATTAAAAACTACAGTTTAATGTATATATGGTCTAATAACAGACCTGGTTAGTTTGAGGGGTGACATATGGATTTTACTAGGCTCTGATTCATTTATGGTGGTTGCTGTAAGTGGTGTTATGAATCAGCAGTCTTGGCTTAAACTAATGTGTGTATCTTTTGTGTGTAGAAGTTACAAAGCAGATGTAGAAAACTTGACAAACACTACCCTCTCCTGGCCTACAAAGCAAGATGAGATTTAACTCACAAACGGCAGCAGGTTCAGTGATGCACAGTGTTTGGTACATCAATACACAAACTTAGGAACAAATACAGTCAAGTTAATCAACACCAACATACTGCTATGCCCATTTCAAGTTATCTGAAAATCAACTTCCTCAAAAATTATATTCTGCAGGTTTAACATCAGAAATTTGCAGTTTCACTGTGAAGCTCCCCAGCTGTGAATGTGTTAAAACAGCTGACAAACGCAACTCTCTGACAAAAATTACTGCTTTTATTTAAAACATTTCCAGTAGGGCTGAAACTATGGAGGTAAATGACTGCCAAAAACATTGAAAATGGACAGACTAAAAGTCACAAACAGGTATTACGACTTGTAAACACATAACACAATCTACAAATAGATTAAAAATCTGCAAACAAAGTCCTAATGATCCGCAAATGTAAAACAAGATCTACAAATAGATACAAAATCCTCAAACAGACTCTTCATGATCCACAAATATAAAACATGATATACAAAAAGATTTAAAATCCGCACACAAACTCTTTATGATTCACAAATAGAAATCAGTAACTTGTACTTGAAAACCAGAATTTGAATGAATGTAAAGTGATTTGTTTGCAGGTGAATTTCATGTTCTGTTTGTAGATTGTGTCACATTTGTTTTCAGAATTTTGGCAGTATTGTTTCGCTTTGGTGACAGAACAATGCCAAAATCATTGAAAATGAAGAGACTATGAGTCAAAATGCATATTACAATTTGCAAACACAAAACAAGATCTTCAAATAGATTTATAATCTGCAAACAAACTCCTCGTGGATCTGCAAATGTAAAACACAATCTGTAAATAGATAAAAATTTCACAAACAGACTCTTCATGACATACAAATATAAAATACGATCTACAAAAAGATTTAAAATCCGCACACAAACTCTTTATGATTCACAAATATAAATCAGTGACTTGTACTTGAAAACCGGAATTTGAATGAATGCAAAGTGATTTGTCTGTGCATGAGGGTCATTATTTATTTGTAGATTGTGTTGCATTTATTTTCAGAATTTTGGCACAACTGTTTCGCTGTTTTTCCCATTAAAAATTCTACAAATGCCCTCCTCAAGATTTGCAAACAAACACAGTCTAACTTGTATTTTCAAACCACTGTAAAAAGACATTCTTACATATTTTGTGCAAAGCTCAGCATGCAAGTGTTGAATCTGTGTTTGTAGATCACAGTGCATTCACAGATCTCTGCACGCGTCTACAGATCATTTTGGCAGTTTCTTTCCGCAGACTGTGTGACTTCGATCCACGCGTGTAGTCAGCCAATCAGAGGCATTGCTTCTATGTGATGTCACGTCCCCTCAATAAGATCTTTTCAAAATAAGAGCTGGCACTTGTCGGATGGTTGGGATCGGCTCACTGCCAGCTGCAGTTGCCGGTGTCACAGCTGGCAGAGCCTCTGCAGACAGAGCCCGGCAGCTTGGGGAAGGACGCCGACCCTCGCAAGATGGGTTGTCAGGTAAGCGGTCGCCGACCAAGTAATCATGTGACATTTAATAAAGAATAATGTTATCGCAGCCCAGTGACCGCTAACGCTATGCTCTACCGTTAAACTGCCCAGAAACAGGCTCACCAACAGCCTGCCGTTAGCTAACGCTAGTTAGTTTACACCATGTGTACAACAGCACAGACAGCTAGCTAGCTAACGGTTCTTGCAACTAACACCGACCAAACAAACGTCACTGGACGCATCGGCGCCGGACCCCACCGAAATCTCGAACTTATTACCATTACTGGGAACTAAACGACACTGTGTCCCCGTAGCATTTATTTTCGTGGCATGGCAAGGAAAATATATCATGACAAACCGAACAGAGCTACAACGTTAACTAGAACGACCCCTCACTGTCACGCTGTCATCAAGTTATTATTTCAGCTGGTTAGTCAGGCGCTACACTGTCTGTATGTGAGTGTATTATTTTTCTCCATGAAAGTGCTTTTGTGAACAACAAATCCGTGTTGGAAATAACGTAGGTAGCAACAGCCCACTCTATTGACCAATAAAGAGTAAAATGTCTGTTGCGTTCTACCTGTTAAACATAAACGCCGACTGACCTCAAAATATTTCCTGCTCGCTGACGCTCAGCCAGTGTTCGTTGAGGAGACACTAATGTTTTAAGGATGAAACTGCTTCACGCAGTGCTTTTAGTGTTTTAATGACCGGTCCGTGTGTTTTCGACAGGACACGACCTCTGTGTTAATTCGCCCCGGTAGAAACCTCCTGAACTACCCGACACTGAAGAAATCCTGAACTAAAACACACTGAGCAACCGACCGAGCTAAGGCTGCAGCAGCTCCGCTATAAACACACACCAGAGACTAACGCTAACGTTAGCTGCACGCGGTTGCTACCTACGCTATTTCCAACACGGATTTGTTGTTCACAAAAGCACTTTCATGGAGAAAAATAATACACTCACATACAGACAGTGTAGCTCTGACTAACCAGCTGAAATAATAACTTGATGACAGCGTGACAGTGAGGGGTCGCTCGTAGTTAACGCTGATGCTCTGTTCGGTTTGTCATGACATATTTTCCTTGCCATGCCACTGAAAATAAATGCTACGGGGACACAGTGTCGCTTAGTTCCCAGTAATGGTAATAAGTTCGAGATTTCGGCGGGGTCCCGACGCCGATGCGCCCTCGGCTAACGCTTGTTTGGTCCGGTGTTAGTTGCAAGAACCGCTAGCTAGCTAGCTGTCTGTGCTGTTGTACACATGGTGTAAACTAACTAACGTTAGCTAACGGCAGGCTGTTGGTGAGCCTGTTTCTGGGCAGTTTTAACGGTAGAGCATAACGTTAACGGTCACTGGGCTGCGATAACATTATTCTTTATTAAATGTCACATGATTACTTGGTCGAGCTAATCGCTACCTGACAACCCATCTTTGCGAGGGTCGGCGCGTCCTTCCCCAGCGCTGCCCGGCTCTGTCTGCAGAGGCTCTGCCCGCCATGACACCGGGCAACTGCAGCTGGCAGTGAGCCGCATCCCAGCCATCCGACAAGTGCCAGCTCTTATTTTGAAAAGATCTTATTGAGGGGACGTGACATCACATAGAAGCAATGCCTCTGATTGGCTGACTACACGCGTGGATCGAAGTCACACAGTCTGCGGAAAGAAACTGCCAAAATGATCTGTAGACGCGTGCAGAGAGATCTGTGAATGCACTGTGATCTACAAACACAGATTCAACACTTGCATGCTGAGCTTTGCACAAAATATGTAAGAATGTCTTTTTACAGTGGTTTGAAAATACAAGTTAGACTGTGTTTGTTTGCAAATCTTGAGGAGGGCATTTGTAGAATTTTTTAATGGGAAAACAGCTAAACAGTTGTGCCAAAATTCTGAAAATAAATGCAACACAATCTACAAATAAATAATGACCCTCATGCACAGACAAATCACTTTGCATTCATTCAAATTCCGGTTTTCAAGTACAAGTCACTGATTTATATTTGTGAATCATAAAGAGTTTGTGTGCGGATTTTAAATCTTTTGTAGATCGTATTTTATATTTGTATGTCATGAAGAGTCTGTTTGTGAAATTTTTATCTATTTACAGATTGTGTTTTACATTTGCAGATCACGAGGAGTTTGTTTGCAGATTATAAATCTATTTGAAGATCTTGTTTTGTGTTTGCAAATTGTAATATGCATTTTGACTCATAGTCTCTTCATTTTCAATGATTTTGGCATTGTTCTGTCACCAAAGCCGAAACAATACTGCCAAAATTCTGAAAACAAATGTGACACAATCTACAAACAGAACATGAATTCACCTGCAAACAAATCACTTTACATTCATTCAAATTCTGGTTTTCAAGTACAAGTTACTGATTTCTATTTGTGAATCATAAAGAGTTTGTGTGCGGATTTTAAATCTTTTTGTATATCATGTTTTATATTTGTGGATCATGAAGAGTCTGTTTGAGGATTTTGTATCTATTTGTAGATCTTGTTTTACATTTGCGGATCATTAGGACTTTGTTTGCAGATTTTTAATCTATTTGTAGATTGTGTTATGTGTTTACAAGTCGTAATACCTGTTTGTGACTTTTAGTCTGTCCATTTTCAATGTTTTTGGCAGTGATTTACCTCCATATGAAACAATTCAATTAAATTGATTACATTAATTAAATTGACTAAAATGCGTTGCCTCAACTTATTTGCATTGAGGCTTTGTTTAATCCAAATAACTATATAGCACACTGTTTCACATGGATTTTTTACTGTCACACATCGCACTTATGCTGTGTGAATACAACGTGATTATGATGCCGCTGTTTGCAAAGTGGAGGAAGACAGAGAAAATAGCGAGGGAAGAAGAAGAAAGTGTCCAAAGTATGGGATTATTTCAAACTAGAAAGAAAACAACTCTGTAATGTTATAGTCCATCCACCGTAAAACCAAACTTATGTGGTCTTCCCTACTGTAACAGCACGACGGCGTAATGTTACAGTCCCTTAACAGTAAAACAAAACTTATGTCGCCTACAGCGACAGCACCTGATCAGAAAGCACCCAGTGTTCTGCCAGCGGAACACAGACAAGGTAACAGTAACAGCAACATTAGCATTTAACTGAAATCATGATTGATTGTTGAGCTGAAGGCTAGCAAAAGTAAGCCGCAGTCTTCTGCTGAAAATGTACACGTTCATTTCGGTTGTAACGTCACAGTCATGAGTTCACTGGATGTCATGGAGCTGCACCTTAGTATAACTTGTATCACTCATCACTCAGGTGATGTTTGCGTTGGTAAAACAGTTGTCTGGTTGTCGGTCTGTTCATGTTGTTGATCTGATGTTTGCTGTATGACACACTGAATTTTGCCAAGCAAAAGTACTTCTTAAACAACGCATCAATGAATCGATGAAATAATCTATAGAAGCTTCGAGTACTATAATCATCGTTAGCTGCAGGCCTAATTTCCACATACATACTGTATACTATATGTCTGATTTAAACTGGCACTTCAGTGTTTTATCCATTAAGTAAGCAAGCAGTAATTTTTCTAATTAATAACTAATTAACAGCTACTAAGATGTGGGTCACACAGGTTCTGGTTGGCAATGCCAGTAAAGTGAAAGCTAAGCCAATGTTCTGGATTTCCACTTTTACACCGTTTAAGAATAAGTCTGGTGTTATTCTATGCTTCTCTAACTGTCAACAAATCCCATGAAAAGTCCAAAACCACCAATGCATCAGTCTGCCTCGCAATAGTGCCTCGCAAAGCACCAAGCTTATAGGTTCCTACCGAAGATATAAATCTCGCAAATAGATGGTTAAAAAGGCTTCCTAATTTCTTACAGCTAGACACTATAGTTAATAACAGACATTACTCAAAGATGAGTAATGTCTGCATTGTTTTCAGCTAAAGATTACATTGGCTCTAGTAAGTATTTCGGGGACTATGATGGTGTATGCTAGAATGATTTGTTTTTTTAAATGCAGTGCCCATGTTGGTAATGAAGTAGCATGTCCCCTAGTGCAACAGCGTGGCTCATTTATGTATTTTTAATATTTTTTGGACAACAATGGTGGTCCATTACACAGTGGAATAAGATATTTCAGGCTGTACAGATAATACAGATAATAGTTGTTAGTATGCTCAAAATTTTGGTCTTTTCAAGGGATTTGTTAACAATAAGACAATTAAAGAATAATAATCTATGTATTTTGCATTTATAAGTTTGTATTACCTTTATATAGGGTGTTTTTATTCCTAAAGCTGGGAAGATACTGTGTGTCTTTATTTATCATGTTTTAACATGTCTTTCTCAATGTTAACGTTACATTCTGCCTCTCCCTCCAGCCACATTCCCAATTCCTCAAACCGTTTCATTGCCATTCTCTTCCTGTCCACCAGATGCCCTCTGTCTTTCTGGTACTGGCTGCATAAATTCTCTTTCTGACCTCCTTTTTTACAGATTTTGCTGAAAAATGTGGTTCTTCAGTAGCACAGACTGTATACCAAATGACATTGGCTCCAACCAAGGTGTGTTCACTGTTGCTTGTAAAATATCTGTCTGTGTGGGAAAACACATTATTTTGGCCTTACAGGTATTACAAATTACAGAAAACAAGCGCGTCTGAACTCTACGTGAAGAACTTCTACGCCGATGACATGTTTTAGCATATGTGTGTTTGTGTGGCTATGCGCACCACTATATCTATCTACTGTGCGCATGACGTGAAACACCATGCAGCGAAGCATGTGTGTAAATGTAACCAGCAGAGAATCTGATATGTGACGCTGATCCGCCGCGCTCACCAGTCTTGGCCGATTAAGATGGAAAACGGCCGATTACGATCCACCTCTATTAAAACAAAGCTAAAAGTAGAGTGAATATTGGGCTTACAATGACCCAAAACACAAATGAATGATAAATTTGCTTTGTGTTTGTTGGATGTGTAAATAGGCAGCCTTATAAGGTGATAATACATTACGTTCATGTTTACAGCTTGCTGCACTGCCCTCAAGGGGCCCAAAAACAATTAATGCCAACAATTAAATATATTTTATACACTCAGAAATTGATGAATCTGGGTTTCTTACAAACCAAGATTTAAATTGGAATCGTGACCCAAACCTAGGTATAATAATAGTAATAATATACTGTACTCACATAGCACCCTTTATACACAAAATGATATGAAACTGTAACACATTACATTGCTTTTACTTCAAGCACAGCATATTGCAAAGAGATGTGTGATGTGAATGTACCATAATTCAATAAATTAAGTGGCATGTGTACATAAGTATGGCATGAAAAGGGTTAATGGGTTTATATCTAATACATGCATTGCCTCATAGAAGAAGGAAATATTTCTTATATATTTAAAATTTCCATTGACACCTTAATATACCATAATATAATGGTTGAATACCCTTTTCCAGATAAACTCAGACAGAAGAATTTACCAGCTCACAACTGGTGAGTGGTAGGTCCACTCTTTATCAGTGTAAAGAGTGAAAAATAAGTTATTTTTATTTCTCAAGTGATAAATGTCCCTTTGAAGTTTTTTGATTATCTAATACTAATGCCCCATTGTTTTCAATCTGTTCCAACCAAATTGTGCAAAACCAGTATCAATATCAGTGTATTCCTGGTGTGTGAAGTACAATACCTCCTCCTGGTCCAACATGTAGAGCTGATTTCTGGAGCTCACACAAAGACTGGGGTTCCAGCGGTCGTTGGGTAGACGATCGTGTGAGGGGCGCTCGTAGATGGGGCGTTCGTGCGAGGGGCGGTTGTAGGAGGGACGGTCGAAGGAGGGACGGTCGAAGGAGGGACGGTCGAAGGAGGGGCGGTCGAAGGAGGGACGGTCGTAGTTGGGACGTTCGTAGTTGGGACGGTCGAAGGAGGGACGGTCGTAGGAGGGACGTTCGGGAACGGGACGGTCGTAGGAGGGAGCGTGGAAGGAGTGGACGTGGGTGCGATGATGGTGATGATGATAGGAGGGGGGGACGGCACACCTTGCATCTGGACAGGAGAGAAGGAGAAGAGACGGGTGGGGGGAGTAAGGGAAAAGAGGAGAGAGGGAGGAAAGAGAAGGTCAGTTAGGATCAACGGTAGGAGGGCTGTGATGCTGTGACACATGTCTATTCTCATAACATCAGTGTCAGGTGTCATTAGAGTGTGTTTAATAGCTCTGCCAGAAAGAGGTCATCAGACATTTGTTATAATGAGAATATGCAGGACAATGCTAGAAACAGTACCTAATTCTGTGGTGTTAAATAATATTGATAAAATTCATCTTAGTTAGAGTACTTGTTGAGCAGCATGCACAATGTTGTTGTCCAAAGGCAAGAACATGAACACAATGACATAACATAAGAGGCCTTAAAACCTACAGCATTAAATAAATGAAGCAGCAAACATTGGCACAGCATAGTAGAAAATGATCAGGTTCAAAGGAATATTTTGAAATTTTAAAAAATATGCTGATTCGCTTTCTTGCCAAGAGTTAGATAAGAAGGCCGATACCACTCTCATATCTGTCCATTAAATATAAAGCTACAGGAAACAGGAAATGGTTAGCTTAGCTTAACCTGGAGACCTGGGGAAACAGCTTAGCTTGGCTAAAGGTAGTAGCTATTGTCTAGCACATAACACCCTTAAAACCACAACTTGTTTTTACATTTAGTTTGTTTGCGTTTAGCGTTTATCTCTAAGCTGAGATAACCATTTAAATGTAAGTGTGGCATTGAAGTTTTCGTGTAATTATCCAAAGTGTCGAACTTTAAATAAAGTAAACTCACAATAAAAGAGGGCAACAATAACACGAATGACCCCTGCATCCACAAAATGTCTTTCCACACACATATAGTAAAATGAGAGTAGTTTAATGCTCAAAAATATTAAATATGTTCTCTTTCTATTTCTATTTATTTAGAGCTCACAAACTCACTGCAACCCATGAAAGAGCCAAAACAACAGTTGGATACCCTTTGAGTAAAAAGCCTGAGAAACTGGACGTGAGTCATGAACAAGAGTTGGACCTACAGCAATGCTCTAGTCCTACTCAAAGCCATTTTACTTTTTTCTCACCCACACCTCCGAGGCTTAAAAAACCTCAAACTAGTTCACTCTTCATAATTTTCTATAATTCTCTGCTTCAAAGGAAATGTCCTTGCATATCCCTTTTTCCTTGTTTTCCTCACCTCAATCCCATTATCACAAACAGGACAAAAAGACAATAAGAGAACAGGCAGTCGTTGTGACTAAAACCTGGATCCTCCGATAAATGTTAAGCGCCACTAGGCTGAGAAAAGCAAGTAGATTTTTGGAAACACTCCAAAATGAAATAGAAGAGCGTACAGCTCCCATCACACAAATGCTTCACTCTTTGAGTTCATTTATAAGAAGAAGGCACTTGATAGTGACTCTACAAACACACCCTTTGGATTTGAAATCAAGTCTCTATCTGTTAGTTTTATAGTCACAGCTAAAAATGATAATTGTCTAATTGAAGAAGTCCTGAATCCGTCTCACCACCAAAATCTAATCATCTGTTCCTTCGCCTGAGGCTGTTCTGTCCACCAAATCTAACATAAAGCTGTTCTGAAGTTCCTGAGATATCCTGCTGACAGACAGACAGAGAACTAAACTGTAATCTCCTCGGTGGGGGTAAAAATTATCTTTGACGTTATCTCTGATTCTAAGGATCATTTAAGAAGATGTGGAGAGAAGAACATTTTTTTAATTATATCTGAGGGCTCTGTGCCTCGAATAATTTAGGAAATTGATCACACAGTATAGGAGACATTAATATGGATTTTTCTCAGGTGTTTTACTTCGTTGTAAGTGAAAAATGTGTTGCTAAGGACCTTTGGTAAATGAGGCACTTTGTCTTTTCTTTCATTGCTGCTGTCTACGTTTTCAGTCCTTATTGCACTTTTAACTTGTTTTTTAAATGTTTTTAAGGAAAATACACCATAGGCACAGAATACTACTGTGTCTATGCTGTGTTAGTTTAATCAGTCCAAGCTGTTATCCAGTTACAATTTAATTTATTCTAACTGCATCTTGTAACACTTTTCAACAGGTTACAATTCTATATAATATAGAATAAAAAATACTATAAAGATTTTTCCATGTTCATACTTCATGACTCCATTTATTTCTCTGTGAATCTAAATGACCTCTCTTGTTGCATCTGTTGTTCTAATATTGACCTTAAATTTCCTCTTCTTCCTCTTCCTCTCTTCTTATCGATTATTGCTGTTTAAGTTTTAGACATTTTTATTGCTTTTCCATGAAGCAAAAGGCAACAGCAGCAGCTCTCACATGCTCCAGATTACACCACTGAGCATTTTATAGTTTTCAGCTACGAATACAAAAGCAAACATCTTGAGGCAGTTCTCACACTTCATGCTGTCTGATGCTGGAATTTAAAGTCTCTCTACTCTTAGAAACAGCCAATGGAACGAGAATGTCAAAATGCGCTGTCTTCAAACATTGCCAACAGGCTGAAATCAATTGTACTTATTTTAGAAATTGTTTGATATTCAAAATAAAAAGATGACAATATCTACCTATAAGGCAAATCACAACTCAACCAGCATCAAGATTACATGCTATGGTCCAGACACAGAGATTTATCAACTAATTTGCACTGAAAACAAGTGAAATACCATGTGCTGACTTTTTATTTTTATTTTAAAAAATAGGATGTGATTTTTAAAATAAATCTTTTGGTAAACAAGTTGAGAGAGACTTCTACAGTGTGTGAATCAGTCAAAGTAACATTTCCCCAGTGGCTCGCACTTCCTGCACCGTTGAAAAGCCAAATTCACACTTACAACATCTGCAGGCTGTACTACAAGGCCAGAACACACACAACACACACACACACACACACACACACACACACACACTTTCACACAATCACACACACTTGCAGACAAGGAGAAAGAAAAATTATGCTTTTTTGACCCAATTCACACATGGGCTGTGTTCGAAAAGTCTTTTTTGCTTAGGAATATATGTATATATATATGTGTGTGTATATATGTATGTGTATATATGTATATATATATATATATATATATATATATATATATATATATATATATATATATAGATCCTTTCAGGCCATGGACAGTTCACAATGGAGTCTGATATGGGTCACATTTAAACTATAATGTGAACTGTAGAACAAAAAATATCGAATCTGGGAAAAAAATCATGCATTAAGGCATGCAGTCTGAACATAGCCAAAGATGAGCTTTTTGTAGTCCATCTTCAGAGCAATTTAGAATTACATCGCCTAGAAAAGAGCAGTCGGATTCTCTTAGACCTGCCGTTTTACTTATGAATTCTCCTTCACATCTTTCCTTGACCTCATGACATTTCCCATCGAGGTCAAGGAAAGGTGGTTAGGAGAGGAGATTTTTTTTGACTTTTTGGATGCAGCCATACTCTCTCATAATAGTCAAAATAGTCCATCAAACATGGTCTCCAGTTGAATCCCTAACAGTGACCCCTGACCTTGTATTTGACAAGGTGACTGACTAGACTGACTGCACTCTCTCCTCTTGAAAGTAAGCCACAAACAATTACCTGTGGCCTACAACGCAACACTACAGCACAGTGTTTCCCATACGTCCATTTATTTGTGACGGCCCGCCACAATAGCAATGCTGACCGCCACAGATTGATTTTTTTTTTTTTTTTTACTAAGCCTATTTAAAATTGTATTTGATTGCAGAGCGCCGTAGCGCATTCGCGCAGCACTTCCTCTCGCTCGTCCCTCTTGCTCGTCCCTCTCTTGCTCTCTCTCCCTCATGGAACACCGCTGCACAAATCTGTCCAACACAACGCTGTCAATGTCAGAGACCCAGCTTAAAAAAGTTATTAAGGAGCCTGAGAGTTAAGTTAATTTTAGAATGCAGCTGGATTTTCAAGGCTAGCACGCAGTATATAGCTGGTAGTCAATATCGATCGCACCCCCCCCCCCTCCCCCACCACAGTTAGACTGTCATTCTGTGGGAAACACTGCAGCATGACAACCAATTATTTTACTGCATCATAACTTCTCAGATTTTACCTCTCTCTTGAAAGAGGAGAAGTCGATGGCTATAGTGCTTCTCAAACCCCTGCCAGAGCGGAAAGGCACAATATGCAATTGTCTAATTGTGGCAAAATAACAACTCAGTTGATCTTTCCAGTTCCTGATAGTTATTTTTGAACTGAATTTTGAATCGAGCTTTTGAAATATAGATGAGCTTCTACACAAGCAAAGCTAATTAATATGGACAAATCAAGTAATGGAAAGGAGTGATGCATGGACAGTGGGTTCATGAAAAAACATTTGAATTATTTCATACATGGACCTACATGTAGTCACAAGGATTTCAAAAGATTTGGCGTCTTGCTTCAGGGCTCTTCAATCAGACAAATGACACATGATGTTATGGGACAAAATCTGAGCTCTTTCTGATTTGGGATATTCACTCTCTTTTTTTCCTGTCATGCCCAGCAGCCTGGTATGCAGAATGACGAGCTGGATACCATGTTGTCCCAGACAGATTTTGCTTTAACAAGGTTTTAATATACTCCTTAGTCTTCTTTCTTATTTATTTAATTATGTATTTAGGGGCAGAAACCACAGTGAAAGGACAGCACGTGCAAGCAAACATGGATGGGGGGTGGCGACAACAGGAAACAACAGGAAAACACCAATTTCAGAAAGTGAAGATACCTGCATCAGATAATCACTCGAAACACTCTGCCCAGTCACACAAAGTTGCACATATACGGATATATCATGTTCTTTGGAAAAATATGTCGTAATATGATTCATTTTGGTGGACAGAGACTTCAGGCCATGAATCTGGTCTGTGATGGGGCTGCATTAAAGGGTCATGATAGCCTCCGCTGAGCATTTGTGTCTGCACAGTTTTTAAAAATGCAAGTGTTGGAGGAATAGAAAGAAAGCGAAAGGGATGTTCAAGTGGGAAAGATGTGGGATGACAACATTCAATAAGCCACCAAAAGTACATAATTAATTTAGGGAATTTTTGGCAGCTGGCTGAATGTTTTTTTTATTTTTCCCTGCAGAAAAGTTTAATCAATTATTTTCATTATTTATTAATCAGTCAATTATTTCAAGACTAATTAATGTGATCTATAAAAAAATCAGAAAAAAGTGAAAAAATCACTTCATAATATCCTAGATGATGTCATCAAATGTCTTGTTTTGTCTAAATCCTCACATCTAACAACCTAGAAAGCATCCAATGTTTGGCATTTTTGCTTAAGAAATTACCTACACAGTGAATCGTATATCAAAATAGTTGCTGATTGATTGTCTTTGTATCAACTATGCTCTAATCCCACCCTCTCTCAGTTTTTAGTTTTGTTAATGGATTGCCACTTTAAAAGACCAAACTGTTTTATATGCATCAATTTTAGCCTTCCTGTATAAATAAGTAAAAATATTATTTATGACACAGTAGTGCTGCTCTAACACTCATCAGGGTGTCTTTATTTTAAGTGATGCTTATGGAAGCAACATTAGCAGATTTTATCTTATTTGATGATTAAAAGAGAATAAAATCACAATAAAGTCCAATGGCTTTTTTTAATTGTGCTTGGTTATATCTACCCTGTGAAAGTAAGCCAGGATAGACATTTTAAATTCAGGAAATACATATTGTGGAGTATTGTGTGATATTTTGTACTGGAATGGAACTGCACTCTATTAATATATTCTGAGCTGTTATGTTGCACAGTGGGTTGTTTGGTTATTTTATCTTCAAAGGCTACATGGTAAAATATTTCTGTTTCAAAGGGAAATTGTAAAAGTGCTCGCATCAAAACAAAATTCTATAATTTAGTTGTTAGCATCTCCATATAATTTCTTGTTTGCTCTTGTTTAAGAGGGAACCGGCAATTATGATGATTTATCTCTGTTGACTTATTCCACTCTTTGTATGCATTGTTCATTCTTGATGAGGGTGTCGACTTAAAGCCCAACTGTAAAAGCAAATGTGACTGAGTAACCAACACAATGCTGAGTAAGTGCACTATGAATCGTTGGTCATTATCAAAGGGCTTCAGGGAGATAAAGCACTGTGTGGCGTGCTCTCCCTTTCTCCAAAAAGCACCTAAGCTCTTGAATCCAAAGTTTGCAACTGTGCAGAGCAAAGTCATGATGCTGAGATATTCACTGGAGGATAGCAGCGTGAGTCATCCACAGCCCAATCTGCACTACTCTACTGTAGGCCTACCTCTCCACCCCCGAGGCTGCCTATTAAGGGCCTGTGAAGCACAGTGGACAGAATTTCAATGAGCAGACTTATTCTTCTGTCTGTCCGTATGTACGTACAGGCTGCACTGATACTGTAACGATTTGACACAAGCAGAAATGCTGAGATGCCGCTTTTCTCAGCTCATCTTCGTCTACCTCACTCTGTCTTTCATTCACTCTCTACGGTCTGCTCTCTATATTTTCCTTGCTCTGCCTTTGTTCGTCTCTCTCCTACCCTCTCTGTGGGCTTTTCCTATTTCTGCCATCCTTAGCAGTTTACAAAGAAGAGTGCCTTGCACCAATCGGATGACTGGTCAGCCTTAGTCAACGTTGTCATTACTGGAACCCGACAGGCCTAATGTTGATTTATACACATCGCTGAGCTCCAAAACAGCGCTAAAAATAAAGCTTGCAATATCCCTGGGCGGCCCGGGGCAGATAATGTACTCCTGCGAGCATGGAGAACCAAAGCATCTTACTTTCTAGGCAAGAAAGTGCCACAGACAAGCACATGTCATTACTGTGACCTCAGCTGCACCAGTATCACATACTTTTGCATTTTAACGGATCACTGGAAAATAAACCAAAAAAATACAGATGTGACTTTCCAAAGAATGAGATAGATGCAGTGCTGCGCTTTGACAAGCGGTGAGTCACAGTGGTGCATATGTGCAGTACAGTAGGCTGCTGTCAGTGCTGAGTCAAGGGGGATGTCAAGTGTCAGCAGCAGGGTCACAGAGGCCAGACGTATGAGACTTTTCGCTGACCAAGCATATTGGTCATGCCATCAACTTCTGCTATATGCTGCGAAGAAGAAACTCTAACTCATTAAACTTACATTTGTTTTCTCTATGGTAGTGGATTGGCATGAGTATGCAACACACTAAATAATAATAATAATAATAATAATAATAATAATAATAATAATAATAATAATCTACATTCAAAAATCAGGCTTTGCTTCATTAAAAGGGTAATGAGTATAATTTTTCTGCTCCATAGCACAGAATTACCTAAATGTATCTGTGGGGGGCTGATAGGTTTGTTGATCAATACCAATTACTCAACGATTACCTCACAGGGAGGTGAGACCTCTGGATTTCAAAACTCAATATCCAACTTGTGCAATTTAAAGCGCTCACAATCTCATCACCTCCCACCACTACTACTCCGCAAAAAGCTCAAAGATTAAGTACTGTACGATGTTATGAGCAATCAACCAGCAACCAATTGTTCAGCTATGAAAATGACAGCAACAGTGCTATTACAGTACTTCGCATTTCTGTTGGATATCTACTTTATTTAGGGATCTCTATTATGAAAATGTGACTTCATCTGTGCCAATTACAGCCTACCATCACTCAGGGGTACTGGTGGAGTCAGCGTCAGACTTGAGTAGGACATAAGTCGCATCTGTGTTGCTGCAGCTACAGCTGATGACTTAATGTCTTTTTAATGATCAGATTATAAAGGCTAGTTTGTTTTTTGTAATTATACTGGGTATAATATGAACTTTGACGCATTAATTTGATGCTTAAACACCTGTTACTTCAATTGTTGCTTAACTATTTGTAATGATAGTTTTATTACACAACAACAAACCAGAATAAACTATAAATGTAAAATCTAATGAAAAACAACTGTGGGACAAGCATTTGGTAAAGTTTATAGATGCACCGTAGGTTCACATTCAAAATGTATCAGTATCTTTATCCTTGTTTTACTTTTAGTTTGATTGATATATATTTAGTTTCTGTATTTTATACTCCTTTTCTGAATTAATAAAGTGTGTAAGGACAGAAGGTGTCATATATTGTACAGATTGTAAAGCCCCCTGAAGCAAGTTTTTTTGATTAAGTTGGACCTGCTGTGACTTATCAGAATTTTTCTCTGACTTGAATTTGCCTTTTGATGACTATTGTGTTAATTGCCATCTATGTAGATTTACAATATGAAGTTGTTTTGTGTAAAATTTCCCTGCATGACACCCCCACACTTTATCTGCCTGTATGTATGCATGTGTCATCTTTGAGCTGTTGAGCAGTTGTGAAAACAAAGGTTTTTTTTTTCCACCACTCATCAATATTTTTATATTAATAACTGATCAAAACATCTATGTTTAATGAGAGAGTGTGCTAACTAGCAAAGAATTATCACCTGACATTGCAGCTCTGCAATCTTTTTAGTAGGTATGCATTAGAGCACGATCGATTTATCGTTTTGCAGATATTATCAGCCGATATAAGCTACTTGCAGATATATCTACATCGTCGATTATAACAGCCGATATTTGACTATTAAAAAAGAAACAGAGTCGGATCCTTCCCTCAGGTCATGAGTGTTGCATAGTTTGCCCACCAAAAACACTACAGCACCACAGAACAAAACATCAGCTGACCGGAGTCTAACTGAGCCAAACTCTATGCCGGAGCTACGGTGAGTAGCTCCCTAGCTCCTGGTAGCTCTCACACTCACGGTTCACAGTGAATTGTTAATTTGTCACGTCAATTACATGACTTAAATAATAATAAACACAGCCTTTATCATTTCTCCTCTCCTGAAAACATTCATACTAGACTTTCTAACCCTCCGGTTTTTCACTGCACTCTCCCAGGTCATAAGATGTTTAATGTTACAATGGATGAGTGGTGGAGGCTAACGTTACGCTGACAGACGTGATTGTAGATTTATTCTGAAACAGTGCGGCACTTCTAGTGAACGGTCCTCTCATTTCTCCCTTGTTCATTATTTCTAAATATTATTTAAGATAACTTACAGCAGCTAACGCTGCCCGTTGCTAAATTAGCCACAAAGCCAATGCCGTGTTTATCAGTGGAGGAGTGCTAACGTTAATGAGAGATTAAACTATAGTGTTTGACGTATTCCAAATATATCTACATGCTGCTTGTCTCTAGTTACAGTCAACGTGTCAGAAATTATTAAACCAGAGCGGACGTGAATAAACGTGAGCTGTACAAGAATGTAACTCGGCTTCCTGTCTAACAAAGTTCTCTCACGTTACCTTTTCTATTGAATGTGTAACGTTATTGTGAAATCTCAAAGTTGCAGGTCCTCCTTGTAGACCGTTATATAGTATTAGATTTAAGGTTGAAATGATTCATCGATTAAATCGATTAATTAGATTAATTTGGCTTTGTTTAATCCATATAACTATATAGCACACTGTTTTGCACGGACATTTGTTACTTTCGCAGATCATGCTTACCTCTATGAAAACGATGCGATTATGATGGTGCTGTAAATGCTAAAGTTGCTGTCACTGTTACCTTGTCTGTGGTCCACTGGCAGAACATCTGAGCTTTCTGATAAGGTACCGTCGTGCTGTTGCCGAGGCGACAAAAGTTTTGTTTTACAGTGGACGGACAGTAACATTACACAGTTGTTGTTTTCTTTAGCTTGAAATAATCCCATACTTTGGACACTTTCTTTTTTGTCCCTCGCTGTTTTCTCTCTCTTCCTCCACTTTGCAAACAGCTCCATCCTAATCACATCGTGTTCACAGCGTAAGCGGGATGTGCGACAGTAATAAATGTCCCTGTGAAACACTGTGCTGTATAGTTAAATGGATTAAAAGAAGCATCGATGCAAAGAATTTGTGTCGAAGCATTTTATTAATCGATTTTATCAATTTAATCGATGAATCGTTTCAGCCCTGGTGCGTTTGTTGTTCTCCTGGTTGGGCCGTGATTTTGGGTTGTAACGTCACAGTCATGAGTTAACTGGGTGTCGGGGAGCTGCACCTTAGTATAACTTGTATAGAACTCAGTTGATGTTTGTGTTGGTAAAGCAGTTGTCTGGTTTTTGGTCTGTTTATGTTGTTGGTCTGATGTTTGCTTTATGACACACTATGAATTTCCAAAATAACTCTATAAACTCTATCATCTATCAACGTACACAGCTGATACCGTTACCAGGGTGGGGGTCACTGCCACTTTCCTGGCCTCCATAGTACATACACTATTTACTTTAATGTTCATTAGTTGTGGTACTCCATAATTTATATCAAATCAGATACTTTAATTTTTTTCTGTAGTTGTATTTGACTCTTATTCATCAAAACCTTGGTATATTTTGTTGTACTTTTGTTCAAAGAAGTACTATTTATAACAATAAAAAAGTTTGTTTTTATACTGCATTATGTCATGGTATCTAACACTTTCAGGATAATCTTTGTTTTCATTATGCCTTACTTAAAATAAGGGGAATAAAACAATATCAGCCGATATATCAGCTATCGGACTTAAAAATCCCATAACAGTTGGGCTCTAGTATGCACCCATCCAACCTTTTCTTAGACTCAGGGTGTCGGATACTGAGTAACAATCCCACAGCGACTCAGTGAAGGTTAGTGACATAAGAAACACTGAATTTTGATATTGACAAAGAACTGTATTCATGGTTGATACCCTATCCACTTGGAGCAAATACTGATCCGGTGTATCAATCAACATCAACATCATCAACATACAATATACAGTAAAAATATGTTAAGAATTAATTTTTTCAGCTTATTGAAGAGTTTGCCTCCAAGAGGCCAAAACAATTCATTTATGCAGCTTTAAAGTATACCCGCACATTACACTGATTACTGCTTAAGTATACTATAATATATATAATATATCCCTTTGCACTAAGTACTTCCATCAGCACTTCATTAGTACTATACGCACCTTCTCTCAGAACTGTATGTACCTCCCCTCCATATTATACTCCTTTTCTGAGTACTATACGCTCTCATAAGGGCTACTACAGAGCTAAAATATCAGGCGTCTGGAGTAAAAATTTATTTCCTAATCAACAGCCATAATGTCTTACTATTTTGTACAAGACTTGTGTTTCCACTCAACAGTTTCCCCTTCAATACCAAAAAAAAATGTGAGGAAATGTGTCTGTCTACAGATGTGTGTGCCCACATTTAAGAGTGGTTTTGTGCTGTCTGTAAACCATGTAAACCACGAAAGAATAAAACTGCTTTTCCCATACAGTCCTTACAACTGTATGAATCCAGGCACAAGCTTTGATCTCTTTTTAATTTCACCTACTACAATGAATCCACTTTGAAGAAGAGATGTTCAACGAGATGCGGGGAGGGTGGGGTAAAAGTGTGTGTGTGTGTGTGTGTGTGTGTGTGTGTGTGTGTGTGTGTGTGTGTGTGACAGAGAAAGAGAGAGAGTGGGAGAAGTGGAGAGAGAGTATTCTCACCTATCAGATCATTCACCCAGCCCTCACGCGGCACGTCCCGGGTTCCCCATTGCTCACCCAAAGCGTCCACACGGCGTCACTGTTGCTGCGCTGCTAGCGCCTTGAATCCGCCCCCAACTCCACCACACAGGAAACAAGGTTACTGCCCAAGAGATGTCACTTCCGAAACACCCACTCCCGCTCGCTTGCTCGCGCTCGCTCCCTCACGCCCCCAGCCTATTGCCATGACAACCGAGAAAAGAATAGAATATAAGTGAGTGTTAAAGAGACAGAGGGATCAGAGAGACAGGGAGAAAGAGGGATGGACAGCGAGAGACAGAGAGGGGAGGACAGAGAGGAAATACGAGAAAGAGTGAAGAGGAGAGGAGGAGAATGGACAGAGAGGAAGAGAGAGAGAGGTGAATGAGTGGGCGGGGAAAGGATGGATGACAGAGGAGAGGGTGAGAGATTGAGAGAGAGAGAGAGAGAGAGAGGAGGCATGTGGTGGGATGTGATCGGGGGAAAGGGAAGAGGAGAGAGAGATGTAGATGTTGTGGATGCCGTGAAGAAGGAGAGAGAGAAATGAAGTGATGAGAGACAGAGAGAGGGAAACAGGGAAGGAAGGGAGGAAGGAAGGAGGACACTTTTTTGGGAATAGGGAGCCCACATCTTGTTCCCATAGCAACACAGCCATCCATGAAATACTGACTTGTACCTCCCTCTCACTCTCTTACTCTCTCTGTTTGTCTCTCCATCCCTCCCCCTCTCCTTTTCTCTTTCCATCTCTAACTATATATACACACACACCGTGAGCGTAAGTTGGCACTGAGTATGCAGTAATCCAAGCTCTGCAACATTGTCAAACATATCAAAAGGTACCGAATATACCATCAATGTATTGCTCCGCAGGAATTAATCTATGGTTTTCTCAGTAGCCGTATCTTGGATAGGTCTTGATTTTTTCTTCTTAATACAAGACACACATGCCATATGTACATTAAGAGACACTTAGTCGCTGTAATCACTCCTCCTCTCCATACTGGCTGTGAAGTGATCCATTCCTAAAGTAACCACGCTATAAAGGTGGGGGTATGCTAGAATGAACTGGTTCATACCATGTGTCATTTGAACCGGTCTGAGGCAAAAGTGTTTATACTTATTTCAAATGGCCTCATAAAGGTAAGGGGAAAAAATCTCGCTTGGGTGAAGCTGAAGTTCAATTTCAGCATACTTTTTCACCTCTGCACACTTTGCCAATTGCTGCGTGAAGTTGGCGTGATTGTCATATCCAGAAAGTTATACAAACTTTCCATTGCAGTCCTACCAATTCTATCGTCAAAAAAGTGTGTGTGTGGAACTGGAACTCTGTTTATTTTACATATTAAGTCAGGTGTTAGAAAGTACTGCTGCATAGGAAAGAAAGAAAGTTGTATAAAGCATTTGTGGCTCCAGCGAAAGCTGTGTGAAGTCTTATACATTTCCAGATTGCCAGCTGGAGTTGGAAAGAAGTGCGCTTACCAAACCTCTGTAGTAGAGACTGACATTTTTTTGGAATCTGTGGGTCACAAGGAGTCAATTTAAGAAAAAGATTATGGGACTAGGACACGACAGAAAAAAAAAGTGAACGGGAACAGGGAATCATAGGTCATCTTATATAAATATACCGTTCTAATGTGAATAAATGCTATTTTCAGATTAAAAATTTTATGTTATTTATTTTAAGTTGGGAATGTGATGGGATGGGAGTCATTCATCTGGGACTGGTATGGGACAGGAGTTTCTTGTGGGAGTGGTCTAGGATCGTAGTGACCGCTTCTCACCTCTGCAGCAGGCTAGCAGCTCTCTCCATTAGCCACTGCTAGCATAACATACACAAATCTCCAATAGAACAGTAGGATTGCATTGTAGGTAATGTAGAAACCACCAACAGAAAGTTCCTATTTAAGTCTGAAGTTAAGATTTTTCTCAATTTACTATTACAGAAGCAAATCCTAACTAACTTTAGGAATCCTATCTTATCTTATTTCATCCTATCTTATCTCAGGTTAGGAAATCCCAAATACTCGATCCAACATCGGTTATAAACTCTTATGACCACTTTTATCATCTCGCCAAGCTAAATAGCTTTTAATGGCTGTTTTTTGGTAGTTTTTTTAATGAAACATACACTGAAAGTGGAGCAGAAACAACAACTATTATTGAACGTCAAGTCAGATCACTTAGAGGTGTTGGTAACCTCCGTCGAGAAATGCAAATCCACATAACGCTTAACTCAGGAGATTAGAGAGAGAGAGAGTGGGCTATTTACAGAGATATGAAGACAGAGGCAACTGTTGTGTCCAAAGAGCAGATGAAACCACTGGTGGCTCCTCCTTTGCTCCCTCACTGACCCCAGCAGAAGGCTACTCTTCTTGGGAAAGTAAGCCTTATAATGACGGTTTAAAAAAAGGCTAATGATAATAAGAAAGGCTGTGGGCTAACATCATCATGTTTTTCATGTATTTCTTGAATTTAACAATGTCCTCCTATCAATCACTTGCATTAGGATCCTTTTGTTACATCAAGCCTTTGCATTTTGTTATATGATGAGATATTAGCGTTACATCGCCTTTCTACTAACGAGTGTTTTGTCATCAAACGCATCGGTAGAATCAATTAAGTTCCGCCTGTTGACATTTTGTTGATTTTGTAAAAGCAATTAAAGAGCAACCATGTGGATTAAACGAGTTAGCCAACACTACCTAGTGGAAAAGTACAAGTTAGGACAGCTCAACAGTTATCCTAAAGTTAGGAGAGTTTATTTTAGATTTTACAAAGTTAGGATGCTTCTGTAAATACTTTTCTTATCTAAAATTAGGAAAGGAATATTGACTTAGGAACTGCTAATCTATAATGGCCTTTTTTCCTCTATCAGTTCTTGACCCTTATTACCATGGTTACTAAGCAATTAGGATAGGATCTGCCGGTTAGGAAGTTTCTGTAATACGGCCCTAGGTCTTTACAAGGAAGAAAAAAGTATGGAAGAAAAAAGGTAATAACTCAGCAAAAATACTGTCTTAGAAAATGCAAAGAGGAAATCTACCAACTGAAAAGACCATTATTTTGGAAGATACCAACTTACTTTGGCTAACTCAGACTGGGTGATCACATTTTAGCTTCAGGTGAACTTTAAAACACATTTCTGTGAACTTTAGAGTTGTGTTACTATGTGAAGGGATTGCTTGTGAGGAGGTATGATTACATCAACAACTATTTCCACCTACATATGGCATGTGAGTGTTCTATTGAGATTAGCATGAATAAATCTGAACCCATCCTTACAAGGTAAAGGGTAACTTGGAGTGCAAAGATTTACTGTAGGTGTTAGCTCCATAAATGGCCTGACCTCGAGACAAAAAACATGCAATATGTCAATGGGGGAGGGGGGATCAATGTGGCCATCATCCCGCCATGAATCCCAATGAAGTCCAACTTTCAACACTAACTCCTGGCAGCCTCTTCTCAAAAACCTCCCTCCCCTTTCCCATCCATCTCTCCCCTCCTCCTTCTGCCCATCTGTTTCTCAGCCCACCCGCCCCTTCGCTCTGGTTTCTTCTTCCTGGATGTGGCATTTTCTTTTATACCCTTCTGTAAACCTTTCATCTCCCTCTCTCTCTCTTTGCCTCTCAGCCTTTCTTCCCTCCCTTTTGTGTTTACACTGTTACTCTTCCTCACTTTCATCCTCAATACTCCTCTATCTGGGATTAAAAAACCAAATTATTTGTCCTAGAATCCCATTTTTACTATTCACCTCTCTCCTGTTCCCTCTCACTCCTCCACCTTCTTTCACACTCAGTTCTTCTATTTTTATTTCTAGATCTCTGTGATGTTTTCTCTGCCTCTCTGAATCTAAATTCAAATGCATCTACCTGACTTTTAGTCTGATCTCTCCTTGTCTTAGATGTGGCTTTTACCTTCTTTCTCTGAACATGTGTTGATATCACTGCCAAATTTAAATTCTTGTTAACTATATAGTTAAAGGATGAAACTAAAATTGGCAAAGATAAACACATAGGCACACATGTTAGGATTAACAGATTGCTAATAATAACTACACAATGAACAATAAATACAAATTACTCCATCTGCTCAACTTGTGTATACCGGTGTTTATCCATGTTCATCACTTGTGTGGAATGGCAACTGCAGTCAGTCCTCGCGCAAACATCTTCAAGATGTCCACGTAATTTGTTTGCATTTACTTGCACAAATGTGAATAACGCTCAGTTGAAAACTTGACCATACTGCATGTGAAATGGTTATGCCACACAACTAAACTGAAAATATAAATAAAACAAGACAGTGAAATGTTTGATTTCATTGTTAAAATGAATAAAAATAAAAATAATAATAAAAATGTCTCAGAAACTGAAAAGAGCATATAAAAGAGACTATTTCACTCCATGTGGTGAGGATTTCCCCAAAAATTCTGAATGGGCCGGACTCAATTTACAAGTAAATACAGATGAATGACAGGAACAGCTTGAGACCATTCAGGCTTTGGCCAATAGGAAAGTTGTGTTTGCCTGTTATAGCTGTACAGTAGCCTTCTCTCACAATCTCCCTCTCTACTGCTCTCTCGTTCTCAGTCTCCCACTCGCTTACACTCACTCCCACAACTCTCTTTGCCTCTCTCTTTTGCTCGCACTCACTCGTTCATTTTCTGTTCGTATCTCTCCTTCACTTACCTAATGTCTTTTAACCATAACTTTAACTCTCCAATTCTTGCAATGGCTCTATCAAAATGTCAAGCAAATCTTTTCTTGCAAACTTTTAAAATGTCACAGTCACAAAATGTAACTTGTGTGTATTTCCACCAGGTATATGGGCTGAAGCACATCCTGCATTTCCTGCCTGTCGATAAACATAAGTAAAAAATATTCCTTTTAAGAATCCATTTGTCTCTGTCAATGTCGTCCATATCCACAAACAAAACATACATACAATACAATAATGTAAGAGCTAGTGGTCATAAATACAAAATAAGTCATGGGAGATGCATCGGATATTTCTGTAAGGTCACGGTGAGCAGGTATGTACAGACTTCAGAGTGTCCAGGCTGCCTTTGCGCTGGTGTACGCCTACACCGAACAACACATTGTGGGCTGTTCATGAATGCCAAGTCTATGCCATAATCAAGTAATCATTCACATCACTTTTTATCCTCAACATCCATATAAAAGGTAAAATATATATTCTATATTGTATACTAAACCTAAAAATAGGTTTAAATGTGTTTAAAAGATTTGTTTTAGATATTAATATAAAAGGTATTTGGTGTGTCATAATTCAAAAATGCTGCATGGATGGAAACTCTGTTCACTCTCTCTCTCTCACACCCTGAGATTTTTGCTCTTACACTCACTTGCTCTCATGTTCTCTCCCATAACTCCCCACTCCACCATCTTTTTATCTCTGACTTTAGATCTCTCCTGCATTTTGCTCTAAACAGTCCGACAGGTTACACAGGAAACTCTCCAGGTTGCTCTGTAAAGCCTTTTTCACTCAGGGAGTGAATAAATAAACACTATGGGGGAAAATGAGATGCTGGACATCTCTCTCTGCTGCTGCTACTGCTTCATTCAGAGGTGCAGTCCTGCCTCTCCACCTAGCTGTGAAGGTGATATTCAGTGTGCTGAGAGGGGAAAATAAAGATGAATGGGGAGAAAGCGAGCTCTGAGAGAGAGAGAGTGTGTGTGTGTGTATGCGCGCGTGTGTGAGTGTGTGCATGCTTATATAGACTTCCAAGAATATGTCAAGTAATACCACATAACTGTGTGCAGTTTTAATTTCTTTTAACCTGTTTTATGTTGGCAATCAAAACTAGTTGTAGAGGTAACTCTGCAAAAAAACAGGATATATAATTCAGCTATAACACTACTTAACTCCAGTGGGCACCCCAAAGTTCAATCAACAGAAATACTCAGTCATGGTTTTTTGGTGGCAGTACATTTGTCAGAGGCAGAGCTGCACGTGAGGCCACAACAATAAGCAAAGCCACTGAAACACAAAAAAAGAAACATGACAAAGGGCCCATTTAAAAAGTCAAAGTGCAAGAGACAAATGTATTATGAAGCCTGGGAAAATTACTACAAACAGAAAAACTATGATCTGTACAAAAAATGCTCAAGGGGTTCTTCGACACAATCTTCTCTTGTTTCCAGAGAAAAATACCTGCAGAAATCTGCAATTTTTTTAGCAATATGTGTGTGTGCTTGTGTATGATGTGTGGGCTTGTGTGTTTGCAAAAGGAAGACTGTGTACTAAAACAAAGATGCCTTCCCAAACTTCATTAACACTACCACGTTTACTATAGTAGCTATGTTTCAACACTGAAATGCCATTATTATGGTAAACTGTTAAATAGTATTTAGAATCGAGGGCGTCCGAGTCACAAAGAAACTCTTTCTGTGCATGAGTTGTATGGAACAAGTAACAATTTGCCTGATAAAAGTTCCTCAAGCAAGACAACATAACTTTTCTTGTTGCTGACATCTGCAGGTGCCATAAAGCACAGAGCAGAGATTGAGAAAGCAGAACTACTGATGTCAGGGAGAGGTTTATAGATGCCCCCTCTCCTCTAGTTAAACTGCCGCTAGTTCTGTTTGACTTCTCACCTAATATCATTGAGCCATTACTCACATTGGGTTCGCCTTGGACGAGAGTAACATGGTACAGTAAGCCAACATGTTATCTCCTCCCATGGTAATTGAATGGATAGTGCCAGATATTCTAAACCCCTTATCTTTAAAGTGGCAGAGTGGTGTGGTGCACTGAGCTTTTACCACAACGGCTGTATAATGTATGCATTCTAATCCCACTGTTTTACCAACTGCAGCAAAGATATAGCACCACAAATCACAAAAAGTTGCCTTGTCATGTGTGCCTGCATGTTGATTGATTCACCATATTTTGTGCCACTGATTCATGTATACAGACATCAATCATTTAGTATTGAGCAAGCTTGTTAACCTTACCTGAGCATGAATGAACGGTGATGGATACACTCAAAACATGTATACGTGCCATTTCTAGTGTTTTTTATTTTATAGTTGGAGAGAATTAACTTTTTGAAGTTAGCTAGGTTGCACTGACACTTGACTGTGGTGGTTGCTGTGTCCTCATTTAGTCTCTACATGCAAATACACACATTTGTACTGTAATTGTGTGTTCAAATGCTGTGTGGAAGTGCCTCACACCTGTTATACCCCCTGAAGTACTGGACACACTATATTGTATATATTGGATGTTGAATCTCTGTAAAGCACGTGTTATACTATAATTTCTAAAGCAGGACATTAAGCTAAGCTGAGCTGAACCCCAACTTTGGTAGCGTAGCGGCACTTGCAAGTCATGCTCCCCGTGCCCTGACCCCTGTGTGTTTTTGTTTCTCTCTTTGGTGTCACCATGCTGATTGAAAGCGGGTCGAGCCAAGCTGTCCCTAAGAGATAAAGAACAATTATAGTCATCTGTCCTCAATCCAGAGATAGACTAGGAACTGTGTCATTGTCTCATTACCCAAAGGGTTGTCACTGAAACGTCTAACTCATAAAACACCTCAACTCATGTTGCCTCAGCAGCGTCTGACAAACAGCTGGCCAACAGGCAGAGGAAGTGGGGGTAAAAACCACACATGAAAGGAATAGTTTAGACTGAAGTAGGCTGACATATTAAGTAATTGTAGTAGAAGTTAGGAGAAGTAGGAGAAGAAAAAAGTGCCAGTAATGATATCAGTACCACCATTACTCATCATTCACGTGCCATTTAACAACAACAAAGTCCATGTCACAAGCACTTAGTGAACCAGTTGTCCAGACTGTGTATCTTGAGTCCCTCCTATAATTCATCAAATTGGGTGACAAGGTCACAACAATCATCCACGACCACCAAGATGAAGGATCATCCCTTACTACAGCTACACGACAGACATTTACCTTTACGACGTAATGTTTTATTTTAAATCTTTTTAACTCTGCAGAGCAGATATTTTGTGTAAGCAATTTTTGTTCCACAACTGAAAAGATTAGGTTGGTCATTACGCCTTAAGGAAAAGCCAACCTACAAAAAAAGAATTTCATTAGTCTGGGTTCAATCGAGTTTTAGTAACCCAAGTCTAAATACTATTTTAGAGCAATTTTGCGAACAACATTGAGGACAAGATTTACTAAATCCTTTGTGCCTCCTTTCAAACACATTCTGTCACAAGAATTGTGTTATTTATGAGTTATTTACAGGTGTCCCAGCCTGGATGTGCAGTTTTCAACTTCTATTCTATATAAATTTAAAAGACAGCACTCAAACTGGGGCTGCCCTGATTTAATACAAAAAACCCAAAACACTTCAGCTTATGAGAAAAAAAGAGGGCAGTGATAAACAATTAAATGAACACAAAATCTGACCATCTGACAAAAATTAAAGCTTATTGTGTAATATTTCTGAGGATCTATTGACAGAAATATAATATAATAACAGTGCTGTATAAAGACATTACATAATGAACTGATATGTTTCTTATTACGTTAGAATGAGCCATTTCTATCTACACACATCACGGATCCTCTTACATGGACATCGCCGTGTTGCCTGCCATGTGTCTACCGGAACCCAAACAGACAAACGGCTCTACAGAGGGTGTTTTGTCACTTCATTCAATATATACAAAGAAGAACAACAAGAAGTATTGTTAGTAGTACTAATAGTAGTAGTCGCCTGGTTTGTTAGAAGTAAGAAAGAAGAGAAATTTGGACAAATGGAGGCCCACGTATATTATTTATCACAAGAGCCGACAGAGCATGTCGGCCACTGTAGCTTCTCCTACGAGCTGGCAAAGGAAGGATCTATGATTGATGGTGCAAATATGTGGTGTCAGAATAATCAGATTTTTTTTCCTTAAATATTTATTAAAAACAGAGAAATAAAGTGTACATGGGACAGGAAAAAAGTACACAGAACTTTGCACTGCACTGATTTGTGCAAAATAACATATTGCATATACATATTTTGCAAACATGTTATATGGTTATAACAGTTAGTTTGCTGTCAATATTGAGTGAACTAGATGTCTGCTTGTTGTTTATATGCTCTGATAATGCTAATCCAACAATGAGATATTGCTGTGAATTTTATTTTTATTGCTGCTCTGAAAATAATTAGTTATAATAAAACATTAAATTTGTTCGTAATTTATTCTTTATTCAATAGCATTTTTAAAAGGAAATTATTTATTATTATATAATGGGTAGCTCAAATCAAGCAATCTGATTGGTTCATAGTAGTGATATAATGAGCGTATACAACAGGTATGATGTCGAATTCCTTTGCACAGATAACTATGACTCCGCGACAAACAGGGTTCATGGGGGTCTCACACCCCATCTATTAAAATGGATCTGATACAGATCTGATAGTATTTTACCAGCGGAGATAAATAAATAAATAAATAATGAGAGAGTGAGCGAGAGATAGAGAGAGACAGAGAGAAATCATTGCTTATTACGTGATTCAACATTTCACACACACACTTGCCCCAGATGTCTGCAATACAGCGACAAAGTTTAAGTTTCAATAACCTGTTCAAAGACTATTGCTCAAGGATAGACGCAATTCCGCCCTTTCTGGTAGGTATGATTTTACGCACTGCTGGCCACCGACACACAGTAGCAAGCATATTATATAAATTCAAGTTACCAAAGTCAATCTATTGACGCTGGACAGTTTTTCAGTGGCTGCACAACAAATGGCAATGTGCAAAAAAATATAAATAAATAGTTCTAATAATTCTAGCCTTTGATGTATGTTAGTTTTCACATGACGTCACACTCCAATGAAAACGTTACCTTGGAGGGCAAGAAGACATTAATTTCCTGCCTTTGCCTGCCAACTAATATGCAAGTAATACACTGTTACTTTGAGTTTTTAACTTTTTGCGTTGCCAAAATTCTGGATGGGTGTTGTGTTTTCGGATTTACTAATCGAGGAGACAAGCCTGAGCTGTGTCAGGGCCCAAGTCCACCAAAGTGTTTTTTGCCAGCTGAAAACGCCAGCTGCTCTTCTGAAAATGCCCAGCAGCGGGCGCGCTAGTGGGCGTTTTTGAGGCTGAGCATTTATTCCGACTACTTTGGTTGCTATGATACATTTGTTGCAAGTAGTTCTACCCAGAGCCCTTTAAAGAGACAGTCGCGTCATCTCCGTTCACTCCAATGGACCAGTTTTTCACAGCAATGGCGGATCACGGAGCGTCTGAATAGTTCCCGGAAGTTAGCATGAAATGCTAGCAGCGCAGCAGAGCAGCAATAGAAAATGCTATCTGGGATGCACGTTTGAAAGGTAAGAAGTGTAAAAAATTAGATTATATATTTTTAGCAAAACTGAATGAAGTTAACATGTGCAGTGAAATATGGTAGTGGATTTCCCCCCACTTAATTAGAAGATTTAGGGACATTTACGGTTAGCAAATTAACATACTGGCAATGGATAAAGTTAGCAGCAGACAATATAAACAGGGGCAGCCTATTAACTTATTTTAAAATACGATTTTTGGGGGGTGGTATTTTATTTAATTTGAATATATTAGTGGTGTATGTATGAATAAAATATTTTAAAACATAATTGTTTTTTTGAGGGGGGATTTCTAACACTAAAAGTAGTATATTAGCATATTATAAAAACAATCTTCATAGCATTACATTAATTATATTAGAGCAGTAGACTCTGGAGGTGGAGCAGTGATGCTAAAGACTACTGAGTGGACCATGGTGAGATAGAAAAAAACACATGATTATACCATTTATAAGAAATATATATACTTCTTATATATACTTCTTATACTTCTTTCTTTCCTTTCTCTTAGTATCTGCATCCCATTTTAGCTTATGAGCTTATTTTCCACACAACAATTCAGGTTTATTTACCCACATTAATATTGGTGAACACTCAATTCTTACTGGATATGTTTACTCTAATTACATAATTACTTTGTACAAATTCATATGACATCTTCATCAAAGTTCCTGTATGTGAGAAATGTTTGAAAAAACAAAAACATTCACTAACAGCATACAGTAACTGATGCCAACATCAGCTGAAAAAGCTGTTAATGAAGTTCCAAAATTTAACAATCCATAACTTTCTCAATCAAACCAGTAGCCATTTACAAGAAAGGTTGACTTGAGAGCAACTGGACTTCTGAAACGTCCAGATGCTCCCAATTCAACTTTTCTTGGATTAACATGAACTGGATGAATCTTTACAGATGTGTAGCCTTGTCTAACCCTCTTTCTTGTTCTACCTCTCTCAGCACAAGAATCACAGGGGTTCAGTGGAGCCTGAATATTATCTGCTGTGATGTTTTTAATAAAACAAACATAATGCCAGTGATGTGTTATTTCTTTGTGGAAAAAGTACCTCACATATTTTATTGTTAGCCTCTTTAGTGATTGTAAGGTCGCTGCTGTTGACTTGATTCAACCATTTTTTCCTCCTCTCCATGTCAGCTGGGAAACCAAACATTCATACTCATTTTTCTGACAGTTGACAGACACAAACCACTTAACATGCTGTTCTCTAAGTTTATTGGAGATTTATTAAATTAATACATGACAATCATTGATAGTCACCTGTCTGTTCAGTAAGCTCAATTAACCCTGGTACCATGGAATTATTAAAAGGAATGTTAGAAAAGTAAATCTCATCTGAATTTTAAACATGTTTGCAACACTTTCCAATGTAAGGTTAGCCAAAAAATGTCCACAAGGTCGGTGATTGTAGCTGTTATTGTCAAAACTATATGTCCTCCTTTTAAAAAAATAGTAATGTAACTACATGCACGTGTCAGGGTGCTGTACACATATTGTAAATCAACACATTTAACTTAAACACTTAAAATCGCCTTTTTGTCGTTTCTCTCACTCATTTTGAATTGCCCGCCTAGGACTTCCGGGAACTATCTGCGGTCCATGAACCACGTGACGATGTAGCATTTTGGACCCCCGCTGACGCAACTCTCTCTTTAAAGGGCTCTGGTTCTACCTAACTTTACTGGATGTACAAATGGTTCCAGGATAGTAACAGTTGCTATGGTGTGGTATTTGTCCCGCCCTTCTCTACTGTGATTGGACAGCTAAGTAAAAAGTGACAGTGACAAGTGCAGCGTTTTTCCCAAAGTTGAACATTTTTCAAATCTTGGTGACCAGAAAAAAATCCCCAGAAGGTAAAAGTAAACATTACCACAGTTGAGCGGCGACAGGGACCTGGCGGTTTTTAATGGTAGAAATGCAGCAGCAGATATTCCACTTGCAGTTTGTGTTCATATCTTTCTTTTTTTAAGTTGAAAGGTGCGATAAAATTTGACTGCTTTTGCGGTGTCTCTATGGTGGAGTCGCTGGTTCCGCTTTGCATTGGGCCCAACAACACCCCTTAACTGTGATATAATTAGCATATACCACAGCCTGTCATGAGCTATTGCTTAAATGAAAAATATAGACAAAGAACAGAACCAAGTATCAATAAAGAGTATCAATAAAATCCTAACAGTATAAAATAAATACAATATAAATGGCAGCAGGTAAAGACAAAGTTTATAATAATTTATCATTCATAGTTAACAAGTCTATCTCTGGGAATTCTTTTAATTTACTATTTATAAATATCAAACATGACAATTCACTTTAATCTTGTTATTTTCAACAAAGTTTTGTGTTGGAGTTTGTGTTGTTCTAAATTTTGAGACCAAGATCAAAAATTTTATAGCAAATGTATATCAGTTCCAAATATCGGTAATCGTTCTCATTGGTTACTAATAATCGGTATCGGGATCGGCCCCAAAAAAAAATATCGGTCAATCCTTAATGTGAATGCACAGTGAGCTGCTGGTTATAATTCGCAACCCTCACCACTAGATGTCACTAAAACGTACACACTGAACATTTAAACCAAGTGCAGAGTGAGAGTTGCAGTTAAAAAGGAAACTTGTTGGATTATAGTGAATGCACTCTTCTCATAAGATGCAGACATTGCAGTAACATACATTTATTGTGCACCTACAGGTATGTTTAATGACTCCGGTTGCATTAGTTTTAAACTATTCTTTTCTCAGAATTTAATTATGCATAACCTTGGTAAATCTTGTTTTTAATTATTTCAACTATAACTACATTTTGATTCTATTTTTGATTCTATTCTGAGATTGCAGATGTCTGAACTGGACCTTGTAGGCTCTCCTCTTCACTCAAAGAGTCTGCCTAGAACTCCGTCTGAATCTCTGATTGCATAAATAGCTGCTGTCTTAGTAAATCAGACTTTAACTCAACACTGGCAAAAAAGTTAATTACAGTCAAATCTGGCACTGAGAGCTTGTGATTGTTTTGGCATGAAAATCAAATCTTATCGTAGTGAATATTCATACGAACTATCACCTGATTTGCAGCTACAGTCTAAAAATGTGTATCTTTTTTCAAAAACTCATATCTATCAGACTGTCATTTTTTGGCAGTAGTGAGGTGAAGACCATAGCACCAACATGGTTCTTTCCACCTGGCCTATCTCTCAGCTGAATGAGCAGCCAGCATTTCTTCACTGGCAGGATGCTTCAGATAAGTGCTGCACACTGAGCTCATCGTGCTCTTCACAGATAGATAGTATAGACTGCATTAATTCCACTGACATGTTGATTCTATCAGCTGAAACATTGATGGACTTAAATGTATCTACTCGGCGCATTATAAATAAATTGTGCCTGGACTTATTATGTGTGGACTGGCCTGCTGTACTGAGTGCTTTCTGAGCACATATCTTTTATCAAATTTGATCAAGTTTGCACTGTTAAAATGATAATGATGTCAATTTAGGCAGCTGACATTCTTTATTGACATTTTACTGTGCTTGGATATGGGCTTCTGGTATAGCTGAAGTTTTCAAAACCACATTTTGATGGCAATCTGTTTGTGCTTCTGTGTACCTTGAGGCCTTCCTTGTACAATTCCTTGTCCTGGTCGATACACAGTACTGTTTTAGGCAGGTGTGGAAAAATATTGTTAAGTAAGGATGCTTTTTAAAATAGACATGTTAATAAATTATAGTTATTAATTAGTAATATTATCAATATTCGGGGTGACCCTCCTTTATCCTTCAAAACACCATGGCAAACCCAAATATTGATCTGATTTAGATTTATCTTCTGTTCACTCACTTTGCATTTTGTTAATAAATCCTTTCTGTTTGGTTGATTTAGCTTTGATGGTGAACAATTAATGGCTGCTTGGTTAAATGAGCAGTGTAAGCAAAGTTTAGCCTCAGTATTATCTTTAACTCGGCTGGAGAGAGCATAAAGCTCTTAATATGTTCAAACTGGAAAGCAGCACCCACAGCAGGTATCATGGCAGCGTTGGAAAGCTACTCTCTGGGCCATTAAAGGAACATTTATTTATTTGTCAAGAAAAATTTATGATATCATTATCAACGCTGCAACTACTTATTGGTGAATCTGTAGATTGTCTATTATCATATAAGTGTAAGATAATAAGCTGCTGGAACTAGGGAATATTTAGCATGCATCTCTTAAAAATAACTTAAATGATTAATAAATTGTCAAAATGATTTGTAAATTAATCAATTAGTCTGATCACCACTGATATGGTGACAGATATGGATATAAGGAATGCACCGATCCGATACTGATATCGGATATCAATCCAATACTGACTCACTGACTCACATAGCTGGATAAGGCAAGTCTATTCAATTAAATTTAGCACATACTTTGCACCCGTATAGACCCAAACATTTTGCTAGGAGAGCTAACACAACATGGAGGGAGAAAAACAAGGTGTCAGCAGTTAAATAACATAAAATAATTTTCCCAGTCTCTTCCTCACAGGGAGAAATACAGCTTATTAATTTTAAATTGGTATCAGATCTGTACTCGTCATCACCTGATACCCTAGTCCCAGCAGTGTTTCGCATACATTTGTGGGGGCCCGTCACAATATCAACGCTGACCGCCACATATTGATTTTCGATTTTTTAATAGACCTATTTAAAATCATATTTGATTGCACAGCGCGTTTGCGCAGCACAATCTCTTGCTCTTACCAATGTCGAGACCCAGCTTAAAAAAAGTTATTAGCAAGCATGTAAGGAGCCTAGCTAATAAGAAGAGGTATGTTAATGTTAGAATACAGCTAATACAGCGGGGGTTTGGAGGTTAGCATGCTGTATATAGCTGGTAGTCAATAACGACTGCACGTACCAGTGGGAAACACTGCCCAGGTATTGGTATCCTGACAGAGAAAGTTGGATCGGTGCATTCCTAATGAATATCATTATGGTCAGACATACTGTGACTTTCCACTTGTCACCTAGCTTTTATGGTAATATTGTATGCTATTAATGTAAGGGTTCATCTAAAGTCCCTCCAAGATCCACAAAGGAACCATAAAGATTGATTAATCCATCTGGTAGTGTGGAGTTCCTGCTGCTAATCTGAAGGGCTCCTTAAGATGCATCAAAGCCCATAGCAAGGTGCAGATGTTACAAGCATTGCCAGGTCCACATCCACAACAACAGGCATCCATGTCTATTTAGACCTGTAGAACTTCAATGTCCTCTGAGACATTAACCAGGGTGTTTTGACAGCTTCTACTCTACAGTTCTTCTACATGGCATACGGTCACTGCACTGTCACTTCCCATAAAAGTTAATCAGTGCACATACTTGAAAACTCCATTAACTACAGGGCCTTCAGAGCCATTGGTGTATGAAACAAAAATATGTTTTTACACATACAACTGCCAGTGGTGCTAACACATTCACTCATTCTTCACAGCTCACTTTTCAGCAAGTACATGGTGCATGAACTACACATGCACAAGGATACAAACGCACTGTGAGAGTGTGCAAAATATTCGAACACTTTCCTGATACTGATTGTGTATTTTCTACACATAGCGATCATTCACTCATATACACCCAGGGGCAGTAGACACATGAGCACACATTCATAAGCAAATAATCAAAAAACTACGTGAGATGCTCTGACATTTGCAAAGACACATGCATTTGCACAGACTCACACTCACACACAATTATATGAATGGGTAAAGAGCAGCAGTTAAGCTGCAAGAACACAATGTTGAGCTCACAACAAATGCTGAAGCTGAACAAAGAAGGTCCTCTGCAGCCACCTTTACGTAAGTGCTGTAATTCATGACCCGTTCTTTTTAATTAGAAAAACAGTGTGAGAGTATTTGTATCATCTCAGGGGAAAAAACATGTTTGTTTCATTGCACTCACAAATTATTTATTTCCAGTTGCTGCTTTCAGCAGTCTTTTTGTTCGCATACAGAGGATTAAAGAGTTTCTTTGAACACATCTTTTTATGTGCATGTCCAGTTGATGCCAGGTCAAAGGGGAAAAACTCCTCCTAAAATTGAATGTAGTGCTGGGCAATATGGTTGAAATCAATATGGTATTAAAACGATACCATATGCGATGAACTTAGTTCCATTATATAAAACAAAGCTCTTTATACATTTAATTAGTTATTCACGTTAGGCCGAGTTTTCTTACTATTTGCTTGGTATTATTAATTTGGACAACATAATTTTGTCAAAAATATATAACAATATTTTAAAAACCTGACATAAGCTGATTTTAGCCAAGCATTTGCTTACAAGGCAGTCTGGCTATTTCATTTTTATTTTTTATTTTTATTTTTATTTTCTTATTTATAGTTTCTCAATTGTCTTTTATTATTATTATTATTATTATTATTATTATTATTATTATTATTAATTATCTAGCTTACTTTTTTACATTTTAATGTTATCTAAAAATTTTGGTTTGCATTAGTATTGTTGGGTCCATTGGTTCCATTTTGGATCGGTTCCCGGTCAGCAAAATACTGCCCTTTAGGCAACAAATCAGTTATCAAACCTTTTATCTCTCCTTGTTATTTTTTAATAGCAAAGACCAACGCTGAAAACATGCAGTAAACTTTAGAAGGCTTCTCATTTATAGCTTTCACCAGTTAAAATGACCAACATCACCAGCAGTAGATTATATCAGCTGCAGCTAATTAATGTTAATTCTGCCACAGCTACACTGAAACCTTTGTTGGTTGAGCCGCTAACTGTAATCTGTAAAGATTGTTTGTGAGTGAAAAAACAGTGTGTGGCGACTCTTCTCTAGAGAATGATCTAGCTGATTATGTCACATTACATACAGAAGAATCTCCCTATATTTGAGATGGTTAAATATTAAAATCAAACATAATTAAATATCAAATAAATATTTTGAGCTCATTAACCTCATAGCTCAGTCAAAAAAACACAATTTCCCAGAGCCCAAGTTGCCATTTTCATATTGCTTATTTTGTACAATCAGCAGTCACAAGAGATTCAGTCAACTGTCATGTTTTTTTGGCTTAGTAAAAATTTAATCATTATTAGCTGCTAAATGCTTCACTATGTTCACCAGCTAGTTGCTAACTGTGTCTGTCTGTGCCAAAAATTATGCTACAGTGGTAACAGTGAACCAGTAAGCGATGACATGGACCAAACAGTAAAACCGAAGAGCTCTGTAAAGCAGAGGGGGGCTACAGATTCAGTTCTCTGTAGGATCATCACTGTGAGCAACCCTTTTGTCACCTTGTTTTCACAATCACTTTTTATTGAAAAAATATAAATTATAACCCTATATATATAAAACCCTTATAAGTGTAAACGCATGTGCCTGTCTATGATGTCCGTATGTGTGTGAGTGCTCTAGCACAAGTTTAGGCCATCCTGCAGGTGTGTAAGATATCAGCAACACCTTAAGTGTGTTTATGACAACACAGACACGCGTCACTGTGAACACATTATTGTTACTGATGATGTCAGAGGCAATGAAGTGATGTCACTTGCGGCTCCTTGAGAACTCACCTCAGGCCTCCAACAGCTCTGTTCTGCCACTAATATGAACGGACATATACCTCCAACGGAAGCACATCCGCCTTCACTACAAACAAGACATCAGCAGCGGGCTTCCAGTGCGCAGCAACCATTGCTGCCAGATGCCATTAGTTCACATCTCCACGTAACGCGTAACACTCTCCCCTCCCTGGAGGGTCGGAGAAGTGCACTTGTGACTGAAAGTTTTGCCGGTTTAAATGTGTGAGCCTGCTAGAAAAATTCTTAGTGGGAGACAGCTGCTCTCCTGTCCCTCAACAACAATCATCAGCCGGGCAAGGCGGCTAAACCCCAGCAGTTCCAGCAGGGCTGCTCAGTAATCACCTGAGGAATACTGCAGCAGCATGAGGCATCTCCAAGGTCCCTGAATGCGTAACTACATGAATTAGAAGCAGGGGGATTGCTTAGAAGAAGCAGGTGGGGCATGCTCAGCAAAGCTTCACTGGATAAATAAAGGTTTAAAAATGCACTCATAAATTCCTAGATATAAACTATCAAGCCAAACCCCAACAGAGTCAAGAAATCCATAAATGTATTCACTGGCTCATATTGTTTTGTGATTTCCTGCTTTCTTAGGCATTGCCACAGAAATACAGTCCAAGAATAATCATATGCTGGAAGATTACTGCTTTTGTATGAAGTGCATGCTCTGTCTTTGGGGGACAGCTTGGCATTCATTTTATGCAAGTCAGCTCTTCCTGTTTCCCCACAGTATATTAACTCCATGTCTCTTCTCCACTAGGTGAGTTTATTCAGTGGTTGAGGTGATGACATCACTTGAAAGATCACACACAAACCCCTTCCTTGATTAAACCAGTCAGATAATAGAAACCTGTTATCATATCAGATGTTTTCTTTACTGATATATTCTGCGAGCTGAAGTGACAATGTCCTGCAGACACCGCTGATGAAAACAGACAGGCAAAAGAGAGCCGGACACAAACTGAAATCCCAGGAATACTTGCAGGCCAAGATCAATGCAAACCAAACCTCTGTTTTCCTTTCTGAGTCTGAATCCAAATCCAGAATCTAAAATATCTATGTATCCATGCAGTTATATGGCTATTTAATTCCCACTAGACCACTATATTCACACTTTAACATAATTTAAATCAAGTCTTGTGTGTTAGCCCCCTCACAGACCTTGACATAAAGGAGTAATTAATTAAACCTCACACAAAGCTGTAGCAGTGTTAACCCAGGTGTAAAATGCTGACTGAACAATATGTTAGCACTGCAAGACATCATTTGGAAATCACCACCATTCAGCGCAATATGCCATCTTTAACTTATTTATTCCAGAAATCTAATATTCTCCTTTGAAACAGCAGATATGCTAAATCTCAGTCCATCATATGCACTTACAGTATTGTTTGACAATTTGAGCACAAACATATCTTGTGTAAGAAAACAACCTAGGATACAGTAGTTCTGTCATATGCTAATTTTCCACTACATTGCATATGTTACATAAAGCCAGGCTCCAGGACCTGGGGGTCATGACGTGGTGGCAAACCACTTGGATTGTAGCATCTGCAAGGCAACCTCTCACGCACAAATAATGTCAGTGTTTGCCTGAGATGGGAGCAGTTAGAAAATATTAGTAAATGAGTTTGCACAAAACCGTGTGCAAATACTGCAAGGAAAAATTAACCAGAGAAGCTCATTAGATGTAACTTCAGACCTCTTACAAAAGTGGTGCACAAGGTGGCATGTTTCTATCTGTGAGAGGACTACTTTTGGCCTTAAAAACAGCAATCATAACACCTTAGAACATTTGAACAATGGGAACAGTGTGTTAACCATTCTCCTCTGGATTACAAAAACAATATTAAATTGCCAAAAATGGCCTCTCTCATGCAGTGCACTTTGGATGGGAGCATTTATTTCCTTCTGGTCTTAAATGGCACTAGTAAATATTAGATGCTCTTGAGTGGGGTTTGCAATTTCTATATTTAAATGTGAGAATGAAGTGAGAACCCAAAATTAAAAGTGTGGTTTTGGCATCCTGCAAGCCCCTCTCATATTCATCCATTCCTACCGATCTGACAGTGCCATTAATCAAAAACAACAGTCTTGTTGTTCTATTACATTCAATCCCATCCAGAAAAACTCACCACGACTCTGGAAGGCCAAACTTTATCAAACATAAAAACAAGACATCCAATATTCAAATTAACATTTCTTCCTTACACACAAAATTGTAAATCTTTTGCAAAAACATAGACATCTGTAATTCTGATCATTAATACCTTCATATAACAGCACATCTCTTCCGTGCTGTAACATGCCTGGATATGGTCTGATACAGTAGAAAAATACTCCAATCATGTGTGGGACTGTGTGAAAAGGAGGCTAAATTTACCATCAGCTGTTGAGTGAGCATGCTAACCTTTATGAAGTCCTTTGAGTGGAGGTAAAACACTACTACACACATATTACACACAATGACATAAACACACACACATGCATGCAGACAAATAGAGTGAACAAAACCAATCTTGTGAAACTCCCGGGTAACAAATTGTTCTAATTTACATCTGAAATCAAGGCACAACCTACGTAATCGATTTTAAAAAACATATCTAATTGTAATGTTGAACTCTGCTCACAACATAACCATTAGAAGAAATTTATTTCCAAGCCACATCTACACTTACACAATGATTGAAAATAAAGCAAAGTATCATATAAAGCAGGGAGGGTAAAGTCCTTGGTTGACACACAAAAGTTACCTTCTGTTCATGCTGAATGATGATCTTTAGATTTTTTTTCTTTTTTGCAAAACTCGCACGTTGTGTAAACAAACAGTTGTGGTGTTCAGTCCTGATAGACGGAGTCGCATGTAAATATATTCCAAATATATTCTGTGATCTTACATATAAATTCACAAACCAAAAATCCAAATTCACATTACTAACTTGTGTCACTAAGCAACCGTGCTCCTTGGCCACTTTTCAACAATTGTACAAGATGTCAGGGGGAAACAAGTTAATCACTGTAGAATAAAGCTACAGTTCAAACTAAAATATGCAGCTCTGCCTTTAGACTGCGGTTGTACTGTTGGTATTGCACGCTTTCTACCAGTTTGCACCACCCCAACACTTCTCCCTTATATTAATAAGCTATGTACATAGAAATGGAATCTAGCCTGATGCTGAGGCAACATCCATAAAGCCACCATTGCTAATGAAGCAGCAGCTGCTAACTATTTTTATAACAGACAATAACACTGAATATCTTTGGGTTGTGGGTAAGACAAGACATTTGAGGAGGTCATCTTGGGTTTTGGGAAACACTTTTGGACATTTAAAGACATTAAGAAAATAATCAACAGAAAATAACCATTAGTTTCAGCCCATTTTTGCTTCAACAAATTACAGAAAATTGTTAAAAATATCACAAAGTCCTGAAGCTCAAGCTGATTAAATTCAATTTACTTTCACATAAGACAAATACAAAAGACAGGAAGTAGGGAATGTTTGGCCTTTTTGAAAATGACTAATTGATAATACGTCATCTTCTGTCAATGAATTGATTAATTGTTTAGGCTTTAAAATGTTTTAAAATGTCTGAAAAGTCTATTTCATGCACATATTCTGTGCATGAAAGTAGAGTATCACAAAAACCCAAATATTGTAATGTAAGATTTTATTTCTTTATTTGATATTTTAATGAAGAGAAAGAAGCATCCGGTTAATCATTTATTCATTTAATTTCTCTGCCCACTTAATCCTTTTCTGGCACACCTGGGGCTACAGCCTATCCCAGCATGCATTGGGCGGATGGCAGGACACTGGGCAGGTCGCCAGTCCATCACAGGTTCAACACAGATAGGCAGACATCCACTCGAGCGCACATTCATACCTACAGGCAATTTAGAGTCTCCACTCTGCCTGACTTGCACATCTTTGCAATGTGGGAGGAAACCAGAGAAAACCCACACAAATGTGCATACTTTGCACAGGAAGAGCCAAGGATCAAACCTGGGTCTTCATGCTGTGAGGAGATAGTGTAAACCCTAAACTACCAAGCCTGTAGTGGTTACTTTTATGAACACATCAAGTGCAGTGAAAAACTGTTTTGGACATGAGAAGGATTTTACAGTGACCAATTAAATGTGTGGACATGCTGGCTCAGGACTGAACCTGCAACTGCCCAAACTAAATAAAACTTGGAAAATGCAATAAATTGTTTGGTTCATAAAATGACAGAATGTTGTGGAAAACTGACTCATAACCCAAGAAGAGTTCTTAAAATGTTTGGTTTTCTCCAACCAACAGTCCAAAACCCAAATCCTGAACCACCTTAATTTTATGTCAATCAAATAATTAGACAATAATTGATTGATGGACTAATCGTTTACAATCTAGTGGTGAATACTGTGCTTACTCCTGTTGTGTGCACACTCAAGTATGCATTTTAGATTTCAAGCTAAACACACCAATGTTGCACAATAAAGTTCCCCATGGAACTATATAGGAGGTGCTAGCACACACAAAGGTGACATTTCCTGAAAATGGCAATCCTCTAATTTTCAGGTTCTCATTTATTCTTTAAAGTATTATCACAAAATGCTTTAATTCAAACACCCTATCTATTTATTGAGTAAAATATAAAAAAATTGATACTTTACCACTCACTGCAAGTTGCCATCACATTGTTCCAAAAAATTGCCTCTTCATTGCTAAAAAAACTTCTGTATTTTAGAATAAAGCTAATTTAATCCATGTTTTTGATTACGAAAAATATAAATGTTTAAGAGGACAGAGGTAGGGTTTCATGCTGCTAACAACAATGTTGAAGAGAGCTAATAACTTTAGTACTGTTTTCTCATTGTGATGCATGAAAGCACTGTTGACTTGCACTAACTTGCTGGTCAACTGTAAAAAAAAAAAAAAAAAAAAAAGTTCCTCATTTAAGGTAGAAAATGTACTCCTGTAATCCTGAACCATTGTTAAGCAAAGGTCATCCGTTTTAAACTTATTCCAGAGTTGAATGGAGGCTTGGTTCAGCCAAGTTGGTACTGTACAATCATTTCCATAACTTGATATGACCACTTCTCTCTAGTGAACGGAAAGAGACGGCAGAATCTCAGCCTCAGACACATAACCAAACATGCACGGAAAAAAAGCACAAATACTAAACTTATATAAGCAAACATCAGCACGTACACATACTTAAGAGGTAAAAATAGAAAAAGGCTTGAAATTAATGGCTCTACAGGTGCCTGATTAAACAGCACAACAGTGCAGTATAGTCTTGTTCAGTGTGGTGTGGCATGCCGAATACTAGACTAAGCAGAGAGTCCTCATTCAGAGATTGATAGCCTGACACTGATGTTTAATCCAGCTTCAGGCTTCAGTGCACAAAGATGTTTTTTTTCTATTAATTTCAGTGGCCATTATTTTATAGCCTGTGGTAGCAGCCCTTATTTTACTGGCCCTCAAGCTACTCCAGGAAGAATTTTTAAAGGTACTTGAAATTTACTACTTTAAGTGTGCATGTCAAAGGAAATAGTGTACTGTATATATTTTTAATCATGCACATTATTATATAACATAGGCCTTTTCAGCCATAGCACAAAATATGTAAAACAACTATGGGTTTCATATTATATTCCATAACAAACTAAATTTAATTACAATGGCAGAAGGTACACTTTTTTAAAATGGTAAACGTGGAAAACTCTAGAAATTCACTACACACAATAGTTAAACATATTACAATTCGATAATTTTAGAAGACAAGTGTAATGCAGACCAAACCTTTGAATGATGGACTAAATAAATTAAAAAACTTCTCCAAGTCAACCTGGTAGAGCATATGCACCATATAGAACACATGTCCTTACCACAGCAGCCTTAGACAACATTTGTCTCTCTCTTCGGCTGTTCTATCAAAATAAAGGCAATAAAAACCCAAATAAAAAAATAAGTTTAAAAAAATACTCCAACCAATGGTCACCCCATGACTCATACTACTGACATATGTACAGTAACTTCTCGCACTGCCTAGGGTATTTGGTTAAAACCTCACAGTTCTGAATCATGAACCGCCACAGGATTGGATGACATCATGCCTGCAAACCTTATGAGCCAACCATATCCAGAGGGAGATCATTATCCTGGATTGGCAGCCTGCTGATTGGCTCAGGAGAGAGGAGGCAGCTCATCCTGACCTTTTTGCTGTGAGTGAATCCTGACAAGATCAATCAAAAGCCAAGGCATTCTCTCTCCCTCTGCACAAACCCATTGAGTCATTCCAGTCAGGCTTTGAAGCAGAATTGAATTACCCACCCACCCAAAGTGTAGCTGAATCTAAAAAGCCACTCCTCCCAGCGGCTCAGTTTCAGCAGCCCCCATGTAGATTTCTCCAGTATCACTAAAGCACTAAAGGCTCTTAGAGGATAAGGGTCCGGGCATTCTTTACTAAAGCTAGTTTAGTGTTGGGCAACAGATAAGAAAAAGAGAAACGAGGATCAGCTGAAGACTGAACACACTCTATTGCCACTGAACAAAAAGAAAGAGAGAGTGACGACACATCTGGAGTAAGGATTCATTTATTCTTATTCCAAATATAAACTGTACAAAGCCTTCCACGGATGCTCCACAAAGTCAGAAATTATTGTTGTGCAAGATTGTGAAAGCGGCCTACCTCACACTATATGCAGATGACGTACTACACTACAGGGACCAGGAATATAGAAGGCCCCAAAGGAGATAAAGAATAAATCTCCAGTAAAATGTCACATCATGTTCAGATCTCTACTGGGGCATCAGCACTTTTAGATTATCAGTCAGTCTACATTATCACAGTACCTGGTGTGACATCTAGAGTATCAAAAACCTTGAAGTGTCTACCAAATAATATGCAACCTTATATCCAACCACTATGCACCACCCTGTGTGCTTATTCAGTGGATCATTGCACATGCTGATGAACATGTAAGATATGATATGTGTGTTTAAATGCAGACCTGTTGAATGCGGATTGACTTCCTACCTGCATGTCAGTATATTGACATGAATGATATTTCCTCAATCTTGACATCATTGCATGTCTTTGACCAGAAAGCTGTGGGGATACTTGAAAAAGCTGGTCTGGTTTGACATTTAGAAGTGCTGACTTGCCACATCTAGAGGGGATTTGGCCAGCAAGTGCTTTGATTCGCGAAACATCAGATTACTAAAGGTCTGTCAACACTAGCCAAGAAGCTCTCCGGCTGGAGAATTCAGCACTACACGTGTGATTAAAAGCAAATCACTTCTCCTCAATGCTCATCACTGGTCGTCTCTCCCGCTGATTCGACACAACACTTGAAAAAGCCGCCGCAAACGCATCTCTAAAACACTCAGTGCCCCACTGGAGAATGAATGGGCTCTCTCTTTTGACAGATCATCTAGTGCACAGGGCTAGATGAATCTCGCGCATGCAGTACAGTAATAGCCTAACAGATGATGGTTCTTGGCACAGCCTGAGTGGTGGAGGGGTGTAAGACAGTCCCTTATGTCACATGGGAGAAAAAGGGAAAGAGAAAGAGGAAGAAGATGAGTGCTGCAGTGCATTGGTGGTGTGCTGTCTCTTTAAGTATGGCCATGCTTGACAGGAGCTGCTGTATCAAACTACTGTAAAATCGACAAGGCCAGGGATAGCTCAGTGGCTGGCTGCTTGCTTCCATAGTGTCCATCTGCACTCATGGATACAGCCATTGTAGAGATGGAAAAAGAGGCAGAGAGAGAAGAGACGGTGAGGGGGTAGAGAGCATGTGTGTGAGTGTGTGTGTGTGTGTGTGTGTGTGTGGGTGGTTCAACGTTAGGGGGGTCGACCACAGCAGACGAGAGAAGAGAGAGAAAGGAAAAGAAGGAGAAAGAGATAGACTGAAAGGAGGTGTGAGTTTAAGAGAGCGAACGAGGGAGGAAAAAGATTTAGCCAAGATAGGAAGGCCCATCTCTGCTGCTGCCGCCTGCCTCCCACTAACTGCCTGTTCATGTGAGCCGGTACTTGGCATGACTGCAAATGCCTTGCCTGGTACATTAGCTTAACACACTCGGCAAAGTGGGCTCAAGTACATCTGCAAGATCGCTGCCCCCACCCCTCCCGTGATGTGGATCTATATCTCATCGCAAATCAATGTCACACTAATATCAGCCATCTTACCACATATTTTATCTGTAGATGTTGAATCACTGTGTGGCAATAAATATCACACAGTGTTACATAATCGCTTCAAGTAACCATGGAGCTTCTAATGTATAGGTAGACAGGGGAGATGGAGCAAGTATCTGTCTAGTATGCTGAGTGTTGGCCAAAATACATTCAGGGGCTGCAATTGACTATTTTTCCACTTAACAGTTTGGTCTACAAAAATGCACACCCAAGGTGTCGTCCTGAAACAGCTTATTTTGCCCAATCAACAGTACAAAAAACAAAAGATATTAAATTAACCATGATATAAAAGTGAGAAAACCAGCAAATTCTCACAATTTAGATGCTGGAACCAGTTAATGTTTGTACTTGCTAACTTATTTCCATGTATAATTACTGCTAAAATATGCAGTGATTCATTTCCTGTGCGACTAATAGTTTGCCACCATTACATATCAACAATTATTTTTTTTAACATATAAATACATTTAATGGGACATATATGGGGATTTAAACAGGTTTACTGGTGTCATCTCCATTGAGAGTACACATTTTAATACTGCTACTGCAATCATTAAGTTAAAACTATAAAACCTATCTGCAGATTGGTGTATCTCCATATTGATACACCTTACAATCCAGTTTACAGCTAAACCCTCAGTGGTTGTACCAAATTGGATAAGACTAAACACTGCTGAGCTCTGAAAACAATGCCTAAAATGAAACACCACTGTGCGATCACAGAGAAAGACTTCTCAGTGCCATCGCTGGCAGGTTTTGAAGGTGCAGCACTGTGCTCACAATTTCCTGGCAATGATTCCCAGAGTGGGCTTGCACATACACACACACACTCACACTCACACACACACACATACAGTGGCAGAGCATCTCACCAACATTATGCAACCAACTTCTATAGCTGTACTTGCACAAGAGGGCATTTTGGCCATTATCTTTTTTGCTCTGAGGGAATAAAAACCAGAGTGAAAAGGAGCTGAGCGGACTGCCACTGTTAAATTTGGTCTCTCTTTTCATGTGCAGCTCAGATGATGTTCTGGGGTCACGGTGAAGTCCAGGAGCTGAGAGATGAGTTGGTCAGGTCGAGATTAGTCTCCATTTTGAAGGCACCCATATTGTTCTACAAGAGGTCACAGGTCTTTGAGCGTGTGCTTGTATCCACACATAAAACATCACTCTATCTCAAGCTAACAGTCACGTGCAGCACACCTCCACTCTCTCCTGAACCCACACACTCACTACTACACTGCTGCTCTCTTTCTCTCTCAGTCACACACAACCACATCTACTCATGCTCGTCCTCCCCATCCCTACAGTTTTTTGCATCTACATCAGGTACTCACACAAACCACGACACCCCCAATCCTTCACAGTTCCTCCAAAGTTTGCGCTGGGCTTTCCATCTCACTCCAGTCTGACTCTGGCCATCATGTTTGAGGACCTAGCTTTTTCCAAATCAGCCCCCTTTAATCACACACACACACACACACACACACACACACACACAACACACACACACACACACACACACACACAGCAAACTGAGTGTTTCGACTAGATAGATTTGAGGCAGCTCACTGCAGCACGCCTGCTCACATATAGCATTAGTCACAGTTGCAGTGCAGTGATACCAAGGGGAATCTGCCTTTACCGTAAACTGAAGCGCCTTTCACCCACTCACACTCAAGTATGGGGGAAATAAAAGACGAGCAACAATGAAGTAGCCTCTCGTTCTGGTCCTCTACATATTTTAGCGGGCCAAAGTTTTTGCACACAGGACGTAGGATACAGTCCATTCAGGCTACTGACAAAATCCCAAATATATTTCATACACTACAGACAACTACAGGGAATATGCCATAGGAGATAAGAAAATAATCATTAAAAGCACACTCAACTCCTTAAACTACATTTAGTGTAAATGAATATTAATGGCATTTGAAACCAACAAATAATATAATAAAATCATTCAGTATTATAAGGGCAGTATAAACTTCAATATTATAGAGATGCCACACCAGATAAATAGTATCTTGTCACCATAAACTCCTTCTCTATAACGCCACAGGAATGTTTTACTAATATTACAGTATTTTCCCCCATCAACACTGTGCAGCTGCTCTCAGGTGGAGGAATGTAGTTGCAGCACATATGCATACCTTATTACAATACTATAATTGCCGCATGCACAGGTATAGGGACACACGCTGCGCTGGATCCGTGTGTGTTTGTGCGGGTGTGTGGGCATCTATCTAGAAGGCACTCTAGGTTATTTCTCTGCACCTGTCGGCTATGGTGCTTTTCGATATGCCTATTGCATATGATAGTGCCGGAGAGACAGAGGGAAAAGAGAGGGACAGAGAGAGAGAGAAAGAGAGAGAGAAAGAGAGAGAGACACAGGATGGTGAGGAACGGAGGAGGATAGAAAAGAAAGATGCAGTGGAGGGCAAAACATAAAATATCTGCTCTGTCTTACCTTGAAAGGGAACATAGGACATGTTCCAACGGCATTGAACGTAGGCTTTGCGTCTCGGCGATCTCTCGGTGCTCAGAAGTAACGGGAAACCAAATTAGAAATAAATCTGAAAAATTAAAATTAAAAAACACGAGATATAGTGCTATTCACAATTGGAGCCGAAGGAGAGGCCAATATTCCGCTGTTATAAAAACTGGCATCATAATCCACGACCGCTTATAAAGCGCCCGGTTCCCAGTGCATAAAAAAAATACAGGATGCAGAAATATGTGTATGTGTGTGTGTGAGTGTGTGTGCGCGCGCGCGTGTGTATGTGTTTATTTGCACGCTGCTGCTGAGGTGTGAGGGTGAAACACGAGTGAGTGTGTGCGTGTGTGTGTGTGAGTGAGTGAGTGAGTGAGAGAGAGAGGGGGGAGTGGAAGACTGAGCACGCTCGCATGTGTGCGTGTCTGTGTGTGTGTTTGTGTGCGCGCACGTTTCACAATATCTATAACCTATCTTTAGACTATGGATTTTACAGTTAGTCCTCTCCTCTTGGAGGAAAAAATATATTATAATAATGTGCAGTGAGTGTAAATTCACTGTACTGCTTCAGGCTACAGTATAGTGGCTAGTGTGTGTGTGTGTGTGTGTGTGTGTGTTGTGTGTGTGTGTGTGTGTGTAATAAAGGTGGCATATGACTTTCACATAGGCCTACCTTAAAGTAGCCTGCTGTGAAGAGCTCGGCTTGTAGCCTATAGTTTCATCTTATTTTAACCTATTATGTGAGCTACAAATTAAGTAGGCCTAAATATAGTAATAGTAGTAATATATAGAAATATATTTATTTCATTAGGCTTGGGTTAATATGCCCATTTAGAAATAAGGTAACAGATTTAAGTCTGTGACAGCACTACGTTTCAATAAAGCCCACGGGTAAGCTTCCATATATGTAGGCTATTAACAATTATGGCTAATCTCGAAACGTTTTACCGGTTTTCTCGAAATGTTGTGGAACGGGCTTTGATGTTTTCTCTCGTTTTGATGGGTGTGTCAGAAGTGTTACCAATCAGCTCATCAGCAGCTACTGTATATAGGCCTAGCCTAAACACAGCTAACACCACAAGATGTTCAAGGTACCACCGTGTCCGTTAAACATTTTATTCGTTTAGTCGGTGTTGAACTCGGCCCCGATGTTTCGGCTCTTAAAACTCTTAGCCTTCCACAGACCTGTTGAAAACGAGCTTCTCTGACAGCTTCCGCAGACCGGACAATAAATTCACAATAAACATTAAAGTTGGAATTTACTTGACTATAACTACCCTAATTCAGTCCACCTCAGCACATTTCTAAAAGCAGGGGAAAAAAATCATGCGATACTAGATTTGCCACGCACGTGACCAAAAAACAGGAACTGCATCAAGAAGAGAAGCTGTTGAGCCAAAATGGCGCCCTGAGCTGGCGTATGCTGCCTTTGGGTAATGTGGGAGAAATAGCAATTGTGAAACTAAGCTAATGCGAAATACGAACGACCCGGCGTTGTTAACAGGCCTGGCGAAAGTAGACGCGTCAGTGCTAGCTTTTACAAGACGTTGATGTTGTCGTTGTTTAGGGTGTGAAAACTTCAAACAGGAAAACACATCAGACATGTTTAGTCTCTGTTTGATCTAGTTACGTTCACTCATTTACATTTACTCATTTTGCAGCATACAAGCATCAACAGAGCCTCAAATAGCCTACAGATTTACAACTGACAATACATAGCCTACTAGTAAGAGCTCATAGTAGCCTACATATCACATCAATGGGGTAAAAACCAAGGGAAGGAAGTAAGAGTTAACAAAAAGTGCAATCAAAACAAAAAAAGTGAAATCAATAATTGTAGGGGATAGAAGCACAGGAAGTGCATGTTAGAGGTGTTATAATAAATGTTCTCGGCAGAGATGAGTTTTCAAGAGCTTCTGTTTAGTTAGTAGGCCTACTAACATTAACGTTATTGGAGCGGTATAATTAAGCATAATGCTAGTTACAGCAACTTTGGGGTGATGTTTTCTAACTTACGTTAGAGCCTGTAACTTCCAGGTAGGCTACTTACATTTCTCACATAGCCTATGTGTTGTCTTCCTTCTATTCCTGCTTCAAACGCGGGCCACCTGTGTTTAGGTTGATATTTTAAAAACACCAAAACAAAGCAAGCCTAAATGTGTATTTTTTTGGCGTTGTGGTCAACCAAAAACGCTTGAATATGTGAAGGCTATCATTACCTGCGCGCCTGGGCTTCAGAAGGACAGTTGAAGGCAGCACAGTGCAGCGCCTACTTATGATTTAAATGTTGAGGTGTGGCCGCCACCTTGTGGTCAAAACCAACAGCTGCAAGTGCAGCAAGGGCCTGGAGTCCAATAAAAATTGAAAAAAATATAGCGGCAATGATCGGGATCCTTCAAGTCGCGAAAAACTCAACATTTGACATTTTCAGAGGAGATGACTTGAGAGATTAAAGTGATGAAAGTATTTGGATATTTTGAGATAACTGGGGAAACGCAAACTTGATTTTTACAGCATCGTCTTGAGATCACAGAGTGTCATTATACAGGTGAAACTCGAAAAAATAATATCGTGCAAAAGTTCATTTATTTCAGTAATTCAACTGAAAAGGTGAAACAAATATATACATGCAAAGTCAGATATTTCAAGCCTTTATTTGATATAATTTCGATGATTATTGTGTACAGCTTATGAAAACCCGAAATTCAAAATCTCAGAAAATTTGAATATTACATGAAATCAATTTTTTTTAAAGAGGATTTTAAATGTCAGCCCTCTGAAAAGTATAATCATGCATATGTACTCAGTAGCCTACTTGGTTTGGGTCCCTTTTGCATGAATTACTGCCTCAATGCAGCGTGGCATGGATGCTATCAGCCTGTGGAACTGCTGAGGTGTTATGGAAGACCAGGATGCTTTAATAGCGGCCTTCAGCTCTTCTGCATTGTTCGGTCTCATGTCTTTCATCTTTCTCTTGGCAATGCCCCATAGATTTTCTATGGGGTTCAGGTCAGGCGAGTTTGCTGGCCCATCAAGCACAGTAATCCCATGGTCATTGAACCAGGTTTTGGCAATGTGGGAAGGTGCCAAGTCCTGCTGGAAAATGAAGTCAGCATCTTCATAAAGCTCGTCTGCTGAAGGAAGCATAAAGTGCTCTAAAATGTCCTGGTGGACAGCTGCACTGACTCTGGACTTAATAAAGCACAGTGGACCAACACCAGCAGATGACATGGCTCCCCAAACCAACACAGACTGTGGAAACTTCACACTGGACTTCAAGCATCTTGGATTGTGTGCCTCTCCATTCTTCCTTCTGGGACCTTGGTTTCCAAATGAGATGCAAAATTTGCCCACATCAGAAAAGAGGACTTTGGACCACTGAGAAACAGACCAGTTCTTTTTTTCTTTAGCCCAGGTAAGACGTTGTTTGTTGTTCAGGAGCGGCTTGACAAGAGGATTATGACATTTGAAGCCCAGGACTGTGTGTGGTGGCTCTTGATGCAGTAACTCCAGCCTCAGTCCAGTCCTTGTGAAGCTCCACCACACATTTGAATGGCCTTTTCCTGACAATCCTCTCCAGGCTACGGTCATCCCTGCTGCTTGTGCACCTTTTTCTTCCACACTTTTCTCTTCCACATAACTTTCTATTAATGTGCCTTGATACAGCACTTTGAGAACATCCACCTTCTTTTGCAATTACCGTTTAAGGTTTTCCCTCCTTGTGGAGGGTGTCAATGATGGTTTTCTGCACAACTGTCAGGTCAGCAGTCTTCCCCATGATTGTGAATTCCACTGAACCAGACTGAGAGACCAATTAAAGGCTCAGGAACCCTTTGTAGGTGTTTTGGATTAATTAGCTGATTAGAGTGTGACACTTTGAGCCTACAATACTGAACCTTTTCACAATATTCAAATTTTCTGAGATTTTGAATTTGAGGTTTTCATCGAAATTATATCAAATAAAGAATAAATCATTCTCTTGGTTTTGGGTTTGTTGTTAATTATTTTGGTGGCACTTGATAGAAAATATGCAAAAAAGAAAATGTGCATTCTGTACAAGTTAGCAAGCCATTGGATCGATTTAAAAATCCTTTGCAAAAATAGGTTTTTGAGAAAAGTGATAAAAAGTCTCATGAGTTGACATTTTTAGAAAAGACCATTGGAGTAAAGATGCAGATACATCCAGAGATAAAATAATGAAAGGAGTTCGACTCAACAAAGCCGTTTTCGAGATAATTGCAAAAACACAAAGTTCATTGTTATAGCGCCACCATGAGGTCTATGGGAATTTTTGTAGCCGGTGGAATTTGCAACCTACGTGCCAGTTTTGGTGAGTTTTCATCCAGCAGGTTTTGCTGCCCAAACACATTTAGTGAAAGGAAGGAAGGAAGGAAGGAAGGAAGGAAGGAAGGAAGGAAGGAAGGAAGGAAGGAAAATGAGAGCAAAACCAGTAGGGCTACAGCAGCTTCACTGCTTGGATCCCTAAGTCTTTTTCACAGCAGGCACGTTTCATAGTAGGAAAAGGGCAGGCATTACCACTGTAATAACATTAACAATGGCTCTGGGTTTTGTGGGAAAGTGAGCCGAGATGCAAGGATCCTGAAACCAAAGCTGCACAATTGAATCAGACATCATTAATTACAATGACAAAAACGAATGATCATTTATACCTCGTTTCCCTATGTGACATGTCAAAATGACCTTCAGACAACAAATACAGGCCTAAGGAAGTTATTCATAAAAATGCAAAAATCTTCAATCTTTAAACATTGCATAGTTTTGACTCAACAGCTGCAAAGAAGGCAAATACATTTAGCATTAAAATGATAAGAGAGAACACAGGAAGATTTCAATTGTTATTGCCTCTGTTTCTTGGAAATAAAATATCAGGTCACAGGTATTTTATTAATCTTTAAAGTCATTATTTCCATTTGTCTCGAAAACTCATTGTAACTGGCACAAGCACAAAATAAACATCTGTCTTTCACTTTGGCAGCAGTAGCACATTTTCTGCCCAAAAAAGTAGTTAATCTTTCCTACAGGACACATTTGGCTGTAAGGCAATTCATCATCCCCATCAGACTAATTTATAGGGACTCTCACCACCGTTGTTTGATTACCACCTACAGTGGTAGTGATCAATGATAGAAGAGAAACAGCTAGCTTCAGTCTGCCTTTGCCTTAAAGGCAGAGGTGATGGACTCTTTCTATGTATATAATTATGTAGTATAAATGTACATTAGGCTATGGAAATAGTATCTTTAAGTCATGTTTTTCTTTCATAGAAGAGACAGTTCTCATCACAGTTAATGACCTGGGCTTGTATTTGTCAAACTGCTGAAAGAAAAAAAATACTTAGACTTAAGTGAAAGATAAAAGAAAAAATACAGTACTGTGCAAAACTTTTAGGCAGGTGTGGCAAAAATGCTATAAAGTAAGAAAGCTTTCAAATATAGGCTTGTTAACAGATTATATCCATCAATTAACAAAATGCAAAGTGAGTGAACAGAGGAAAAATCTAAATCAAATCGATATTTGGTGTGATCACCCTTTGACTTCAAAACAGTATGAATTCTTGCAAGGCACACTTGCACAGTTTTTGAAGGAACCTGTCAGGAAGGTTGGTCCAGCCATCCTTGAGAACTACCCACAATCCTTCTATGGATTTAGACAGCATCTACTCTTTTCATGAAGGCCTAATCCCAGACATACTCAGTGATGTTGAGATCAGGGCTCTGAGATCAGGAGCATTGCCATCACTTCCATGTTAAGTTAGTTAAGAATATATCAGATGACTGCAGTGCATAAATAAAGATGAACACAAACCTTCTGAGGCTCTTGAGCGGTAGCTAATTTAATTCAGTGGTTCCCAACAAGATAATTCTGGGGGGTTGTGAGATGATTAATGGGGCACAAAGAAGAAAGAACACGTTTCTGCCACACATTTGTTATTTTTCAGACTTTACTGTTTTAGTGAAACCATCAGAGATGGTTAGAGTAGGAATCTTTCTTTGGTGGAGTTGATAATAACTTACAGACAAGGGAACCCAACTGCTAAAAGTTTTTTGGAAAAAAGGGTTTCAAAGGTGTTGGGTTTTTTAAAGTAAAATCTTGGTCTGAACTAGCTGTCAAACAAATGAAGTCGACAGTATTTCTCTTTAAAAAGTAAACAACTTATCAAAAATAACATAACTTATGAACTTGATAACTTATTAAAAAGTCAAAAAAAATCATTTTCCATATACATTGCGATAAAAGATAAAAGTGTCAAAAAAACGAATCTGTGCAAAAAAGATTAGTCCGCCCAGCCATCACCTTTTAATGTCACCATTACATTTACATTTAGGAGGAAGGGGAAAGTTTTAAAGGACAGAAGGAAGAGTTATTCAATTATTATAAAGTACATTTACTCATTTGGCAGTCACTTTTATTCCCCGATAAAAATGTAAAGTAATTGATCATGACTAGGATTTGAACTAAGAGCATATGGCATAAAGAACAGTTTTTCTACCACTGCAGTACTTAACCAAATGTAAACAGAGTTAATCTGCCAGTAATAAACCTTCATTTGTTTTGCTGTCAACATATTATATTGGCATTTACTGATTTAGCTGAAGCTGTTATTTGATCAGCTTCCAGTCTGATTGGCAGATTCTCCTGTTACAGGGGTTAAAGCTCCTAGAACAGAAAATGCAGTATTTTCCTCTTCTCAGGGTTAACAAACTCAGCAGCAGCTCCTGTGGAGTTGAGAGACAGCACAACCTGTTAATAGCGTTAGGTCTCCATACAAATAGGCTAAATGTAAATGCTCCATACTTGTATAACGCCTTTCTAGTGTTTTCGACTACTCAAAGCTCTTTTACACTACATCTGCATTCATACACACATTCACTCACTGAGCCTAAGTGCTCAAACGTAAACTAACATTCACACACATTCATACACTGGTGGAACAGTGCAAGGGGCAATTCGGGGCTCAGTGTCTTGCCCAAGGACACTTCGACACGCAACCTGGGGTAGCCGGGGATTGAACCGCCGACCTTCCGATTAACGGCCAACCCGCTCTACCTCTGGAGGTATGTTAGGAGGAATATTACCAATCATCTGAACATATAAAGACACTGAACAACATTATTATTTGGCAATCACACAGGGATAAGAATCATAGTTAGATGGTTAGATAGTTTCACCTACCTATTAAGCGGGCAAAAACTTTCCTTTTCCATGTAGGCCTACATTTACTCATATGGCAGTGACTTTTATCCCCCCCAAAAATTTAAAGAATGTTATCAAGTCCCCATAATGCCCAGACGTGCAGCAATGACAGTGAGTGGGAAGCGATCCCGGGTCTCCTACTGAGAGAGCATTAACCATTGTACTATGGATCCCAACCTCACACCCCTTAAACATATATTCACACTCTAACTCGCACATACATACTCATCTTGTGCCTATGCATAATAACCTTGTGCATACTCACAAGGTTAATACTCACCTCTCACATACATACATGTATGTAGGTAACTTTCCATTTATAAATTACGTCCACCTACAAATGTGCTATACTGATCATATCAAACACACACCTGTCGGCTAAATATATCTGGTAACAATCCCAGAGTGGTTATAGCTATTTGTACTGGAATGGCTCAGTTCCGTTGGGTTGTTGTGTCTTATGCTGGACACACATATATCAAAGAGCATGGTTCTAGGGAATCTAAATCCTTCTATTCGCTTTGTCCTCTGCAGTGCGAGTGCAGCAATCGTGTAGCATTGCACGAGTTAGACACAGTATTTATGTTTATAGCAATCATACTGATTACTTCACACCTTGCCAAAATGATCACGTCCTGGGATATAATTTGAAGATGGAAGTTTGACAGGTGAAAACATTTTTTAATTTTGGTTTTGTTGTGCTTGGCCTGCATTATGATTAGGACTAATTATGAGAACAGAGTGTGCAAGCACTTTCACTGGCTTAAATTCCAGACTTTGCTCATTTACAAAATTCATATGCAGGTGGTGAATGTGTGCCTTGTGAGTCGAGGTGAGAAGGCAGAGTGTGTGAGCGCCATCGCGGTGTCTCCAGTGCGCTCTGTGCACCTTTCAGTCGTTTTCACTGCAGCGATTTTACACACAAAAACTAAATGAAAACTAAAATCGTGTTCTGCGTTGCGGTTGTGGGGAATGTGATGGTGAGACACTAATGACAAAATATTGACTTTGATTTAAAGTGGTCATATTATGCTGATTTTCAGGTTCATCATTTTATTTAGGGGTTGTGCCAGGTTTACATTGTTTCTTTTCACCCTGTGTGTTGACATAGTTTTAGCTATGGAGTGATGCATCTCACCTCTACAAGATTTTTATAGGGAGTTGCACTTGCGGAGTACCTAGTTGAGGTCTACTAGCCGATCAGAAGCAGAGTAGAGCGGGCTCTGAAAAGGCCGTAAAGGCCGTTCAGATATATTTTCCCCTTATCAGCTAGGCTCGTGCAGTCGTGCTGTTCAGACTACACAACTTGCCGTCTTGGGACGGGAGTCTTGAAGTCATTGTGGCGTTCACACTATGACTGATAGTAGACGGGAGGTAACACACTACATGAGCTGACAGCAACTCTGTCACCCAACACTGGTCTCCATGTTTTGTAAGAAAACACACGTGAAATGGGAAATGACACAAAGCTACACATGAAACAGCTGATGTTTGTTATTAATAGCAATTATAAAGATGACGAATATGGGTGAAAGATGCATGCTAGATATCTGGGTGGCGTCTGCGAAGTGTCAGCAATGTATCAGGAAGCCGTTTTGATGCATTCAGTAGTTCACACATAATGACTGTCGGCCGCCGATCGATCGCTAATTTACCCCCTTTTGTGTAGTGTGAACTAGGAGCAAGAGTGTCAGAGTGGTGAGTAGAGTTAAGAACTCTGTCTCTACATCACAGTAACAACTTTATGTCCATTGACTACCTGGAGGGTAGATAATGTCAGGGCCGGATCTGACACTGTTGACAGTGTGTCAACCAGGGGTTGGGCTAATCAATCCCCAGGAATGGTTTAAAAAGGTCAGCAGCCAAACTTACAATATTAAAGCATGTATAGATGAAAATCCAAGTCAATAATCTTAGTCTGAATAAGTGAATAAGTGTGATCAGCATACTTGTCAACCTCCACATCATAGCCGAGTTGGGAGACCAAACCTAACAAGAGCACTGCTTTAATTTCAACAGTGGAGGGGACACAAATAAAGAGGAGGGTATGCAGGTCCTCCCCCCAGACAATTTTAAGCATTAAAGACTGCATTTCCTGCATTCTGGTGAAAATTTCTGCATCAATTTATGGTGAAAATTTCTTTATCTATCTAAAGTAAAACATAATATTCAGGCGGCAGGTGACAATTCAAAACAAAACAAAAATAATAAAATATAATGCAGTAAGGCTTTCAGGCATTCTGTAGATATTGCTTTTAAATATGTTTTCTCCTGTAGATCAACTTTTCTAATTTAATAAAATGCTGAGTCTTCTCTCCTCTTATTTGTTTCTTTGTTTGGGGAAGTAACCTCTTTAAATGTGCATGTGGCACCTTTTCATCTTAATGAGAACTGAATTTATTTTAATTCTGTTAGAAACTCCTGGGCTTTAATAGCTCCTGTGTTTCAGCAGGTTTTCTGCTTTTGTTCAAAACTTTCTGCACATTCAGAATCTCTTCCATATCTGTTTTCTCTGACTCATTGAGAGTAAAATTGTAATTCTAAAAGACTAACGTCATCATGTAATGAGAATTCGCAATTTCACTCTGCTGTGCATTATGTTATTGCTCTGCTGGTTATATCTCCCATAGACCATTTGACCGACTGTTTGGGACAGCATACTGCATGTGAAACCGAAACTAATGGAAACGCTTGTGATCAGGCAGAAATCTCACCACTAATCCACGCACATTAACTTCAGCAGTTCTGATAAAGTGCAGCTCAGAGTCCCTAACAGAGCCATGACACATTCAGTTTTTAGATATTTATATTGCAAAACTCTACCAGTTACGTTACTACTACTGTCAGACCTGTGTGGACTCACAGTGCAAGGTGCGCTTGATTACAATTGCTGTGTCGCCTCAGCTGAGCGGAGTCAAAAACTTTCTCTTGCAGTGCCCCCTGACATTTTGGGCCCTAGGCAACTGCATATGCCTATGCCAGGGGCAGGCCCTGTGCTAACGTTTGAAAGGGAGTGGGAAGGCAGCAAGCGGACGTCTTGTTACTGTGTGCTGCAGCTCAGAATGTTTTTCCACCGGTGTTTTTGGGGGCGTTGGACTAGCCGCTAGGCAAGGACTGTGACGCGTGTTTTCATGTGACGTCACATGAAAGCAGAAGAAAAGGCTGAACTACAAACTAGCTCTTCAGTAGTAGTGTCTTCTGTGGGAGATGGGAACTCCCTTTGGTGTGGACTTTGGGCTTTTTCACTTTGCAAAGCTACTACATGCACAAAAATGGTATATAACTCAATAAAAGAATGGGGAAAAGCCAAAAAGCATAAAATGACCTCTTCAAGATTTGATGTAGGTTAAATCTTTTCAAATTTAAAGGTGCTTATGATGCAAGCACCTTATAAGACTAGCTTACACCGTTGATTTCAATGTTTATGATGTGGATCTATAATTAACTTTTGATGTTAAATGAAATTAAATGTGAGAGGCATCCTTTTACAATCTGACTTCAATTCACCACCTCACCATCTGCGTCGTCACTTTCCCATCTCCAAAATTTTCATATGCATGTCAGAGTTTCTCAAAATGTAACACATTTCCTTTCTTTTTTTATTAATCCCAATGCATGCTTACAAAGTGGCGTATGCAGATTTAAAGCTATTTTTGTGTGGCAGCTGTTGTACATGAGGTGATGCGATGTGGTTGAAAGCTCAGAAAATGCAAATAAGTGGACCTTGAGTTGAGATTGTTTTGTCATATGTACTGATCCCAAGGTCAAGAATGAACTTCCATGCTCATGTCTGAAGTACAGATGGAAAAAAAATTGTACGAGGTAAAACTTCTTTTTATTATTCATGTTACATATTAGGTGTTAACGCAGAGTATACATGTACAAACGTAATTTCTCCAAAAATACATCAAACTGAACTTGGACTTGACTACTAATCAGAAAAAGAAGACTACCTCTCCCAAAATAAAATATGTTCCTCAATGTTGATGTCTTGATTTCCTCCTATTTTGTTTTAAACTAATCTGGTTGAGTTCCACCTACAGTACAACCTATAACAAGCACTTGACGGGTATAGACATACCATAGAAAACACACAAATACATTCATCACCATCGCCTAGAAAGGTTCAACACACCCCTTCCTAATTAACTACAGTCAAATAGTCACTGAGGAGAATGAAAATTGCGATGGAACATTATTTCACTTGCCTGAAATGTATGCAAGGAGATAATTCAACAGAGAGGTCGGTATTTAAATAAAATCTGAGTATTTTGCATTGGTTTGATTTTAACAGTATAAAGGCTGTATTTGTCTTTTATTTTTTTTCAACTAAACCTGTAATACAGTCTTTCTTCAAAGATAAAACTAATAAATGTATACGTTGTGTAAGTTTTATCGCAACAGATTGCTGAAATAAACCTCTGTATAAAATATAAACTCTGAAACTTGCACCACAGTATTCTAGATTTATGTAACCTGTTTGCACAAAGATAAAATCCAACTTCAGCACCTCACTTGCCTCTATAAACACATCTGTGAAGAAGGGAGACGATCAGTTAGGCTTTGATGTATGAATTCGTACTAAATGCCATGCTGTACCTTTTAAATAATAGACTGTTAGACCCTGGAAGATACTATGGATTTGAGTTTGGAGTCGGGCCTATCAGTGTCTTCTTTACCTGTACTGTTACTTTGAATGTAGGGATTGAACTCCCTTCGACATGAAGCTGAACAACAGCTACAGAGTGGATGGACCTTTAGCTTATCTTTATGACACTGAACACTCATCAAAAACAAAAAAATGCATTCGTTCAAATATCTTCCATTCTGGTGACTTCAAACAAACATTTTCAATAACATATATATTTCTTTTTTGTTGTTTGTTTGGAATGTACAGTAACATCACAGTTCTGTTCTGATTTTTAAAAAAAACAAACTCTACTCAACATTATAACTGGTCCTTGTTTACCTATGTGCCCATAAAGAGCCATCCTCTTATTTAGTAGCAATATGGCCTCGTTAATCTGTCATCTGATTGGTCGACTTGGATCAGCGGCTCAATCAGCAGGTACATAACCCATATAGGCACTATGCAACCACTTCAAAAAAATAAAATAACATTATTCAGTCATAGCAATATATTCTGAATATATAATTCTATCTATAAAACAAAAGCCCTCTTGTGGCTCCTATTTCTAATACACATAGTAGTCTAAATGTAAATTATGACAAACTAACATAACAAATAAGTAACCCCGTAATAACATGTATACAATCATATATTAACATACTGCGATGAGAAAAACTATGAAAACCTCTGGAGAATTTGTTGTTAATGAAGCCAAAGTCAGACAAGCTGGTGTCTGAGCAGATGAAAGGGCTGGGAGAAACTAGGTGGAATCCCTCACCTGCTACTGTAAAAGTGTCCCTAAGCAAAGCATTAAACTACCATCTGTGTGGCCAAAAATACTGTATTAAGACTGGCTATACTTCTCCGTCTCTTCCTGGCCTATAAAAGGTTACTGCTCCTTCATGTGCAGCCAGCAGCCACCACCCAGCTGTCAGGATGCCTCTCGCCGATGATGGACCGTTCATCACTGTTAATTTCAGGGCTAATTTTCTCACTGAACTCCATGTGAACATCAACCATAAGCTGATAAATGAGCAATTATAAAAGTGAATGTGATGGAAATGTGGAGTTGGCTATTGGATGTCTATATTTCTCATCACTTGGATATCCCTATCAAATGCTGGGAAAAGTTACTCTTTTATATATTATGTTATTTTGTTATCTTTACAAATAACGAATTAGTTGCATTCAAGAGGTTCTCTTTATTTACCCACTAAGCAGTGATTTGGTGATTTAAGTCAGTTCATTTAGACTATAATTGTGTTAAATTTGTTTTGAAAAGTAAATGATTTTTCATACCCAAGCTACAAATAATCATTGTTTCAACAGTATTTAAATTATTTTAATTTAATGCAAAGTGAGGTCTAATTACACATTAAAATACATTAATTGAAATAGAAAAGTATCTAAGAAACATAAAAATTTAGCTAGTTTTTAACCTTGACCTCTCTGCATCTTTTGGCCTGCAAATCATCACAAGAATGCTCACTGGGTAGGTCTACTTTGTGTTACACAATTCATGTCATTTAAATGTGTTTTGTGAGACAATTCACGTCATTAAAATGTGTTTTGTGCTAAAGGTCACATTGTTTTGGTGATTATTGTTGACTTATACTGTTTGTTTGTTTGTTTTTCAAAGTAATGGTTGACCAGTAAGATTGATACCATTTTCATGTCTGTCCAGTAGATATGAACATATAGCCAGGAGACAGTTAGCTTAGCTTAGCACTAAAAGCAAGGGGAAACAGCTGGGACTGTGTCTTGGCCGGCCACACTGACATCCTATAATCTTGTTTATCACATAACCACAAAACCAACCACTGTAAACTAGTGAGCTTTAGAGTTGCTGGAAGGCAGTTTTTTATCTTTGCACAAAGCCAGACTTGCTGTTTTCTCCTGCTTCGTGTCACTATGCTAAGCTAACTATCTCTTGGCTCTATCTTCATATTTACCATTTAGATATGCGACAGTTATCAATTTTCTCATCTAACTCTTGGCAAAAAGTGAGTAACCGCATTCCCACAATGTCAAGCTATTCCTTTTATTGTCTCAATGACAACCAGTAGAAGCTCACTGTTAGAATTATGGAAAGTAAAATTACATATCATGAGTATATAGTCTTTAAATTTTGCTCACTTATAGTTTCCCTATTGCTCAAGAAATGAAAAAGCAGTAATCTTTCTTTTCTAAATTTCTTGTACTGTACTGTTGCTTTTCTACAGTACTATAAGATATGAACACAATTAAAGACATGTTCTTCTTGATGTGGTTCAAAGATTACAAATCAACAAGAGGTTTAAATATCTTCCCTCATCACTGTAAAACATGATAAATGCAAAGGCATATTCCAAAGTTAACAGTACAAATATCAGAGAAACACTAGCAAAGAGGGACATTTAGTAACAAGTAGTGAGCTATAAGGATGTAGAATAGAGGTGATACTATGAGAGCAACCTGGATTTGCAACGTGTAGGGATTTTTTTCTTTTGGTTTTTGTTTGTACTTTAAACATCGCCACATATTACATACACAGTATTCCTGTGGCAACTGCAAAACAGTCATTGCGTCTCGTGTTTACCCTCTTTGTGTCAGTACAAACTCACGTTTTCCCACTCCACAAGGTACTGCACCTTCCCATCTGGCGTGACGCGTCTCGCCAAGATCCTCACTGCCTCCCCTCCTCCCCAGCTCCTGGCCACTGTCCCGTCCCCCCCTCCGACTACCACCCCTCCTCCTCCACCTCCACCTCCCCCCACTCCACCTCCTCCACCTATTCCACCTCCTCCGCCCATGCCAGCGTGGTAAGGGGACAGATCACGTAGGATGAGGGGCTCCAGCTGCTTCTGCCCCAGCTGGTGTTGGTATTGGTGGTTATGTTGGTGGTTGTGTTGGTGGTTGTGTTGGTGGTTATGTTGGTGGCTGTGATGGTGCTGGTGGTGGTGATTGCTGCCATTGGAGTTGAGGGGGTATGGGAAACAAGGCGGTGGTACTCTGCAGGTGTCCTCCGCACTAGGAAAAGAGACAAGCACAGGGGTCAGGAACAGGGACTGGTTCAAATGAAGTAGGTTAGAAACACATTGCAACAATGAATTAAATCTTTATAATCCATATTTTATATAAACAAATTGATGAACCCACAGAGAATTATCACCCAACTCTTTCAGTTCTATATCTTGTTTGTTGCTGCACTATTTGTCCAGGACCAAACAGCAGACGGACAAAATTAGCGCTACCTGGTGAACATACAGGATCATTTGGCAGCTTAAAAGCCAGAATATTTCCCTGAAGTGGACTAAGACAGAGCTAAATAGAAAGTGAATACTGAATTTGGGTTGGGTGGCCAGAAACAAGACTCTAAACGAATGTTAAATTTGCTCCATGTCTGCTGGATGTGGAATAAGCAAGGGTTTGCCAACACATTCCCCATATCAACATTATAAGCTGATAGTATGTCAGCTGCCCCCAAGCGGCCAAAAACTCAATCTCGATTACAAGAACTACTCCAAAGTTGAGTTATGTTCCTTAATGCTAATTAGCCAATTTGACACACCTCAAAAAGCTCCAAAGAGGATAAAATCAGAGAAATAAATTATTTAATGTGTCAAAAAATACAATCTTCTGCTAAAATATTTTGACTACATACAGTGATCTCAAGGATTTCACCAACAGTATGTAGCACCTTGACACTGTGAAAGTGGTCAAATTATGCTCATTTTCAGGTTCATAGCTGTATTTAGGGGTGTTACCAGGGACTTATTTTTCAAAAAACACCATATTTTTGTCATACTGCGCATTGCTGCAGCACCTCTTTTCACCTCTTTATGACAACTCAGTTTTAGCTACGGAGTGAAGCATCTCACTTCTTTTTGATCTTTGTTGGAAGTTGCACATGCACAGTACCAAGTTAACAGAGCCCTTTAAAAAGAGAGTCGCGTCAGCGGGGGTCCAAAATGCTTGATCGTCGCGTGGTTCATGCAGCTAGTCCCTGGAAGTCCGAGGCGGGCAATTGAAAATGGCCGAAAGGAACGACAAAACAGTGATTTTAAGCAATTTTTGGTAATAAATGAATGAATGAATGAATACATTGATTTACATTTGTACGGAACACTGACACGTGTATGTAGGTACATTACCATTTTTTATAAAGGAGTACATATATTTTTGACAATAATAGCTAGAATCAGTTACCTTGTTGATATTTTTTGGCTAACCTTACACTGGAAAGTGTGTTCCTCTTGTAAACACAATGTTTTAAAATCCAGATCAGATTTACCTTTCTAACATTCCTTTTAGTAATCCCATGGTACCAGGGTTAATTGATCTTAATGACTAATGTAATCTTTATGACTTCAGATAGAACAGACAGGTAACTATCAATGATTGGCATGTATTAATTTAATAAATCTCCAATACACTCAGAAATCAGCATGTTAAGTGGTTTGTGCCTGTGTACTGTCTTACATCAGTCTACAGCAAGGTTTATTGTGCTGTGTGGAGATGCTGCAGTTGGTCAGAAAAAGGAGTTTAAATGTATGGTTTCCTAGCTGACATGGAGAGGAGGAAAAATGGTTGACTCAGGCCAACAGGAGCAACCTTACAATCTCTAAAGAGGCTAACAACAAAAAATATGTGAGGTATTTTTTTCCACAAAGAACAAACACATCACTGACTTAATGTTTGGTTAATTAAAAACATCAATGCAGATAATCTTCAGGCTTGACTGAATTCCCTATGATTCTAGAGTTGAGAGGAAGAACAAGAGAGAGAAAGGGTTAGACAAACCTACACATCTGTAAAGATTCACCCAGGTCATGGTTATCCAAGAAAAGTTGAATTGGGAGCAACTGGACTTGGTTGTAGATGATGTTTAAGAAGAAGTCTGGTTGCCCTCAATTCAACCTTTCTTGTAAACAGCTACAGGTTTGATTGAGAAACTTATGGATTGTTAAGTTTTGGAACTTCATTAACAGCTTTTTCTGCTGATACTGACATCAGCTACTAGACGGTTTGTTAGTGTAAACATATCCTGTAAGAATTGAGTGTTCACCAATATGGTGCATTCAGCCACTCTGATGTATTAATGTGGGTAAATAAACCTGAATTGTTGTGGAAAATAAGCTCATAAGAAGGGAAGAAAGAAGAGATGTAGACACTGAGATAAGGGAAAGAAAATAATATAACATTTTAAGTATGATTTTTAAGTATGATTTCTTATAAAGGTTTTCAATAATAAGCATTTACAATTGTGTTGTTTTCTATCTCACCATGGCCCACTCAGTACTCTTTAGCATCACTGCTCCTCCACCAGGCAGAGTCTACTGCTCTAATATAATTAATGTTTACTATGAATATTGCTTTTATATGTATATAGTATACTACTTTTAGTATTAGGGATAAATCCCCAACTTCCCCAAAAATAAATAAATAAAGTGTTGAAATATTTTATTCATACACACACCACTACTATATTTAAATAAAATTAAATACCGCCCCTCAACAAATACGTATTTTAAAATCAATTAATAGGCTGCTCTGTTTATATTGTGTGTTGCTAACTTCATCCACTGCCAGCATCATAATTTATTTGTAAATTTGTTAATCGTTAATGTCCCTAAATCTTCTAATTTAGTTGGGGAAATCCACTAACATGCTTTAATGCACATGTTAACTTGATTCAGTTGTGCTAATAATATATAATCTTATTTTTTTTTACATGTCTTACCTTTTAAACGTGCATCCCAAATAACATTTTCTATTGCAGCTACGCTGGGTTACTAGCAATTGATGCTAACTTCAGGGAACTATTCAGACGCTCCATCATCCGCCATTGCTGTGAAAAACTGGTCCATCGGAGTGAACGGTGATAATGCAAATCTCTCTTTAAAGGGCTTTGCAAGTTAAGAACTACTAGCCAATCAGAAGCAGAGTAGGGCAGGTCCAGACAAGCTGGTAACTAGGGCGTTAGTTAACCTGTTCAGCTTTGTAACCTAGACTGGAGCAAGAGTTTCAGAGTGGTAAGTGGTATTAATGTGTAAGAAATGTATTTTTCATACGTAAAGTTTTAACTGTGCACTGCCTCTCACAGTTACAACTTTATGCCCATTGACTGCCTGGAAGACAGCTAATGTTCGACAGGCAGGGTTGGGGTGAGGGGTTGCAGCAGGCAGATGCCATTACTGTGTGTACTGCACACAGCTCAGTGTGTTTCTGCTTCGGTGTGTTTGAGGGCTTGCCTGACCAGCCGCTAGGCGAACATTATGATGCATGTTACAAAGTGAAACAACTTGTTCACGTAAGTAACGGTTCAGGAGCCATGTTTTCTGTGGTGGTCTTTGGGCTTTTTCACTTTGCAAACCTATTACATGCACAAAAAAAGAAAGGGAAAAAGTCAAAAAGCATAATATGACCTCTTTAATATAAGTGATTGGTACTCACAAATCTTTTACTCTACTACTACTTTACTGCTACTCCAAAAAAGACCACAGACGTCTTTTCCACTTAATGTGGAAGAAAACATAAAAACTAAAGTAAATGACCTGTTTAACTGCCTAAATGTCCACAAATCGTACTCTGTGTAAGGTGAAAATGGTCCTCAAGAGCCTCATTCTCAAAAGCAGCAACTGAAGGGTCACAAGCTGGTGTCACAAGCATCTGATACGTTTGTGCATAATTCTTACGGTACCCTGTTAACTTGTTTCTGTAATAGTAGAACCTGGAACAAGCAGGAGAACGCATTGAGGCTAACTTATGGCCAAATGTACCCTACATGTACCTATATAAATGTCCAATCTGAGTTACCAGAAATGAGCATGATAAAGGGGAAAAACCTGTTGTAGTGATGGAGACTCCGGGAGAGCGCAGTATTTCCGTTGTACGTGGTGTGGTACAGGGCATACATCCGCTTGGGAGGAGAGCTGTGGACAGGACACATAGAGGTTGAAGAACGATTGCTTTACAACTTTAAAATAATAAAATAATATTTTCATCCAGCGGTGTTTCATAACGTATAAAAGACAATCATTTAAAAGTTCAGTTCACTCAAAAAAATAATAAAATATAAAAAATAACATTTTTCAATTTTCCAACCCACCCATTGTGGTACCTAGTCATGCAGATAGTGTTATTTGAATTTATTTAAAGTAAAACTTCAATTAATAGCCGAGTCCCAAATAGCTGCCTACCTCCTTTACTGGCCTGGTGTAGGAACACATTTTGACAAATAAACTCCATTCAATACCTGGTTCTGATTTTTATATAAGTTCTATGGATTTATAAAACCTCTTAAAACATGCTGGGTCACCCGCTTTAGCTGCTTCTAATCTACTTAGATCGTTAATACAAATATTAATGTTTAAACATATGATCAATATGTCAATATGAACATGCTACAACTCGTTAGATCGGTTAGTTAATTTAAGGGAAACATCGAGCACCAAAGTCTAATTCTTAGATTACATTTACCAGTGTAACCGGTGTAGCATGGTACAAGAAATGAAAAGAAAATGAAAAGTGCTGACTCCCGTTACCTTTCCCCTACATTCGTAAAGTCCAAATGTGTCTGTTCCTTCATTATTAATATTCCTTTAGTCTGTAAGGGTTAAAAAGATCAAAACAGCTTTTCATAAAAATTAATCAAAGTTATGAATCCTGTAATGTGAAGTCCATGCTCTGTGTCTGCTAACTTCTGCCACACTTCTTGGTGTTGTTTTCACGACGTGCTGCCTTCAAAATAAAAGCACATAAGCGTCTTTCTGAGCTAGATTAAATAAATGACGTGTATTTGATAATATTGGATAATTTTTATACAAGTAATATTCTGTTTGAAATAAATAAACTGTTTGATAGTAGCCTATTTCAGTTTTGTGCAGGAGGAATTAAAGGTCCCATATGGATGCCCGTCCCAAATATAGGCAGGGTCAAATCAGTGATTTTAGCAAATAAAAGCCTGTGGTATTAATCAAAGTTTTACAGTACTTTTTTCGGATGTCTTCCATTAAGACTTCAGCGGTCAAGAGTTTTGTTTGTTTTGGTCACATGATTGAAAAATGACATTTGATCAAGTATTTGCTGACAAAGGTTTTCTTTGGAAACATTTTCTACCAAGGAAATAATCCCTTTCCTGTTGTACTGGGGTGGCGGCAGAAGTCTCAGAGGCCGACATTTCAAAACTCAGCATTTCAAAAGTCTATTTGCATCATGTTACTTCGGGAGGTAGCGGAGCTGATGGCGCAGCATCCTTGCCTCCAGGTGGCTGAGGTAAACTTTATTTGTGTTATTGCAAGATATTTTTTTTCTGTAACATTACACTATTAACTGTCATTATTAGAAGCATCGCAAGCTCTTCTGATGGTTTCCTGTAATATTCTGTATACTCTAGTATCTCCTACAATGTATTCTGTGATCTATTGTGGCAGGAATTTCAAATGCAGTTTTCAACCAACAGTTGGTCGCTTGGTCAAGTGTGCAGCGCCCCCTACTCAACACATGATCCAGCAGCTATGTGTTATGTAAAACGGGTGACCTGACACTTTCACTCTTCTCACAACCACCATGCATCATAATGCATCAATACAGAAATCTAAATGATACCTCTTACCTCAAACTAAGCTCCTCCTCTGACTTCCTGGAGTTATAAAGGCTGGCCCCTCCCATGTAGCCATGGCAACATGGCAGTAGCTCAATGGGGTTGGCAGCAACTGGGGGTGGACAAGCCTGTGCACAGGAGACACACACAGATCAGCTTTTGTCTGGATGCCAACATCATCACAGGAGTCAATCAAGCTCTGATACCTCTGTGCTCAGACATGCATAAAGTTAATTCTTGATATGGAACGTTCAGTTTTATGTTTAATACACCTAAACAAAGGTTTGCATGCAGAAAAAAATTTAAAGCTGAGTAGATATACATTTTGTATATTTTTTGCAATCTTAAGAAATCACATAAAAGCTTGAATTCCATGTTCCTTCATTGCCTGAGGACAGATACGGGCAGATATGTCTATAAATCTACACTACTAGCAATAATGGATGTGAATCACATCATCAAGGCTCATCAGACACAGCCTACAGACATATGATGTCCCGCTTAAATGTATCACATCTATCGCACATTTCGCAGAGCTGGCTGGCACGACCCATGAAAAGTAAAAACATCAGAGCATCATCACAGCAATCAATCACTGGAAATGTCATCTGGGGGGACGCCACCTAAAGATTTTCTGCATTTCTCATCACTGGACTGTGACATATGGCACCACACTTGGCCCATTATCATTCCCTTCTCTAACATTACTATGAGGATGGGAGATTATTATTCTGTGGCCTTAGTCAACGTCTGTGCCTTTAAATGGATGTGCTCTGTCAATGCTGCACTGTCAAGGTGCCAGCGCCACCTGGCCAAACTGTAATCGACTGCAAAGTGCACTTGGAAGTGATCCCAGGCTATGCATATCAGCATTCCTTCCTATCTCACTTTCCCCACTACAACGAACCTGCTCCTCCAAGACGGACGGAGATTAGCATCAATCAGAGGGGCACAATGGGGCCTGGATGTGCCAGAGTGAAAACGAGTGCTCTGTGGAGCGTATTGTTCCAAGATTACTGTATGTGCACATACACGGATCAGAGTGTTGTGTAGGAGGACACAGTACAATGAGCATTCTCAGTTAAGAATGCTGTGTAAAAATAGTAACTGCCACATGTGATGTTGCCTTTTTCATTGTGATCCACTGGGAATTGGGTTTGATGATCATGATAAATGCAGTGCTGAACTGCAGATGTTGATGAAATACATGAGCGGGTTGTTGTGCAGCCATGTTTGCATTTGAATTATACATTTTAACTGAGCCAAACAAACATCTCTCACGCTACCTTTACTGTAACCATAGAGTCTGAAGCATCAGCAGGCATTAAACATACAGCAAAAAAAAGGAGAAGAGAGAAAAATACTGAGGTACTGAGCTGCACTGGGTGTTAAAAGACACGCAGACTGATCTAGACTGCGAAATGAACCTTCATCACAGCGTCTGACTGACAGGTTATTTGGATCGCAGAGAGCTGTTTACCTTGCTGCATAAGAAATAGAAAAAAAGGAAAAAAAATAATCAGAGAGGTTTTGTGGCCCAGACCTCCTTCCTCGCCCTGAGTGTGAGACAGAGGCACTGACCTGTGTCTCCATGATGCGACGCTTTGATTTACGCGACTCTGGCCCCCCCACTCTCCTCTGGCAGGGTAGTGACAGCGGGCTGAAGTGAAGAAAAACACACATAAATTAATATACAAGCATAAGCACACACATACAGTCCCAATGTGCAGTTTTTAATTTACGAGTGTGTCCCCGTAAAAGCCTACTGAGAGGTGTGAATTTCAGAAGATAAGAGAAGTGAGATGATATACTATATGATTTTGATGCGTTATTTTAGCAACAAATGTTTACGTTTCACCCCAAACATCATCAGCAGGGAGTTAGGAAAAATATGGAAAGGAAAACCATAAAGCACTCTTTCTCTATGCCTTGTTCTCCACCAAATTTCCCGCATTCCCTTTCTTCTTCAGCTTGAAAAAGAACTTGGCTCCCACAGCTCGTCTCCTGACTTGTTTATGAAAATGAGACTGCGGGTCTAAATAATTACATACATAAATAATAAGAGCCTTACAAGTAGTAAGAATTTAAATGTATATTTAGAGACCATGGAGTCATTCCGATCAAAAGGATTTATCCTCCTAAACTGCACGGCAATCTGGTCACTTGATTGTGAGATATCTTGAGCACAAAGCTGACATCTCTTCCTGAGAGAATAAAGTGGTGTCGGACATGGAAAGGGTTCACCTTCTGGAGGGCATTAATGTTGTCAGTAAATTTTGTATCATTGCAATCTGCCATTCAGACATTGACATTTCTTGTGTGCAAGTGAGAATTCAATGAAGACCTGCTTGCAGTAATTTGCGCACAGAGATGATCATTTGACCTAGGGTGTATGACCTCCATTTGTTATGGCCTTTTGAGCCAGGTCATAACAGGCGGTGTTAGAGGAAAGCTCATAGAGTGTTCAAAATAGAAAAGGTTCAGCCTCTGCGGGCTGTAATTAAAAATTAAAGAAAATCCTGCCATTTGTTTTGGAACTCAGTTTAGCCTGGGTCACAGAAGGAAGTGTTGGTGCTGTCATTAAAAATGAGATCTTCTGAGGATTGCAAATAACCACACAACATGTTATGTCCCGTGCAGTGTGTCTCTCTGTAACTTTCTCTTGTTAATTTCAGGAAGCTATGACCAGTCATCTGCTCTATCCAATTAGTGGAGAGAGATGATTGTATTTTGTTTCTTTTTATTTTATATCTCTTACATTTTATAAATACATTTTTTTGTTAATCCAACTATAGTTTCCTTCTTTATATTATTTACCCCTAAGCAAGGGTTGAAAAACACCAAATTTCATGGCTGTCTGTCATGGACTTACCAAGATATCTTTTTTGTGTAGGATTGACAAACTGACATCACCATGATTGGACCAAGCTTCTTTTATACCTTAATTACTTTAAATCCCACATTGCAAAGAATTAATGAGTGCAGAAATATAGGTTTGAGTAAGCAGTGTGACTTTGACTCTGGTTGCCAGTTAACTTGAGGAAGTATACATTTAGACAGTGGATATCTATATATGGAAAGAGATAAATGAACATTTGTCGCCTCTGATGTGGCCGTCTGAACACTGTCCATTTGGGAAGAAGCATACCGATTTCACTCTTTTCAAACTGAACATCTTACATTTTTGTCAGAAATGCCTGAAATGATTCCAGCCAAAGATTGGCATCTCTTGCTGCCAACTGGAAACTTGAAGATTGTAGATATTTAGATGAGCAAAGGGAAGAATGACTTACTGAAGTTATGTATATATTTCCATATAAGCAAACCTTATGTGTTTCAGAGAGTCATGTGATTTTTTTGTAAAAAAGAAAATTAAAAAAAAAGAAACCACCCATCCCTTTAAGACTGCTCCACTGCAAATAATTGCATTGTTTTTCAGTCTGAATAAGCACCAGCTACTGTATATGCTAAAAATGATTTAAAATGAAAAGCGTGTCTATGAAATCAGAAAACTCCAGGACACGTGCACATACACACACTTAAAGTTGTACAAACGTAAGCACACAGGGGGGCTTTATACTCTTTTAGTAGAATATTAAGACACAGATACATTTGCTGGCATATGAAAATTGCAGTCCTTTGATTCCTAACGTTAATTGTTCATGCATAATAACTATTTGCCCTGTGGGAATCCCAGAGCTCTTATTGAGATAAGAGCTGAAAAGAAAGGCAGTGTCCTTACTCTGACCTTCTCCGGTGCGTGATGTTGATAGGTGGGTCGGTGATGAGGGGTGATGAATCAGACGTCAGCGGCGGTGGGGCTCGGACCTGAAGCCCAAAAAGACACTTCTTTTTCTTGATCTCCTTTCCAGAGACAAACCTGGGGTGACATCACAGAAACATTGTGCACAGTTATCACCTTATGTGTGTCTATGTTTTTTCCATTACTCCTCTTTCAGTCTAATGATGAATTTAACGTTATGTAATAAATGTACTTATTCTCCTGGTGAAAAAGTACACTCATTTCAAAGGTATTGCTGTGTAGTCTATATAATTAGAGCAGACTTTGCCTGGAGACATTTGCAGTTTTGTGACAGCAAGGTTTTGTTTTTGTTTTAGCAAAAAGTACAATCAAAAAACAATAAAAGCAAGTAGATCTCTAGACTGGTTATTGTTATTTAATAACATCTTGTGTCCTCTTCTAACAAGACAAAATAAACACCAAAAACTGATACATTTCATCTGATATAATTAGCAGTAACATTTTAATCAGTCTTCATTTAAAGTCACACATTTCACCTCACTTATTTCAGCCTGCATGTTCAACCTTACAAACTACGAAGCACTGAGAAGATTCATAGAGGGCTACTCATCAATCCGGTCATGTGTGGTCGGTGTTTATTCTTCTCATCATATGCGATGACTTACCTGTCCTTGTGGGAGTTCAGAGCATTGAGGAGATTGTGACAGCGGTCTTGCCTTGGCGTGTCAGAGAGCTAGAGGACAGACAGGAATGAAAAATCAAAGCTGTGTGTGTTTACACAGTGAACGGCCAACAGACAGAAAACCTTTAATGCATACAATCAGATTCTTTCACAGTCGCTGTCACAACAATTGTTTTAATATGGAAAACTACTTGTTGCAGCTACACGGCTGAAAACCCTTCTGTCATGCGATTACAGGACAAACAAGATTTCAAAATGACCTTTAAAAACAGCTTAAAGGAGAACCCAACAATCAGATAGATGTACAGGAAATGTTCCCATTTTTCTCTGTGGAGCAACTTCAGACTTTAAACCAGATAGTATAGCACTTTAAGCCATAAAACGATTGAAGATTTGTAAAACTCATTCATGTTCACAAATGCTGGTAAGGGTGCACCTGGATCAGTGATCCCCAACCAGGGGTACTGTTCCCCAAGGGGGTACTTCTGTAATATCCATGGGGTACAGCTCAGCTGCTTTAAAATAAGTCAGTACATTTTTTTAAAAAGGTGTGACTGTGCAGTACACACCTCCCACCAACCTTGGTCAGTAATATCACTGGCAGTGTCCTAAACCTAGCTAGTTAGCAAGCGAGCAGAGAATATGAAATAGTTTGTGCCAAGTAATGGATACATAGTTGATTAACAGTAAGAGTAATTCATAAACTGTTAAAACTGGGTAATCTGTTGAATATTTAGCTAAACAAATTGGATAAACAGTTGAATTTGCTAAAAGTGATTGTTAATTGGTTGAATTAGCTAAAAGAAATTGATAATAGCTACTTTACATAGCTAAAAGTAATACCATTGAAAAAGCTAAATACCTAAAAGTATTGGATAAACAGTTGACAGATAGCTAAAAAGTAGTCGCAAAATTGTTCAAATTGTACGGCTGGTGTAGACAGATGGTGAGGGGCACTTGAGCTCATCTGTAGGGGTATGTCAGACAAAAAAAGGATGGAAACCACTGTCCTAGATCATAAAAACAAACAATATCATATGCAACTCTTTAACTTAGTGGTGTTCTCCTTTAAGCTTACATAGAGGTCATGCTTTTTTTAACTTTCAATTTTACTTTAATTGTGTTTAATAGGCTTTAAGTCTCAAATGCAAAAAGGCTGGCAGCATTTCACATCATTTCATCATGGTGCTTAAACAAGGAAATATCAATACCACGCCTAGCAGCAATGACTCCCAATTCTCATTGGTAAAGGACAGGATTTCATGGTCAAAATCAAAGTATTTCCTCTTGCAGCACAGCGAGAGATGGTAGAGCACTAAATGAGCCAAATCCACCCTGCATTTTAAATGAAAAGAATTGTAAGAATTAGATTACAAGAAACAGGAAGAAAACGAAAAAAGACTGAAAAATAAAACTGAAAAAAGATTTTCAGATCATATATTTTTTACATATGTATTTTTCAACATTTGTGAGCCTAGTTTGATATTTTTATTTCATACAGCATCAGTATGTGCTGCGTTGTTGTGTCAAGTAGCAATGTCTAAATCATTTAGGTTTTCTGTCACAATAGACATCGGATGTAGTGAAAAATTATTTTAAAATGTGATTAAGGAGAAAAACAAGAAATTAGTTTTAACACCTGATCACTCTCAGCTAACCACTGGGTAAAATTAAGTAAAGTTTTACTGCAAATGTGTTTACTGTTAACATCACCAGGTCATAGGTAGCCTTTGGATGGTCTCTGGTCCCTTTGTACATACTGAGCACTGGAACTGATAAAACCTAAAACACATGGGAAAAAAATATCAGACAGGCATCATGTGACTGAAAAATGTAACTGACCCTAAAAAAGGTATATTTTCTCCTCCTTGATGTTTTTATCCTCAAGTACAATCTGTACATCACTGTCTTCCTTTAAAGCATATTAACTTTGTCAGACCTATTTTTGTCCAAAACAGGTATATTTTCCACCCCACATATTTCTTATCATTTAGTCCAAGTTAATCATATACACCGTGATCCCCTCCTCCCTTTACTTTCCTTGCAGTGTGTCTCCTCTGGACATTTTATCATATAAATCAATCTGAACTGAAAATAAACACACTGGTATATCTGTTTCACTGTAACATTCTTTTCTGGGTGACCCTGAAACTCGGCTCATACCAAAACAACATTGTGTGCATCTGTCCATCTATATGCATGTGTTTGCTGAAGGTCACTGAGAAAGATGAAGCGCAGACACAGTACGACGGCAACACATGCTTACTATTCCAACTGTGAACTCAGTCTTCACTCTTCCTCCATCACCTGCTCAGCAGATGTTGTACCAATCCGGCCTCACTCTCCCCAACTGTCAATCTAAATCTAATCCCTCCTTTTTCCCCCCTCAGACAGGTTCAGCAATAACACGGTGTCAGGGTGGGTGTAGAACCCAGTCAGCTAACACAGATGGTTAATGACAATAATAACTTAATGGATGGATACATTTTATTACACGCATGAGATGCAGCCTATCAAACTGCACCGTGATCAGCAGCTTGCATATCTTTCCAACGTCGTCTGAACTACTACCAGAGAGGTGATATGTCTGCTCTGCTGTCTGTCACTGTCCCTTTGCTCTGATTATGAGATGCGCTCTTATCCTTGTAACACAAGTCAGTGAGTACATTAACATGTACACTGGTAATTAAGTCTTAAGCTAATTACAGTAATTCTCTGACAAGTGAAGTTGTCATGTAGACGTCTTCATCTGATTATCTTAATCAGCCTGGAATATACTGTTGAGATGATTAATCTATTAGTTAACTGTCAATCTGATCATCAATTAATAGTTTGTTATTCATCACGTAAGATACACATTCACTGGTGGCAGATTCTTAAATATATTGCTTTTCTTTGTTTTATATGATTGTATACTGAATATCTATGGGACTTTGAAAGTTGGTTGGACAAAAAAAGAGTAATCAATTACACGCATTAATTGTTGAACGATAATTTGAAAATGAAAATAATCTTTAGCTGCAGCCCTAGAAAATTTGCCGTCAGAATATGTGTAACTCAGTCAGAACAAATAGCGGAAGACCAATATAAAAACATAAATCCGGTCAATACAGAGGTTACTTGTCTCACATAAAAACACAAAAATCCAAATCTGTGTGTATGTTGACAGACGTGCAAATTTGAAAGTCCAGTAAAACAGCTTTACAGGCTACTTTATTTTCAATTGTTCATCTTGATTTATTTAATTCAAGGTTAAAATGTTCTTAATTATAGTGATGTTATATATTTATTTATTTATTTATTTTACAGTACTATTCAACTACTATTCTTAAACGACAAAATGTGAGAGATCAGTGGCACAAACATCGGTTCATGTTAAGTGTAAAATATATCATTATTTTAATGTATTTATTTTAAATCTCAAATACTGAAATCTGCTTCAAAAATACCATATCAGTCTAGCTCAAATACTGTCTTTAAAAATCCCAGATAAACTGAATTTTGGTGTGCATATGAACAAACAAAATGTTTTGTGTATCAGCAGCACCAAATTCCAATCAGACAAATTCCTTTTCTATTTATGATAATGATCAACTGATAATTCTGAATGCAAAGAATCCACAGCTTTTATCAGTAATGCCCAGTAACGCACCTGTCTCCATACAGTAATGGCTTGGTTAGACACTGTGTGCAGGCCTCGTGGAACCACTGACCACAGCTCCCACACTGTAGCATCTTCAGGTTCCACCTACAGTCCAACATGAAAACATCAAGAGACTTTAAACCCATGAATGAATGAACGAATGGATGAATTAAAGTGTCGAACATCTGTCACCAGCCAAGTTTATTTTCATGCATAATTGAGCGAAGACTGATGCCTGATGTCTGCAGCTGCCACTTCACATTTTCTGAAAATTTTCTTGAGGTGTAAACTCCCATTGGGTCTTACTACTCATAAAGATATGGCAGTTGGGGGTTTATTTTACACGGATTTATGTACCAGGTGAGTGGAGTTTGCCACATTAGCAAAAGAGTGCAACATAAGCAAAGCAGCAGAGTATTAAAAAACACAGCAAATGCAAAAAAAAACAATTTGTTTGATTGACAACTTACCTGACAGGATCTGCATTGATGCAGTAAACGTCACTCATATATGATTCCAAGAAAGTCAAAACAAACTCAAACTGCTAATACTGTTTGACACATGTCTGATATGCTGCATGCAATTTCCAATTAATTCACAAGATGACTTAGATGAGATCACACTTTCAAAGAAAATGCCTAATGTTAAGGAACATACATGAACTGTACATTCAAACTTTAACTGGCCTCTGCAGTGTCACTCACTCTCCAGGTCCGGCACAGTAGCAGTAACACTGTTGCTGATTGGTCAGATGCTGCGCGTCCCAGTCTAAAGACGACAGCTGGTACGGGAGTCGAAGTTTCATAAATTGCATGAGCCGAGCAAAGCGTCCCCGTTTGAGGGCCCCACCTCTCTGAAAACACAATTTTAGGACAGAACCGATTGGTCAGTGACCCCTCAAATCACTGTCATGTCAGAACAGCAAGGGAGACGGATCACATTCGGTGGGGAAAAAGCTATTCGTCTCATTTTATTGTAGGTCAGCTGTGAGAGATAGTGTCCGAAGCAGCGGAAATCTGGACAATGAGATAGGGACATTGACCGATTGACAATTAACCGGGTGCTTTCTCATCTCATATCTACAGAATTGGAGCACATGTGATTGATTGACTTTAAATGTACTTCTCTCAACTTCAGCGTAATTTTTCAGCTTCATAACTATTGATTCTTCATGATTTCTCAGACACAATGTAGAACATCTAATATTGAAGTCAATACTGAGGGAATTAGTGCGCTTCTACCTCGAATAAACCCATTTTCGTCTCTACACAACAGTATTGTGGCAGCAACGCCTGATATATTTGACTGGATTTCTCCCATATTACATACTGAATGTGAGACGGAGAGATTAGCAAGCTGACCTTGGTTGAGACTGCAAAGACACATTGCCGACATATCCACGAATCGCTGTCAGCTTCCGGTTCGATGGTTGGCGTGTGGCACTCTGGATGATAACCTGTAATGGGAGGAGGAGGCAGAGCGTTTAATTTGTGTTTACAAGACAGACAGCTGGAGTGACAATAATGGCAGAGCAGCTCCATGTTTAGTGCTCTGATGGTTTGTTTCAACAGCATGCAAAACATTTTACTATACTATTTGCATCTAGGAAGCAGGGAGTATGTTTGTCTGCTTTTTCCTCAAAACAAACTGTCAGCAACCCTGTTGGTCTGACAGAGCCGTGAAGACATGACTGTAAAATTTGCTTCTCTTTCCTGCTTGTGCATCCTGGTGCTGAGTGTTTGTAAAAATTCTTCCCACTTGCACTTCAGCATATGTCATTTTATTATAATACTTTTAAAGTCCACCTCCACTCCAAAATGTGTTTTTTGCTTATTGTTACTTCACTGGGTTTTTTTTAACTTCCACTGTACAGAATGAGGTATGTGCAGAGTTTGATACTAGAAAGCTGCTGTCACATTTATCTGCTGACGGAGGAATGCTTCTCTGTACTCACTTTAGTTTACACATAAGAGCACAATTAACATGTTTGGAAGCTGGTGCATATACTCTGAGAGTCGACTTTATAGTGAAGTGGGAGACATCTTTTGTCCCATAGTTAAGCTTTTCAAATGGATGATGTTTGCATATTCATATGTTCTGGATTTTTCAGCAAGGTAAAGGAGTAGATTTTTGATGATGTAAAAAACAAATCAGATTTTATTCAATTTAGAGCATTTTTATGTCTTATATGTCTATAGGGGATCTTTTAAGTAGCCCAAATAAAGACATCTCGTAGCATTTAAGTGTATGAATTAAGTTCCATGTCAACACGTATCTCTTTTTTATTCTAGTCAGGATGCAACTACTTACATCTGTCATTTACGATGCGTGGTTTTCATGCATTCATCTTAAAAGAGCAACAGTTATTTACCATACTGTGTCAAATCTTCAAGGTCAGTCCACGAAGTGGTTGTGAACCACCGCTTGACAATGTATGAACAGGCGTGCATCCTTACCGTGGCGGCATTTAAGACAATTTATGAGGGGTTCTTTAAGAGGCGGAGCGTCACAAATACAGCAAACTTCTTCCACTCCAGCAGCAACTGAGGCAAACAGAAAGACACAGAGAGGCAGGGGAGGGGAGGAAGTAAATGTGAAAGAGGAAGACAGAGAGAGAGCAGTCAACAGCATTAATTTATGTATATTGATTCACATCCTTGCCACCTCATTGATTTCAGTGTCTCCTGCACCCTTTTAGATTTCACTTCATTTGACGAGTGGATATTCAGCCTGGTCCTAACAAGCGTCCAGCTTCCCCCTTCGCTTGATGTTAGGTGGAGTGAGTTCGCCATTTCCCTGAGGAGTCATTAGTCTAATAAATTCATAAATCTCTCTAATATACCAATTACATCTCAACCTGCCCCAATCAGAATACACAGAGCACTCAGCTTCATAACCTTGATCATTACAGTAATTTCTTCTCTGCATTTTTCTTTGACTACAATTCAGAGCTCTTGAGACAAAAGGTACATAAAATGAAAAGTTTTGAGCTCACTTGAAGAAAGAATCAGAAAAGTATTCCTTCAACTCCTCAGGCAAAGTTTCAGAGTGGAAACAGACACCTTTAGTTTGAGTTCAGCTGAGCATTTGTAGATTCAAAAACTCAAACTCTGTGCATTTTAACTCAAGAAATACAAAGTGCTCCCAATAGGATGCTATTTACTCTTCTAGATCAGGGAAGAGGGGTGGAGGAAAGACTTTTTCTTACACGAATGAATATCCTTTCTCAGTACCCAGAACTCCGAGTTGTCCTCAAATCTCACCAGGCAACATTGCTTGACTCCATCTACCTGAGAGGGAGATAGCAGGTCAGCAGAATGATTGACAAAACTAAATGGAAGTCTTTTCAAATCCAAGTGAACACACTCATTGACACACACTGCACAAACACCCTTAAAAGTCTCTTTCTGTCAGACACACATACGCACTCCCACATGCACTTACTCTTTTCACATTGCCGAGGTACAGTAGTCCATCACTCCATCGAGCCAACACATCATCTCCTTCACTTACTCCCCCCATCCTGAGGAGAGAGACAGAGAGGGGAGAGAGGAGAGAGAGCAGGGCTCATGTGAAATGGAAATCCGATTTATTCGCTGAATACTTTGCTGCCATTGCTGACAGAGGGGTTTATGGCCCCGGCGTTTTGGCTGGCTCTCAGACAGGCGGGCTTCGGTGCAAAGGGGTTAAAATACCCCCAACCCCCACCCCACCTCCTCCTTTCAGACCAGAGCATAGCGACAGCCTGTATCCACCACAGTGAAAGATGAGAGTGAGTACACAACCAGAGAGCAAGACAAATGATTACTGCACACATGAAACACACACACACCAAACACTGCATGATGACTGCTGCAATACAGTCTGATTGAATGAGCAAAGATCACTGTGCAGCTACTTGAAGCATCTGTCAGGCACTTTGCTGTTTTCTTCTTCTTCTTACAACATCTTAAAAACTTGAATAGATGCATGAAATGACTGTGCAGACATATCTCTCTGCACGTTGAGCATTTGTTCCAGTGCATGCACTCAAGTCAAGACAGACGCAGGATACACAACAGTGTACGTATAGCCTTTTGTGAATCAAAAAGGAAATCAGGCAAATTGTACAGTAAGCTGGCCGGTGAAGGGTACCTGTCAAGTCGAACTCCTTTCCGTCGGGGTCACAGTGATTCCTGGGCAGGCTGGACATGAAATGCCCTCATCTGCTGTAGATCTCCGCTGCCCAATTACTGCCCGCTCGGATGCGCAGCCTGCGTGTTTGCAAAAAGTGGATGATGTGCATGTATGTCCCTGTCTGTGCCAAGCGCCTGTGTGTGTCAGTCAAGCCGTCAGCGAGGAGGAGGAGGGGGGGCGACTGACTGTCCGTCCGTCTCTCAGTCTAGTTTGTCCGTCCTCCGCGGTGCCGTTTCGTCATGTCCCCGTCGCTTTTGCTCTTCTATCCCCCTCTCCGCCTCCACCTATTGATGCTATTAAGGCGGGTTTGTCTGAGTACCACCGGAATCAAGCCGCCAGAGACGCCATCATCCCTGCCTCTCGCTCTCGACCGACTTGTTGTGACGCAGACATAAAACACCGAGATAGAGTGGGAGGGAGATACTGATAGAGGGGGATCCAGAGGTGGCGGGGGGGTCCACGGCGAGAGCACCTTCCCGTCTGAGGGACTGACCCTAAATCGTTGTGACAAGGTGGGATTGTGATGCCTGGCAGCGGGAGGGTGGCAGGGAAGGATGGCGGTGCGCTAAAAGCCAGCGGAAGCAGCGCGCGCAGCGACAGGGGCCAATTAAGTGGCCAATTAATGAGTTTAACCGCCTCGTTAATTGGTTTCAAACAAGAGGGACCAGCTAAGTTTAGGAAACCCTGGAGGAAAGTTTTCAAACTGAGGTGCCCGAGCAAGGAACACTTAAACATGTCTTTATCAGTATTGATTAACCTCTCTTAACAAACCAAACAGACTTAAGGTGATGTCTTTGCTTTCTTTATTAAAAGGAAAATGTGAGGGGTTATTAGACATTATCATACAATCTCTTCTGGAAAAATAAGTCAACTTTAGAATGTCACTGTAAAAATATCGCAGCAGACAGGTCACAAATGCGCATCACATAAAAACTAGAAGATATTTTTCTTCTTTATAAAATCAAAACAAGCGTAGAATTTTCATTTCAACAAATTATATAATTTACATATCTAGAATAACGTCTCCAGGATTTTTTTGCAGAAAATACTAGAAGACATCTCCAGAGTGGACAAATACCACATCTGCAGGACAGATGTGACATCCATCCCCTCACACAAGACATCCGGAATGTAATGTGATATGGACAGCAGGCCTATGGCTCTGATTACACCAACTCAAGTCATACATCTAAGGTGTTTGACACAAACAATGCAGAGTGCTCTTCTTAGTGTCCAGCCATAAACCAAAAATATACATAGTTGAATATGTATCAAATTAGTGAAAACCTATTTTCTGCTTCACAACAAAGAGAAGTATCAGGCCAAAACTGGTTCACACAGAGTTAGAGCCATTATACAATTATACCAATGCTAAATTGAGGGTAATGTACGTTACAGTAGATTATACTCACAGATTTGGGAGAAAAACGCGTTTTGGCTACAGGCACAGGTATCAAAATCAAGGTGTTATTTCTTTATTTTCCGTGTTTGTGTCCTTTCTTGTTTATTTATGTTTTACACATTACTCACCACTCAAGCGTGTTGTAACACTGCCGTGCGGTTCAAAATGGCCCCTGGCAGATTAATAAGTGTTAAAGTGCCAATTTCCAATTGTCACCACTAGGTGGCGAGCAAATACAAGGACTGCACTGCAATCAGCTTGCCAGTCTGAAAGATGTTCAGGGTCATTAAGTTGAGTCTTAAGTGAAGGCCGTTCGTTATATTTTCACAGAGGTGTTATATGATATTATGTGAAAGATTTGCAAGATAAATCCCTTTACATTTCTCAAATCTTTGCTTTTTTGTCTTGAAAATGAGAGTTGAAAGGAAACAGAACATCACTTGACAGCTCATGCAATTTGATGAGAGGTTACAAGTGGTAGACATTGCTTGGCTTTATAGGGTCCCAAGCCCCAAAAAGGTTGAAATGTTTGATATCATGTAAACCATGAAATGAATTCTTTTAACGTATTGTGTTTTATTTTCCAGTCAACTTCTTGTAGATTACTTTACAGTACATCTTGTCATCACTGTCACACTGTGACTGGTAAGGTGAAAGGTCACTGGTAACAGACAGCCTGTTCATCTTTGCAACAACTGAGGTACGCAACAACAGCACCTTGTCTACTGTTAGTCAGTCCTTTGGCATGGCAGTAAAGGTGTCAGTAGAATAGTGTAGCCTACTCCATTACAAGTAAAAGTCCTGCATGTCTTGTGGGTGTTACATTAATATGCAGCCATATTTAATTGCTGGATATATTATTATTATTATTTTATTTAAGCAGCATTTTACTGTTGCAGTTGGTCATGGATTAGGTTTGTTGAGGTGAACAGGTTATAGGTTTGAGGACTGTCACTGGAAACAGAAAAGCGCGTGTTCGCGTGCGTGCGCGCGAGTAGACCGTGCGGAACTGCGTTCGTTCATGCATCGTACATGCATTGAAGCCGGTCTGATGTACAGTGTGCTCACACTGTGTGCCACCCAGAGAGACGGATCTGTTGCCAAAGCGCTGAGGGCACTACATACAGGAACTGCGACGCCGGAGAGACAGAGAGAGAGAGAGAGAGAGAGAGAGAGAGGATAGGGGAAGGGGGTGAGAGAGAGTGAGAGAGGGAGTTTGCAGCTTGACCAAAGTGCGCTATCAGCTGCTCAAGGCTGGACAGAGGAGCGGTGTGGGGACACTGATAGAAGGGAGAGAGAGGGTGGGGGCGGTCAGACGGAGGACGGAGCTCTCTTCTCGGTGTTGTTGTTGGTGACGATGATACAGATGGGTGCGACTCTGCTCAGCTAAGCCGGCCACCGATCCAGCACCACCAGCGGTCATACAATGCAGCCTGAATCCACCTGACCGCAGTTGGATAGCTCACGTCCTGCGAATGTCTCTTTGCTATCTGTAAGTTGAATTACAGCTTCCCTCATTTCTCTTCCACTATTTGGTTCATTTTGTCGTTTGTTTTTAAATTACAATTGCCTTCATGTCATTGAGTGACTCACTATAGGAAGCAAATGTCATCATATGTCAGGCTTCTGTGTTGAAATGGGAGTGTCAGCACACACAAACTTTTACTGCCCTCATAGCCTATTGTAAGGCTTATTCTCTTCATCCAGCAGTGACAGAAGCTATTGCTAGGACTTGATATAACTGCTGCACCACCCTATGGCTGCATTTAATGAGCAGAAAAGGAGCATTATGGGGTGTGACTTTATTGTAACCTAGTAACAGCTGTAGCCCTGTATGTGTGTGTGTACACCTCAGTCATACAGTATGTAGGCTGTTTGCTTTGGTCAGAGCCAGTGAATAGCAGGCATTCAGACCACTGCATGGCCGTTGGTCAGGACATAAACTGCTCTGTTAATGACTTCCCTGTAGGCCTTCATGTGTCTTTCCCTGTCTCATGCAGACTGCAAACTGATTTCTAGATTATTAAGAGCCAAATTAAACACCTACAGCAACGATAAATGATCATGTAAGGGAAAGTATGTATCACACTAATTCAGAGCTGCAGGAGTCCAACACAAAGGCACAATGGAAAGTTGGGAGTGCCTGCACATTTTTATATTACACTTGAGGCTATTTAGCTCCTGCTCTTTCTTATCCAGAGCTGTGAGGCGAAAGGGGCCTTTAGGGGATTATTTCTATGGATTTTCAGTTACAGTAGCCACCTGACAGCCATTCTACACCTTTTCCTCAGAAAGTCAAAAGAAACTGCAAAGCACACATCAACATGCTATGCATTACCTGCACAATTCAGTGCTTGAACAGTGGTTTCATAATGCTTCAGGCTTGCATCACTGTGTAAGAGTTCACATTTCAATAGCACTTGTGTATCAACCTCTCCATCTCTCTCCCTCCTACACCTCTCTTCCTGAAACAGTGTTTACTAGATGTTTATCTTCATGGCAATCCAAATACCAACGAAGGGAAAGGGAAATGGAAGGAGGGGTTGGTATGCAAATCCTGACGTGCCATCGGGCAAAATGAATATGTTAAACAAATTAACCACACAATGGCTTCCAAGCTACCATTGACTTACTGTAGTGTGTTCCTTTCACTTAAAATGTCTTGAATTTGCAATCAAAGGTTGCTGTACAGTTTTTATGACAATTGCCAAAGTCAAACTGTGCCTGATACGTTGTCCAATGTGGATCTTTAGCAGGTTCAGAGTATAGTAGTAAGTGGTAGTACATTTATTGACATATATTTTTGTTCTAATTAGACTGTAATGTGATCATAAAAAGTTCAGTGTATCCATATTTATCTTATAAAGTTTAGAAATGTGTACAACTATAAATGTATTTCAACAAGGCATTTCAAAGTGTAAGCTACAAAAGGGCATTGAGGGAAATTTTAATGGCCAGAAATGATTATAGCAAGCAAAACCTGTTTCAGTGTTCATGTCGGTGCCTGACTATTGTTTTACAAAATGTGAAAATATCCCTTACGACAAGATATAAAAGAAACACAAAGCAACATAAAAAGACATAAATAGCATTGCAAAAGAGTAAAATGAAACAGAAGATTTAAAAATACAAGCTATAACTGAATAAAACAGAATAAACAGAATAATAAAAATGACTGTGCAGTGTAAGATATGAATGAATAGTCCCAAGTGAATTTAATAGAAGGCAGGGACAAAAAGTTTTAAGCCTCAATTTAAAGGAATTAAAAGTTGGAACAGACCTCAACATTTCTGGGAGTTTGTTTTAGATATGTGGTGCACAGAACCCGTCTTCTCCATGTTTAGTTTTGACCCTGAGACCTGTCCCAAACCATCTGAGAGGTATGGACGGCTCATAGTGTAAAGTAGCAGCAGATCAGAAATGTATTCAGATCCTAAACCATTCAGTGAGTTATTAGGGTAATAGTAACATTTTGAAATTAATTATTTTATATACAGGAAGCCTATGCTTCTCTGATCTGAGTGAGGACTCTATACTATTACGCTTTCCTAGAGTGATTTTTAAGGAGAATAATAATATCATAAGCTTCAAATGTTACTATATATTATCATGAGTACTAATGAACATGTTCACTTATTTAATCCCAGCATGCTCTCAAGATGTTTGCCTGTACGGCTGACCACAAAACACTTCTGTTCTTATGTTCTTCCTGTCTATGGCAGCTGGCACTATGTTGCCCCGTAACATGCGAACAGGTGGTTGTGACCTCCCTGGGGTGGAGTCAAGTGACGTGCCTCTCATTGGCTACCGGCCCTTACCACCTGACAGCGGCACTCTTTGCAGCCAATCAGGGAGGGGAAGGGGGAGCAGCAGCGATGAATTGGAAACTTCACAGGTGAGTGTTTTCCTTTTGCGTCATTGAAACACATTAATTGTTTTACAACTTAATGTTACATAGAGTGATATGAAGTGGTATTATTTCTCACAGCTTTCTTTATGGTGTTGTTTGAGTGCTGACAGTCTTCTACTACCACTTTTATTAGTTTTTCTTCTGTTCACACAGTAAAGTGATGTGACGAAGCAGAGAGGAACTTCTTATTTGTAATGGCTCTTAAAAGTCCTCTTAAAAACTGTACAAGCTTGATCGACAACCAGTTTCTTGAATAAACGGAGGATGTGGTCGGCTTGTTTTCAAAACCCTGAGGAAATAAAGTCAGTGTGTTACAGACAGAGAGAGAAAGAGAGAGAGAGAGAGAGGTGAAGTGTGTGTATTAACTGCTTTTCCACCAGGGTGATCCAAATGCTGTTAGTTTCCATAAACAAAATATATTCAACCAGTTACATAGATGCAAATTAAACAAATATTTAAAGGAATATTGGTACACAGACACAAGCAGTGCAATAATGTTGTAGTTTCACAACAATTGGGATTGACTGTCTATATTCTAGGACAAATTGGCATCCCACTACAGCTTTTGTTATCAAAAATTAAATAAAACCTTCATGATTTTAATACAGTGAAACAATGTTTGGACGTTTACCAGCACTGCATTGTGGGTATTTGCATCATCGTGACTTGGTTTTGTGCCTTTCTATAAAATCTCCCATTCACAAAATTCCTCCTGTTTTTGTTGCAATCTTTTACAAACACTTTTGCAGCATTTGCGCCTCTCTTTCCTGCTGGACTCACTCATGGACTCACTTCTTTGGTTGAGTCATGACATTTGGCCCATGAAGGTCTTGGGCTTATGTGAAATAGTGCTTGTTAAAGGCCAGTCAGTCGGTCAGATGGTCTGTCCACCACTTTGGTCCAGACTGAAATATCTCAACAACTAATCAGTCAATCAATCAATCAATCAATCAATCAATCAATCAATCAATCAATCAATCAATCAATCAATCAATCAATCAATCAATCAACTTTTATTTCAGACACATAGGTTCATATCAGTAAAAAATAAAAAATAAAAGACATAATACAAGACACATAGTACAGAATTATGCACCAGAACATATCTATAACTAAGAACAGCAATGACTAGATGGATTACCATGACGTTTTGTACAGATGCAGTCAACGGAGGATAAATGTTAGTGACTCTGGTGATCCCCTGACTTTTTGTGACGCAACAATGAGGTTGACATTTTAGTTTTTTCATATTATATCTCAACTCAACTACATTACCATTATTTATGTCCCTGTCCCTGAGGCTGCAGAGCCTATTACACTACATGTAAGGCTCAACTTGACTTGGTTTTGGTAGCAGGTAGTTTTCCACTGCAGATAGTATCCTCTCAATGTAAGCAGGATTCTTAGCGGATCGTCTCAGCGACGCAGTGTGAAACTGGCATGATATCATACAAGCTTGTTCTGTAATATGGACAAAAGTTGAACTAAAATTTTGCTAATACCTTCATGTCACAGGTGAACTTCCCACGATCTTTCACCTCTGTTAATGTTTCATGACTTGATAGTGATGTTCGTGGAGCTTTATCAGAAGCTTTTCAGATTCAGTTTCTGAACTTAACTGCATGTGTTATTTTGAGACTTTTAGAGAACATTTAGGATTTATCTTTAAAAGTATTTTTGAGTGTAATTTTTTGATATCTATAGCTGAGGATTGAATTTCTTCTCTCTTGCACATATGGTAAAAAAAACTTATGACCTGAACAACAGCTATATTGGTAACGAAACATTTACCCTGAGTCATGATGAGCTACTGACCAACTCTCTTGCCCCCACATATGACCTGCACATGGCTATTTAGTGTTACTTCACACTGGGCCTCAAGAAACTCCTTGCAGCTAAAAAAAGAAGTTGCACTGACTGTCTTTCCGAATGAGCAGACTTCCTGCGTGCTCGTGTCACATGCTGGCTGCTGGACTTCACAATAAATAATGCATGTTGTGGTTTGGCTGGTCGATGTGGTGTACACCTGCTCTCCCTTTAAACAGTATCAAGTATCACAGGCCGTCTCCAAGGACAGTCTGTCAAGTGGAATCCAATATGGCCACTTGCTCATTCTTTGTTGAGGGAAACATGGACGTTTAAGGCAGAATACACGAAGTAGTAACTTTGAGTGAATCATGAGGCTTTTAGGTGAAAGAAAGTGTGTTTTCAGTTTCATTGTTTGAGATGAAAATGAAGACTGACACACTTTTGTAGGGTTAACACAGATAACAGATATTGATAATGTAATTTGCATTTTTGGTCTATTTTCTAGCTTGGTGGTGTATTTTTCTACCCAAAGATGATAACAGGCAGCATGTAGATAATGTATTCAAAGAATAGAATATTTCAAATGCAGCTATTGCAGCTACATTGGACCACTGTGATATAAATTGAAATATACATGTAAATATCAAGTTTGGTTTAACTAAATCTTAATACTGCAGCATAATAATAATTTGAACAATAGTGTGCTTCCAAATTTGTGGCAATAGTTCAGAAAAGGCACTTTTGAGGAGGAAGAACTTGACTGACCTGTACAGAACTCTGACTTCGACCCCATCCAACGCCTTTGGGATTAACTGGAACACTCATTGTTGGGGCCAGATTATGCTTGAAAAGAAATTAACTGCTTTGTAAGACATGTTGTCTGACTACGGTGAATAATGGGGCAGACAGTCTCCCCTGCAAGTCATTCATAACGTTGTACATTATGTGACAGATGTAGTTGTGCCAAGAATTATAAAACAGAGCTGGAGAGAGAAATTCAAACCTTGGATCCTTTTTTCGCCTTCACACAGCTGGCCAATCACTGCATGAAGTGGATGTGAATGTCGGATTGTCGGTTTCGGAAAGTAGCAGAACCTGAAACACAGCCCTCTCAATTGTGACGTCAGAAAGGTGTGTGGGAGGAAGGTTTACAAAGCTATTTGCCCATCCGACATATTATTCTGATGATGTATACTGGCCCCTTGAGCTCGGCTTTATCACCCAACATCAGTAATGTTCTTGTGACTGAAAGGGAGAAAATTCCTGCAGCCAGGTTCCAAAATCTGAAAAAAGAAGAGTTATAACAGTAAATCAATGCCAATATTTGTTTTTTCAAATGCTATGGGTGTAATGTTTGGGTGTACACATACTTTGTTTGATTGTCCACATACTTTTGGCCAAATATTTTGCCCTGCTATGTTCACACATTGTTTGGCTAACTAGCTAACTACTGTATACAACCATAAACCCACTTTGACTAACAGGAACAAGTTAATGCCTGTTATCTGCACATGTTCTTAGAAGTCACTCACTTAAGTAGAATTAGTGGATCCAGGTTAGAAAGTCAACTTTTCCCTACAAACTAACTTGCACAACATCACAGACTCATGGTATCTAACCAAGTAATCGTATCCACGGGAGGATTTTTTCCTTTAAGGGGAGCAGAACAGCTTTGACTTTAATGCCACAGAGTTTTACTTGAAAGAGAGTAGATAACGGGCACCAAGGGATACATAGATGAAAGCGTCAGAAGAGGAGCAGAAAGAAAGATAGGAAGGAAGGGGTCGGGGTTGAGAACCACTCAAAAAACAATGGTTATCTTTAAATAAATCTTCAGAAGATTTATTTATGGCCCCTTGTTCGGTGGAAAGACTCGTGTAGGGTTGTAAATAAGGGTGTGAGCTGTGTGTATATGTTCAAAGTCAAAGCTTTTTGGCACAGCGAAAGCACACTACATGAATTTATTTAAGGAAAAGGTTAGAACTAGTTGTGTTTTCAAGACCGGGGTGAAAATGGAGAGTCGACTTCCTGCCCACTGCTTTTCTGGTGTTGTCCAATAGCTGACGTAGTTTTTCAAGAGGAGAGGTTGTCGCAGCCTCAACTTGTGATGGAAGAAGAGGGGAAGAAAAATAGCTTCGCAACACGACAGCACGTCCTGCTTCCTGTGTTTGTCTCCACTTATTATGTACAGAACTTCCTGCTTGCAGCTGGGGGTTGGTTTAAGAAAAAGGAGAGCTTAGGACTCTAATATAAGATCCCATATTTCAAAACACATTAACACAGTGTCAGTGACATAGGACAACAACAATGCTACATGTAGGAAAAAAATCAACACTGGTTTTGATAAAAGTTAAAGAGGAGATTCACAGGTGCAGATTCCTTTTTTTATTAACCAGAACCAACGCATACCACCCACCGCACAGCTTATAATCATGATGCTTATCTGCCAGCCTTTGAGGCATCTGGGCTCCAAATTATATACACCTATCAAGCTTTGAAAAGTTTCATCACAGAAAAGGCTGTTTCTTTGACCCCGATTCAGTCTTGTTTCAGAAGGCAAACCCAATTGAGGCTCCACTGAATATACTTTTATCTCAAGTATCTCAATATACGAGCTCTGTCTGGAATAAGGAAACAGTGCAAAGGGCTAGCTTTCTTTGTCTGTGATAAAGGCCCACACTATCACGGAACTAAAGTGCAAGACAATTGATCAGTAAGAGCTTTAAATCACTTTCACTATTTTAAAAGTAAGCAGTAAGACTGTGCCTTGAGGGGAAATTATATAATTATATCTTATATATAAACAAGCTATATTTAAAGCCTCATTTTCAATTATTTTTATCTCAATGAGACTTGTTAGCTCTATGCGGCTGTTAATCATACTGTTAACTGCCTGCACATGTATCTATAACACCCATCTCTTTCCCCCATTTTATTATATTTTGACACGTTCACTGCATTTTCAGAGTTAGATTTAGCAGAAGTAATTTGTTCCGTTACCATCTATTCTCTTATTGTCTCATGACCTGCCTTATCTGGACTGCCTGCAAAAAGCTGTTTTATTTTTATAGCTAAATATGAGCTCCACTTGTGTTTTAAAAAAATTTTATAAAAATACTTTAAATTGTGTATTGTATCAATGAGTTTGAATAAATAATCCTCAAGAATTGAACAAGTAATTTTAACAAGTTGTGTCCATCAGGACTTAACAATGGGGATGTCAGACATTGCAAATGTTTTAAGTCAGAGTAAATACAGTTTACTTTGTGTGTAGTTTGGCTCTTTAGCATGACTAATGCTCATTAGCAGTCGTATGACACCAGTTCTTGAGAAGTTTAAATAACATTTAGGCAATTATTTATTCAATTATTTTTCGTATATTAGTTTCTATTTTGTACACTTTCAGTTTTTTCAGTAAACACTTCAGGCCTTGCAGTATAATTTGACAGATGAACAATTGTATTTTCTGTATACTTAAAGCTGCTCTAATAAATATTTTTATATTAGCAATGAGTCAAAAGACAACATGTATTGTGAAAGGACATCTACAGAGAATTATCACCCCAATCTGCATGTCCTATCAGCTACACCAAGAATTTAGCATATTTTACAGTCTGCAACTTCACTGTTTTAGAATTCTTACTATTTTTTTGAATCTCATTTCCAACTGCAGCAGAAAACTGCTTTTAGAAAAAAATTAATTCTGATATCTAACATTACACTATAGACAGACAAAGTTTTTATAGCTAATAAGCCTAATTTTACATATAGTAGACAGATAGAGATATGGCAGAAACATATCTCAAATGAATGTCAACATTAAAGCTGTCAGCTGGATACTGCTATACACCAATAGGCTGTTTGCTAACATGTTATGTTTAATGTTGTGTTTACAGCCTGTTCCGATGCCCCCATGTGGCCCAAAAAAATCAATGTATTCTGCTTTAATGCCCTCAACACACACACACACACACACACACATTGGCCTACACACAGAGCTGTGATAGTCTCTGCTCAGTTAATATGCCTTCACTCTGCGATGCCATTAGCCCTTTAAATAAACACAGCTTGTTTCCTGGTTCAGTCTGTGTCTGAACATTTATTACCTCTGGTTACAAGACTACAGAGAACCTATTGCTCAAATAGCGTGTCAGAATTCAGAATAAAAATACAGTTTGGAGGCTGTCCAACCACTACCTGTTATCAAATGTTATAATTGTTGTTTTGGTTACTGATCTATTAAATAGGACACACAGTCAAACTGGTTTATCTGCATGGGAAGGTCATCTATCTACAAATACAAAGTGAGCGGGAGAGCAGAGAGGAGAGACTGAAAGAGAGGGGGTATTGTTCTGGAAATGGCCTTAGGGCTTTGTCTCTCACTCTGTGTGTGTGTGTGTGTAGACAAGTACCCATGCATGTGTATGGATAAGGGTCTGCAGTTGTGAGCTGTGTCTGTATGTGAGTTTTTCATGAGGATACTGCATGTGTGTCTATGGGTGACTGTGTAAAAAGTGACTCATTGAAAATGTGTGTTGTGCTACCAACCCCAACATATCCCTATCTCTGTGCTTGTAATGTGTGTGTGTCAGTGTGGGTGTGTGTGTATAATGGGTGTGCCCAGGTGGTGAAGGCTCGCAGGGGCGGGACTTAGCTCCAGCTTCATGTGCGTCTTTATGAAGTAGTGCCACAAGGCTTAGAGAGGCGAACTGTGAAGACAAAAACATACAAATCTAGGTCAAGTAGGTGAAATAAGAGGCGGTAAAGTATATATATATATATATACAGAGAAAGAAAACAGAGGGAACGACAGATGAGACAAAATGGTGAAAATGAAAATGCTATTAGTACTTTTATCTTGAAGATTTCCAGGAAGCTCAAGGATTGCTACCTGTCTGGACTTGCAGAGGGAAAGGTAACTTCTTTTCTTTTTGTGTATGTCTGCTTGGTCTAATTTCATGGGAAAGATAGAATCGCAGGCACATTTGCGTAGAAGCGAGCAGAGATAACAGGGAGAGTACAGGTTTGACACACAGACTGATATAATTCAGGGCAGTAGGATCCTTTTTGAATGCAAGAGGCGCCTGCCTATAGTGTTGACCTTCGATCAAGTGAATTCAAGGTAATTTAAAAGAGGCTAATAGGGGCTAACATATGCTTATTACTAGTAATTACACAATAGGTTGAACAAGGGGGATAGCAGACTTCAGACACTTCTGCTAGTCTGCATAAATACATTTCTTGGCTTACATGTGACTTTGAATTTGCATATGAGAAATCTTGCAAGTTAGCACATGAAAAAATGAATGAAAATGTAAGGCAGGTTATTAGTTTTACTTTTGAGCTTTTAATATGTTGTTTTTGGTGTACTGACCTGTTGACTTAGATAAGTACAAACCTTCTAAAGTGGTCTGAAGATTTTGTTGTTGTTTTTGCTCATGTATTTTTTTTATTATGGAAAAAGTCACAGTGGCGAAAGAGCTAAAGTGTAAAGTGATATTGATCGATGTGGTCTAGGTGTAAACAACACTGCAGCCCCACCCACCAACAACAATTCATATCACAAGATTGTAACTGTCATTCTCAAACTGGTTGAAAGCTCACTTACTGCAAGAACTAACACAAGACAGCAAGTAGTTTTAGATGTTTTCTGATGCAGTTAAAGATTTGTTTACATCAGTAAAACACAGAAGTGTTAAGTATATTAGATCCATTACTTAGTAGAAGTAGCAATACTACAGTGTAAAAATACTCCATTACATGTAAAAGTCATACCTATGCATTTAAAATCTTTCTTACTTAAGAAGAATGACTTACTATGCAGAGAAAATGCACCTGTGGCGGATATATTTTTATGTACATCATTACTAGATTGTTAATGCTGATGCATTAGCAACACTTCAGCGTTTCCCAATCTGAGAGTGAGTGAGTTAAAACGATAACTATGAGGGGTCATGAGATTACTGGGAGAGGAAAGAAGAAAAAACATATTTCTGCCACACAGATCATCCGGGAAGTTCAGAGGGAAAGTGTCTCTTTGTAGCAACTCATAGACAACAGGCCTCAACTATACACTGTTTGGAACCACTAGTTTAATCTTCAACAAAATTTTGTAAGCTTATTATATATGTATTTTAACTTAAAATCGCTGTCTCTAAAGAAGCTAATTAATACAGCTGTCAGAGAAATATAGTGTAGTAAAAAGTCCAATATTTGCCTAAAATGTAGTGAAGTGGAAATATAATGTATAAAATGGAAATACACAAGTAAAGTACTACAAAACTGTACTTAACTACAGCACATGAGTAAATGTTTACATCAAAGCAGTTTGGTGATCTGGCTCTTATCTCTGTGGCTGTTGTGACAGTATGTAAATATCTGTGGAGTGCTACTGTACATTTCACACTTCTCTCTATTAATGTGCTATGCGTCATCTGTGTCTGTAACATGACTTGGGCTGTGGGATCCTGCTATCAAAGAACCATTCGTGTCAAAATGTTGTTGTCGATAAGACTGGGCACTGATGCTGCCAAGACAAATTCTTCTACATTGATTATACTTAGCTGTAGCAGGTCCCCTAAGTGGTTTTAAGTGTGTATTATTATTAAGCTTTCATTATTTGTTTTGATTGTGTTGTCTGGAGTTTGTATGTGTGTGAAACACTCTCAAGCCAACCTAAGATTATTTGTTTAATCAATAACTGACATGTTTATAGACATTGTATGTTGTTGGTCAATGTAGCTTTTTATATATATTTATATATACACCTACTTTTCCCCCTATCTATATGTTCATGAACTACCAAAAATGTGTGGGTGCATAATATTTATTACTGCAGTAGACAAGTGAAGTAACATTCAGATTTATTTTTGCATCTTGTGCATACAGAGCCTCATAAGTTCTGAAAAATAAAATAAAAAAATAAAAGTAAAAGTAAAAAGCAATAAATGAGAAAACTAAATTAGATTTACAATATGTGTTTATATAAATGTTACATACACAAAATCTATGTACAACATGTTTGTCACAGTGCAAATATATTATGTAATGGAGTGGTAAGAAGACAATTTTCATTGCGAAATACTAATTTTTCATAATACTATTTTTGTACTGTGGGATTCATCAAATGAAACAAGCTAAAAAAGGAAAATCATTCTCTGCATATGCAGAGAGTGCATACGCAGTCTGTGATGGTGGGTCAGGATTTGTTTGCTGTCACAGACCAAAGATGTTGACAGCTGCTGTCTCAGACTATATAAGTCTGATCATATGATGTGTTGCTTTACTGCTGATTCACTCATTTGGTATAGTGCCTTTTTCTAGACAAATACACCTGTTTTGTTTCCTTCTCCACATTAGGCAGAGCCCTCACCGATGAAGACTACCTGGTACTGTCCTCTGGATCTGGTAAGGCCAGTTGTGTTGCACATTGTAACATGCACAGGATAATGTGCCTGTGAGTCAGTATAAAATAGGGTAACTGTGTCAGGGACTTTCCCTGAGGCTAAAACTGGATCGTTAGAGCTCCATATAGTGTGCAAGAAGTGAGTTCAAAGCAGCTTGATTTCATCCCTTTTTTCACATTTACATGGATATTGGATGTTACTAGTAGAAAGATTATATCTCAGTTAATATTTCAATTGTTTGTTTGTAAGATTGTCTATTGGTGTAACTCTGTTTAGTTCAGTAAAAGGATATGGTGAAATTTGGTACTTAGGAATCAGTATTTCTTGGCTTCACCAGATTGTTTATTCCTCTCAACTATCTTTTAAAGTATCCAAAGGTCATACTGATTTCCAAGCATTCTTTGCAACACATGAACACTGTATTAACCTTCTTTCTCTGCTCTACAGTCCACTGTGGTGGAGGAAGAGGAGGATGGAGTGATCTACACAGTGGTGGTGAAACAGCAGCATGGTGGCCTAAATAGTCCGATGGTGAGTCATGTGTGACTGGCTTGAAATGAGTGATTGAAAAGGCTTTAACATTAACAATAACTTCCTTTGTCGTTTTTGCTCTGCCTCTTTTCCCTCCTGTCTTCCTCCAGTCAGTTTCTCGCTCCCAGTGTGTAAAAGCTGGGACAGAAGAGAAGCTGGTTCTCCACCTCCTCCACTCCTTTTCTATGGGAGACTCCTCTTTCATCACCATTTTCCTCTCCACCTATCGATCCTTCACCTCCACGAAGAGAGTGCTGGACATCCTGTCTGACAGGTAGGAATGTCTGCCTGGGTTTGTGCTGTGCGAAATCTTAGACTGCTCCTGTCCAGTTGGTGGAGAAAGGAACAAGGAGGACAAAAAAGTGAATGGAGAATTGTAGAGAGACTTTGCACACTTTTCTCTGCTAACTGGGGGAATAAATTGACAAGACTGAGAGTCTACAGCTGTGCTAGCCCTCTGTGAGGCTGGTTGGGCACAGCTGTTATTTGAACTAATCAACATGCTAGCATGCTCTAAATGATGCTGTTCACATGCTGATGTTTAACAGGAATAATGTTTACCATGTTCACGATCTTAATTTAGTGAGCCAGAATGCTAACAAATTAGCACTAAACACAAATTACAGCTGAGGAAGATGGGAATGTCATTTGTTTTGCAGGTATTTGGTCATAAATCAAAGTATTGGACAAATTAGAATTTTGACCTGATGAAGGCACTAGAAGTAAAGTCAGGGGAATCACCAAATTCATTACAGGTCCTGAGGGGAACATCAATGTCTGAACCAAATTTCATGGCAAAACTATAGCTGCTGAGACATATCACACTTTCAACCTCATGATGGCGCTTGAAGAAAAGTCAGACCAGAACACCAATGTCAGTAGGATTCATCGTTTGGGAACTTTGAATGTCTGTACAAAATTTCATTGCATTTCATCCAGTAGTCATTGGTCTGGACCAACAGACATTGCCAGCTTTAGAGCCACACTGCTAGCATACTAAAGTGCAGTTAAATAGTTACATTAGAGCCGGCAAAACTGGTTGAACAATTTACTGTACATCTACTTTCCATTTCCACAAGGTAAAGCTGCTAGTTTAGTTTTGCAATTTGTTTTCTTCTTTTTTTCTTTTTTTTAACCTGTCCTGCCCAGCAGTCTGGTATAGAGTATGAGGAGTTGGATACCATGTTGTGCCAGACAGATTTTACTTTAACTAGAGAGTATTAATATACTCCTTGGTCTGCAATTTGTCTTCAAGCTGAGTCAAGTTTAGACAGCAGTTTCTCGATTAATTGCGTAACTTAATTTAGAGACGCATCACAATGCAGGAAGCACCTGTGTGCCTATTTAAAACACATGCAACTTCTAAGTGTTTTTCTTAGCAACATAATTCAGCAAAAAAAAACTGCTTGTAAAAAGGCTCTGTTCTGTTTTAAAGTCTTTATTGAGTAATGGAGGTATTTGAATTGTTTTTCCAAAGAAACGAGTTGGTTTAGACTCCTGGCAACATGCTCACTTTCCTGTAAACATTAGGACAAACAAAGCATCTTGAGGAAAACAAGCTAATACTACATGTATCACAAAGCAAGTATTATTAACACACAGCAAATGCACATTTTGAAGGTGATACGGATTTCTCTTTTTTTTTCCTAATCCACAAACTTTTTTGTTAACAGATTGGAGAACCCACCTGGGGACAGTGAGAAGAGCCAGATTAGACAAGCTTTCAACAAGTGAGTTTTTAAAAAAACATTACATAACATCTTCTGTGTTACCCTTAATGCAGTGTGTGTGTGTGTGAGAGAGAGATAGAGAGAGAGAGAGATAAAGATGCCTCAGCAATGGAAAAGACTTTAAACTGGACCTACTTTCACTCCTGTTCAGATTTTTAACATATACTGTGAGAAGGGCAGCCCTTTTAACAAGATGTAAACACAACATTGACATATTAGTTGTTACGGCTAACATGTTAGTATACAATTGCTTATTTACACATTCAGTAGACACAGGAGCAACTTTAGCACCAACTTCTGGGGGGAGATATCTGGCGCTTTAGCTGCTAAATGCTTCACTATGTTCACTAGCTAATGTTAGCTGCTAACTTTGTTAATCTGCTAAAACCAGTTGCTAAAACATAAACAGCAAGTCGCGAGTCGCGATTAGTTCGGCTACTCCTCCTTTTAAGGCAGCATCTTTAGCCAAAACAACAAGACATCAACACTTTCTTTGTACAAGTCATCACACTTATGAGCACTTTAGTCAGAAATGTGATGACAGTAAACAATACGCGTGCAATACCCATCTACTACTAATGCGTCTACAAAACGAAAAAGCACCCACACACTGCTATCTTGTTATTAAAGCAGTAATTATCTCTGCCAGGCATTTGGCTGTGTGTGTATCCGTCTGCAGGTCTTGCATACTACTGGACCCATCAGACTAATATATTTTCTGCACATTTATAATTGAATGCTTAAGGCCCTCTTGTGGTTGTGGTGATTCACATTTTTTGAAAAACCTTAAAAATTTAATTGACTAATTTGACTTGCTTTTCTTGTCATACAAATGCTGATGCGCTTCAAACTCAGCGAGACAAGAATATTAGAATACAGCTTCTTTTATATCTGCTATTGCAGTCTACTGTATCTAAGGTTACCATCTACTCACGACCTATTGACCTTCTTCTTCAGCAGTATTAGCCATTTTACGATATGCATTATGATCAGTGTAGGGTAATGTTACTTTTAAAGGTAATTTGTTACAAGCTTACTTCAAGTAAAAAGTAACTTTTTCATTACAGCATTACTTACTGAGGATAAAAGCTTGTTAGATGACTTTTGCATTACCAAAAATGGACACCCCTTTGTGCATGTTGATTATATTGTCCAGAAGGCATGTAGCTTATTGTGTATACCTTTGAATGTATTCATCTGCCCTCATTGCATAGCCTGGTCTACGGCTCATAATCTGTACCTTTGCGGGCTAATAACAGGAATGACAGATGCAGAATGAAATATCCCCTTTACAGCTTGATTCTATTTTAACAAGCCAACTGCTATGAGAAAATTATTTGAATTACATGAAAATAAACTGAGGTGTGGCACCTATGAAGCCTTTTGGCTGCTAAGGAGCTGACAGTGAACTGTGCATAAGCATATTAAGCACAGCTGCCTTTATGAAAACAATCAAACACCAGCTCGTATAGCTTATAGTACATTACATTTCAACATGCAACTACTTAACTAGGTCAATGCTTAGTTACTTAGTACCATGACGTAAAGACGGTCCTCTCTGCCATCTCACTAATTGAGTCCACTAGCACAACCATATTATTGGATACAGTGCAAATGCACAGTTTTTTTGTTCTGTTTTTGTCTTTTATGGCAACAAAAGGAACAGGCAAATATGGCAAACATTTAATAGTAACGATTTGCTTATTTGAAAACATAGCTAAAAAAGCTGATTATGTGAATTGCACAACTAGCTACTTACAACAAAAAAATCTCACACCCCACAACACTGTACTAGACACAATAATATTATTTCTTAAATGCAAATGAATCTATCGTTTGAATTTTGCACACCTTGATGCCATTGGCCCAAGTTTACTTGCTGTTATAAATAGCTTTTTTATTACTTGCTGCAAACAGGCTGCAAACCTTCAACCTCTGTTAACAGAATACAACCTTGATCCTTTGCTTCCACTCAGTTATAGACTCATCTCTAAGCTGCTTTTCTTGTAAACCCCTTGAGAACGTGATTTCTTGTCAACTTTTTAGCTGTGTTTGAAAATGTCAATATATTCCATCAATTCCAATCTGCACCGGCTTGTTTATCTACTTCCAGCAACCTGCACCAGCTCAGGGTTCAAACCAGAAACAGATGCAGGTCCCACTATCCACTATGAAGGGAGCTTCATTGGCTTGGAGGAAAATCTAATGATTGATTTGAAAGTTATTCTTTTAACTTACAAAGCAAAAGTTTGTTCCTGATGACCTGACGTACCTTTACATCACTATAAGGAAACTTTTTGTCTTTAGAACTCGAAACTGTCTGAAGGTCAAGATGATTAGGTTTCTGATATTGTGACTTATCAAGTTTGGAGTAACACCCCCTAAAATCCTGAATCAGTGTAAAAGTCAGAGAGCAAGAGTAGACTAATCCCTTCCTTTAACAATATCTCCACATTTCTGCAGATCGGTGTGTACAGTCTTCAGCACATGGCTCTCTGAGTATCCTGAAGACTTCAAGAGCTTGGGGGATCCCTCTTGCCTGCTGCGCCTGGCTCCACTCCTCCCCCAGGACTCCTCATCTGCAGCTGACCTCCGTGCCCGCTTCCTCAGGATAGCTGAAGAGCTCAGTGAGAAAGCCCTGCTCCCTGATGTGCATAAAGGTCTGTATTATAACTGGGATTCAAACAACACAGTCAAGGCCTTGCTAGAGGAGGTTTTCATGATGAAATACACTGGTATTCTCAGTGTAAACCCCAAACTGAGGCTACAAAAGACAAAAAGTACAACATGGGCTGGTTGTGGCTTCCTTGATTAGAGAAACATTCTTCTGAACTCAAGATATAGAAGGTGTTAAAATCTTGGAAAATTTGATCATTTAACTGAAATATTCTGGATACAGTAGCTACTCTACCATGAACGCCAAAAGTGGCCATTTTTGCAATGATTTTTAGCACATGGCTACCATACTAACAATTCAATTCAATTTAACTTTATTTATATCAAATCACAACAACAGTTATCTCACAGCGCTTTTCATAAAAGTGCAGGTCTAGATCATACTCTGATGTTATTTACAGAAGCCCAACAATTCCCATGAATTGTAACATGCATAACTAATATAGTGAACAGGGTAAACATTATACTTGCTAAACAGGTTCAGTAGCATTGACTCTTAATCTCGTTTTCTCTCATCCTCTGATCTCAGGGTCATGAGGGAAATACTGTTTATCATTATCTCGAGATAAACACATTTTCTCATTAAAATTAGATATTTATCCACTTTCCAGTTATGTATCCAATCAGTGCAACTGATTCCTGCAAATAAAAATATATAGAAAAAAATTATAGGGCCTTTTAAAAAAAGGTGTTCTGAATCAAGTTATATTGAACAGCTTCACCTGTTGCAGATCAGACTGGTCCCACCAGCCTTCCTCCTGATGCCTCCAAGTTTGAAGCCACCAGCATCCTGGGATTCCCTGCAGCGCTCATTGCTGAGCAGCTCACCAAGATAGAGGCAGTGAGTTCTCTTTTAAGCCTGAACATGTTGAAAACACTGACCAATGATGCTGAAATTGAATAGATTATGATCTCAAGTCAATTCAAAGTTATTTCCATTTGATTTATTCTGACATTTACAGAATATATTTCCATGCTACTGTCTGTACCTCTGCTTTGAAGCCAGTGTTGACTCTGTAGATTAGTCCTTGACGTGGCTATTTGCTCCATCCTTTTTTGTGTTGTGATGAACTTTGATCACATGTGACATTTTGTATGGATACATTTCTATTTTTTTGTTGTAATTCACAGATTGATAAAACATAGGATTCATCTGTATTCACATATTTGCTGTTGTTTGCTGTTCACACCAGCAAAAGCAGTTTGTTTAGAACACAGAAGTAAAGTGGTACTTACAGTAACATGAGTCGCTATGGCTGCAGAGAAAGGTGTCGCCGATAGAAACTCAAAGGTCACATGGTTTTATTAGTGATTTTTAGAAAACAGACTGTTTATATGTCAATATACTGTCACTTCCCAGGAGCTGTTTGTCCGCCTGGTCCCGTACCACTGCCTGGGCTCACTGTGGTCTCAGAGGGATAAGAAAGGGAGGGAAGGAGTTTGTTGGTCGGTCCGGGCCACCATACGTCAGTTCAACAAGTTGGCCAATGCAGTTTTAGCATCCTGCCTTTGGCCCACAAAGCTGCGCAGCCAGCAGAGAGCCCGACTGCTGGAGAAATGGATCAGCGTGGCAGAGGTGAGTTTGCAAAAAGCAAAGGTTACAGGTCTAAAAATGCAGGATTAGATCCCATTTCCCCCAACGAGCAAAATGGAATTTAACACTATGTCAGCTGGGGATTCAAGTCAAAAAACTCAACTGTGCATTTTCTTACAATAAACCCCATCAATCCGCCAGTCATAATCCAATTCTCAGCTCTCACGATTCACATATCATCACAAATTCTCAGTGTGCTTGGCTTCTGCTGTGACTGTACTAGTAATTTCATTTTAATCAATAGCTGAGAGCAGAACACATTAATGAGGTCTTGATTTAGGATCTGTTTCTAGACAGAGCAGCAGCAAATAACAAAATTGTGCTCTCTCCATTTGAGTGCATTTGGTGGTCGACCACTTTTGAAGAGATTTTAAAAATCAGCGTATTTTTATATTGGGAGAAGACAGTTCCAGTACACCTTTAGGAAACAGAATAGTAAATGTCTTGTACTCTGCACAAACAGTACATAATGTGCTGAGACAAAACTTAAAGGTTTGAATCTGCTTTTCCATCTAATTGTCATGCAGTACTTTTGAAATGTCGCAAAAAAAAGAAATTGCAAAATATGTACGTTTCCATCAGCTGGTTTGGAGCGAATAAACCAGGCTATGGCGAGTGTAGTTAAGTCAGTAGTTGACGTTAGACAACGCTGTAATAAACAAGACGTATGGGTTCCAAACCAGAAACAAAACCAGACGCATGGTCCTCAGAAATGTGTTTGTGGAACAGTTGCCAGCCATGTCTCCACACGTTATGGGAATATCCGGTGTTATGCCGAGTTTTGCCTACTTGCCAAGAATTGCATGCACCTCCAAATAATGCTTTTAAACACTATAATATCCTTTGTGGTGTTCATCAATGGTGATGAATGATTCATAGTATATTTTTTACGAACATTTAGAGTCGTTAATATGTTAGTACACCAAGTAGAAGTAGCATTCATTGAGATTCAGCCAAAGAATGCGGTGATAACCCCATTTGATCAGTGTGCAGAGCAAAGTATCTGAAAAGGAACCTTAGGAGGTGGATACATAATTCGGCAGAACAGATGATGAAGGCTGCCTGCCGAGATTTGCATCCACCTCTTTTCTCAGCACAAATGAGCGTTACCAGCCGTGAGGACAGGAACTTATTTGGAAAAAGTGTTTCCATCTCCCATTTAGCGCAGATAGTCTTTTTCAAGAAAGGCAAAAACCACATCAAGTGAGCATAAAAACTTTTTTGCGAAAATTAAGGATTTTAAAAAAAAAAATTGTTGCTTCCATCAACCTTTCTAATGCTATACTTCACAATGCGCATTAAAAAACGGTCTGTTTTATACAAGAAAAATGTAGATTAACTGACTTATGTCACAGAGCTACAGATATTATGCACAACAATCGTTTTTTTTTTAAATACTGAAGAGCTGTAACACGCACACGCACACACACACACACACACATCCTATCCTTGGTTGTTATGATCACATCAGCAGTTTTACACCTTTTCAAACACCTTTATCTGTAAATGAAACACAGCTTCTCTCCAGTATTTCTGTATGAAGCTGCATTTTTCATCACATACACACAAAGTGAATTATCACTGGTTTGCTGCCAAAGTGCCATCTAAGCTTATTGAAGGTTTCTTTTGGGAAAAACCTCTTTAGCAGTATACATTATTCAGCACCTCAGGCCAACACTGTAACTTAATACCAGCCAGACTCACCCACAGGTGTTCTCAGTACAGTATGAGTGCATATGTGAATGAGGATGTGTGTGTGTCTGTGTGTGCACATGCAAATTAGCATATTCATCTGTGCATGCTTTCAACAGGAGTGCCGAGCCAGGAAGAACTTCTCCTCACTGTATGCCATCGTGTCTGCCTTGCAGAGTAACCCCATCCACAGGCTGAGGAGAACGTGGCAGGACACTGACAGGTCTGCAGCTGAACAACTCCCATTTTAAAAAAGGAATTAAGATTTTAAAAATGAAGGGTTTATTGCTATACACACAGAGAACAATTTGCACTGCACAATGAAATTCCTAATTTGCTATCCTTTGTGATTGGCTTCCATAGTTGAAATGAAAATCAGGACAACATGAAAATAAAACAGTACAAACATAAATTTGAGTTATTATAAAGATGACAAAAAAGAAATTAAAAAAATGGTTGTTAGGTTTGCTGTGTAACAGTTCTGTAGTAGTAAAATAGTAGTAGTCTATGAAATTGTGCAGTTCACTAGTCCTAGTGTACTGCACAAATTCATGCAATACAGTAAGTATGGTGGTGCAGTGGTAAGTAATTGGGGACTTTTATGGACCTCTGCTGGTGACCAAGGAACTGCAGTATAGTGGCTGGAAAATGAAAGAAAGAAACAACGAGGTCTCATTTTCAAAGTGTGTCACACCTACTGTAAATAAAACAGTATAAATAATTTTTCACCTGTGCATTCACAGTGTCTGCTGAGGGAAAGGTTCATAGTAGGTAACAGAAGAAGAGATTTCACTGTATTGTAATGCTACATGCTATGCTTCAAGTTTTAGTATATTACTGTTAAAAAAGCAGGTGGAAATTGGCTGATTACAGACAACTGGGAAAAATTGGAAAAATTTACGTGATATGGAGCTAAAACCATTTGTCATTATTTGATGAGATGAACTTTTTCTGTACTGTTGATTGGATAAAACAAGACATCTAAAGATATCAACTTGGGTTTTAGAAAGTACTAATAGACATACTTCACTATTTTATAGACCAAATGATCAATCAATAAAGAAAATAATTGCTAGTTACATAGTGTGGTGCTTAAAGAGTTTCAAAAGTAACTTGTAAAATGTACTCAATGTCGACCTACATCCTAGTTTTCAGATGCTTAGAACTTATTTGATCACATGTTCAAAGAAATTTTTTTAAAACAGTTACCCTACATAAAATATATTAACTGTAAATGTGTTGTGTGGTTAGAGCCAGGATGACTATTCAAAACTTAAAACATCATTACAGTTTATTTATTTAGTTAATTCATTTATTATGCAAAAAGTCACCCTCATAAAATGCCACTTCTGCAATGTTTTCCCTCAATATAAACACGGCCATTTTCAGTTATGGCATCATCTCTGAACCAGTTCTGTTTATATTAAACATTCTTTACTAACTTTTACCATCAGTCATGGTCTCTTAAAACCTAGTGTCCAATGTACACAAAACAGTTTCATCACAATTCATTAGCTGAATGATATTGAAATATAAATGATCATTTCCTGACCAACTCACTTTCTTTGCCACTTGACAGGGAGGCTATGAGGAGATACGAGGAACTGTCAGAAATATTCTCAGATAAGGACAACTACTCACATAGCAGAGAACTCCTGAAGGAGGTAAGTTTCTGTCAAAACAAAATAAAGAATGTAATATACTGTAAATTTTAGAAATTGCCTGAGTTTCAAAACAGGAATTCTGTCTCTGAATGATGACATCATTTAAATTATACATTTTAATAGAGCAGGTTCAGTTAGATTCTCATGGTATGCAAAAGCTAGTTTCTACTTGTGTCATGACACAGCATTAAACCAGTTTTGTTTTTTGGTTTATGCTGTTTTTTTTTTTTAGATAACCTATCTTTAGACCGCTTATGTGTTGGTTAATGATTAACGGGTTGATTAGAGGCTGGAGAAGCTATTTCTTGTGCTGGGCTTTCACAGGGCTCTGGTGTTTTGAGTGCGGTTTTGCTCTGGAGTCAGATTTCAACATCTTATGATGTCTTAAACTTGTTTCATGCACTTATAGCTGTTAAGCTGAATGCTAACGTGAGCATGCTAACATGCTCACAATGACAATGCAAACATGCTGATGTTTAGAAGGTAATCATTTTCATCATATTCACCTACAGATTAGCGTGTTAGCAAGCTAAAATTGGATGAGAATGCCATTAGTTTTCTTGGCATTTGGTCATGAGCCAAACTACTGGACAAATTAAAATTTATACATGATGATAGTTTTAAATAAACCATTAGAATTTGTCCTCAGGGAAATCTGCGTACCAAATTGCATGGCAATTCATCCAAAAGGTTTTGAGACATTTAACACAAAATCACAAATGTCAACCGTATGGTGGTGCTAAAGGAAAAGTCAGGCAATCGCCAAAAATCATCAGGACACATCTTCTTGGAACCGTGAATCTAATCCGAATCCATCCAATAGATATTGCTGTCCCTAGAGCCACACAGCTACCCTGACTAAACACAACATGCATGCACACTACAAGCATACAGTGATGTAAGCCTCTACTGCTTTGAAAAACCATGTGCCCATTTTGCATTTTGACTGATATTTCACATCTTTGAAATGAGCATCCTTTAATTTGAACAACAATATGAGACATTCATTAATGGTTCTATCAAGTGTCACTACTGGAATTCCTATCTGCATAGACTGAAGTTGAGCCTTATCCTCAACTGAAAACAAGATTCAGTGGTAGGGATTTATGACTTGTTCTTTTTAAAGACCAGAAACCAGTCTAATCTGGTTTAGTAGAATTGCCCTTATTCTGTCAACACTTTGACTTCAGTGTGAGACACCCATCTGAAGACGTACATTATATTTAGTTTGCACTGTGTCAGAGAGTTGGGGAAGATGGCAGGATTAGCTGCGTTTTTCTTCGCTGTTGTGGTGCAGTGCAGGCATCAATACCTTTGCATTAGCTACAATTTTACCCATGATACCCCCAAAGGAATTCATCCAAACATTTGCTTTCATTTTGAAAGCTTGGCTCTGAGCTTTGATTCCATAAAAAGACCATCGCCTTCTGGTGCCCTTTGATTTTGTTCAGCACAGTTACTTGCTTCCCTTCATCTCTCAGCTTGTCTAAAAATGAGTATGACTAGCAGACAGCGTGTAAGATGAATGATCCAGACTATTAAAGACTTACTAAAAGTTTGGGGTATTTACAACACTGTCACTGAAATGTGTAAAACCACCATATTGTGTAGCATGATTATAACGGGGTATGTTAATTCAATTCAATTCACACAACGTTATTTATCCCCATAGGGCAATTCAGTTTTAGCCTGCCAGTCATATCAAGCAAGACAAAAACAAAAACTACAGTCAATCAAGAATTCAGAAACCCTGTCAATGACATCATATAAGCATTTGGGCATCAGAGCAAAGCAGTGAATATACAGGTTGCAATACATAGACCAAGCAAGGACCATAATTCAAGAAGATAAATAAATAAATAGATAATAAATATTAAGTAAATAAAAATACAGAGGTTTACAATGCCTGGCACATGTCTAGTTGCTGCTGTCAAAAGTATTTAAAAGTCTGATGGCAGAAGGAATTAAAGAATGTGCATATCTGTTAGTTATCTTTTATATTGGATAATGTCAAGTTGTCATCAGATCTCTAGACCAAGCAGTGTCAACTTTGCGTTGAAAGTCACAATATCAATCTCATAAAGGATTCTTCATGTTAATTGTCATGACAGGATTAGGTCATATCATGAGTGAATATTCCACGTCCAAGTAATCATCATTAACTGAACAACTTAGCGTGTTTCAGCTCTTGAACTTCTCACCGTGCTCACCAGCATTGTTTTCAGCTGCTAGTGTTGGTGGAAACCAGACTAGTTAAATGAAGGTTGCAGTCATTAGATGTCCAGAAACATGACTCCAAATGACTGCTAATATTGCTCCGTATCTGCTGGATGCATAATTTTAATTTTAATACAAGTGCCAGTAAATATACTGTGTGTATGTACATGCTTGCATTAATGCATTTAGACTTTTTATTGACCAAATAGAATGTTAAAACTTTCCCTTTGAAAAAAGATTTCATCATATTACATAAAGAGATCACGTAATATGATTAAATGCTCTAGAACAGGTACTAAAATGACACAACAAAATACAATTGTTCCAATGTCAAGAATTAACTTTGAACTTCAACGTTTGCTTGCTATTGTCTTACAGGAGGGCACCTCAAAGTTCGCCAACCTTGACAACAGACTTAACAACAGAAATCTTAATAGGGTAAGTAGAGCAGAAATAAAGACTTGTATGATATCGATACCGATAGAGGTTTAGCTTTTAGGGAGGCAGACTTTTTGTGGAAGGTCACTGGGTTGAACAATTAGTTAGTCAACCTGATAAAAAACAAAGACTGTTGTTGTACATGTCAGCCTTCAGGTGTAAATGGCTGAAATTGTGCAAATACGGCTCTTGAAATACTCAAATGCACAGTTTAACATTTGTAAATGATCCTTAATGGGGTGTCAAATCATTTGGTGTCACCAAGATGTTTCAGATAGTTTCAGTGACGAAAATGACCCCAACAGTTGTCGTTGAGGCAAAACCTCAGATCTTCAAGCATCATTGTGAAAGAAGTAATTTTACTAACTTTATTGCCCATGTCTGATGTGCATACCAATCATTTTAGCCTGAAGGGTTGTGAAACCCCACAAGCCTTTATGGAGACCTTGGTAAATGTAGAAATGATGTAAGACCCTGCAAAAGTGTCATTTATATTCTAAAAGTTAGGGGACAAAATGTGGTATAATATCTTTAGAAAAATGATCAAACTTGCATTTAGGTGTATCTTTAGGGCGTATTAATCGTATCTCATTGTATATACAGTGTTTGCTCTGTGTCATATATATTCAATATAGGTTTAGTACGCAACAAACTTAATGGAGAATCATTTTTTAAGTACTCAATTCAAATTAATAAAAAGCTCCATGGTTTTATGGATTTCATACAGAAAGTGCTTAAAGATACTGTTTTCCTTCAAAATGCTACACTCATTTTTTACACTGATCACTTTTGCCAAGCGGGGGGTGTTTCAGCAGTTTGATGGAGGGTTGTATGGGGGATCAACCGGCACGCAGCAGTGAAGTGGAACAGAGGACTGTCGTGTATGTGTGATGTGCTGAAGCCTGAGCCATCGTTTGAAAAATAGCTGCAGGCAGCTGCTCTGAAATCCCTTGCTGTGTGGGCTCTTTATGTGTGAATAGAAACCTCTAGGGAATGAATTAATTTTCTTTTTTCTTTTCTTTTTTTTTTACACAGTCCAACGCCCAGGGCACTGTGCCCTACCTGGGCATCTTCCTCACAGACCTCACCATGCTGGACACGGCAGTCAAAGACAGGCTGGATGTAAGTTCCTCTCATCTCTGTCAAGAGGAAACCTGGTCACAACCCTTGAAAGTTGCTCAGTATTTTTAAATTATGAAACTGACACAACAAATTTTGTCAATCCCTTTGCAGAATGGCTACATCAACTTTGACAAAAGGAGAAGGGTGAGTGTCAGTGAGAGAGATGAAAGGTTTAAAAGTTGAATACATGATCTGTTTTAACGCATAGTTTATCTTGTGCTCTGATACAAAGCAGTTTTAACAAGAGCTGCAGTGGACTAAGCTTCTGTTTCTGCAACGCTGACATAACAAGTAGTAAGATGTGCATGAGCAAGAATTGTAGCACCCTGACAAAAAGCCTGTGACCCTGGAAAGATCCTGTTAGAGGGAAGAACTGAACAAAGTACGAGTCACAAAAAGAAGAGAGATACGTGGGATGATAAGAGATAAGAGCATATTAGAGTGAGCAAATGAGCAGAGGTAACGTTATATCTGAGGGAGGAAATGATTAAGTGGAGGTCGCTGTGAGGTGCAGGATGATAGACCAAAAAAGAAAGAAATACTGGATCAACCACCATGTGTGCTTTTTTTATTATGAAACTTAGTGGTGATATAACTCTTTGTTAACAGGAATTTGAGGTTTTAGCTCAAATCCGTTTGCTGCAGTCTTCCTGCAAAAACTGTGTTTTCATCGCTGACGAGGCCTTCATACAGTGGTACGAGAGTGTACCTACACTGACAGAGGAGGAGAGGTAACTAGCTAAAGTTTGTTTCTGTTATGAACAAATGTCTTGAATGCACTTATTTTTTCAAAGCATTCTTGAAAGTTTTTAACTAACTAACTAGAAACATTTATTTGTTGAATTTCAATTTGTAGTTGTTTGGACGATGACTGAATTTTCTGTTTCACTTTCGATGATTGCTTTTTCAGTTACAGACTGTCAAATGAAATTGAAGCACCTGGCGAGCCGAGCCCCCGTGGCCCTACTCCAACAGTCATCATCACACAATGCCAAGGGTAAGCTATATTGAATACACAACACACACACACACACACACACACACACACAACACATAACTCAGCAAAATTATGATACACATTCACACAATTCAGAGTATGTAAACTAGGATTTAGGTTGATGGTTTATGTTGAGGTTGTTTTACATATGAAGTTATGCTTACTCGTCCCATGGAGCACTACTCGCTTGATAATATGCGTATAATATCCTCTGTTGCTCTAAAGGAGCTTTTTAAAGTTTGAAAAATATCTCTGATTGGGCTCCAGCCTGTGTTGCAAAGGAGTGTGGCAGATGCAGGCATTTTCCAGGCAGGAAGAGTCTAATAAAAGATACTATTAAGTTTAATTATAGCAGATTTTGGGATATTTATACGTTAAATTGACTTGACTTGTAGGAGTTGTGATTCGTGACTATACTGGGGAAACAACAAATCTCAGCCTCTGCTATTGCAATTTTGACTATTGTCCTTTTAATGTTTCTCACTCTGTTTTATAGAAGTGCATACTAAATAGTATTACTAAAAGTCTCAGCAATATGAATTAATGATGGAATATTTTGTCTAATTAGTCAATACAAAGAAAATCAGCCAACAACAAATTACAACTAATTAATCATTTAAATGATCGAGACAAAATTATTAGGTTTTTTTTAAAAAAAGCCAAATGGTTGCTGCTTCTTAAATGTCCATTTTTCTGCTTTTCTGTGGATTTTGGAATGTTGCTTGCACAAAACATGCAATGTGATGATGGATTTTTTTTTCCAAATTTTCTGATATTTTGTTGACTAAATGGTTATTAATCGATGAAATTTAAAAAAACATCATTCGTTTCAACCCTCATTTGAATGTGTTTATACGTTTGTGTGTTGACAGCCTGAGTTCCTCCCGGACCAGCTTGGCTGGTGACAGTGACAGCCTTTTTGACTTCCCTTCCCCTGTCAACAATTTGCTCTCCAAACTCACAAAGGTAGCATAGTTCTACTTCTACTTTTAGGCCAACTTTGAATTTATATTAGCTCATTTTACAGACACTGCAGGAGTGACTCTTTTTACGATTTTGGCTAAATCTGATTAACAGCTTTGTACTGAACTATGTGCTGCATATTAAAAAGAAAAACAATCATCTTTGGTTTTCATCAGCAACATTGGTTTCATTTCTATTGCAGCATATGAAATCTCCATCTGTGTCCTGCCTGGATGTTGACACGTCTCCTCCAACCAACGAGTCCACCCCTGCCACGTTGACTCCATCCACTCCCACAAAATCACACCGCCGATCAGCCTCCTGTGGCAACAACCCCCCCAGTAATATCCAAGGGTCAGGGCCCGATATGCGAATCATCAGGATACGGATGGACCTGCATGATGGAAACATGTACCGAAGCATTCTGGTACAAAGTCAAAATATTTTAATCTAATTTTACAGCAGCAGTGAGATTGTAGAAAATGCTCTGTCCCACATTCTCTGCAACCAGCTGCATTTACAACTTCTCCCTTGGTCTTGCAAGGATCTCGTAATGATAGTCATCAGAATCAGATCCTCAGGATACAATGGACCCAGGATATCATTAACGCTAAATCAAGCTGTGCTAGTGTCATTGTTATTCTCCTTTTCCCCGCAGGTTACAAGCAATGATAAGACCCCCACTGTGATCAGCTCTGCCTTAGAAAAGCACATTCAGGACCCCAAACAGGCATCCAGATATGAGTTGATCCAACTTCTGCCTGAGGGAAAAGGTAAAGACAACAACACCTTTTGGAAATGTACATTGTATTTCTGAACCAGTTTTATCATTAGGTAGTGTATTTATGCTATCCAAATGGAGACAAAACTGAGATCATCTTCAGATTTTTAGTTATACTTTTGCTTTTCTGAAATTGTGGTGAAAGTCAGACTCTCATCATTTTGTCATACAAGGAGAAAATTACATTTGCCAACAGAGTAAGCATTTTGTTTCATTTCCTTTGTTTGTTAGCAGAATATCTGAAATCGTTCTTTACAGACTTCAATGAATCTTTAATTTTTGATTTGTGTGTACTGTGTGTGTTTTGGTGCAAATACAGATCAATTTGCAAATGTAAAATTTCAACAAAAAAATTTGTTATTAAAATAACAAATTCTTCCCCAAATTTATACAGTTGATAAATACACAAATGTCCATCTAACTGTATGACATGTGGAGTTGTGTACTCTAAGTTATTTCTTTTTACACTTATGTCCTTTATGTTTTTACTGTTTTTGTATGTGGTGTATTGTTACAGCCATCCCATCTGTACTGAGATTGATTCCACCAGCCTAGTTGTGGGGTAATAAAAGAAACTTGAACTTTCAAAAGAAACTGAAGGCGAAAGGGAGAACAATATGCAAAAACACTCCCTGGACTCAATCTGGGGATGTTGCGGTTCATGATTGGTGCTTAACCTCTAGGCCACCAGTGCGTCAAATGTATTGTCAGAGGTGGAGTGCTGAAACCACCAAGTTTTATTGATTTGTGACATGTTTGTTTGTCTCTATTCTCTTAACATAGAACTGGTCATCCCTGCTACAGGAAACGTCTTCTATGCCATGACATCATCCAGTGTTGACTTCCTGTTGAGAAGAAAAGGCGGGAACACTCCTCTGGGCTCACAACCGATTAGCACAGAAACAAGCGCCACTTTTCCTCGAATCAAGGCCAAGGGGAGGAGACTGGTCAGGACTCTATTTTGACATCCGGTTTTTCTCAACCTAACTTCATCCACAGTGACAGATTTTTCCCATAGTGCTGACATGAATGTGGGGCAAGCTCTCACAGTAACAGTAAATGTGGCCTTCTCTGTGCAAGACAAACATCTAGATATGCCTTTCGCCCACAAAGCTTGTTATACCAAAACACCAAGACCAAGTCTCCTTGTGTTTTAATCAACGACTCCATAGCAGGTTTTGACATTTCAACATTTCAGACCTCCGGCTGCCCTGCTGTGTTCACCAGAGCTGTCTGCTGCTGAAGAACAATGTCAGTTTTCCTCTTTTCCAAACAGTATGCATTTCTAATACTTTTGGTGCTGGCTCTCGAGTCCCAGTCAGGTAGCACTTGATGCATTTATTTCATTCCAGCTTAATGAATAAGATCTGTTTAATTGCTTATAGTCACCAGGAAATCCCTTGTTGTTGTGTGCCTGAGTCATGAGTGACATTTACAAATGTAAAAAAGATTTAATTGGTCGGAATGTCTGATCACCTGAGATGCTGTTGAAGGATTTAAGATGTTTTTTGGGGGAGGGGGGAGGAAGCATAATGAAATCAAAATATACAGATCTGTAAGATCTGGTAAACAGCACACATAGGGAAGCAGAAGATGCAATACAAGTGCATCATTGTAGCAAAACACTGGAGCTTGTCAAATGAGACATATATGTGTTTTGTATATATTTATATATTTTGTACGTCTGTATGATGTCAACCTTGTGTTTACACTGACAAGGAGCTCTAGGTCCATGTGTCCAGATTGTCCAGTAACTAATTCATCAAGGAAGAATGCATTAAATACCTGCAAGATTTTCACTTTAAACAGGCCATCATGTGTCTAAAGACAGTGAAAGTAATTGTTTAAGCTTTGACTCAAGCAGATATTCATTTCAGCAGTGACTTCAAGCTGCATTTTTATATTTACAATGAATTAAATTACTATTCATTTTGTGAAACTCGCCTAAAAAGAATGATCAACTCTGCAGGCCTCGGAAATCCATTCTCACAGCTGTTATAAAGCCTGTTTCCAGCAGCAGCTGTTATCGGCCAAAAAGCTCACATAACCCCACTGTATGCTACCTGCCCAACAGCAACCAACAGACACACAAAGTTTATCGACTAGCTGGTGAATAAAAGCTGCGAAAAGAGCCAGATATTTTTCTCAGAGATTGCTAGAAACTACACCTAAAAGGAGTGTAATTCACACTGATTTTATCAGATGGACAGAAATACAACTCTAAATAAATACTTCATCTTCATCTGGATAAATATGCAGGCAGCTGCTCTCGAACACGTTAGCTGTAACTTTATAAGGCAGGAAAATGTCATACAACTCTTTTTGGAGTTCTTCCAACCTCAATTGGCCAAAAATGGATTATTGCAGCTTTAAAAACACCTTGCAGCGCTTCCAAAGCATGTGGCTTTGCTTTGCTTTTTCACTGCAGTACCAAAACCATAAAGAAAATCAAAACAATACACCACCATTATTAGGTTGAATTGGTTTTCCAAGTGACCCTTTCAACAGAGCATAAGCTAATCTTAATTTATGCAGATTTTTACGCAGCTCAGTGGGAAACAACTTCACTGCTGTTTACATACAGTACAAAGCCTCAGTTCCAATTTCATGTTATGAATTAACATGTAATTTTCATTGTATGTTTAAAACACACAATCTCTTTGAAAAAAAGGCAGGGCTTTGACGAAGTCCTGTGACCTCTGCTTGTATCTGCTCAGTGCTGGTGAGGCCTCTGTATTGGCTGAGGCACAAGCAAAGCAGGAGAAGGGAGAGGATTCTTCAGGTGATGTGTGCTAGCATTATGCTCTGTTACTGATTGTTTTAGTGCCTTTCTCTACAGGATGTTCATCTTTCCTCTTGTTTGCATTAAAATGTATTCCATACAGTGTACATGGAGGAAATGCACTCACCTCTAGTGCTGTATAGTCTCACATCAAAGCTATTTATGCACTACATATAGGATATCCTATTTTTGTGGTAATAAATTTACTTTTATATGAATATCGTTGCTTTTGACTGATGTGCTGCAACATATTCCACGTTCAGTACAGACATTTTCCATGCTGCTTAGTATCCCATAGAAAAGAATTAAAGCTGTCTCTATATGTCAAATACTGACATTCCTATTTTTCTCATTGAGAATGTAAACAAAGCAAGGTGAATATACATCTGTGACAAAAGATACACCTCTGTAGTGGTCTTTTTATTGAGATTCAAGATAGCCAGCGTCTTTTATTTTCAAGCAAAATCAACATCAGAATGAATGTATGTGGAAGTGTGACGCAACTATGAAATCTAAGGGCAATAACGTAAAAAGGGTTCTGGATGTCGGAAAAATACATTTTTAATTCATAGAAACTCAAAACAACCCAGTTAATAACACAACACACAGTATTAATGCATTCCTCACCTGAATGTCATTGTCAGTAGATTAACAGTCAGTGAAATGTGTACAATCAATCCCACATTGTTCAATTCCATAGAATCTATATTCATACATTTTCAACAAGCAAAGCTTGACGTGCTCCCAGAGAAAACACACACACACACACAGACACACAGACAGACACACACACACCAGCTCATTTTCGTTTAAACAGTCCAAGTTAGCGAGGCAGCACTAACACAGTTTGCAACATCATCTCATCAGTTTCAGTTAAAACAGTACCCAGTGGTATTAAAGACACTTGAACAAATGCTTTCATTTAAAGTGGCACTTTGAGGCTTTTGTGTTTTTCAAAATGAATACCATATTCCCATAAAGCCCTCTGCTTCCTGTCAGATTTGACTACTCCTCCTCCAGCATTGTTCAATATGCATTTGGTTTGAAAGATAGGATGTAACAGCCCTCTATAACAGTCAATAATTATTCTGAACGAGTAGTAAAATATGTATTGCGCCATGAGCGCCCGGAAAACATTTTTTTTCAATCAGCTTCTTGCTGTGAACGAAGGGGTGCTTCATGAACGGGAATGTACTATTTTCTGCCAAAGTCAGATCAGTATTTTTTCTGTGCTCTTTCAGAGACGTTTGGCTCTTCTCAGTGTTTTGAAGTTGGCAGTGGTCAGATGGAAAAAATGTGATTTAACGTACTTCCATGCACTAATCACTATTTAGCAACATTTGAATCAGAATCTAATGACAGTCGATGTGTTGTTTGGTCCCTGTCCATCAAATCAAATCTGACCAAACCACATACACACAGCCCTGAGGAAGCAGAATTTGGTTAAAATTTTGAATTAAAATTACTTTAATAAGTAATACCTAAAAAAAATGTTTTTTAACTTTTAGTCATGAATTGAGAAATGATTAAGATTAAGTTTTCAAGGGGATTAAAGCAATTATCTTAATCCAAGTCACACTTGGCATTAAAGCACACTGTGCAAAGTGCAGTCTTATGTGTAATAGTTTTCTTGTAAACAAAGTTTCTGTCTACAATCATAGTTACTCACCAAAATGCAATGTAATTTTCAAGTCTAACAAATGTGTGGAATGCATTGCCTTCCTCATAAAGCATTTGCTAGCTGATTTTTGAAATCTGAAATCTTAAAGAAGAAGACAGCAAGCTTATAAAGATGGATATAAATCTTTATGAGCTTGCTATCTTCTTCTTTGCTGCCTTTGTTAGCGCATTAGTGCGTTTCCTGGTGCATAACTACTATACTGCTCCATGCACATTAATTTTGTTCAAAAACTCCACAGGAAATATTTAAGAAAATGACAATTGATTTTAAATAGTAACCATCTAGATTGCACAAGACATCGTAAGACACATATACATTGTACTAAATATGTTGAATCATTTCAAACCAATGAACCCATGATGGCCCGTCTCTTAAGCCCAGCTGACCCAGCTGACTCAACACTGGATCGTTCCTCCTCCACAAGCCTCACACTCCAGCGCTGCCGTCCGGTAAGCCTTCCAAACCACTGGGTCCTGCAGACACACGGTGCCACCGCCTCGATTCTCCTCCGCCTTGTTCCGGTTTATGTCTCCCACACATACCCAGCCTCCCCCGGCCCCCACTCCTGCCGCTTTGGGGCTGACAGCCCACTTGGAGTGGTCCTGGGTGGCCTTGAAGGTGAACGTCTGTCCTGGGTTGATGAGAGTGATGTCCAGGACCTTCCATCCCAGCGAGCAGTCGGAGGGGAGGATGCCTGTTGAGCGAACCCAGAACTGGACCAGGAGGTTTGACCTGAGGGTGGGGGCCACCCAGGAGTGATACAGGTCTGATGAGGAAGAGAAGAAGGATAGATTTAAACATGTTATCATTATTGTATTGCCTGTAAACTGTTTGCATTCTGTTAAATTATACGGTCTTACGTCAAATAAAAAGTACAAAGCAAATTATTATCACAAAAACAACTTGTCATGCTCACATTGGCCTATTTATACCTGCAAAAGAACTCAAGGTGAAGCTGACACAAAATGAACTGTGGCCAGTACAAACTTTAAACTACTTTTGTCTCTCCAAAGTCGCACCATTGTCAAAAGAGGCTCCTTTGGCAAAGTTGATGAAATCGGTGCCATCCTTTGAGGTCAGAGTCACACTGCGATTGGACACAGCTTTGATGTGTGGAAAGATGTGACCAGACTGATGTTTTTTCTCACAGACAGCAGCGAGCGCGGGCACCAGGGATGCCAAGGACTCTGGGACGTCGCAGTCGTACACATTAGGCTGATTGATCTGAAGCTGCTCTCCTGTGGTGAAAAACAAATTAGATTTAAGGCATACGCTGCTAACGGCACTCTAGAATCACCTTATTCGTCAAGAACAGTAAATGAATAGCACCGTCTTGGTGACATTGGTGCAGAGGCACTGCAACAACTGTGCACAGCTACAGATGATAGAGGGATAATGAAACTACCGATACAATGAAAGGGCTTTACTGTTTACTGCAATGAGAAAACTCCATGCATGTTATTTTGTTATGTGTCATTTTTCTTCCTTTCTTTCAACCATCCTTAGTCTACGTTTACTTTTAGTCATTTCCTACATTGCTCAGAAATCTCCTGATGCTGAGTGCATATAAGGGGAAAAATCTTTTGGTTCTTTCTGCAATAAATTTTTTGCCGTATGATTCTTGGGGTAAAACAGGTGCTAGAAAGACACTGAGGGCTAATTTTTGTTGTTGTCAGTAACTGCTTAACTTTAAATCTAACCTAACACATTATGTACAACTGCTTACTGTCTTTCCATGTGCTCCGTTAGGGCTGTGGTTCCATTAAGACTACATTTCATAATTGATTAACCATTATTAATCCATTATTTTCTGCTTAATTAATTCATGATGTAGCCTATAAATATAATATATATAAAAAGTTTATAGTGAAAAATTAACATTTTCTCAGAACTGAAGGAGACATCTTAAAATTGCTTGTTTGTCCAATACAATTTACAATAAATTGGCATTCAGACTGAAATATCTCTTGAACAATTGGATGGATTGCCATGAAATTGTGTACAGACAAAAACAGAGCCCAGCAGACAAATCCTAAAGAGTTTGGTGATGAGGTTTACCATTTTGGTTTTGGTTTTCCAGTTCAAATTTCACCTTCCCCCTATTAATGTGCAAATTTTTTACTGCAAGGTACTTTAAAAATGAAACGTGACAAGGCTGCAATCACCTTCTGCTGTTTTACAAGATATATATGCGCAGTGTCCCCATGTCACCCTGGACACTGTTACACTCTCAACATCCCAGCTGGAGAGGCGAGAATCTGATGGAGCAAATGCAATGCCGCAGTGTGACGGCCAATATCTCTATGGTAACATACCTCAATCTAATTACATTACCCCAGGCAGTGCCATAGCAACTGTGCCAACTGCTGGGTCTGCCAGGGAACTGCACAGGCAGCTCGGTGACATGGTGATGACACCTGTTTATGCTGATCATATTGGATCAGGATTGTTGTTGTGTCATCACCTGACTGGATTATTAAGTACTGGGTGTCGACAAGACAATAATGAAGAAATGTCTTTCAAAATGAGACAGCCCCTATAACAAATAATTTGCCAACTACACTAACCAAACAAACCTGTGATTAAATATCATTAAAAGTAAGTAAGTAAATAAGTAACTTATTTTTGTCTAAAATGAAATATCTGTAGTATTTGTTATACTGAACAAAATCTTTGGTGTTTTCTATTTTATTTTTTATGTTTCAAAAGAATTTTCTTGAGAAACACAGAAAAAAACCTTAGATATTAGGTTTATAGACTTTGTCTTCACTGAAAAACTCCTATTACATTAGCAGGGAATTACATGATTGGCTGAGAACTTGTATTAAATTTTAATAAAAAGACAGAATAGATTAACAAACATATTTATCATAATCTTATTTGTAATCTTTGAATTACTAGATTATTCTTTGTTTACAAAGAAGCTGAATTTTAGAGGCTGCAACTGGAATTTTTTATCTATTGAGATCAAAGAATTCTTTAAAGCAAATACTGTCATACCAATATAATAGCAGACAGAAGAACAGTGTGAATCTTTATTATTATTATTATTACAACTCTGCCTGTGATATATGAACACGTGGCAGGACTCCAGGCTTACCGATGGTCTGGAAGCGGTCGAGCGGGTAGGTAACGCAGATAAAGTTTTGTCCGTTTGGCACACCAGTCCTGGGGTAATAATACTGTCCTTCCTGTCGTACAGGGGGGAAGTTAGGGGTGCTGTGTACCAACCAGAAGCCCTGATTTTTATCCAGCAGCACGACACCTGAGGAACAAAGATATTAGAATTGTCAGCAAAAAACATTAAGCTTTTTCTCTTCCATTGGTTAGAGCTGATATGAAAATCAAAACTAAATGAACTCAACAATGCACATTTTTAAATATTATTTATTTATTAAACTTATAAAGTGTTCCACACATTTTCAGTTCTGTATTTCAACTGTTCCATAACTTCACCACTTAAATAGAAATACAGAGGTTTTTTTACATCACTAATGAACCCTTTGTTTCTTAAACCTGCAATAACAGATTTCTTTGGCCACTTTGCGACATCGGAAACAAGCTGTGAACACAATATTGACATATGACCTTTTAAGTGGATATGGCAAACTTGTTAGCAAACACTTGGTTATTTACACATCCAGCAGTTACAGAGTGACATTATGATTCATTTAGAGTCATGCAAATTCAAATATTCACTGCACCGTCTGTTATTACAGTTTTTTCGCCAAACACAGGTTGTTGCCGTGGCTGATACGACACTACGAGAGCGGTGAAAGGGAAACTTAAAACAGTAAAGATGTAGGCCAGACAAGACAAACAAAAAGACAAAACACAAACAAAAAGCTAGGTAAAAGCTGAGCAGATTCAGGTGATAATTCTCTGTAGGTTCCTCACTACATTTATAAATTGGATTAGCATTTGTTTTACATTAGATTTACATTCTCCATACTTCGATCTAGAAAGTAATGTATGAACATACTGTAAAAGTGAACAATATAATGGTGTGTAGTAAAGCTTGATTTTAGAAATCTCTGTAATTTTATACAGTGTTGTGACAGACTTTCAATACATTTCTTTCATTGTTCATACCCTGGTTTATCTAGATATCTGAAGCACTTGCCCATATTAACTGATTTTTTAGTATAAAGTAAAATATCTTGCAGCCTGTTTGACCAATGCAATGAGAGGTGGACTGCTCTGGTGTTCACCTTTTGTGTGCCCCCCTCTGCTTCCACTGTTGTCAACCCATTTGTCACCAATGTCCACAGGTGGCGCCTGGTCATTGTAAAGGATGTACGCTACCTCTGTGTTCTGTGAAGAAGAGAGAATGTCTTTATTGAAATTAAAAACCAAACACAAAAAACACAGGTACACATCCACTTTAGCTGAACATCCAAATAAAACAGCATAACATTGATTAGACCTAGTTGATGTACACAACATATGACTTTTCCACACAGCTGTTCGGAGAAACATACTAAATGCATACAAGGTTAACAGTTAAATTTCAGTTCTCATTCTCAGTTTTATTCTAATCTAATAATGTCTAGTGGTTATAGCAGAGACACGTCTATAAAATGAGAAGTCTTAGTACTGCAGCAAAAAAGCAGAAGCAGGCAAAAACTACATCTGCTGATGTCTGGAAGATCCTACAAGTATTAACTAACAAACATTAATATTATAATGGGTTCAAAGACATGTAATGTAAATACTAAAACCTTTCCCTGTAGATTTTGTCACATATAACAAATTCTCTCAATTTTAGAATAAAGACTTAGTTTTAGATGCAAATCATATGTAGGGTCTTTGATTTCAAACACACAAGTATTTATTTTCTTTTTTTCATTTAGAACTGTACTATAGAGTGCTGTCAAATAAAAACTGAAGTTCTAGCTGTCATAAAAAAAGACTTTGTCATGGTAATTTCACATTAACCATGCATCTATTTAAATATGTGAATTATTAGGAAATGAAACCTATATAGTTAACTCTGAATCACATGAAGGTGGACACTAACTCATTAAAATCGATTCCCGCTGTCGGTAAAACAAAACTGAATTCACTATGTCTGTTTGTTCAATTTTTATACATTTTTACAAAAAAATGGAACCAGACCTTTTCTTGTGAGTACAGCTGTCCAACTGTCCTGCCCAGAGCTCCCGTGGTGTCGTTCACTGTCCCCTTCCCATTAGTCCATCCTTCACTCCCTTTTTCCAGTAGTAAATACATCTCACCCGGTTCTGTAGATTTTGTGCCATGTTCTTTAGGCAGTTTGTACATATAGAACCTGACACAGAGAATGAGACAGTAAGTCAATCTGAGAGACGAAGTTTGGAAAAGGTGTAAGGCTTGATACTGAACTTAATTTCCCATTTAATGTTTCATCCTTGTAGTTCTAGCAATCTTATGGTACCTAAAGGAGATTAAAAAAATCCACAAAGTGTATTTTTAAAAGCTTGTTTTCCCCCAGGTACTACTATCAATGAATTACCAATCAATTGGATCTCCTTGGTCATTGTGGCAACTGATTGGTGAGGTGTTTCCCCCTAGTGGCACACAGAAGATCAGCAGGGATATGAACAGAAGCATCTAACAACAAGAGAGAGACATATTAATTATTACAGTGATACAGTATATATTCCCATTGTTTTAAGATAGACTTGAGAGAATGTGTAGCCATACCTTAAAAAGTGGAAAGGGAAGTGAGGTTTCTGTGCATACAAAAATGTATGAAGAGGTAGAAGGTGACTTACAACAAAAATATATATTCAACATTTTGTAGTTACACAGCCCTCAACATTAAAATTGTTCTAACTTGCTGTAGTATTTGTACACTGTTGTTACAACTTTTAGTAAAAGAACCTCTTCACCACTGACACAAAAAATGCAGTTAATCTTAAACACAATTGAATAATGATATATTGAACCATCTGGTATAGCTCAAAGGTGTAAGCAAAAGTACCAATATGAACAGTCCAGAAATACTCTTTCATTCATCATTTTACTTAAGAAGAGGAACAAAAGTACTAGCAGCTAAATGTAAGGAAAGTAATACAGGATTACTCACTGCAGAACAATTATTATTATATAAACTGGATTATAATTATTAAAGCATTCATATTTAAGCATCACTTTAATGTTGCAGCTGGTAAAGGTGGGACTAATTTTGATTATGTTATATACTTCGAGCTAGCTTCACCTATAATAAAATGTATTTGTTGACTATAATAATGATAATCTGCAGAATCTACGTAGTAATTTAAGCTATCAAATAAATGTTGTGTCCCTCTGAAATAGTGAAGCAGAAGTATAGCATAGAAATAGAAAATGGAAATACAAATAAATGGAAATAAAAAAGTACGAGTTCCTCGAAAGTGAGTAACTAACTATACTTAGTTACGTTCCAGCACTAGTCCGGCCTTAAACAGGGTGCAACGTACAAAAATTATTAAAAACGACAATATGCTGTTATTATAATATTTTATTTGTGCCTTCCGTTTTCAACAGCAGTCATTTTCAACACTGGATTCAGGAACAGCATCTCGTGACATAACGTCAAGTGAAAAATAAAGGAAACAACAGTGTGCATGAAGGTGAAATCTACAGCAGGCTAAAAAAAGTTTTAAAAATACTGAGGTAAAACATTACAGCTAATGTCATCTGAACAATGACTCACGTTACATAAAGCTAAAACAGAACTTCAAGTGAACGTTAAATCACAGTGGATGCAAGTCGCAACAGCCGTTGAGGTTGTTGCTAATAATGCTAACTGTTATAACGTTAACCACGAAGGGAAAGTGAATTCACTGACAGAACAAGTTAAGTGTAATTTACATATTTATACCCACCTCTGGTTGAGCGTGCTTCTTCTCGTGCATGCCCCTCAATAGATTCTTATTTTGTTCTCAGCATAAATATCTTGGGTGACTGTACTTCCCAATGAACAAGTTTCATCTTCGACTACGTCCTTGTTTAGGTCTGGGATAACAACAGAAGGATCAGACGGTTACTTCACGAAACCGTGCAAAGACCATGCCGACAGGTTTCTTATGGGAAAATAGAAAAAAATAAAATAAAAATAAAGACAAGCTGAGTAGTTTTTGCATACGATTATAACTTGTACAACACAATTAGTAACAAAAATATAGTTAAAATCAGTCTGAAATATTCTGTAACTTCCTTACTCCTGTCTTATCCTTCTCTAAGTGTTGAGACTTGGCTATGGACCGTGACGTCACACGGTGGGCGGGACTGCTTAGAAATAGGATAAAATTTAATAACAAGCATACATAATGTTGTATATATCTATATATATGTATATATATATATATATATATATAAACTCTTGATTTGATCTGCTATCTTGATTTCAGCTACAGGTGCAGGATATATAGTACAGGCTATATTCAATCAATATCCAATATCTACAAATATTTGATAAATCTGAGGGGAGGTATAGGCCTACAATGGCAACCTCTTTGTCAATATATGGTGTTTGAAAGAAGACCATAGCCAGTATATTGACCCAACCCTAGTATAAATACGTATTGCATATTTCCATCTTAGAAGTGGAAGTTGAATCTTGTTAGTCACCCTACTGTTGTTTCTTCCTGTTTGACTCTTTCACAATTTTGGTGAAATTGTGTTTCTCCTCCTCCTCCTCTGTTCCTCTTCTTTTCATTTGAAATGTTTATCTGTCTTTATATGACTTAATGATTTGGAGCAGAGACAGAGAAAAGCAGGTAATGTGACAGAATAACGACAAGAACCTAAAGATATATGATGATCTTTGATCTTGGACTTTACATCTGAAATTTTAACTTTTTAATGAATTAACTGATCCTTCTTATTTTTTATAATTCAACAAAGAGGCAATTTTTTTGTATTTGGCTTACAATATGTTTTTAATGTGGATTTCAGCCAGCAGTGATGATAAACGTTGCTATCACAATCCTCTTTTTGAGGAAATGACACAGCATCCTCTTGTCACCTCTAGCTTTACTTGTGCAGACCGAGGGGACTAGGACTTCCTCAGAAAACTTTTCTGTAAACTAAGTTGATGAAACATTCACCAAAGGTCGCAGGGGGATCCTTCAAGCTGATGGCATATAGTAGTTAGGTCTTCAGAAGAGTTACCATGGTCTAATTGCAGCAAATACTGTAAAGCAGTGTTCTTGACAGGACTTCATAGTTAATGGCATATTTAAGGTAAATGCTGTACTTGTGCATCGCCTTTCTGTTCTCCCGACCACACAAAGCGCTTTTACACTACATCACATTTACTCACACATTCACACACTGATAGCAGAGGGTAAGGTGCCAACTACTCATCAGAACGGAAATAACACTCACACAGGAGTAATTTGGACTTATGCAGACTTGCAGACTGGGGGGCCGGGTAATCAAACCACCGACCTTCTGATAAGTGGACAACCAATCTACTCTCTGAGCCACAGCCCCATTTATGTCAAACCTTTGTGATTGAGTTGTCTAATCAGTATTAATATCCATTAAAATATACAAATGTGTAAATCTTCCTTTTGACTAACGGGTGATATGACCTTTAATAAAAATGACTCGGTATGTAAATCAAAATTCAGGAACTTCAAGATAATCCCTGTATTCAGTCCATTAATTCTGTGAAAAATGAACACCTTTATCTTTTGTTTATTTGTTCCCTAAATGTGACATCACTACCTTGTCTTTTTCTATGTGAATGTTTTGATTTATGTGCAATGGGGTGTTTGAAAAAGATTAGTTTGACAAGACAAGTTTGTGGGAATGTGACCTAGCAAGGGAATAATGATTGATGATTAAAATAGCAGGTTTTACACCTCCTTGTGAGCGCCACAGCTAAAATGCTTGCAGATACAAGCTACTATGTGTTTGCAAAAATAAAATAAATGCAAAAGAATGAAAGAATGCACACGCACTAATGATATCCTCACTAAAGCATGTGTTAAAGCTCTGCTAGACAACATTTTGGACAAATTGAATATGCAAAGGGCTCAGATACAAGTTATTTTTATTTTCTGGAGAAAAATTATCCAAATACAGTCAAGCACTGAGTGGCCTTGGAACTATTATCTGTTCGCCGCCATTCATTATGTGTTTAATGTCTACTGTACAAATAAGGAGAAACAACAGAGACCAGTCGACTGCCTCATGCAAACCCATGCAACCCATGCAAAATCATTCAACCACTCATCGCAGACACTCAATAAAATCTAAAAGTTTGGCAAAATAAGGAAGCATATCTAATAATCCTATTTACTAGGAATGAAAAACATCACCTAAGTAGCAGTAAACTTCTCAGTTTCATCAGAAACGTGCCTTGAGTCACATTAAAAGCCAGAAATATTTGCATTTTTGCTAAAATCTCAACAGCTTTAACAGTGACTATCAAGAGATAGCAATTCTTGAAAACAAAGCTTCATCCAAGTCAACAATAAAAACCCTGTTTTACCAGGAAATAAGACTAAAAACGCTACAGTACTGGATGGTTCCCACAGTAGCAGGTTTTTTGTTTTCCATCTCAGGTTTGGAGCATGCACGGTAATTCAGTCCTCTGCTCATCCATGCGTCCTCCCTGGACCCTCAGGAGCAGGGAGAAGAAATCATCATCATCCATGGGACCAGGAGCCCTGCTGCGCTGGTCCTCCAACCTGCCCTGTGCCTGTGAGTGGAAGGTAAGTGTGTAAATGAATGACTGAAATTATGTCAAATAATTCTACACTTAAGTTGGCAAGACACTGAGGCATTGCATCTAAGAAACTAGCTGATGACACCTGATAAAAACATCCGAATAATTAGTTCAGATTACTTACTTGTGTTGTGAGGATCATATTGTATAGATCCTCTTTGGGCACGGGCACAGGCACGGGTACAGGAACTGGTGCAGGCTTTTTCACAAAAGAGAGTTGCTTTATGCTGCCTCTGAAACTTCTGCCTTTTGGTTTTGCTGGTTGAGATTTTTCGAGCTGCGCCCTCTGGTCATCCAGTCGACGAGCTTGAGAGGTGGCCACCAGATCAAAAAACTCCTCTTTCTGCAGTGAAGTCATGGAGGAAAAGACGACTGAGGAGAAATAAGAAAAAAAGAGCTTTGAAGGACAAATTACAGGACATGTTAAGTGGTCAGTGGTCAAGGAAAGACATGGAAACATGTAAGTCACACAGGTTTCAAAACATTCTTAAGTCACAGATAGTTTCATGTTATTTCATCTTGATCCACGAGTCAACATCACTACGTGGAAACAAATGCAGCGGCTGCGTCACTTTCATCGCTTGAACACTCTTGTTGACAGAGTACTCAAAGCGCTCCCACCTCTGTTGGCTGGTTTGGTGGTGTTGGGCTCAGAGTGGCACCGCCGCCTCCTCATCCCCCTCTCCAGCCTGAAGGAGCAGCGCTGGTCATTGAGCCGTCTCCCCTCCTGAAGGGTGCAGAGCAGCTCGTACAGGGCATCTGGGAAGTCAGGGGTTAAACGGTGAGCCTGAAAAAATGCAGGTAGGTGTCAGAAAAAGAAGGAGGGAGGAAGGAAAGGTTTTCTCAGTGAGACCACAGCCTGTTTGTTGGCACAGCAAAAGAATTTGCTCGACTCCTACGTACTGCCACACATGCTGTAACAAAATGATACATGCTGGTTTTCCACCACTGCTTTTCTTGTACAGTAAATGGCGGCTGGTTGATAAAGTCAAGAACATTACAAACAAATACTTTGTTCACTAAATGACCTGCTCTGTTACTGTACTGGTGCTGGTCTAGTTATTTGCCAAAGAAAAGTAACACAAACCTTTTTTGGATCCTGTTCTTGGTTTTTTGTTCCTTCAGGTTGTTGATCAGAGGAATCTGACCTCTTAAAGTCCGCTTGAGGGTAATTTTGTGAAAACTTTTTATCCTCTGTGTCACTGGGTTTCTCAGGTTTTTCATTATTCCTCATCCTCTGATGTGTCTCCCCCTCACTCTCACTTTGTCCATCATTCATGTCCTCAATTTCCTCTTGTTTACCAACTTGTTTGTCCTTTACATTCGCAACAACCTCTCCTGTCTGGTCGTCCTCTGTGTTGGTTTGTTTTTTTTCCAGGCTCTGCTCTTCTAAACACAATTTACTTGCTACGTCTTCTTTATTCTTGTTCTCTCCTGTATGTTCCTCTTCCTTTTTCAGAGCCGTCTCTCCACTGCAGCTCTGTGCGATGAAAACTGAACTATCCCCGGTACCTCTTTCAATAATACCCTCAGTTATGTCTCCCTCTTCGGTGATGACGAGACGCTCTATCAGCCCCTCTTCAGCCATTTCAACTTGAATCTCAGCGCAGTCCATTTATCCTGACGTCAAAACCCTTACAAGAACAAACAGGGGTTAGGTCAAAGACTTTGATGACCCCATTCTTAACACTTCTGAGAAAAATACTCAGCAAACAACACACATATCAACCCTGAAGTTACTTGAAATAGACACGAGGACTGCTATAGAGGAGCTGTGTGTTTCACTTGCAGAGAAACGTAGGCGAAACCAGTTTGACAGGTTTTAGGATCTTGGCTACATTATGTTTAAGTTGAAAATCCAACAGTTAAGTTGTATTGCTGTCAACTGTGTGACAACAAAGGTGTGTGATATGATCAGAGGAGATATCACCTTCTTGTTGCTGACTGATGACTTCTGTTGTATATTTTGCCAAAAGTTTCACTGTAATTCTTGTTGACAGATACAATCTTGTTATGCCACCAAAGGTACCTTTGTGTACCATACAGTAAATAAAAAATCCTTACCTTTATGTTTTAAACTTTATGTCTTCAAACCATCATCTCTTGAAGTTACCACAGATGGAGCACAGCATTTTTGGATTGTCAATATCTATATGAAGAAAAAAAGGCTAAAACAGTTTACATGTCGACATGACACGCTCTCACCAGTTCTGTCTGCCTTGCTACCTTCTCTCTCGTCTCCTCTCTTCCTGTTCCTCTTACCACAGCCCACCCCTATTTATTTGGCCCACATCTGACAAGTCATGCTATTGTGAAATATTACTGTCAAAAGCAGAAGACAGTTTATGCATTTGTTTAGTCTGTTAGTCTCAGTACCTATAGGTATGTTCCCATTCAAAGGTTACTCATTAATTAAGATAAACTTAAAGCTGTCAGAGCAGCTGTAAGCAGCTGCTGCCTTAACTGCTGCTCATTTGATTATGACAGACCCAACTGCAACATGTTGAAACAGGCAAACAGTTCTTCTGACTCTGTTGTGGTTTTGGCACACATCCTGTTGACTTGCTGCTAAAACGAGAAGTCGAGTCAGACAAGTGAAAGAAGTTGTCTGAGTGAGATTATCACGCTAAACCACAGAAATTAAAAAGCAGCTACTTTAATCTAAAGGTCTCTGTTGACTCTTGTAAATAGGATTAGCACTGTAGGATGCCACTATAGCACATAAACATTTTATTTAGTTAGATCTTATTTGTTAGTTTGTCCCTGACACACACACACACACACACACACACACACACACACACACACACACACACACACACACTTCTGTTTTCTAAAAATGCAAGGGTTGCACATGTTTTGTTGTTGTGGTTAGAATTTACCCAGCAGTGTTGGCCCATCTACCTCTGCTGCCCCAGAAAACCACTGCCTATCACATGCTGTAGTGCTTTTACATGGCTTGTAAATTTTCTTGTCAATCGCTAGGGGACCCTGCTTTCTGCGATGCCTCGGATCAGGCTGTGCAGTAAGCCTGTGAGCACAGTTGGGCAGCAGTCGTCGCCACTGTGCGTCGCTGAAAATGTTGCAGCAGCAGCCTCTGACTGGCAATGGGCCTGCCAACGGCCGGGGACTCGGCATGAGTGGCCACCCCGGGATGCATGCTCTTAACTCGGCCCATCAAGCTTCCCAGCATCGGTCCGACGGAGGGGACTCTGGCCTCGAGGGCACAGAAAACGGACATGAACCCCGCAGAGACATTGGTGATATACTGCAGCAAATAATGACCATCACCGATCAAAGTTTGGACGAGGCACAAGCAAAGTTAGTGATAAGCTTATTTTTTTAGGTTACTGACGCTGCAGTTGCTTTCTGGTTAGCCGCTTTCGACTCCGACTCGCAGTGGCAAAGTTTCCTGAACTTCCATCTATTGTTTAGGTTATTTAGCAAGTAGCTAACTAATTAGATAACGGTAGCTAACGAAAACAAAGTTGATTTTGTTGTAACATGTTCGTATCCATTTGCTGTTACGTTAGCGAAATCTTATTGTTTATTTGCTGTCATTTATAAACACGTATTTCTTATAGCAGCCTTAGTCTGAAACGTAGCATTTGCCATTGTTAGCTTGCTAGGCTGGGTTAACCAAGGCTAAGTAGCTACGGCTAAAATAGGAAGCTAACACGTTCAGCTAATGTAACTAACGTTAAACGTGTAAGCAGTATTTTAATGCGCGTCAAGACCTAATTGTATGGTAAACAAATTAGCATACGACCGGACTTGTGGCTACCGTTTACAGACAGCGTAACGTTACAAGTGAACAGCTAACGTTACCTCCTTAGCTCGTAGCTAGTCAAAAGCTAACGTTTGCTAATTTAGCCGTGGTAAAGGTAGTTGGTCAGTCACTTAATTTGTGTCTTTGTTTTGGTAAATTTGCATGTAGTCCCTCTGCCTCTGTTTACAGTTAGCATGTTATGCTAGCTACAAGTCACGCTCTTTTCATGTTTTCCACAGGAAACATGCGCTCAACTGTCACCGAATGAAACCTGCATTATTCAGCGTCCTGTGCGAGATAAAGGAAAAAACTGGTAACGTTATTTACAAGTGTTTCGGTGTTGTCAGCATTAGCCACCATGCATTTCATTTTAAACCCGCCTTGCTGAGTTTTGATATGCGGTGGATTATTGAATTACTGCAGCGGTATTGTGTTGACAGTGTGTCACCATAAGCCAATAACATCATAAACAAGTGTATACAAACATAACATCAATTTGACTCGCTTGTCACTAACTCAGTATGAATACGTGCAATGTCAAAAAAACTACAGGTAGATAAATACATTGGACAGCTATTATGTAAAAATGCTATTTGGTATGAAAATAGAGACAAATGACAGCAGCTGGGCAAACACACATACAATGCCTACAGGGCAGTACAATACATGTTACATGTTGCTGGTTAGATTGATAACTGTAGAGTACACGAGTCAAGGACAATTTACTCCTTGCAAGAGTTTATGTTTCAGAAAAATAACGAGCTGTGGGATATTTTCATAAATTTTCAAAATTTTAAACTATCATTTGATTTTATTCTATATTGCTCATAGCAAGCGGCTCTTTATAGACATACATGTAAAAACTGATTCACTCAAAGACTCTATTATAAGTTACGATGACATTTGCTTTCAGTCTTGTGAAATTGCCCTGCACTGTGCACTGTGCTCCAGAAGAATTACTTCTGATGTGAGTAATAAATAAATATTGAACAAAGTGATCACAAACTGCTAACAGTATAAGAGGGATGCACAAAACAATGTGATGGCACACAGAGTAATGACTTGTCAACCCCAGAACACAGTGCATCTTTGTTTCTATTGGCTGACTCTGCAAATTTGCAGGACAAAGTTAAACAAAAGTCAGCTTTGAACCATGAGTTGGACCAAAATAGGACAGGCGTCAGTTGAAGTAAATGACGGGTGGAAGATTCGCAGGATTGGAGTGTAATGTTACTGTACCTCATCACATTTACTTTCTCTGTTGGTATCCCACAAAAACAATATACAGTAACATTTATCTTGTTGACAGGCCTCTCAATGAGGAACGCCCAGGAGGAAGAGCCTCAGGATCCCCAGCTGGTGCGTTTGGACAACATGCTGCTGGCGGAGGGTGTGGCGGGGCCGGAGAAGGGTGGAGGGGCTGCTGCTGCTGTGTCTGCTGCCACCAGCTCAGGAGGGATGTCGCCTGACAGCTCGCTCGAGCACTCCGACTACAAAAGCAAGTTGAGCCAGATTCGCAGTATCTACCACACTGAGCTGGAGAAGTATGAGCAGGTACCGTGTCGCAACAGGAGACGAGCGCTGACATTGCCCGTACACGCTTGCCTGTACTAAAGCTGCTCGCCAGAAGCGTAATCCATTGGCATGTTAGGTCTAGAGTTCAGTCAGATTTCTTTGCCGGGGAATACACTTCTGTCCTTATGTTGCTGATCCACAAAAAAAAACGCCAAGTGTACACTCCATATCTCTGTATGAGAAGAGGCAATTTAAGATTATTTTAGCAATACATATTCCTTCCTCTACTAAAGCCCTATTGTGTCCTATTATTCAAAACACCATTCAAACGTGTTGTAAAATCCACCATTGTAAAGATACTCTTCTTATCAGCAACATACAAGAAATTATTTCTGCACCATGAAATAAAATCTAAAAAAGTGGCCTGTTCAACTTGCTGCACATGTGATACAAAAATCAACCCTCTGCATCAAAGTTGTCTGAATGCTGAATTTACCAGCAGGACATACAAGTAATGCAAATACCTGTTAGTAATGATGCTTTTACATGATCATACATGCTTACTAACGAAAACAGGAATATTCATAATGTTTTATTGTGATGTGAAATTTTCTTCTCTACAGAACTTTTTTTTTTTTTAATGACATGTCCTGAAATTCAAACCACATGAAATAATACACTTAGCAACATTGCTTTGCACATTTCTGTTCTTCACTGGCTGCCTGTCTCCCCTACACAGGCATGCACTGAGTTCACCACACATGTGATGAACTTGCTGAGGGAGCAGTCCCGTACACGGCCCGTGACTCCGAGGGAGATTGAGCGCATGGTGGCCATCATCCATCGCAAATTCAGCACGATCCAGACCCAGCTGAAGCAGAGTACTTGTGAGGCAGTCATGATCCTGAGGTCCCGTTTCCTTGATGCCAGGTAGGCATGTTGTTGTTTTCAAAAAGGAATACTGCACTTAGAGCTATATGAAAATCTTTGCCGTATCAAGTTCTCATACCTGTCGGCTTACAATGTGGCTCTAACACGTCACAAAGATTGCAGCCCTGCCTTGATTTAGAGGACAGTAGCTGTAATCAGCATAGGTTGTTAGCAGTTATAGTTTCCAATAGTGAATGAGTTTCAATGCAAAAATGAAATACTAATAAAACTGTCAAATGTGTCAAAATGTACAGAGGGTCATTTAAGAAAACACAATACATTTCCGAATTTGACAAATGAGAGTGAAAGTAATTGACCTGGGCTAATAGCAGTGATGTGCAGCACATTGCTATATTGATGCCCCTTGTTGAAATTGTTTAGAATACACATTCAGACATTACATGTAGGTTTGAAACTTTTTATACACGTTTCAAATTAGAACATAAACTAACTTTTGAGGAGCATATTTGACTAACGTAGTGGCCATTTAGACCTGTATGTGTGAGGCATGGCAATGGTAACTGTAACAAAAATGTAATTAATAAAGTACTTGTACTTTGTCATCAGGCTCAAAAGACGCAACTTCAGCAAGCAGGCCACAGAGGTCCTGAATGAGTATTTCTACTCCCACCTGTCTAACCCTTACCCCAGTGAAGAAGCCAAAGAGGAACTCGCCAAACAGTGTGGAATCACCATGTCTCAGGTAAACCACTGGCTGAACGTTAAGGATCAAGCAGCAATGGTAAAGTTGAGGGCTTTTTGACAAGATCTAAGGACGTTCAACGTTTCTAAAGCTGTGTAATTGAGTTTCAGTGTCATCGGACAAATAAAACTAGCTGGTCCTCTGTACTTCAACCTAAAGAAATAGCATTTTTAATTCGTCAGTAACATGATGCTTGGGGCCGTCCCCGAATAAGGATTTACATAGTTGAATCAGAATTGTTCAATCAAAAAGTTTTGCCTACAGTCAGCTGATAGTCAAATTACATGTGTGTCTGTGTGGCAGCGATATCGTGCGGGGGTGGTTACACAGTATCTCAGCTTTAATCTGGTGAAAAGCTAAAGAGCTGCAGTCTCAATTTATTAGTCAGTTTAACTTGTAACACTGTACATTTACAGCTAAAATGAGTTTGTTTAATAAAAATTTATTACTATTTTCTCTCTGCTTGCCTGCCATTCATTGGTACTGTGCCGAGTTTTGCGTGTGTGCCATGTGGCCGACAACTGCATGCAAGTCGCATTGCCTCGTGGGTCTATTTTCAAGTAGGATACTGTTTTAAAAACGATCAGAATGTTCCGTGAGTTGCGGACAACTCTGCACAACACTGGCTCCGTCTCTTCAGCACATATGACACATGTACACTAGGGCTGTACGATTAATTGCATTTGGGATATTATCGTGTTGTGATAAAACGAGATTTTCTAATCGCAAATGCTTCGATTACACTCACATGACACCCAGAGTAAAGCAGTCTGTAGACGCAGCATCAACTTCGCATGTTACGCTGACTTGTTGTTGTGTAGTAGCCTTAAGCTTGACAGAAGCTGACACTACAGAAACTTAAATGCCACACAGGGAATGAAAGTAGCACCCACCACCTGCGGGTAATGTGGTGGTGGGTGAAATGGTCGGGCCATCCACCGCTTTGATGGACAGGAAAATGCACAACAGAAAGACACGTGTAGTAAGGTAAGCATATTATGGTGATTGGTGCCTGCATCACACCCACACAGCCACCAGTCAGCTCAGGAAATATCTGTGAAACGTCGTTTCAAACCCAACGCACAAGTCCACAAAGAGGCCCAGTCTGTCCTGAGTTACAGCCAGTGCGCTGCTCACCAGCATTGGAGGCTGCGGGGGTGGGGAACTCATGTTGTCGGAGTATTACTAAGCTTGTCCATTAAACACGAGAGGTGTCACTTGGTTTTATTTTTGTTGGCCAACTTTTGAATTGAACCTTAAACTGTTTGCTTACTGGGATATAGAAAGATGAACTCCTAGGAGATTTGAAGTGAGATAAGGACACATTAATTGCTGTACGTTCTGTATTGAGTGCTTACTGCATAATACACTGTGGTGAGCTTAGTTATTCTTGTGGTCTGTAGGTAGTCTGACCTAATGATATTATATGATATTATTTAATGCCATGACTTGACTCAAATTATCTTTTGTCATTATTATTGTTATTACAAGAAATAAATTATTACAAGAAAGAAAAGTGTATTTTTAATCTATCTAATATTGTGTTGGTTGTACTATACAATGATTTACTACTTCTCTGTTTTGAATAATACGGAATCGCATATTAAATCGCAATTGCAATATTGGTTAAAAAAAATGTAGATTATTTTCCAAAATCATTCAGCCCTAATATACACAAGGGTTGGAGTTACAATTTTGCATATAGTAACGCACTTACCTACTTAAACCTACTTATTAAAAGCTTCTTTCTTTTCACATTTTTATTTACAACATTATATGTTGATATTGATTTTGTAATAGGCTGTATATTAACTTATTGGCAGAAAACTGGTAGTTCTGTCAGACGTGGAATGCCCTCATATCGCCAAAATGGTATGATCCTTGTTTCATAACACTGCTGCAAAGTTTTGACTGTGTGACAGTTGAATCAGGCTCCGCCCATGGAAGCACTGAATCTTCGACTATTTGGGGTTAGCTCTACTTCTATGTGTGTGTAAATCTGCCGCTTAGGGTTAAACTATTACTCTCCAATATGATGTAAATGTAAAACACTGTACACTGAGCTTTGTGTTGTTGGAATTGTTTCTGCCAGGTCTCAAACTGGTTTGGCAATAAGAGGATCCGTTATAAGAAAAACATTGGCAAGTTCCAAGAGGAGGCCAACCTTTATGCCATGAAGACAGCCTTGGGGGCCAGACAGGGCGATGATTCCCCGCATACTCCCAACTCTACAGGTACTAAGAGATGATAAAATTCACAGTGTGCACAACTTCTCTCCTTGAGGCAGTGAAATATATTGTTTTCTGCCTCACTTTGTCTCTGTCCCAGAACCTGTCAGGCTGTCTACCTTAACACAATGCATGACCTCAGGGCTTGGGAAACTGAAAATGTTCGGTGCTGTCAGGCATTGGCATTAGCACATATTAAACAAAGACAAAGCAGTCAAAACAGTAATGCCATTTTTGTTAAGACTTACTTTTTTACATGGTTGATGTTTTTCATTAACTTGCCTGTTCTGCTAGCCCCACCTTTCCTGACACAGCCTAGTTTGCCATTGACTTGCATTAGTGGGGGAGCTAATACATGAATCCCAATGTGACAGCTGGGGCAGTAAGATGCTGTACATGGGTCACAAAATGAGGTTTGACTTAACAGTGTATGGAATATTTTATCTCATATTTTTTTTCCTTGCTCTTCACATTCACAGTTAAATGCAATATAATACACACTACAGAATTCCATGATGCCATTAAAAGCATTTTCATAATATTCCACCCTAAACTGCTACAATAACACTGACAGTTTATAGGACAGTTAGTGTCTATATGTAAAACAGTTAAGTACTGAGGCTGCTCTGCTGTTTTTGTCTTTCTGTAGGGTCTGGATCCTTCTCTCTGTCCGGGTCAGCTGACCTGTTCCTCGGGGTTCCACCTGTGAACGGCGAACAGTCTGCTTATCAAATGGGCATGCAGGTACTTTATCCCACACCATTTCCGGTCTGACATAAACCTTCCTATTGCCGCAAATACCCACAGGAGTGCCAAATGTGTATAATCTAGGTCTGGGCGGTATATCAGAAACAAAACTAGACAATACCATTTATACCAATATAGTTTGATGAGTTAATGAATATGTTTCCGTAAAGTCCTGCCAGCGTTTGCTCCTCTCTCTGTCCCCCATCGTGCAGCCCCGCCCCTCCTTCTACGTCTGTGTGCAGCCTTCTACAAACAAACTCCCTAACAACATGGAGAGAGACTGAGGCCCCATCCACACTACTCCGTTTTAGTTTACAAAAGGAGAATTAAAACGAATACGATCCCAGTCCACACCAGCGTTTTAGCTGCTTTTTGGAGATGATACATTAAAACAACTGAAAACGCACATCTATTGGGTGTTCAGGTACACTGGGTATGCGCGTGCCAGTGTAAACATGGTCTATTCCGTAGTTACAGATGATTTGGCGAAAACAAATAAATACAAAGAGTCAGACCTGTTTTTTTTAAATTTTGCATGCACCAATAACGAGCTTGGACGGTTACTCAATATAACACGGGAGTTTGGCGTCGGAAAACAGACTGGGAGTCGTCGCAAAGTAAACGACAACATACACACTACAAGTGCAGGCAGATAAGTGTTATTTGCATGGTACAAAATATGTTAATAAAAATACCATGTCAAAAACCCAGTCAGTAGCATTGCGTTTCTGCTTTGCATGACTTATAAGATCCAATCAGAGAGCCGAACGTAATGTCCTCCATTTTGGCCCGCTCTCACTAAAACACCCTCCGGAGTTCTGAAACGCAAAACGGGGTCCGCAGCGTTTCCAAACTTCTCTGTTTTAGGTCTTCGTTTTCGCCGTTGTAGTCTGAACGGCAGGTGCAAACGTAGCAAAAGGTCTCAAAGGTCAATAGTGTGGATGGGGCCTCAGTGCCGGTGTCGACACTGCTGAAGCCCTGGCTTGTAAAGAGAAAAAAATGTTTCAGTCAGTGTTTTCCCCACCTACGCTTTATTTTGCCGGTCTACCCAGGTTAGCGACACATTGTAGGATTTATCAGAGAAACCCAGAGTTATTACGTTACAAGTCGTGACATGGTGGATTTGTTAGCTACCACGTAGGTTTTGTTTTGAAAGGCTACATGCCTCCTCAACATGCGGCGCAGCTGCTGCTGTGAACGGAATCGCGAGTGGAAAAGGTGAAAAGACAAGTTCTGTTTTTTTTCTGCAACTTTATACAACATAGCCTACTACTGATGGAGCAAATCACTAGAGCAGACATATCCTTCAGGGAGAGAGAGACAGAAGCGGGGCACACTGATGTGTTTGTAGAAGAGGTAACTTAAGATGGGTCTGTGAGTTTGAAGAGAACTAAAGGAGAAAGATTCAATAAGTGAGTGACACTTACGATGAAGAATGAAGTATAATTAAAACAGTGAAATAAGATACAAGCGAAGTTAGTACAAATAGTAAAAACATGGCCGCTAAAAACGACCCCCCTGGCCACTTAGGCAAAACAAACTACATCTTCAGTAAGGAACCATTGTGCTTGGGACTGGGAACCACAGACAGGCTGCTGAAGTTGGAAAGTATTCAGAGACAGACTTGCACATTGTTGATTTTGGTCTTTTCACTGGATTTGTTTACAATAAGAAACATTTTGAAATATTCTAGCCTTATTCTTAACAAAAAACAATAGATATTCCTTATTCCTTATTCCTCAGGATTTCAGTTTTACTTTAACAACTCCTATTGTAGATATTTTACATTTCTACCAACTAGGGCTGCAACTGAAGATGATTTTCATTAATGATTAATCACTTGGTCTAAAAAACATCAAAAAGATTTTTTTCTGGAGCTGAATGTGATGAACAGATGTCGTCTTTTGTCCAACCAGCAGACCAAACTCAAAGATATTCACTTAGCTATAATGTAAGAGAAGGTAAAGCGTGAAATCCTCACAGTTGAAAAGCTGCTTGAAAAAATGTATTTTAACGATTAATTAATTACTCAAATATACATTGATTTCCTTCCAGGCAGGCTTTGGTTTCAATGAAAAACAAAGTTTGTCAAAGTCAACATTATCATCCCATCTTAGTCCAGTTCTGATTAGGGAATCTTCAGAAAACGCAGAATTTAAAAATCAAATGTGGATTATTTATCTGAAATAAGTTTTAAGCCTTTTGGAATTTATTTTCACACGTTAACTGCCCAGAAAATATAAAATCTGTACAAAACAAATTGAGATTGTGTAGTTGGCAGTGATGTCGGCGGTTAAGGGGCTAAAAAAGAAAAGAAAAACAGCTGCTTTATGAATGGATCAACCCCAATCCTCACCCCAATCACCAAACATTTTCAGTAATACCTATCTTTACACTTAATTATCATCATTTTTAAATCTGTTTTTTCTTTCTTTTTTTCTGGCTTTTTAAACTTGTTTATCATTTTTCTTGTAACAGTCCCGTATTTTTTCCTTATACAAATTCTTAAATTTGCAAACACTTTCGCAGCACTTCAGTTCATGGTCCAAAGCATTCCACAGTTGAACTCCGTAAATAGACAAACACATCTGTTTTTGTGTAGTAATGCGTCATGAAAGGAGTTTTAAAATAATATTGCCTTCTATGTCCATCTTCCTCTGATACGAGAGTAAATAAATTTTGTAAAACCACAGGCAAAACTCTCTGCTTTACTTTCCACATAAAAATCAAAATCTTCAAATCAACCTAATCTTTAAATTTTAAAAGTCCAGAATTTTGGTGTGTTCTCTATAGCCTGTCTTGTTGATGATCCTTAATGCTTTTTTCTGTAACAAAAACAGAGGTTTTGTGTTACTATGGTATGTGTTACCCCAGACTTCTGTGCAGTATCCAAAATATGGGAGTATTAGGGAATTGTATAACATATGCAACGAAGAATAGTCTAAAACATCTTTAACGTTATACAAGACCCCAATACTTTTACAAACTTTACTCTTAATATAATCTATGTGAGCCTTCCAGTTCAATTTATCATCCAAAATAACACCTAAAAATTTTGTCTCATGAACTCTTTCAATATCAGTTCCTTCAATTGCTATTCTTACATTTTCATTCTTTTTGCGATTACCAAAAATCATGTATTTTGTTTTCTCCCAATTTAAACATAACTTATTTTTGTCAAACCATTCCTTAATTTTTACCATTTCTGAACTTATATTTTCTGTAATTTCTGACAGACTATTTCCAGAGCAAAAAAATATATCATCAGCAAACAACAAAACTGTAATACTTTAGACACATCACAGATGTCATTAATAAACAAAATAAAAAGTAATGGCCCTAAAACGGACCCTTGTGGAACTCCACATATTATATCTTTTAACTCAGATTTTTGACCATTAATTTGAACAAATTGCTGTCGATTGTTGAGATAACTTTTAAGCCATTGTTGAGCTGGACCCCTGATGCCATAGTTATATGATTTTGACAATAGCAGACTGTGATTTATGGTGTCGAATGCCTTGCTTAAGTCGATGAAGACCCCCACTGTGTATTGCTTACTCTCAGTTGCAGTTGTAATTTTTTCTATGAGTTCAATTAATGCTAAAGCTGTTGATCTTTTTGCTCTAAAGCCATATTGTTTTTTCAGTAATTAATTTATGTTTTTCTAAAAAGTATTTAGTTTTTTGAGCAAACCACTTTTCAAGGATTTTAGAAAACTGAGGGAGCAATGACACTGGTCTGTAATTGTTGAAGTGATGTGCATCTCCACTTTTAAAAAGTGGAACGACTTTAGCGACCTTCATCTTCTCAGGAAAGACACCCGAATGTATAGACAAATTACAAATAAAAGTCAATGGTTTCATAATACAGTCAATGGTCCTTTTTACAATGGTCATGTCAAGTCCGTCACTATCAGTAGATGTTTTATTTTCACATTTGCTAACAATAGACAGAATTTCATTTTCCTGAACCCACTCATCTGTGGCTAAAACCACAGATGATGTGCTGAAAAATAACTCAATGAGAGAAGTACAATGCAGACATAAGTGTTGCCCTCAGACACCTTTTTGTTGTTTTTCTTTCGATTTCTCAGGCTAACGGGAACTGGCAGGGTCGAAACTCGCCCCCATCTGGCACCTCGCCCCACAGCGACCACTCGGAAAACTCTGACTGATGCCCCTGCTCTCTGGAACAGTACGACAGCGACGGAAAGTTCGATGATGGAAAAGACAGAAAGAATGATATCACACTTCCACTTGGCTGCAGTTGTTTTTGTACGTCATTTATTTGGTTTTATTATTTTAAATGTACACTGTTTTTTTCCCCTTTTCTTACCACTCAGCGTTGGTCACTATTATGTTTGTATGGTTAGCTGAGTGCACAGAGGGTAGAGTGAAAGTGTGTGTGTGTGTCGGTCGTGTCGTGGTGCATGCAGGTGTGGTTTTATTATCGGATTTGTTTTCCGCTACTTTTGAGATGTTACTGAGGTGTGTTTGTGGTTGGGAAGGGGTGGGGGGTGGACTGCATTATCATTGTTTTTAGCACACTATATCATTATTATTAATATTATTGCTGTTTTATTATTAGTGCTACAGCTATTTTCATTTTAACAGCTCAGAAAGAGAGAATGCATTAAGTGAATGAGAGGGCAATAGAGAAAAATCCAAAGATTTTGTGTGTTTGTTTCTCTGTTTTGTTTGTTTGGTTTTTTTTTCTACCGGGCTTATGTGTCCCTGTACAATGAATGAGGCGTGCTTGAGTCCATATTAATGGTTTGAATGAGTGTATCAACAGTGCTGTCTTTTTTCTGTACAGTGAAACACCTGTATTCTCTCTACCTCTTTTACAATAAAGACTCTCTGTATTCACAACCAGGTGGTGATTGATCGAGATTTATGTAGAGTCAAGAGGTCATAATGAAAAAGCTTGAGGTATGTGTTGGTATTAAAGGGTTGGTTCACTCAACTCTCACCTTTTTAAATGTATCTGTGTAGCCATGCAAATAATGATGCAAAGAACCTTTTTATATTGAAGAGGAAAATACAATGCAAACTTCGGGCAGCATGTTATTGTTTTGTCAAGTGTATTGGTACAAGGTTGAATTAACTGGGGCAAACTGTCCAAAAGACTCAGGTTAACCAAATGTCAGTTTTGGTTACATAATTATCCGAAAATGTATTTATGGAATGTGTACCACTTAATTACAATGCCATGCATAATTAATCTTGTTGCCCTGTCAGATGGAGGCTCTCAAAATCTAATAATTTTAACATGAATTTTGTAACTGGAAATGTGCTTATTGCTTAATTTATTTACTTTTTAGTTTATTTGAAGTGATTAACAGGAAAAAAACGACCAGCCTCAAAGGCATATTTTCATTTATTATCTAAAATACATAAACATAGTAAAGATGCACAACGTGACAGTAGGCCTATGGCCTTGTTGCAAACTTGATAAGCAGAGAAAAGAAGTTACCACAATCGAAGGAGATTAGAAGAAAAATAGCCTAATTAGTTTGTTTCTTTGCTTCACATGTTATTTTCTTACATAGTGGGGCTGCAAACTTTTAATAAATAGTTTGTCACCGAAAAATTATTCTCCTTTTCTTTAAATTAACCCGAAGGTTATGCTGAGATGGTTATTGCTTTAAACCAGTTGTTTAGATTTCGAAACAAAAGCTTTCACGTGTGCGTCTCCACTGTCACTCAGCTTTCCCACGGTCGCCACGCAACATCAAAGTCTTTCTACAAGCAAATGTCGAACAACTGTGGCGCTAAACGGCGCGCCAGCACGAGACCCAAGGCACCCAAATGGCACGCGTGGTCTATTGCCACGTAGAGGTGTGAATGCAAAATGTTTAACCACTGTTGCACCTTCATCCTGCGGATTGACTAACAAATGCAAAGGTGTCGAGTGTGACTAGCAACGTGTAAATGAGCGCACTTAATAGAAGGGAGTGAGGAGAAATAAAGACACAAAGACGTGTTAAGCAGAAAAATGACAACTCAAAAAGTGATGTAGGTAAGTCATGTCTAATAAAGGATTTTACCAAAGCTATCATTTCTTAATTTGGCATCAGACATTTCATTATGGACGAAAGATGTCGCGGGTTTTGGAGCAAAAATTGTCCTGCAGCACAGATGGACAGACGTGCCAACTCATTCAGTGACTCGCACCTCCATTGGTACATGCCACACATACGGTTTATGCTCTGTCAGTGGCGCAGCTGCACAAACTTTTCTGCATCTCAAGTATCTTCATTGTCTCATTCCATAACATGGGCTAATGATAACGCACGAGTGTAAAACATGGTACTCATACTCACAATTTAGAGCCGGATATAATAAAAATATCCTTGGGAAACAAAAAATATTATGATTATACATATTTGAAACGTGTCCTAATGTAGTCTCAATGTTAAGATTTGTGAATTGATTGTTTTCCACTGTTGTGTATTATTTTGTAATGCAAAAAGCAACGCTCAGATTCTCATTTAAATCACTGGCATGTCGGTTAACTGTAAGGCAATGTGAACAGGTAACGACCGCTGATTTCATCTCCTAGAAAGCAAATCTTAAATTACATTTTTTATATTGAAAGGTAAAATCTCAAATTCTGTTGGACTTTTTTCGTGTTCTTTTATGCATGTCAGGTTATTTTCTTTTGTCGTGTTTAAGTAGGCCTATACGCTGGTTTGTTGCAAGATGGTGAGATCCAATTAAATTTACGTTGGGATCGAGCGTACGAGGGGAGGGCCGCTGCTGTGGGTATAGGGTGGGATTGTAGGAGGAGTCTGCGGGACTGTTCTGGGACGAGGTAAAAGAAGCAGCCTGAGACAAGAGCATCATTACCTGATCAGTTTCGGACTGTGAAGGAGCCTCTGACCTGTTGCCAGTAGATAAGGACAGATCACATTGGACCACTGACTACAATGAAACTGTTAAAGGAAACAGAGGATGCAACAAACGAACGAAAGGTAAAATAAGCCTTAAAAGATGTGTTATAAATACTTTTATGTAGACTTTTAATTAAAACTGCTATTGATGGTCACACTTAGATTTTAAGGTGGTTGAAATAATCTGTTTAGCTAAATTAGCGTTTTACTGTTGTGAATACATGACTGACTTCAAACAAAGAATCCTACAGAAATGTCCAAGAAACCATTGACCTTACAACTTTTATATAAAAGGAAATTGAATCACCCACGACTGCATTTTTTCCTCTTCTAGTTCATAAAATCCCAGGTGGAGAAACGTCGAAGGGAAAGGATGAACCGCAGTATGGAGCAACTAAGGACCATGTTGCTTCAGGAGCCAAAACAATTGGTAAAAAAACGTATTGAGATAATATGTCTTACATCTTTGTTTAAAAATGTATTTATCTATATTAATATATATAGCACTAACAATAATGTCTTATCTTAAGCACCAAATATTAAATGATATATATATATAAAATGCCTATGAGAACCCAAAATCAAGAAATCCTGGCATGTTTGTACATTCACAATTACACATAGAAATGTTTAGGTAAACAAAACAGGTTAAAAAATCATGTCACTGCATTGAGAAAGCTATATTTTAGGGGGTGTGTGATGTTACCATTCAGGCCTCTTAATAACATATTGATATTTTCATGCAGGATGCGACTCCGCGCAGAGTGGAGAAAGCTGAGATACTCGAGCACACAGTCCTCTTCCTAAAGACCACTGCCAAAGGAGATAACAGGAGAGCTGGGGGTGGTGGAGGCCAGAAACACTCCTTCCAAGACGGCATCTCCACCTGCCTGCAGAGAGCAGCTCACTTCCTGGGACCTGAAGGGAAAGGCCTGTGGCTTGGATCAGCACTGGATGCATCTTTTGCCGCTCGCCTTTCCTGTTCAGACTCTGATCCTGCAGGTGTTCGAAGAAGAACTGAAGCTGGTTCCTCCAGCTCTCTGCCACACACAAAGTCCATTCTGCGGCTGCTGAGGCAGAAGTCCAAGCACAGTTTTGCTCATCCGTATCAACTTCCAGTCCAGCAGGAGTGTCCCAGAATGCCACAACAGGTCAAGAGACAAAATCAGCTTGAGATCAGGGTGGAGACACAGCCGAGCAAACAGAGCCCGTCCCAGAACTTCCCGGTCAGCCAGAGCTTGTGGAGGCCCTGGCCTTGATCACCAGAGAGCAACCTTAGAAACTGAACATTTAATGACTCTAACAACTGATCAATATTTACTAGTGCCAAATGTACTGTTCCTTATAGTCGTGCGACCTCTGGTCTTCTTATTATTCATAATGGTGTTGGTATTCAGCCACAACCTCAAGGCCTGTAAATAATGTAAAAACCTAATTTGTACATGTGCTGTATGTATGATAGTGTTGATTCACTACTCTTGTTTAATGCTGTTGAATGAGCGCAGTCAGTGGGGCAGCCATTTATTCTGCCAACAGGCAAAGGGACTCTCCCAGACATGAGCCGGATCATGTGGCTGAGCCGAGCTGTCCAGCTGGGGCCGCTGCTGTGCTGAACAGCGAATTTAGAGGTGAGTATGGTGAAGATGAAGAGTTTCTCTCCCCCTTCATATACTGCTAAAACCCGTCTGCTGTCATGATTCAAGAGTGTAATACTGAAGTGGATAATGATTGAGTGTCCATCCATCACATTTGCAGGTGTGGCACCTCAGGGTTTCGAGACTGGGAGAGCCCCATGTAGCTCATTACATTCATCTGTGGCAGGATGTCTGTGGCTCTGTGTTCACCATAACTTGTACTCTCTTTAAATATATATCTCATCTATTTTGCACACTAATTTATTCTGGATGTCTCCCTATGGTGAGCGGTATTCTTTTTTATAACAAAAAATAAAAACATTTCTTAAAATGAAAAAGCATGGTGTCAAAGTATTGTTTGTAATTAGATGCAAGATGCAGGGATTTTGTTTGCACTGAGGTTGACAGGTCTTTTTAGTTTGAGTCTGAGGTGTGAAGCAGATGGCGTCCTGCAGAGCGACATCCTCTGGGTGAAGTCTGGCCATGAGGTGAAAGAGTTCAGAAGGATTTCTCACTTCAAAGACATCAAAGATTGTCCTGCACACACATTATGCACTCTGCTTGAATGCCTTTTGGATTAAGCCAAGAGTAAAAAAGATATAATATAGCTTGGAGCAGTCTGTACTAAAGATTTACCACAAAAAATGTAAGAAATAACATAAAATAAAATAAAAAGTGAATTAACAATCCAGAGTTAGATGCAGAAAATAGCCCTGTGTGTTTCCACCCACCTACGGTATTCTTAAAGAAATCTGACTGAATGTTTGTTGCTAAAAAGAGAATTCTTTGTTTCTTATATAATTACATACTGTAATTATAATACATTGTCTGTGTAGCCTACCTTATCTGTACACCATCATCCAGGTTATACAGTCTTAGTAAACCAATGACTACAGTCAAAATAACTTTTCTTTATCATACTCTCTACCTGGTAGGATTAAGTTGAATGGTCTGAAATCCCTCCCAGCTCATGTCCACGTTTGTTTTCATTGTAGTTAGTATTCATTCTCTCACCTACATCGCCCCCCAGCTGCTCTTGTTTTCTGCGCGTGTCCGGTGTCACTTTGCAGGAAACAAAACGTGTCTTAACACCTCCTGCAGTTCTTTGAAGTTCAGTCACACTCACAGGACATTTGTCCTTCACCTGTCATAGCTGTCTGATTAGTCATTTTTTACCTGAATTTTTTGTCCCCTAAAAAATGTGCATCGCTATTTTGATTGTTTGAAACCCACATAAAAACATATTGAGCAAGAAATGAATGTCCGGTTCGCAGCCCAGCATTCATGCTGAATGATGTTTTGGTCTATCATTAGGCCCTGCAGTCGAATAAATTAATTATGAAAAATCAAGAACGGAGTCACGTTTAATTATGCAAGAGTTAGTCTGCTTTTTGGGCTGAAATTAAATTAAACAGAGGTGGTTATAGGCTACTGTAAATTCTATTGGCTTGTTCAGTAAAATATTGTCTTGCTTGCCAAATGATACTATTAAAATGTAAGTTTTTAATATTTCTTAATTTGTTGTCCACAAACCGCAATTCCTTTAGTCCTACCTTTCACAGCACTGGATGACACTAGTGTGAGGCAGCATGGGAGACACTTTTCTGGCTCTTTCTCATGGGAAAACGAGAGCGAATTCGGCGCCGATTTGCACGTTTATTATCTGTTAGAATTAGTGCACCATTTAAAGAAGTGTGTGGAGGACTGTCGGCCCGCAGGTTCCCACACACACACACTCGTCCCTCAAATGCAAATGACGCACCACGCCTGCCTGCCACATCAGTTTGATTCCTTTACACGTGTCCCTTTGTTGAGGTCATTAGGTTTGTGGTTCTGCCTCAGTTTCACTTAGGAGCCCTGCCGCAGTTTTCCTGACAAAATGCATTATACCTAATTTGCTGTTGATATTCACCTTATAAAACACGAGCTTGTAATCCTCTTGAAGATATAATACCAACTGAACGTCGTGGTTTCTTGTGGACACAGATTGCTACTATTTCATTCCTCCGCCAAGTTAAATTTAATACATTAATTGTCACCCAGGTGATAAATTGAACTAAATTAGCAGGTTACAGACCACCAGAGAATCACTGCTGTCTTAAATTGTGACTTTGTGACTTTATGTACTGGATTATCCACGTGATTCATCTTATTGATATTTAAAGTGCATGTAAATCACGTCTTTCTAAATGAAGGCATAGGCACGTGCCAAAAACATTATGTCTGAGGGGATCTCACATGATGCAAACTCATCTTAATTAAGCAGCCTCTGGTAATAAAAAAATAACTTTTCTGAAGGATTATTTTCCATCTATCTGGAAGGAACTAACTAGTGACACTTCCTCTACTGTGTACAAATATTTCATAATACTTGTGTTTTGTAATGAATTCGGTCATTGTTATGTTTTCCGGCTGGCGCCTGTTGGTAGGTGTGAAGTGGTCGCGTGCTGTTAGAGGTGCTGCGCGTGTCTGTCTCAAAGCCCTGAGTGAATTTAAGAGTTTAGAAGGTTAAATAACAAGGAGAGGCGGTTTGTCCCCGCAGTCAAGAATGCATCTATAGTAAGCATTTACTGAAAAATTATAATGAACCTCTAAAATCAACAGCAAAAGGTCATCATAAGATAACCAGAGCGCCTAAAATGTTATTTTCCCTTTAATATATGCACTAATAACGCCTGGAAATAACTCTCTGACAAAAGGCAGTGGTTGAAACTAATTTACTCAAGAACTGTATTCAGTAACATTTGAGGTACTTGGACTTTACTTGAATATCTGTTTTCGTCATTTATACATACTACTTTACTACATTTCAGAGGGGGGGTGTCGTACTTTTCACTTCATTACACTTATTTGACAGATCAGTCATTAATTGCTTTACAGATTTAGATTTTGCATTGCAAAAATAAATACATGATAAGTTTATAAAACCAGTGTTTCTCACTCCTTTGGCATGTGACCCCCCAAAAAAGTGTGTGGTTGTGGCCCTCTGTCAGGCTATGAGCAGTTCCGCAAAAGAGTGATTCACCCTCTAAATTTCTCATGTGGTTTCATTTATTAAATAACTGAGGCCCCACAAAGTCAGATGATCAACCACTGAAAAAAATAAAGATTAGAGGAAAGTTAAAAATACTATCAATTATTTATAGCAGAACGTAGTTTGTTTTTTCCTCTCCCATGGTTGGTTGACTAATCATCTCATGTCTCTCAAATTTATTCAGACTACTTAAGTATATCATTTTGAATACATGACCGTTACTTGTAATGGAGTATTTCAAGTTTTTGTAATAATTATTTTACTTAAAAAAGGATCTGAATACTTGGTTACATGAAAATAATATTAAAATGCTGGGGGAGGAAATTGTCACATGTTCTTCAAACCAAATTAAAATAAATGGCCTTTAGTCGATGCACATTGTCCTTTTGACACAACAACATGCAGACAAATACTGGAGAAGTGTGACAGTGGGAAAACGTTCCCCAGCTCTTCCTCGTCATCATGGGAAGGTGGAACCATAAGTCTTCATTCTCACTTTATTACCTGTTAAAATCGATACTTTATTTATAAAGTGTGCTTGGAGAAGAGGTGACTCTCAGGTTCCCACAATCACAATGGAACTCAGAAGTTACAGGGTGTGACAACAGAGTCAAAAATGTTTTGTTTTAGTATTATAACAACATACATTCATTGGAAGAGCCGCCGTAAAAGGATAGACTGAGAACTACAGTAGGCTATAATTTGACAAAAGGTAATGTTCAACTTGAAAATATAAAGTAAAAGAGAATTCTGGGTGGATTGTCGAATAATTCTTAACTGATTTATTTAGTTTTGTTTACTAAGTGTGGGAGACTGTCCAGAACGACAAACATTCATTCTGGCAAATGTGACAGTATCCCCTACAACTCTCTCTCGTGGGAAAACTGGACAGGGATCTCTATTGACACTCTGTTACCTGTTAGAATCGATACATCATTAAAAAGAGTGTCTGGGGGATGAGTGGTTTTCAGGTTCCCACGCGCTGCTTCTCAGAATGTCATCATGAAATGTGCTGCCATTTGGTTTTAATCTCACAGCCATTTGCCATTTTACGCACAACACATAGATGCTACTGCAGCAGACTTCGCAGGTTGTTTGTAGATTAAGAAACTTATTTTGAATAGAATAACATATTTTCAACTTCGAACTGTATTTTTGACTTGGTTTTGTTTTGCCCCCAGACCCGAAGAGACAAAACTTGAGAGAGCTGCGCATAAAAGAGTGGGTTTTACGCACGCCTTAATAGTTTCCCTTGTTGCAGATTTTATAGTATTTTTGCAGGTCCTCAATCATCATTAAGTCTCAGAATGAGCACTTATTTAATATGTTTTCTATTTCAGCTGATTTTCTGGACTCCACACTGCTTCATTATGGCAGTGTGGGCCTGAGAACATGTCTCGTTTTGCCGTGCATTATAATGGCGTGAGAAGTCACCCACAGTAATTTGTCTGGGCTTCACGCTGCTTTGGCGGATGTTTGTTGCTTCCCCTCAGTAGGTATGTAAATAAGCGTCGCACGAGCTGGCGACACCTTTCACAGGCGCGTGCAGCTCACACTTGGCTGGGCAGCTGCACGTGCCCACAGATCAGTGAAGGTTCTATTAGTGAGTCGCTCAGTCTGCATTTCTCTTCAGATACACAAAATGTGTTAAAATTAGACGATTAAGAAAAAGCGGGGTAGAAAATAAAATACAATAAAAATATTTTTAATTTCTAACTTTATTACGGTGTTTTAACAATTGCCTACACTTTCCCACTGACATGACCAACTCTTAACTTTTAAACTGGTGGAAAAAAGAGTCACAACAAAGTAGGCGTTCACTTGTAATGCTGACTATTTTGTTGGACAGGAACGACACCGTGTAAGTAGTTCAGTAGTTTCAACATGGAGTAAAAAAAACTGGAGTAAAGAAACTCTTTGACCAGAGTTTGTGGGAGGAGACTAAATTTACGCCCACACACGACATAAAAGCCCTCGCTGAAGACAGTGTGGTCACATTCAGCTTTGATCGAAAGACAAACTGCTGTTACATTTGGATTTTTCTTGGAATACAGTCATGAAATTGTTTCAGGATTCAGAGGACGCAAAGACCAAAAGAAAGGTTGGCTACTTGCATAATTTATGCTTTCATGGAATATTACAACTTTGTAGCTCATCATAGCCTATTTTTAGTCTCTCCTGAGATGCACAGGACTCCTTATGTAGGACAAAAGCATGCATTTTAAAATGTCACCTCTCAGTCTCATTTCATTAATTTATTTGATTATCTTGTTTCTGTCTCCTAGAGTCTCAAACCTCAGGTTGAGAGACGTCGGAGAGAGAGAATGAACCGCAGCCTGGAAAGCCTGAAGACTCTGCTGCAGCCACAGGTAAAGGTGACATATCTCTGGTGGTCAGTTTGTTCATCAAGATTAAAGGCCTTTTAGTAGGGGGTTCTGAGAAACTGTTTATTAACTCTCTGTTTCTGTCTTAGGAAGCGAATCAGCGCAGAGTGGAGAAAGCTGAGATACTCGAGCACACAGTCCTCTTCCTAAAGAACACTGCCAAAGGAGAGAACAGGAGTGCTGGGGGTGGTGGAGGCCAGAAACACTCCTTCCAAGACGGCATCTCCACCTGCCTGCAGAGAGCAGCTCACTTCCTGGGACCTGAAGGGAAAGGCCTGTGGCTTGGATCAGCACTGGATGCATCTTTTGCCGCTCGCCTTTCCTGTTCAGACTCTGATCCTGCAGGTGTTCGAAGGAGAACTGAAGCTGGTTCCTCCAGCTCTCTGCCACACACAAAGTCCATTCTGCGGCTGGTGAGGCAGAAGTCCAAGCACAGTTTTGCTCATCCGTATCAACTTCCTGTCCAGCAGGAGTGTCCCAGAATGCCACAACAGGTTAAGAGACAAAATCAGCTTGAGATCAGGGTTGGAGACACGGCCGAGCAAACAGAGCTCGTCCCAGAACTTCCCGGTCAGCCAGAGTTTGTGGAGGCCCTGGCCTTGATCACCAGAGAGCAACCTTAGAAACTGAACATTTAATGACTCTAACAACTGATCAATATTTACTAGTGCCAAATGTACTGTTCCTTATAGTCGTGCGACCTCTGGTCTTCTTCTTATTCATAACAGTGTTGGTATTCAGCCACAACCTCAAGGCCTGTAAATAATGTAAAAAAACCTAATTTGTACATGTGCTGTATGTATGATAGTGTTGATTCACTACTCTTGTTTAATGCTGTTGAATGAGCGCAGTCAGTGGGGCAGCCATTTATTCTGCCAACAGGCAAAGGGACTCTCCCAGACATGAGCCGGATCATGTGGCAGAGCCGAGCTGTCCAGCTGGGACCGCTGCTGTGCTGAACAGTGAATTTAGAGGTGAGTATGGTGAAGATGAAGAGTTTCTTTCCCCTTCATATACTGCTAAAACCTGTCTGCTGTCATGATTCAAGAGTGTAATACTGAAGTGGATAATGATTGAGTGTCCGTCCATCACATTTGCAGGTGTGGCACCTCAGGGTTTCGAGACTGGGAGAGCCCCATGTAGCTCATTACATTCATCTGTGGCAGGATGTCTGTGGCTCTGTGTTCACCATAACTTGTACTCTCTTTAAATATATATCTCATCTATTTTGCACACTAATTTATTCTGGATGTCTCCCTATGGTGAGCGGTACTTTTTATAAAAAAATAAATAAAAACATTTCTTAAAATTAAAAAACATGGTGTCAAAGTATTGTTTGTAATTAGATGCAAGATGCAGGCCTTTTGTTTGCACTGAGGTTGACAGGTCTTTTTAGTTTGAGTCTGAGGTGTGAAGCGTGGCGTCCTGCAGAGCGACATCCTCCGGGTGAAGTCTGGCCATGAGGTGAAAGAGTTCAGAAGGATTTCTCACTTCAAAGACATCAAAGATTGTCCTGCACACACATTATGCTTGAATGCCTTTTAGATTAAGCCAAGAGTAAAAAAGATATAATATAGCTTGGAGCAGTCTGTACTAAAGATTTACCATAAAAAATGTAAGAAATAACATAAAATAAAATAAAAGTTAAAATAAGAAATTAACAATCCAGAGTTAGATGCAGAAAATAGCCCTGTGTGTTTCCACCCACCTACTGTATTCTTAAAGAAATCTGACTGAATGTTTGTTCCTAAAAGAGAATTCTTTGTTTCCTATATAACAACATACTGTAATTATAACATTGTCTGTGTAGCTGAAGAGTTCCGGTTAAACTTAGTCGGAATGATACAGCACTAAATTTGACTGCTTTTCCAACAATGAGTTGCCAACTTTATCTGTAGCCTACACCGGTATCTGTGTTACCGGTACACAGTGTTAAGTTTATTTTATTAGGCCAGTGACTACAGTCAAAATAAATTTTCTACTCTCTACCTGGTAGGATTAAGTTGAATGGTCTGAAATCCCTCCCAGCTCATGTCCACGTTTGTTTTCATTGTAGTTAGTATTCATTCTCTCACCTACATCGCCCCCCAGCTGCTCTTGTTTTCTGCGCGTGTCCGGTGTCACTTTGCAGGAAACAAAACGTGTCTTAACACCTCCTGCAGTTCTTTGAAGTTCAGTCACACTCACAGGACATTTGTCCTTCACCTGTCGGATTAGTGATTTCTTTTTTCCTGAAAAAAACAACAATATTTTGATTGTTTGAAACCGACATCACAACATATTTAACACTAAATCCTATGTAGCCTATGTCCGGTTCCTAGACCAGCATTCATGCTGAGTAATTTTTTGGTCTATCCTTAGGCCCTGCAGTCGAATAACTTAGTTATGAAAAATCAAGAATGCAAGAGTTAGTCTGCTTTTTGGGCTGAAATGAAATACAGAGGTCGATAGACCATAAGTTCTATTGGCTTGTTTAGTAGAACATTGTCTTGTTTAACAAAGGCCTTTCCTTTAGTCCTACTTTTTACATAGCTCTTTTGTAGACACTAGCGTGAGGCAGCATGGGAGACACTTTTCTGGCTCTTTCTCATGGGAAAACGAGAGCGAATTCGGCGCCGATTTGCACGTTTATTATCTGTTAGAATTAGTGCATCATTTAAAGAAGTGTGTGGAGGACTGTCGGCCCGCAGGTTCCCACACACACACACACACACACACACACACTCGTCCCTCAAATGCAAATGACGCACCACGCCTGCCTGCCACATCAGTTTGATTCCTTTACACGTGTCCCTTTGTTGAGGTCATTAGGTTTGTGGTTCTGCCTCAGTTTCACTTAGGAGCCCTGCCGCAGTTTTCCTGACAAAATGCATTATACCTAATTTGCTGTTGATATTCACCTTATAAAACACGAGCTTGTAATCATCTTGAAGATATCATACCAACTGAACGTCGTGGTTTCTTGTGGACACAGATTGCTACTATTTCATTCCTCCGCCAAGTTAATTTTAATACATTAATTGTCACCCAGGTGATAAATAGTTGAACTAAATTAGCAGGTAACAGACCACCAGAGAATCACTGCTGTCTTAAATTGTGACTTTGACTTGTGACTTTATGTACTGGATTATCCACGTGATTCATCTCATTGATATTTAAAGTGCATGTAAATCACGTCTTTCTAAATGAAGGCATAGGCGCGTGCCAAAAACTTTATGTCTGAGGGGATCTCACATGATGCAAACTCATCTTAATTAAGCAGCCTCTGGTAATAAAAAAATTAACTTTTCTGAAGGATTATTTTCCATCTATCTGGAATGAACTAACTAGTGACACTTCCTCTACTGTGTACAAATATTTCATAATACTTGAAGTCCGTTGCAAATTGTGTTTTGTAATGAATTCGGTCATTGTTATGCGTTTTCCGGCTGGCGCCTGTTGGTAGGTGAAGTGGTCGCGTGCTGAGAGGTGCTGCATGTGTCTGTTTCAAAGCCCTTAATGAATTTCAGAGTTTAGAAGGTTAAATAACAAAGAGAGGCGGTTTGTTCCCGCAGTCAATGTGTAGAATACTTCTAAGATAGTAACCATTTACTGAAACTGATAATTAATCTCTAAAATGAACAGCAAAAAGTCACCATAAGATAACCAGAGCGCCTAAAATGTTGTTTTCCTTTTAATATGTGCACTAACAATGGCTCGAAAGAACTTACTGACAAAAGGCAGTGCTTGAAACTAATTTACTCAAGAACTGTATTCAGTAACATTTGAGGTAGGCTACTTGAACTTTACTTGAATAAAAGAGGTGTACTTTTTACTCCATTACACTTAGCCTATTTGACAGATCAGTCACTAATTACTTTACAGACTGAGTTTTTGCATTGCAAAAATCAATACATGATAAGTTTATAAAACCAGTATTTCTCACTCCTTTGGCACGTGACCCCCCCAAAACAATGTGTGGATTGTGGCTCTAGCGCTGCAGGCTGTTAGTAGTTCTATGCATGAGTGATTCCCACTCTAAATTTCTCAGATGAATTAATTTAATAAATAACAGTTTGTGGTCCAACGAAGTCAAATCAACCACTTAAAAAAAGGATAAAAGAAAAGTGCAAAAGATATCATATACGTTTTTGTAGTTTGTTCAACTCTCAATTTTATTCCCGAGTACTTTTATTTAAGTATAATATTTTGAATGCAAGGCCTTTACTTGTAATGGAGTATTTTAAGTTGTTTTTATTTTTACTGAAAAATGATCGGAATACTTCTTGCACTACATGACAGCGATGTCACGATGCTGTGGTGGAGGGAATTTGACACATGTTCTTCAAATCAAATTCAAATAAATGGCCTTTAGTCGATGCACATTTGCCATCTGACACAACGACATGCAGACAAATGTTGGAGAAGTGTGACAGTGGGAGAACGTTCCCCAGCTCGTTCTCATCATCATGGGAACGTGGAGCAGGAGGCTTCATTCTCACTTTATTACCTGTTAAAACCGATACTTCATTTATAAAGTGTGCTTGGAGAAGAGGCGACTCGTCAGGTTCCCACAGTCACAATGGAACTCAGAATTAGCATTACAGGTTGTGACAAGAGAGTCAAAAATGTTTTGTTTTAGTAGTAATAACAACACACATTGATTGGAAGAGCCGCGTGTAAAAAGATCTGCGGTCCGCAGTTGTCCCTTGAGAACTACAGTGTATATTACATTTATCTGACGCTTTTATCCAAAACGACTAACAATTGCTATTTATGTCAGAGGTCGCACACCTCTGGAGCTATGAGGGGTTAGGTGTCTTGCTCAGGGATACAATGGTGGATGGGTCACAGTGGGGGATTGAACCTGGTTCTCTTACACCAAAGGCATGTATCTCATCCATTGCGCCATCAACACCCTTTTTTTGACAAAATGTACGGTACAACTTGAAAATATATAGTAAAAGAGAAATTTGGGTAAAATCCAACAACTGACACAACATCTTGATTCGATTTTATTAAGTATGGGAGACTATCCACGAGGACAAACATTCAGTAATTTTGGCAAATGTGGCAGTATCCCTCTCAGCTCTCTCTCTCTCTCGTGGGAAAACTGGACAGGGATCTCTATTGACACTCTGTTACCTGTTAGTATCGATGCATCATTAAAAAGAGTGTCTGGGGGATGGATGGCTTTTGGGTTCCCACGTGCTGCTTCTCAGAATGCCATCATGAAATGTGCTGCCATTTGGTTTTAATCTCACAGCCATTTGTTGGAGCGGTATTTGCCATTTTACGCGCAACACATTGATGCTATTGCAGCAGACGTTGCAGGTTGTTTGTAGATTAAGAAACATATTTTGAATAGAATAACATATATTCAACTTCGAACTGTATTGTTTGACTTGGTTTTGTATTACCCCCAGACCCGAAGAGACAAAACTTGAGAGAGCTGCGCATAAAAGAGTGGGTTTTACGCACGCCTTAATAGTTTCCCTTCTTGCAGATTTTATACTATTTATGCAGGACCTCAGTCATCAGTAAGTCACTGAATGAACACTTGTTCAAAATGTTTTCTATTTCAGCTGATTTTCTGGACTCCACACTGCTTCATTATGGCAGTGTGGGCCTGAGAACATGTCTCGTTTTGCCGTGCATTATAATGGCGTGAGAAGTCACCCACAGTAATTTGTCTGGGCTTCACGCTGGTCTGGCGGATGTTTGTTGCTTCCCCTCAGTAGGAATGTAAATAAGCGTCGCACGAGCTGGCGACACCTTTCACAGGCGCGTGCAGCTCACACTTGGCTGGGCAGCTGCACGTGCCCACAGATCAGTGAAGGTTCTATTAGTGAGTCGTTCAGTCTGCATTTCTCTTCAGATACACAAGATGTGTTAAAAAATAGACGATTAAGAAAAAGCGGGAATAGAAAATAAATTAAATTATTTTTAATTTCTAACTTTATTACGGTGTTTTAACAATTGCCTACACTTTCCCACTGACATGACCAACTCCTAACTTTTAGGTGATAAAAAGAGTCACAACAAAGTAGGCGTTCACTTGTAATACTGACTATTTTTCTGACTTTAACGTCTTGGTAAAAGTAGTTTAGTAGTTTCAACATGGAGTAAAAGCTGGAGTAAAGGAAGTTTATGGTCAGAGGTTGTGGGAGGAGACTAAATTTACGCCCACATATGGCATAAAAGCCCTCACTGAAGACAGTGTGGTCACATTCAGCTTTGGTCGAAAGACAAACAGAGCTGCTGTTACATCTGGATTTTTCTTGGAATACAATCATGAAATTGTTTCAGGATTTAGAGGACGCAAAGGCCAAAAGAAAGGTAAGCTACAGCTTTATAGCTCACCATATTTTCGTAATGCCTCTCCTGAGATGCACACGACTCCTTATGTAGGACAGAAGCATGCATTTTTAAATGTCACCTCTCAGTCTCATTTTATTAATTTATTTGATTATCTTGTTTCTGTCTCCTAGAGTCTCAAACCTCAGGTTGAGAGACGCCGGAGAGAGAGAATGAACCGCAGCCTGGAAAGCCTGAAGACTCTGCTGCAGCCACAGGTAAGGCGACATATCTCTGGTGGTCAGTTTGTTCATCAAGATTAAAGGCCTTTTAGTAGGGGGTTCTGAGAAACTGTTTATTAACTCTCTGTTTCTGTCTTAGGAAGCGAATCAGCGCAGAGTGGAGAAAGCTGAGATACTCGAGTTCACAGTCCTCTTCCTAAAGAACACTGCCAAAGGAGAGAACAGGAGTGCTGGGGGTGGTGGAGGCCAGAAACACTCCTTCCAAGACGGCATCTCCACCTGCCTGCAGAGAGCAGCTCACTTCCTGGGACCTGAAGGGAAAGGCCTGTGGCTTGGATCAGCACTGGATGCATCTTTTGCCGCTCGCCTTTCCTGTTCAGACTCTGATCCTGCAGGTGTTCGAAGGAGAACTGAAGCTGGTTCCTCCTCCAGCTCTCTGCTTCTCAGGAAGTCCTCCAGGTCCATTCTTCGGATGCTAATACACAGGTCCGGGAACAGACTGTGCATGCCTGCCCATACTGTGGTCAACTGTGTTCCGACCTGCGGAGAAACACTTTGCTCTCTTCCAACTTCTCAACAGCCCCACAAAGTGGCGAGTCGAGCGAGCAAACAGAGTCAGCCGGTCAACCAGTCACTGTGGAGGCCCTGGCACTGATCACCACTTCAAAAATTGAACTTTTAATGACTCTTAACCTGCGGACAATATTCATAAACGTATGTGTTATTCATTTGACTTTCTATGCCATTTTCAGTGCAATGAATTGAACAAGAGCATCCAGCTTTCTGTAAAGTATGAAAAATGCGCAGATATTGTACATTTATTCTGACCACAAAGTGCTGCTACAGTCTTCCCATCTCGTGTTAATTGTGTCATTTATGAAGTATTTTTGCACCTTAATTTATTTTATTTGTAAATAAACACAGGGGGAATTCACTAAACAATGTGTATGTGTTTATTGATTGTTGGCACGTGTCTCGATTGTCTAAAGTGTGGACTTGTGTTTCCACACAGACGAGGAGGAAAGGCACCATGCGGTGACGGTTTCACACAATTACACACACATGTGGCAAAACATTCAGGAATATAAAATACAGACTTACATTTACCTAATTATTATTAAGTATTGTCGGATTTAGTATAAAAGTAGTTCACTTTGAACAAACTAATTTATAGTTGAAGCCGTACGTGAAAAGTGACATTCCAGCATAATGTCATCTCTTCATCTACATAAAGTGACAAAAGGTTTTGCCCGTTTAAATAGAGATTTAATTAAGTCCCTATTTAATGCGTAAAGTGGTGTTTTTGCGTGCATAAAATAGCTGCATGCTACCTATTTGATTGCGTTTAAAGAGTTGTTCACACCACGGAACAGTTCCGTGGTGTGAACAACTCAAACTCTAAATTCCGTTTGCATATCAATCGTCTGCAAATGCGCGTGGGAACGTGGGAAGTGTCCCCCTCTGTGCCACCCTCTTCAATGATGTATCCGTTTTAACATGTAGTAAAGCTATAAATGCGACGCCATTTCCCCTTTCCCACGAGAAAGAGTGCAAATCCTCCTCTGACCAAGGCCTACTGTATATGAAGAAACTTGGTGTTTGCTGTTTAAAAGAAAAATATTAAAACTTTTTAGTCAAGGTAGAAAATGCATATGACAGTTATAAATGCTATATAAACCGATTGGTTTGGTTACTTTTTTTTATTAAACTCAAACAGTTTTGGAAGTCGAACGGTGAAATAATGTTGATTTGTGACGATTTACTGTATCTTTCAACCAACTTTGTTACTAGAAACTGTTGGTTGTATACAAAATTTGATTCAAAGGTCTAAATGCACATTCAGCAAACCTTTTGATCCACACTAGCGCGTGTGTTTCAGGTGTGACACCAAAATCTGTGACCTATCAGATTCTGTGACTTCACCCAAACGATGATGTGCCAGCTCCGCATACATTTATAACTCTAATCAGTTCATGTGAATTACAGCTCAATATAAATGGGTGGCGCTTGATATATCATAGTCTTGACTTTCCAAATGTGACTAAACTAGCGAGCTCAAGTGAGCTTTAATTTAAATTCTAGTGGAGATCTATAGAGTTTCCAAACATACAAAATATATCAGGCTGAATTTTGTAGGTCATGTGTACATCTGAAATACAAGACACAAAGAATGTGCACAGACAATATGTGTAATGGTCCCTGGAAAAAAAGGCATGGTTATTTTAAAGTTTAACATAAGGTGATGTTTAAAAATCAGGCTTTGTTGAACTAACACTGAATCAGCCCACTCTAGCACTATAAGGAATGCAAATAATGCAATGTCAGCCATAATGGCAAGATCTTTTGTGATTGGATATCTGCACAAAAATTCCCTAATAATCAAAATTCTTAAAATCTTTACACACCGGAGACACAGCACATTTCCTAATATATATTATAACTTTTATTCATGTGTATTAGCCCAGTCTTTATTTTATTTATTTATTTGCAGCAGCCTGGAATATGAGATGTTGGTATTAACTGTACCCATTTTGAAATGTATGGTGAGATGCAATTCCCCCTCCTTTTGTACATTCTGTGATGTCTGATGATTGTACATTGATTCTGTTAAGAAAAAAGGAAGGACTACATAGGGAAATTATTGGCTACTGTTTCATAATAGAACACTCATGCTGACTTTGATGCAAGTGAATTTGAAAATAAAATTTAAAATCCACATTAAATGCAAAAAAAGCCACTTTATTGCATGCAGACATGCACAACTTAAAAAATCTTGGTTGTTTCTGCAATAATCTGAATACAACCTTTACAATGTATAGACAATGTGTGTATATTACAGTATTTGGCAACAAGATTCACAAGATGAAGTAGTTTCAGGGTCAATGCAATATTGCCTACATTTGACTGGCATTCATCTCAGAAATATTATAATATTATTTGACAGTGCCTTGTAAGAGAAAATTTACAAGGAACAATAAATTCATTTGACAATTATCTAACAAATAGGTGAGCTAACAAGCAAATCCTCAGGTGAAACCTAACATATGCATACTGGATAATAATTAAGGTCCCAAAATGATCCAGATTTGGGCCTCAATGTTAAACCTTTTGGTTTCCATTGGGCTTAACAACAATATACACCATATGTCAACCTAAAACTCAGTGCCTCTCTGTCAGTGTAGCCTAATTGTCAGTCTTTTAACATCTTCTTTCTCTACAAGGCTGTTTGCGTGGAGTTAGTAGTGTTGTTTGACCTCTCAACTCTGGATTTCTGCTCTGAATTTGTTGAACTCACTGCTGCTAGTTCCGCTCTACTAGGATTGTCAGCATTTATAACTGGCTGGCGATCTGATTGGGCAGCAGCATCTGTGGGAGGTGAAACAATCACTCTTTCTATGGGGTCATTGGCTGTTCTGTCTGTCACAATAATATAATTGGGCTCTGGCTGGTGGGCACTGGAGCGCCGTTGCAATGGATGCTGGGTACACGAAAAGGAACGCTGCCGAGGGGCAGGCTGGGGTGAAAGGAAGTGAGGTGTTGCAGCTCTCTGAACTTCCTGATGCCTGTCACGATCCTCATCTTCTGAGGTCACCTCCTGTAAGGTGCTGATTGGCCGAGGGGAGCGGCCCATGATTCTTGGAGGGACCAGCGCTGTTGCTGATTGGTTGAGCTGTGGTCGCCAGTTCTGAGGGGAGGGGTACTGTACTCGGCTCATCGACCAATCACTGGCAAGACAAGAAAGTCATCGCAATATTAGGCCACAACACAGAAACAGAGATTTGCAAAGCTTTTCTTTCCGAAAAAGACAAATTTAATGGCATCTACCTGATGCGATGAGAAGAAAAAAGTTAGTTGTGTGAAAGCCAGCACTTCTGTCTTTGAATGCACCACCAAGATAGCATTGTGATACATTTCCTCTCTCAAGTTTTAAGTTGCTGCAAGCTGTTGTTTATTATGTTTATTATTATTTACGTTTTGTGGTTTCACTATTAATTTTGCAGTGTCAAATTTTTATATTTTTAAATGAAAGCATAAATAATAATAGTTTGTATGTAGCCAATATGGACCCCCTTTATTTTGTACACAAGTGTACAATGTTTGATCCCAAAAGCAAATGTTAAGTGGCTTAGCCATTGACTAAAATGTGCAAGAACCCCCCCTGTGTTGTCCATCTGACCAAATTCAAATGTCACCATCTTATGGTGCACTCTGCTCACAGTGGGAATTGTGTCACAGTTTACTAAAGCCCAAGGTGGTGACATCAGATTGTTTTTTGTTTTACCAGCACTCCGTTACATTAGCATTCAAAATCCATGGGTGTTCGAGCTATTATCACATGCAACAGAAGAATCCTCACAATTATCACAACATTATCAAATAGTTGCATATTCCTTTTCTGTTGATTAACTAATTGATTAATCAGCTTATCATTTCAGTTCTAATTGTAAATTTCTCACTTACTCCTCTGGTGGAACATTCAGATTTAATAGGCAAATAAAGAGGCATTTACTGCTGTCTGCGCATGCATTTTATTACTGAAACCTTACTTTTGTGGAGGCGGGGTCATATCTCGATGCCCTATGATCCCAGAGAATGAGGCACTTCTTCCGGGCATGGCTTGTGAGCCGACCCATGGCGAGTACATCAGAGAGCGCTCCTCCCATAGCATGTCATTGGCCGAGTCGACGGGAACAGGCCCTCTCTGAATTTGGTGAGCCAATAGGAGTTCCAGGACCTGGTGATGCATGCTCTCTCTGGCCACGTCCACTGGACGACGTCCTCTACGATCATGAAGCTCAAGATTTGCACCATGAAGGAGGAGGAGTCTGCATGTATCATAGCAACCATGGAGGGCGGAGAGGAAGAGCGCTGTCTCACCCTATCGGAGAAATTATCATAAATATAACATGCTTCTGTCAAATCTGGAGGGAAGTGTCATGATCTACCAAATACACTCAACAAGTCAGAGTAGCAGACCATTACAAAATAATACACCAGACAAAATAAAAGACTTCCTTAAATTAAACATGCAGAATCAACTTGCACAACTTTAAACATAAAAAAGTAAGAACTCTTGATCCTGTTTAAATAACAGTGATAAAAAAAAATGTCAGAACTTACCTTGTTGTCTTGCAAGTCCACAGCGGCCCCATAGCGAATGAGAGTTCTTGTTAAGGAGAGGTGGTTTACTGAGCATGCCCAGTGCAGGGCTGATCTCCCTGAGAGACACAGTGTGAGTGGAGGGGAGGTAAGGGGGAAGAAGGGAGGGAGTAAGTCAGCCAATGAACAACCATTACACAACAGAGTTGAGCCGGTGAAGAGAAGGAGAATGGAGGGTTGGGATAAGGAGATGAATTGTTTCAGCTGAAGTGATAAAGAGATGACAGCGACTGGACAGAAAGAGAGAAAAAGGAGACATCTCATAAGAACAGAGAGACAGCAAAAGCAAGGAGAAAGACGTGCAACAAAGTTAATGTCCATCAACCCTAGTTTGAGCACTAGAGGACATTAACTTTGTTCTGAGTCAGAGGAGGACAGAAGGGGAGCTGGAGAAGCAGGAGGAAGAGATGGGAGCCATGGAGAGATGACCACAGGATGGGAGAGGAGGGACACAAAAGGAGGACGTGAGAGAGATGGGGTAAGTTACAACAGTTACTCAGCCCCTCGGTGTACAAGTGCCAGAAAGTAATGGCATGCTCAAGAGCCTTACATGTTATTTTTTTTCCAAGGTGAGCTTTAACCCATTCGTGCACTGGATCCAAACATAGCATGTGGACAAGTAAGTTAAAGACTTTATATTAGCCAAGCTAGTGGTGTGCATCCGCAATATCAGACCCAAAGTGTATTTTTACACTTCAAGTGTATTTTCTTATGTTTTAAACATGTAACTACAGTGATTGTGTGTTGGGCTCTGAGCGATGCCACACAAAAACATATGACCTATATTTAATACCTGACTGCATCCTTTGTGTAGACATAGGTAGAGGACTGAAGCTACTGCTGATTGTCTAACACGCTACTTTCACAGCACAGGCCGTGTAGGCCATTGTAAGGCTTATTACAAAAATAAAAAAGGTTTTTGATGTTGAGTTAAAAAGCATATACAAAAGCAGTCATTTTTAACCAATTCATAAGGAAGGGGTTAAAGCAGAATTACCCAGTCTCTGCTTCTGACCTTAGTGATGCCATAACATTAGCAGGAAAGCGGTCGGATCTTACAGTGAATTTCATAGGTACTGCATTTGCACACAGTTCTTCATTACTGTTTTATTCTGATCGTCTTATGAGCTGGGTGAGGTTTATTTCATTGTGAAGTGAAATTCAAATAAAATTTGCTACAGTCCCTAGCACTCATACTGCTCTTACTTCAGGAAAGTTGAAAAGGGCACCAAGAATGAGAAAAAAGCACTGAGCTAAACATGTCAAAGATAAATGGGAATCAGAGTTCAACATAAACATTTCAGATGATGATTGGCAAAATGTAGACAATATTCAAACATCTACCAATTCACAGATATGGAGAGAAATCTGTTGGAAAGATTTGACTTGTCACATCCAAGGTCAAGAGCAAATATTTAAACTTAAATCAACCACGCTGGAGTACTGGATGCAGCTCACTCACACATATATGTGGAAATGCCACAAAATATTAGGTTATGTTTTAGAAAATGGTATACAACAAGATACTAGGATATGATATCCTGTTAAGATAAATAGTTCTCTATCTGTGTAATTGTAATTTTACTGAAGAAAATGTACAAATAAGGGATAGGTATCTGGTTAAAATATTGTTAAGATTATAACAGATTGCAAGAAGCACAGATAGAAGAAAAGTAAAAGAAATTGACATTATTCAGGACCAAACAGCAAAAAGACTATAGAAACGACAAATGATTTAGTTGATGAAAACAAAATAATTTTTGTTTGAAATATTGTTGTTTTAGGTTTGTCTGTGTGTTTACATGTCTATCTGTTGGTTTTCTATGTTTATAAATGTTCAAATGATCACTAAAGACTAACCAGGCACCAAGAGTACATGCAAATACTATTTGACTGAAGTTTCAGGTTGAGTCAGACTTTCGGTAACCAAACTAATATTTGTAACTGTGCGTGATTACCACGCACCACCATGCATTACCAGTATGATCCGTGTTGTTGACAGGCACGCCTGCTCGCAGCAGCTCCAAGACCACTCTGTCCAGCCCGCTGCGCACTGCTCGGATCAGAACCACAGACCCATCCGGGCCACACCACTCTGCCGACTGCGAACACAACCAAGCCATGGTGAATATATAATACAGACACACACATAATGCATATTTCACATATAACTACATATTGTATACAGTGTGGTCCATAGTTACAGTATGTCTAAACAAAAACAGTACAAAACATTACAATCAACCACTAAACAAATATAAATGTTTTTCTAAAACTGAAACAAAAAAACAGTTAAAGAGACTTACAGAAGTAAATCTTAAAAAATTAGGACAGCAAGCAAGGACACAACTCACATAAAGAAATAAGAAATCTGAATAACAGCAAGATTAGCCACAGCATAATCTCAATAAAGACAAGGGAAGGAAAATAAACAAATACAGCCTGAGTGGTTATAGTCCTTAAAAACACTGCATGGATAAAATATAACACTGTCAAAAATAAATGCCTGACCTGCTGAGGGGGACTGAGCAGAGGAGGAGGCATGGCATTTCTATCCCATCCTCTAGGTGGAGCTGAGGGAGAACAAGAATTCTTTATGATGGATCTCCAACTGACAAGTGTAAGGATTTTCACGTACAAATACTATATATGGAAGGATATATATAGTTCACTTGTAACTTTCTGCACAGTATGTCAGTATGAGTTCTGTTTTACTGACAGTGTATTATTATGTATATTAATAATACATATTATGTATGTATTATTAATATACATATTATGTATGTGTATAAATATTATGTATACAGATTCCTGTGGTTTAACCCTTTTACATTTGCCAATCACAATCAAGTATTTTTGTGACCACTGTATAGTAATGCAGTAAAGATATATAAATACATTCCTAGATGTAACAGTTCTGGGAGCCAGGATATGACTGACTGAGTAAGTGGGTAAATGAATGAATGTTAACCTTACACTGCACAGGTCTGTGGGGCTGTGAGGTTCCAGCCCGGTAGTGTTTCTGCTCCTGGCTCCTGTGGTCACAGATGGTGGCGTCCTCTTGCCGCCTGGAGCATCTAGCATTGATGTCTTCCAGTGAACTTTGGGTAAAGTCTGTATCACTTCCTATATCCTGGTCCCTTTTGAGAGGTCTGAAAACCAGAAGTTACATGATGTGCGTCCTTGTACCTACATGAGGTACACGATTTCTGACAGTGCCTCTGCTCTCACAATATTTTCAATAGCCTACACTTTCATTAGGGCTGTAAATATCAATTACAAACATTACGTCACAAACCCAAAGCTCTTTAAGGTGTTTACAATGAGATGTGGGAACCAGAAAATGTCTGGCATTTTTGCTTGATAAGTGACTTAAATTATTAACTGATGTTGGAGGTTTAAATCATTGGGACTGGTAGGAAAAGTTAGTTAAACTGTTCAATTGTTGTGAATGCTAAGCGAGTATACAAATTAAAGTGTTAATAAAGAATTACAGGATATAGGTAATATCCAACTGATTGACAGGAAAAAGTGACATTCAGTCTTTTCCAATAACTATACTGAATGAACTCTACATTACATCATTCCTCCAGCACACAACACTCCCATGTCTTTCAAGGCAGGTCCTCTCACCGCATACGAATGGCATCCTCCCCCAGCGGTTCCCTCCTTCTCTTTTTCTCGGCTTCCTTTGCTTTCTTCTTTTTCCTCAAGCTGATCTTCTCTTTCTCTCTGCTAGATCTGACCCTCTGCTCTTGGTGGGCTGCGTGCAGTGCCAAGGCCTTGGATTTGGGGTCATTGTCTGTGATTGTGGACCGGTGTCTCACCCTGTTACACGCTTCCCTCTCCGCCCCGCTGCTGCCTCACCCTCCTCACAACCAAGAACACCACCAGGGCCAGCAGCAGTGGCAGGCCAATCGCTATGGCAATAACGGCCCATAGCCACGCAGGGGTTGGCTCTTTGAGGGGAAGAATAGAAAATGTATATCACTACTACGAGGTGGAACTATTTAGTTTAGGATTGCATGACATGGAAAAAAAATATATCAACACATTTATTGCAGCAATACTTAAATATCAATTTGTGGTCCTATTTAATGAAGTGCTGCATCTGATTAATCAGATAAAAAGACATGTTCCTCACAGTGAGTCAAATGGTTTTATTGTATTTTAGTTAGCATGAATCCTAAATTTTCCAAAAATACATACTATTAATGTTGTAAGTCTGTGAAAGTTTTCAGTGAGATTAAACTTCTTTAAAACTTCTAAAGAATAATCTTCTTTACTCCTTTTAATTGTATATGTCATGATATTAAAGCAGCAACAGATTTTGTTTGGCCACATGTGAGCAGTGGATCAAGCTAACACAAACACAATGTTTAGATATTATTGCCAAATGTGTTATCAAGCAGTTGCTCATTTACACAATCACAGCCAGCAAAGAGCAACATTAGCATTCATTTGTAGTCATGTGTCTGGCCATCTGGTGAATGTAAATCCAATATTCACTTTTCTTTTTGCTCTCTTTTGGTATGCACCAACTCCTGAGGGAAATATCAAGCTGTAAATGTTCACTGGCAAGCTACTTGCTAACTGTATCTGTCTGTGGTTTGGTACTGGTCAGGTAGTGTGGTCTTACTAGGCCTTTTCATTAAAAAATGAACCAAAACAGTAATGTCGGGGGCTGTGAAACCAAAACAATGAGCTGAAAGACACTGAAATGCTCAGTTAAGGGGAACTGTAGAGTCAGGCGATCATTTTTTGTGGGGTCGTCACTACGAGCGACCCATTTTACATTACATTCATTATTTGAGCCATTGTTAATATATAAATACTGAGTCATGCAGCTTTAACATAGCATTATCAGAGTCTAAATCACTCGCCACAGTTCACTGATTGATTCATCTTCTAGTTTCCAAGGACAGCTAACTGTCAGTGGGTGACTTGCTGACTAATATCTCTTTGTAAAAAGTCAGTTTCTTCTGTGAGGATACATAAACTGAAAGTACTAGGGATAAGATAGAATGATGAAACACAGTTTTTTGTCTCTGGCTTAAGAAATCTTTCAAGTTCAATGTGCTTTATTGGCATAAAAAATATGAAATCTACTTTAGGTACTGATATTGGTCTAACTGTAGTAAAGCATTATAAAGTTCTCCCCCAAGTATCTTTAATCTGAATTTAAAAAATCTTCTGGTTCCATGAGCCTAACACAGAACCACTGCCCATAACCTGGGTGGGTCCACATAGTGCACTTAGCTGGCCTTCTGACCTGGCAGTATTACAAATGTATACATTTTATGTATAAATAAATGGATGCAATTCAAATGTATAGTCATTATTAATAGTTTGGCCAGATATTATTCTTTGTCTTTTTGGTTTGTGCTGAGCTCTCCCTCTAACAGACTAAATGTTTGAACAACCAAAACTCAAACCTGAAGCAGTGACCATCGCCACACTGGAAACAGAAAGGTGGTTTACACTGTTTTGTTTGGAAGCAGTTCAAAGCAGGATGCGTGTGTGTGTGTGAGAGAGTTAGAGAGAGAAAGATAGACAGGACATGTGAGCCTACCTTTGCCTTCCTTTATCACAGTTTCCTCCTCTCTGCTTCCTATTTCCTCTCGGACACCTCTAATACTGATGACAGTGTTCAGCTCCGGGAGGACGGGGAAAGAGCCAGGCTTGAGCAAAATTACGGCATTCAGGAAACTGGCTGCTTCTGTGGCATAGGGGAAACATGTAGAGGGCAGATTGGAACATGGCCTGTTGTCCACTTGGAGGAAAAAGAGGGAGCTAGAAAAGAGAGAAAGAAGGAAACCTTGAGAAAAAGCATGTACGTCATTATTACCGGGGTCTGTTCCTACGTTAGTTTGCCAGGGTAAGTTTACTGAATACAATCTGGAACCTTCTCAGTCATTTGCAAAATGTTACACCCTCAATCAATTCAAACATACCTCTGAGATAATTTGCTGCAAATATATATCTATAATAAATCTCTCTCCCTCCCGCTCTCCCCCCCTCTGTCTCAATTGTCTCACTTCTTAGTCTAACTGTAGCCATAATTTATCATTATTATCTGTATTCAGTAATTGTTTATCTGTTGCCTTTATCTGTTTTGGTTTTAAAGAAAGGTTAAATAAAACTATACTCACTATTTCTGACATTTCACTCTGTACCTACCCATTTAAGTGAGATGATGATGCCTGAGTCAGCAGGTTGGCAAGCTGCACAGGGTCAAAGTCAAACAAGTTCCTGTTAGTAGCGAGGGGGGCAGAGCCTCTCAGTTTGAGCGGCAACCGGAGGATAACGCTGAGTGCCCAGAGCAGGGAGCTGTTGGAGAAGGTGCTACGTTGTGGGATCATGGCGTGAACAACCAGGGTGCCTTTGGCCCACAGGGGGCTCTCTTGTGTGAAGCAGTCGCTGCCGTCCCACCCACAGGGGGCACTGTGGCAGCCCTGCTCGCAGTGGGAGTTGTCGTAATGATCGCGGCAGTACAGGATGTGGCCGAGACTGGGGCAAGGAAAGAGACAAAATAATCTCAACTCATGGTCTACTTAAAAGCTTTTCTTTTGCTCAGAGCTTCCAACAAAGACCATCAGATGTGGTTTATGTATGTCAAGCTACTTTTTCCAAAGTCAAGAATGAACACTCATGCTCAGAGTAACAGATGTCAGAATAGGAAATAAGCCTGTTACTATGACTATTATCATTATTTTACTATTAATAATTGTTTATTTTACACTGCCATTAGGTTACTTTATGGAGTTCTTTGATACTCTTTTTATGCCCGGCCTGAAATGTGATTTTAATATTATGATTATGTGTTTAATTGTTTATTTTATACACTTTTTAAAGATATTATTCTGTTGCCTGCACATAGGTATCAAAGAAAGGATTTTTAGTATTTCCTTACTGAATTCTCCATTGCACAAAGGCACTGATTAAGGACAATAAACAATATTAAATAAATCTATTGTGACTTTGTTTTTAGCATCTTGGACTGTGAGAAATGGCATTTAATTCATTTGTATAATCTGTATGTGGATGAATGACAATAAACACACTTAAACTTAAACACTTTTGTTGCCTGTTATTTGGGTTCTGTCTTGCATTAAAAAAGTGATTTATGTTCAAATATTAATTCAAACACGGAAAAATAATACATGGAAAAAACACATAAACCAGCATACAACAACTCAAGTGGACAACCATAACTGGCACGAATAAGCCAATGAACTCATGAATTCTAATTCACAACATTCACTCTAAAGCTAGAAACTTTTTTTATCGTTCCATGACAATGAAAAAGTGTTTTACTTGCAGTGGCCCCTGTCCCTCAGGCAATCGAAGCCGTCTCTGAGACACCCGGCCTCCTTACACCCATTGTCACATGACCCGTCTGCAAACTTGTCCTTACACTTTCTGTTGACTGGACACTGACCCCACGGATCACCTGGAATAGCTGTGGAGACAAACAAAATTGGCAGTAGTACACAATGTTGCTGTTACGACCCGTGGGGTCTGTGTGCTGTGTCTGTGTTGCTGTGGGTGTGTTTTCCTCTCTTTTGCAGATGTGCACCTGTGCCCTGAGTGATGCTGGGCTGATTTCGCAGCTGTGGCTAATCAGCAGTAATTAGTTGAACACAAAAGCAGGGCTAGTGGAGTGCTCTCGGTCTCACTGCTCACTTCATCTGACTTATCCTTCTGTGGTTACCCAATTTGGCCTGTGTGGCTTGTAGGAGGACGTGACCGGCAGGGTTCCACTTGCAACTTCTCCTCGCGCCGTGAGGTCAGTGACTCCGGCGAGGCGGTTGCCAGCTCGGCGTCCCCGATCTGTAGAAGCCGGTGTGGTGAGCAACGGGCAACCTCCATGTGCTTCCCCAGCGCGGTGAGAGCCGTGGAGACTGTGTGGCCTTGTTTTTGTCACATCCTAAGTTGTTTGGTTCATTATACATCTTACTTCGTCTCTTGTGTTGGCAGAGATCGTTTTTTGTTCATTAATCGCCTTTGTTACTGCGAATAAATAGATATATTAACTTGATGCATGTTTTGAGTCCGCCTTTGGTTTTCCACCCGGATCATTTATCTTTTGTTAGTCCGACACCCCTAGGCCTGCCGGGGACGCAACAGTTGCACATAAATTGTAATTTTTGTGGTTAAAATGTAATAATGGTGAATTTGTAGAGGGATTCTTACTTTTGTACAATTAATGTTTTTCCCATAAATGAATCATAGTGTCTTGTTCTTAAATACTGCAAACGCTAACATCACTTCCACATTCACACTTAATACATTGAATCTTATTCATTCAAAATATATATTATTTCATTAGGTCTTGCAGTTTCACTCGATGCTTGAACCTAACATTACACAGCCACAGCAATTAAAGTGACCATGTAAACTGTTTTCACTACTTTTATCGCAGGACCAAGTCACCCATTTATTCAAACCGCTCATTGTTTCAGAGCATTAGCAAATATTCATAACAATGCAGGTCAAGTCATGGAAGGTGGGTCCTGATACGGACTGTTAAAGGAAAGAGGAAATGGGCCCGACATAAACAGGAAGTTCCAGGAGAAGCGAATAGCAACAGGAAATGGAGTGGGCCGGGTCTTGATAAAGGTCGAAGGTCGTCGCTGTAGCGTTGAGGAATGTGATGGAGTTGGACAATGGGCTTGGCAGGTGTGTGCGCCACCATAAAATCATAGAAAAAAAAGCACGAACAATAGAGCTGAAATTAGAGATGTTTCACTTCATCAGCAAAGAGAGCCTTCCTCTACAGTTCTTGTTTATGTAAATATAAAGAATAGAAATATTAAAACAGAAAAAAATAAGCTCTTAACATTAAATTAAACTTACACAAAAAATATTTTTCAATTTGCTTAACATTACCAAATGCTAAATCCATATATACATTGACAAAAAACAACCAAAACACAATGTCTATTCCAAAACAGAAGATAATGTACTTATTTACCTCAAGATATTTAGCCAAAGTTCTTTATCAGGATCTTACAAATAAAGGGCTTCAGTTTGGACAAGTCATAAAATATTAACCAAATGGGCTTACGCTTCAGAAAAATTCAAAATAGTAAATATTTTAATGCAGTTCAGAGTAGACGCCACTGTATTTATACTGACTCTTCACATTCAAACATTCATTGTTTTCAACAGCCATAGGATGCAGTTTAACTACACTTTTAAGAAGTGAGGTGTTTCATGTATGTATTAAGGAAAGTAAAGAATAGGTGGCGAACTCACCTTGACATGCCCAGGTCAGTCCCAGCAGAACAAATAACATCAGAGCCAACATCTTCAGGTTCCTCAGATAACCAGCTGCGGGCTTCTCTGCTCAGAAGAATCAGCCGTCCAGTCCAGCTGTTTGGTAAACCTGCCTCTGATATGCAGAAGCTCAGCTCTGACTCCCAGCGTTTTACACTGTAGTAAATCTGTATCTCTGTGGTGTCACTTTAGTCCTGCGGTTCACAGTGAACAGTTAACTCTGAGTGAAGTTGCCCAAATCCATCACCACCGCTGTCACCACCACCCAGCTCACTTTGCTCGCTCGCTCGCTCGCTCTTTTTTTCAGAGGCCCTGCGGATATCTGGACAACTTCCTGCCACTGTGTGGAGAAGAATAGGAGGCTGACGACCGTATGCGTGTGTGTATGTGTGTGTACGTACGTATTTGTAGCTCTTACTGTGTCTCAGCTTGAAAAAATACCCCACAGTATGGGTTAGTTGAGCTGTTGGAAGAGACGTTATTTCACTGTGTAAAAAGCTACAGGGTGTGAGGGGATGGCGTGGTTTGAATTTGACATTTACAAAGAAGTGTAGAAGCGCGCACACACACACACATTTGTTTGGTCCTGCTGCAAATGGAGTTTGTCAAGCACAGAGTGATATAAATAAGAACAAATAACTTTGCATTGCTGCAAGTCCTTGCAAGGTATTTGACTTTGTCCTTTCACATAACACAAATTCCAAACAGTGAACAGATGAATATGTTTTAGTTGTTTTTGTTTTTTTTACACATAGTATCATACATTTGTGTTTTAGACTTAGTCTTAGTTGTCATCTGATGGTTGACAAATTATCTCAAAAGACCTTACATTTTATGGAACAAAATAACCTTCTCCATAACAAAAACAAAACATATATGTTTAAATAATGCCACTTAAGGAAAACAATTGTTCAGCTGCATACAGACCACTGGATTGCTTCAGATAGCATGAGCCTGGAAGCAGCAACCACAGTGTATGCTTAACAGGACTGAATGAAACGTGAGACCATTAAGTACAGCTATTTCGTCAAAGTCCTGGAAAATAAACTTTCCACAACATTTATATGATCACATTGTCAGTGATGGAGTAATACACAGCTGATGTTAACATAGCAATTAACTCCAATAGAGAACCTTTTTGTCCTTAATCCCTCTCTACTGGTTACCCGTTTTCTCTGGTTGTGGCCCTGGAGCTCCTCTTTCCATGCAGTATTCCTCCCAAAGCTCATTAAACAAATTCCCAGTAGCACCGAAAGAACACCCTTGATCCTTTTTGGGGTCACACAATCCCAAATCCATCTTTTTAAATACAGCACAGAAAACCTGCCTAGAGAGCGGCGGTGTCTTCTTCTCTAAGCAGTGGTTGTAGTAGTGCCTGTACACCTCGGACATGTTTGAGAAGACTGGCTCCAGATACAGCTTAGAGATGGACGTCCCGCAAAAGTATGAGGGCACTTTGGGTAACCTCTCAAGGAACTCCTTCAGCACTATATGCTCGGAAGCTTTGCGGGACTTCCTCTGCGTTTGCTTCTTGGTGTTTTCTTCTGAATTGTCCTGCTCTGATGGATTTTGTGCCCAGTTAAGCACTGACCACTCTCCAATCCCCAAAGTGGAAAGGAACATCTTTTTGCAGACTTGTTTTCTGTCACCATCGGCTATTAAATGATACCGCATCGAGACCGATCTTCTCGACTGAGTCCAAGGGGCTCGGGTTCTTTCCACCGGGTCACAGTCGACTAACCCGGCCACATAGGTCTTCCTCTGAGGCCAGTTCATACACTGCCAGAACCTAGTAAACAGCTCGTTCCTTGTTTCTTCACTGAAGTCAGCACAGAAACGGTTGGAAGCCCTTTTGCAAGCGCTTGACATGCATCCTGGTCCCATTGTTCTCTGAGCTTTAGTTATGGTCGTGCCGTCTTTCTTTCGTTTGCTGATGTATGGTTTGCCCTCCATCCTAAGTTGCTTTTGTCGATTTTGCTTCCATGTTAGTGGCTTGGCAACTCTGGATTTCTTTCTGACCGGCCCCTCTGGTTCTGGAGCCCTGTTTTTGTCTTTGTCCGTGGAATTCATTTGTTCTGCAAAAAACAGGGACATTTCATTAACATGTATGAGGTACTACTGTGATACATGTTAGTATTACAGCAAACATTATGGCCTTTTGCTCAAAAAATAATGGCACTAACTAATATAATTATATTAGTGCGCTAGGCAGGGCTGCAACCAGTAGATATTTTAATTCTCAATCTATCTACTGGTTATTTTCCAGTAGATTTATCAATGTAGTCTGTGGGATATCAAAAAATGTCACAATTTTCCACAGTCCAAGGTGACATCTTGAAATGATCTATTTAAGAAGCTATACACCTAAAGGTAATACATTTACAATTATATGTAACAGAGAAAATCATAAAATCCTCACATTTGAGGAGCGAGAACCTTTAAATGTTTGGCATTTTTACTTGATAAATGATTAGTCAATAATCACTTGTGGTGTCAGTTGACTAACTGATAAATCAACTAATTGTTTCAGCACCACAACTAAGTTTAGTAAGTAGTTGAAAAAGGGTGAACTCAAAACAAACAAACCATAACTTACCCTGGGTAACTTCCACGGCATTACTGACAGGGTTCTGCTGTGGGCACTGAGAGACAGCTCGCCTCTTTTCTAAGTTGCTTTCATTTGATTCATTCTTTCTTGTTGCACCTTTCTGTGCCCAGTTGAGCACAGACCACTCTCCTATCCCCAGAGTGGACAGGAACATGTTTTTACACACCTGTTTCCTTTTTCCATCCACCATCAAGTGATAACGGAGTGAAATTGATCTTCTCGACTGTGATCCCGCTGCCCGGGATCGTTCCACTGGGTCGCGGTCAACTTGTCCTGCTACGTACTGTTTTCTCTGGGTCCAGTTCATGTTGCACCAGAATTCATTAAATACTTTCTGCCTGGCCTCTTCATTGAATTCACTACAGAGCCGGTTCGATGCCTTTTTGCATGCGTTGGAGGAGCACCTTGGTCCCATTGCTCTTGGTTGTTTTGTCACAATCTTGCCGTCTTTTTTTCGTTTGCTTGTGTATGCTTTACCCTCCATCCTCAGCTGTTTCTGCTTGTTTTGCTTCCACTTTGATGGATCTGCAACTTTGGCTTTTATTCTGCCAGCACCTGCCTTATCCAATTTAGTGTTTCCATTTTTAGCAGCTGAAAAACAAACAACAACAACAATCTTGATTAATTTTTGGAAGCAGTGATCTGAAGTACATCGGCCCAGTTGGAAATAACATTTTGGTTTATTTATTTTAACAATATTTAAATTTATTTTCTGCTTATAGTTAAAGAAAATCACTTTGTTGTATACATGAAATGAACAACAATCTACACATCCCATCCAAAGAAAGTTAGACATTGCCAGAGAACTATTATGTCAATATATAATTGCAAGAAAGTGATATTTGCTGTCCATGTTTTGGAATTACACTTAATTAAATTAATTAACATAATGAAAATCAAGCTGGTTTTGAATGAAAACCATATGTATATATTCCAGGTGCTATATACACATACAGTTATATCCCAGTTATTGTGACATTTGTACATATTTTTAATGTGTGCGGTTTGTTTAAAGTCAACTCAAAATGGGCATTCATAAGTATCCAGATCCAGATAAATATTAAAAATCTAAACATACGGGGACTCATGTGAAAAAAACTAGCAAAAAAGTAATAATAGGCTTCAACAGGAATAAAATTCTGCATCTGACAGTTTTATGACACAATAATTAGAATTAAATGCTACCTGGCAAGAATGAATTAAATTAATATTTTTTTATGTCTGCAGACTATAGAAACCTTTCAAAATGCAGGTGTAGTTGTTAAATCCAGTGTACACACCACACTGTTACTTACTGGTGCCAGAACCCAGAGGACCTGCGTTCTGGGAAGGAAACTGGGGAATTATCTGTGGCTCTGCTGTCATTACCGAGTGGGACCTTTTGGGTTCATCTTTTTGCATGTCCGACTTCCTGCTTGCATCAGTGACGTGCAGGTGGTCTGGTTTAAACAGCACAAGTCAAGTCACTGTTATTTATATAGTTCAGTATCACACACAGGACACACACATAGGCAATATGTAAATAAATACCAATTACTGCTGTTTTTCCTTTAAAAGCATCACAGTCAGACACTCAGAGACCCTGTCTGAGCTCTTACCAACCTGGTGGGATGTGGTGCAGCCCAAAAGTCTCAGTGACTGTGGGTCTGTGAACAGGGGGGTCATTTGTGGGTTTGGGAAGGAGACCAATATCCTCCATTGCTGCAATGGCTAAAACACAAGAAACAGCATGCTTTTTAAAAACGCAGATTCAGTGATAAGCAGTCAGCCTGTTTGGCCAATCAGACCCTCAAACCGCTGTTCATCCATTTTTTTAACGGCGGCACGTGTCTACATCCAGATGTTTTTGTCGCGTACATAGATGTAGTAGGCGTTGCAGGCCTGACAATCATCGACAAGGTACGTCGAAACGGTTGTATTTGTGGTCATTTTAGTTATTCACTAACTTTATGTGTAGCTAATTCCTTGCAACTCTTCTTCCAGGCTAAACTACCACGACCTCTTTAAAAGGATACGTATAATTTCGCCTTTCGTGTTTGCTTACATAGTGTTATACATTTGAAAACGTCTCGAAGACCCGTCGGTTCCATCCAGATCAGATCACAAGATTCACCCGCTGCCGGCTGTTTACTCCGTCATGGCTGTGACAGTCTAACACAACATCTGTCAGCTCAGTTAGCTCAGGTTTTATTTTGCTAAATATCTTTAACTGTCGGATCTGAGCAGCTTCACACTGGCAGCTGCCATGTCTGAGCATGCGCACTGGCTTTCATGGTAGAAAAAAAAGCAATTTCTCTATTTCAGCTAAAGAGATAATAACAAGCTAATAATGGTTTGCAGTAGTGGAGGGAGTATTCATATGTAGGAATACGAAAAATGTAAAGTCAACATAACAAAAACAAGTCCTGAATTTAAAATTTTACTCAAGCAGAAGTACAAAAGTATTATCAGCAAAATGTATCTTTGCTCAATATAAAAAGTAAAAGTACACATTATGCAGAGAATGACTGCTGTCAGTGTTATATTATTATCAGCAATGGTGGAAGAAGTATCCAATATACTGAAGTAAAAGTATCAATAACTTAATATAACAATAATCCATTACAAGTAAAAGCCCTGCATTTAAAATTCTACTTTAGTGAAAGTAAAAGTAAAGGTACACATTATGCAGCAGAATGGCTGCTGTCAGTGTTATATTGCTATCAGCAGTGATGGAAGAAGTATCCAACATACTTTACTGAAGTAAAAGTATCAATACATTAATATAACAATAATAAGAAGAATATTCCAAGTAGTCCCGAATTTAAAATTTTCTTTTGTAAAAGTACATATCAGTAAAATGTTTGAAGTACTTGTTATGCTGAAAAATGGCCTGACATGTTATAATATAGGCTATTATATCATTTGATTGTCATTTCTGATGCATGTCATTATATACAGTTAGGTATGTTAATCCAGTGGTTCCAAGATAAATCCGTGGGGGCCAGACATGATTAATGGGGCTAAGTTCTCTACACAAGTTTGTATTCATCTTTCAAACTTTTCTTTCATCTTTGCTTTTTGTGAAATTAATAATTTGACCTCTTTGGGCCTCAAACTGTTATTTAAATGAAACCATCTTAGAAGTTTTCAGTTTCACATGGGCCCAACTACACCCATGTGACCCCTTTTCTGTTAGAGGTATGGGCTGTTATTATTAAAACAGGCTTTCCTTTCACAATTAATCTGTCAAAAAAGTATTTTGTATTTTCAAAGTATATACAAAAGGAAACATATTCTAAGTTTAAGTGATTTATAGGATCTTGCAAACAGTCTGCTTAAAACAGTAAGAACATTTTTAGCTTTGCACATCCCATCCTTCTAACATTAAAGCAGGGGGAAGGAAGGAAGCAATCAGTGAGTTCAAAGTGTCTACTGGATGTTTCTTTCCCTCAGTTGTCATAATAGATCACCTCACAAGGAAAAGATAACCAACAAGACAGAGAAGGCAACTATCCTGGGGCCATGCACCCTAAGGGGGCAGCAAAAGATTCATTGCCTGTCAATTGTTTTTGGTAGATTAATTAATTGCATACAAGCTACGTAACCCAGGTATTCTGCAACATCTTTTGCAACATTTTTCAATTCCTGTTCTGTGTCCAGCCTACTATAACTGACAGACAGACACATAGATAGAACTTATATATTACTTACATTACTCAACAAAACAAATGCCCAAGGACAATAAGCAAGGCTAACAGCAACATGCAATGTAACTAGGTAAATATTAAGCTTATATCCAAGGGGATAACAAACCTGTTTTCACTGAAAACTAAATAAATATGGAAGGATAAAATTAATCCTCGTATGATAAATGGTTCATATAGTAATAAACACACAGCAACAAAAATGGAAGTTTGCAACAAATAAACAAATAAATCTGGGTTAAAACAAAATATAGTGGGATATCATTATTAAAAGATCTAAGTAAAGACATATTGTAGCCAACTGTTTACTCCACTTTCCAGTGAAAACCTCATATGTCAAAATTGTGAATTTAAATGTGAAATTTTCTGATGACCTGAAGGATCAAATGTTCCTTTATGTGTTGATTCTCATACTTCTCAACCTAAGAATAAACATTTAAACATGCTGGAGGAAAAGCCATCTTTACAAAGCTGAAAACATGAGCTCATGAAAATTGTATTTTTTGTGGTTCTCACAGGACAACAGTGGTTAAACATAGACTATGACTTTATAGAATATGATGCATTGCTGATTATACAACAGTAGCCTATAAAGTAGTTTGCATTTAGCTGACGCTTTTATCCAAAGCGACTTACAATTGCTATATATGTCAGAGGTCGCACCCCTCTAGAGCAACTAGGGGTTAAGTGTCTTGCTCAGGGACACATTGGTGTAGGTGTCACAGTGGGGAGTTGAACCCAGATCTCTCACACCAAAGGGATGCAGCTTATCCGCTGCGCCATCACCACCCCAAGTTAAGTGTAAATGCAGTAAAATCCATCCTACAAATGAATACATACACATGTAATATTATATCCAAAAACATAATATATAATAGTAATACACTGATAGGGACCATTGTACTACATAATGAGTGGTTTTACTTTTGATTTTTTACATTTACTGATAATATTTACATATACTTAATAAAACTTTGAATGCCGGACTTACTTGCAGTGCAGTATTTTCACAGTGCAGTATATTAGTACATTTACATAAGAAAAGGATCTGGACACCTTTTCCACCACTTTTATTACCCATTGTAAAAAGATTAGCCTACTCCAGGACTGAATGATACGTTAATGTGGGGATAGAAGTAATAAAGAGTGGCAGCTTCTCGTCACACGATGTCGCTGTTGGACTGTTTGGAGATGGTCTAGCTTCAAACCAGGCATATCATATTACCACTGTAGGCTGTCACATGCAACATGGTGATATGATCGTTTATCTTATTTTACATAAGAAGTAGTACTTGGAATATTCTACTTACAGTAAAGTGTGCTATATACCTCGCTCGTATTGGTCCGCCTCGTGGCAGACAAAGAAGGGACTTTCCGCTCTAAAAAGAATATAAATAGTTACTTTCGGTTTCAGTTCGACACACCTCGGTCGACGTTTTGTAGGCTATACAGACTGCCGGCTGGAAATTGTTAAATTGCCAATTTTAGTTTGTTAGGGGAAATATCGGTGTGGTTTTACGTTTCCAGGCGAATATTAAAACCTGCCACATCGAACTTGGCACGTCAAAGGGAAATGTAAGTTGGATTTTGAACAACTGTAAGTTTGGCTAATGATACTAAGTTAGCTAACGTTAAACTGTGCTGGCATAACGTTACATTACTTAGTGATACTGTGTTGCATTTTTGAGTGTTTTGCAAAATCGTTTTCGTGTTTCTGTGGGTTTGTAACTGTCAAGCGGTTTCAAAGAAATCAGCAGTGTAGCTGGAAGTGAAAGTAATGAGACCTGCAGCAAAGTGAAAGTAAATTATTATCAACGATGGCCATATTGTTGGCCTAATTTATATAGTAACAAATTGATAAATATGTTAAATATTTAGCTACGTGTATTACGTGTTTCTTTTATAAGTAATGTGCCTGTTTTCTGTTTTGGAGGCGTCTGTTAGCCCCCCACGTGAAACATGACTGTGTGTGTGACTGATCCTCTCATGTCACTGTATTTACAGAGCCTAAACATTATGCAGAAAATGAGCTACTTCTTCCCTCTGCTCTTCGTCTGCCTGGATGTGTGTGTGGTGCAGGCCATCAGCTTGGCCCAGCTCTCACCTCTGCTCCTCTCCCATCCGTTCATCACCCTGTGGGGAGGAGGGTTGACAAGGGCTGGCCTCCTTGCTCTACTCACCCTCACCTACCCTGGAAGCATGCCCTGGATGAGGAGCTTCAAGGGTCTACAGAGCTTAGGGGTCCTTTGCTTCCACTTCCCAGTGTACACCACTCTTCTCCGGGCGCTAGGGCAGTCCACCATAGAGGAACTGTGGGGGTGGCACTCCTGGCAAAGGGTGGGTGGCTCTGTTATGCTGTTGTGTTTGAATCCACGGTTAGTTACAGTACCCGACACCTTTTTATGTTTATGTTAAAAGGGTGACAGAGCAGGGCCCATGATGTATTGTGGCTCCCTCACCATAGTGTGTTTGTGTGCTGGTGGAAAGTCTGAAATGCTAGACTTTCAGATGCTAGGACGATCTGTTGCCAAAATGTGATTTTGTCTAAAAACTAAACCTGGAAAAGAAGTGATAAACAACCATGGATGCCCTAAAAATGATAGTGGTGAATTGGCTAAAGTTCCTTGCTCAAGGGCACTTACCAGAGATGATGTGTGGGTACTGTAGATGCCAGTGGTGCAATGTAAATAAGCAGCTTACTGACGTTTACTCAAGTACTGTACCTAAGACATGTTTGATGTGCTTGCACTGTACCTGAGTATCTCCATTTTAATGTTAATGCATACTTTTACTCTACCTGTCATAGGGAAGTTTTACACACAAAATCTCTGATAAGCAATAATACCCCTGTATACTGTATAAAAATGCTCAGCAAAATAATGTAGTAAAAATTAGCTCCACATCCACCAGCTACAACATTAAAATGAGTAATAATAATAATCAAATATTTACAGTGTAACACCCACAGGGGTATTCTACTGCATAAAAAATACATTTACTTTGGTACTTAAGTACATAAGTAATTTTTGCTGTAAATACTTATGTACTTTTAACTTAATAGAGACATTTTACTTATAATGAAATAGCCTATTTATACATTGTTTACAACCAGTTTGATTACTGGTTGACCACCTTTACCTTTAGGCCTAAAATAGTGACAGATTGCAAAAAAGTGTTTAAAATGAAATAAAGTTTCCAGCCTTTGTATTTAAAAAAACAGTAACCAACGGTTTGGTACATTTATTTAGTACATAGTAAATCTGCTAGCTAGATATGTTTTTAAAATATTTTTATAGTATAGTTTCCCCTATTTAGTGTTCTTGAGGAAAAAAGCAGAAAGCAACATTTAACCAAACATTTGAGCAAACATTTAATTTGTTTTAGACAGAAGTAGAATGGACTCACTTCAGTGAAATATATATTGGTTTTGCTGTAAATAAATATCTTATAACCTCTCACAGCAAGATTAAGAATTCTGGGTATGGTTATTATTTTTTGCAATGACGCTGTTGAGCCTAGAACAGGAATCAGACTGAAACCAAAACCAAACCAGTCTGAGGAGAGCATGAAATCCACCATTTCAGAAATGTTTTTGCTTTTGCTTTATCATTTGTCAGAATAATCTGAAGTGTTTAATGATTATTGATATTATTTCACGTAATACTTTTCTCGATTTGTGTATCAAACCTATCATTTGTTTTGCAGGTGTTACAGGGTTATGTGGTGACAGCAGTGGCATGGCTCTACTGGAGTAGATATGTGTCATCTCTCTTGCTCACCTGTGGTCAATATATCTCATCGCTTTTCACGAGGATGCCCTCTGACAAGCCCAGAGAGGACACCAGTACCTCTCTGAAGAGACTGACGGGATACATGCAGCCGTATTTTGGGCGCTTTGTTGCTGTGCTGTTTCTTGTGGTCCTCTCTTCTTATGGTAAGCCAAAGAAACTACAAAGTTTTAGAGTTATTTCCAGCACTTCTTGATCTGTTGTTTGCTATCTCACTCACAGAGTAGGTAGTGTTCATTAAATGTAATTGGTCTAGTAGAGCTTATTCAAAGCTTACTGTTTGCCTCAACTGTGGAATGAGCTATTTTTTTCAAGCAGAGCTGAAAATTGTCAGGTAACTATGAAATCCCAGAGTTACCATAGAGAGAAAAAATACACATTGATGTCACATTTAACTACATCTATGGCTTAAAGCTATGCTATTGCATGCACACAAGATACAATTAGTTATTGTTAAATTTGTTTTTACAAATTAAATACTTAAGTAGCTCTGGCAGTTTCATTCCAGCTGCCACCTCAAAATATATCTGATTTTTATGGCCACGCTGGGGTTCTATAGGGAGCCTAATTCAATAAATGAAATCACACTAGTAGACAAATAAGAATATTTATGTATAAATGGTAGCTTCAGTCATAGGCCATCAACAGTTCACCACTCCACTGAATCTGCTGATTGTTTATGTTGATCGAACAACAGATCTCCCCAAAGATCAGTATTGTGATAATGTGAACTTCTCAGGTGAGATGGCTATTCCTCAGTACACTGGTCGTGTGGCTGACTGGATCATAAATGAAGAGGCACCTGATGCATTCACAGAGGCTATCACAATCATGACGCTAATGACTATTGCCAGGTAATGAAACCGTTTTATGAAGTAGTTAAAGCATTAAGTTTGTAAAATAGTTGGAATTTGTTAAGCTCAGAGTCTTAAAAAATCTAATCTCACAAACCATCACTTTTGTGGTTTTGATGCTGGAATCATTTAATCCAGCTTCAATACATGTTATCAAACCCTAACTGTAGTGGTACCGTTTGACTTTATGTGCTTTATTTTATATTCTTTTAAATTACAATTTATGCAGATAACAACACCGAACTCTGGGTTTAGACAAGAAATTTAGATGATTTGTTTTGAATATTTGTACACAAATTAAACTGTTCAATTGAATATGAAAAAAATTACATTTAATAATTTAAAGTAGATGTGGTAGTGTAATAATATCCTTGTAGTGTAATTTTGTGTTCTTTACACTGCAATGTGGCCTCTGTTGTATGTTTCAGTGCTGTGCTTGAGTTTATATGTGACCTCACCTACAACGTCACCATGAGCCACATACACACCTCAGTGCAGGGATCCGTCTTCCAGGCTGTGCTGAAACAGGAGATTGCTTTCTTTGAGGCCACTAAGACAGGTAAACTGTTTGTATATTGCACATACAACTGACTGTTTTGGTGACTAGAAAAGGACTGTATATAATGTGTGGGACGCTGTGTGACCACTCAGTGTCATCGGTTAGAATGCAGTCCAGACAAGATGTTCCTTTTTGTCATTTATTGAAACAGAAGCTGAGTAGGTTGGTTTGTTTGTGTGGTTCTATAACAGAGATAAATAAAATATAATTAGTACAATCTATATGTGTATTCAACAGATAAATGCCTTATACAATTACAAGTTAATAATCATACTAAATCACATTTCTACTAGACATGACTCAACTGGTTTTATAACAAAGGCTTAAACCAAAGCAGATACAAACTCAAATGAGAAAATAATGATAGTGTTCATATCTCTGAAATATCTACTCAAACATTAACTAGCAAATAGGTAAATACAACAATAAGGCACCATGGTAAATCAGTTAATCCTAACCAGTATTAAGGCCAATGGTGTAAATTAGCTGGCAAGCACTGGCTGCTGTACTTTATACCTCCATATAAATTATTGATATCAAATAGTACCGTAATGAATGTGGTTTACATTGTGTGGCGAAATACAAGAAAATATCCGTCCGTACTATGATATTCAGGGCTCCTAAGGCCACATCTCCATACAACGTTATAAATTAATATGGGCAGTAACAAATGTTCAGCCAACTACCATACTCCGCATTATGCAGCAACAATAAACAAGCGGCAGTACATTTGGTGAATTTACCATACAATCACAATGCAAACATTCCTATGAGGTAAAACTAGCGGCAAATGTCGGGTTTACTTACTGGATGTCAGCATGTACACACAGTCTTATAGAACACCCAAATAGTGGCATAGCAAACACTATTTAAATATATAGAAATGTTTACATTACATAAACTGTAATTTCTTTGGCAAGGCTGATTCACAACTCTTTTTTTTTTTCAGGTGAACTGGTGTCCCGGATTACCACGGATACCAACGATATGAGTGAGGCACTGAGTGAGAAACTAAGTCTTGCGATGTGGTACACAGCACGTTTTGGCTTCCTCTTATTCTTCATGGTGAGCCAGTCATGGAAAATGTCTCTGCTGACTTGCATGGGACTGCCAATAATCTGGGTCATACCTGAGCTCACAGGACACTTCCACCAGGTAAAGCAGGGTATTCTCCTCAGTGCTAAGTAACATTTTAGCATCTTTGAGCTAATTGTTTTGGTTTAACTGTGGACTACTTTATAAGATGATATATGTCAGCATTGTGCAAACAGCTTGTTGTGCTGACCAAAAAAATATGTTTATGCAGGTTTCAGCTTAATTAACCCCAGGCATTGGATGCTGAATGACTACATACCTGTTGTACCTTGTAGACCATGTGACGTGTTTGTCACAATATTTCCAGTGCAGTTATGATTGTGTTTATCATCGTCACTTTTGTAAAATATCAAATTATCACAAATACAAATTCAGTAATTTTTTAAATTTAATCCATGTTTCAGACTATTGCTGCAAAGGTCCAGGAGTCACTGGCTAAGGCCAACCAGGTGGCCACAGAGACCTTCTCCTGCATGAAGACAGTGAGGAGTTTTGCCAATGAGGATGGTGAGACAGAGAGGTACAGACAGCGGCTGGAGGATACATACGCCCTTAATAAAAAGGAAGCAGCAGCCTATGCAGCCTCTACCTGGGCTAACAGCGTGAGTTGAATACTGAACTGGGTTATAAAGTGTGCAATGATTTCAAGTTCACTGCAATTTCACCTAGAGCTTGCTGACAGGATAATTTAAAGCCTGAAGATGTGTGTATCACTCTGGCATTTCAGTTATAACGACTTGCTGCTGCTTATCTTGGCCAGGACGCTCTCGGAAAAGAGATTTTTAATCTCAATGAGCCTCTCCTAGTTATATCAAGGTTTAATTAAAACAATGTTGTGTATAGCCAGAAACTGTAATAAAATACATGCACAATTGAATATCATTTAACACTGTTCCTTAAATGTGTAAACCATTGTTTTGTTCGCCCAGATGACCACTTTGGCCCTGAAGGTGTGCATTCTTTACTATGGAGGGACACTTGTGACTAGGGGGACTGTTAGTAGTGGAGACCTGGTTTCATTCGTCCTCTATGAACTACAGTTTGCCTCTGCTGTTGAGGTGAGCCACGGGCCAAGATAAAGGGAATTAGCTTGAATGTTTATATATATATATATATATATATACACACACACATATAAACCCAGCAAAAAAGAAAGGTCCTCTCACTTTTAACTGCTTTTCTTTCCAGTAAACTCAACATGTGTAAATTTTTCTTTTTATGTTGTGCTGAACATAAAAAGAAAAAGGGACATTTTTGCTGAGTTTATATTGCACTTGGTTCCCCTACGGCTGAGTTACAGTTGGCAGATTCTTTTGTTAAAAAGAACACGTAATTTAGTATTTAAAAGGTTCCTCATTCTACCACCTCTTTTCCAGGCTGTCATGCGTTATTACCCAGAGGTGAAGAAGGCAGTTGGTGCCTCTGAGAAGATCTTTGAATATTTGGATCGCAAACCTGATGTACCCCCAGAAGGCACATTGGCCCCCCAAAATCTAGAGGGAAACATTCAGTTCAAAAATGTTAAATTTTCTTATTCTGGCAGGACAGATGAGAACAATCTCGTACTCAAGGTATGTACTGTATGTATGTATGTATGTTTACCTCCAGTGGTTTTATTAGATTTACAGTTTAACTATTTTTATGGGACACCACTCTTGACCAGTTCAGCCTATTCCTCTCTTGTGCCAGAACGTGTCTATGCAGCTAAAGGCAAACCAAATCACTGCCCTTGTGGGGCTTAACAGATCAGGGAAGTCCACCTGTGTCAAGCTGCTGGAGAGATTTTACCAGCCCCAAGCAGGGGAGATCCTACTGGATGGGAAACCACTGCAAAGCTACGAAGACCAGTATCTACATAACAAGGTGCGTTGTCACAAGACATTTTTTTCCATTTTGTATATGAATCTCTGAAGCATTTAGCTGACATCATCATCTAATTTCACTAGTAGTGAGTGCAATAATAACATGCATGCAATGCTGAATGTAAACATAATTTGCCCTCACAGGGCACGTTTAAAGCTTGAATTAAGGGATTCGTGGCCACTAGGGGTCAGAACGGGTACAAACAAAGTCACAGAAATGGTCCACAGAAGCTGTTAATCTGTTGTCTTAAAACAATGAAGTTTAATTCAAATTCTGAACTCAGTTGACCTCTTCAATCCCACCCTTTTTTTTTCTTTTTTTTTTTAATACTGGGAATCAAGAAGCTTAATTACGGTACATTCTTTTGGACAACCTGTGTGGGGGCAGTACTGACACCTTAGGGGTTTATCAAGTCATTGTACCACAAAAATTGACTAAAATTCAAGATGACAGATACATACAGCTAAGACCATAAAACGGAAATTAAATTTACCCCGAGCGGCATAACGATAAAGATATAAGAAAGGTGAACAACAGTTCATTGAAAGTTTATACTCTAAATGTCTCTTTAATTTCACTCCTTTGCTCCTGTTTTATCTTTTACCTATCACTTCTTTTGTATTATCACACACTCACTGGTCATTGGTCACAGGACTATTGCAAAAGCACTTAGTAAAAACTAGTTTTATTCTGCTGTTGCCCTCTTTGTAAAGCATTCTCAGAGTTAACAGCTGCGCACTCACTGGTGTTTCTTCTTAATCCTGTTTCTTAATAGATTGCTGTGGTGAGCCAAGATTGTAGGCTGTTTGCTCGCTCTGTGCGGGAGAACATCAAGTATGGCTACGAGGATGCCCCTGATGAAAAGATGCATGTGGCTGCCAAGCTGGCTAGGGCCCACGATTTCATCATGGATCTGTCAAATGGATATGACACAGGTTCGACTCACAAATCCAGCATTCACAGGGGGTTTGTTATTTCCTAGGAAAAATGTTGAATTACTTTCGATTAATTTTAAATCTTAGATGTTAGCACGATGATGGAATGAATACCTGCTATGGTACATTTCTCAGCAGTGGGAAAAGTTATTCCTTCAGCCTTCAGTGGGTCCTGAGATTATAGAACTTAGATTCCTCCAAAAAAGTATTACTGGTAACTACAGTAGTTTGTCAATAGGTAATGCATCCGGTTACCTGGGTCCAGGTTGCTTTAATTTTATTGTTTACATCATGACTAATTATTGTTATATACTGCTGCTTTATAATATTATTTATAATATAATTCATACTTTGTCTACTTTCTCTATTCGATGTTGTATTAAAAAGGTCTTAAACAGTCTTAAATGTAACAGAAACTTTTCTTTCAGTAGTGAAAGAACAGATGAATTTAATTAAGCGCGCTTGGAAGCAACAGCACTTTGGCCTTGTAGATCTTACCTAATGCAAAAATACTAATACTAATAAAAATTATTTTCCAAAGCTGTACATAAGCACAATAACAGCATGTTCTTCTGTTGGACAGATGCTGGGGAGAAGGGAGGCCAGGTGTCTGGAGGCCAGAAGCAGCGCATTGCCATTGCCAGAGCTTTAATCAGAAATCCTAAAATCTTGATACTGGACAATGCCACCAGTGATTTGGACACAGAGAATGAATATCTGGTAGGAAACTCTTGACTTTCTCAAAATGTGCTCATTGTTTACTATTGTTTTCTACATGTAACTTCAAGTCATGTTTGTACTCAACAGGTTCACCAAGCTTTGTTAAACCACACCAACAAATGCACCGTGCTACTGATATCGAACAAGATGAGTGTTGTAGAGAAGGCCAATCATATAATTGTCCTCAACGACGGGATGGTAAAGGAGGAGGGCTGTCACAATGAGCTGCTGAAGAAAGGTGGCCTTTATGCAGACCTGGTGAAAAAGCAGAATATGGGCTTTCATCGTCAAGAGGAGAAGAATGATACACACTGATATGTGTGGCCGTTGGATGTCCCCAAGCCAGAGAAGCAGTCGAGTTACAGGAAGGTTGCTGGTTAAATTTCCGGACTTGAAGGGTCAAAACTCCATCACTACTTGTACTTGGGGTGGTTGATATGGCAAAAATATCATCACGATTTATTTCAGACAGGATCACAATTCACAATCTTATGATTAATTTTCATGTTAGTTTTTAAAGACCAACATTCATTCAAACAAAGAACTGATTCATTTTGTTCTTAGAACATTTAAAAATTTTAACATATATTTTTTTATTAGATTTTTCCATTAATGTGACATTTGCTTTTGCATAAAAATACAAAACTAGGGAAGGACTAGTTGCTGATATTGATTGGCATTTACAAAAGCCAATAGCCCAAAATTGTGTTACACCCCCACCCCGCCAGACAGACTATGTGCTCTGTGCAGCCTGGTTAGCTCTCGGTGAGTTAACACTGTGGCCGGACCGGGACCCAACACAGCCTCTGAGACCGACAGAGGCCAGTTTGAGGACAGGGAGTACAGGACCAGGTGGTTTTCTTGGTGGGTTTGGCTCTTGGCACCCCGGGGAGCCTAGCTAGCAGCACGGCAAACCGAGCTAACTAACCACTGACAGACAGATACAGTTAACTTAGCAGTTTAGCAAAAAGTAAATGTATCTGCTCATCAAGAAGCTCTGTAAATCACCTCAGTACTATATTCCTTGTTGGTCTCTGGGTTCGATCCGGTTCATGCCGTGTTTACCAGGAGGCTGCTGAGCAGTTTCGTTGCCTTGTTCGTTTGGCTTCGGTTCTGGTGCCCATTGCAGTGCCAGTCAGCTGTGATCACTAGGCTAACTGAGCTAATTAGATAACGGCAACTAGTTAACTTTAGCAACAAGTAACACTTTCTGTTCATCAGCATACTCCGTAAATCACAGAGAGTTGAGGCAAAGCAGCTGGGGGACTTGGGGGACTTAATGTTAATTTTATGATGCCTAACAGTTTTATGTTGCCTTTGTAGACAGCGAAGGGCGCAGGCAGCAAGGCAGCTAGCTGACTTGCGATGTTGACAGAGCAGGTGTCAGCTGCGTGTGTAGCCATAGGAACTAAACTGATAGATTGTGCATTGTAGCACGATACTAACAATCTCTTTGAAAAGGCAGATCGTGGAGACATATTAATCGTTCATGATCTGAATTCGTAATATCGCACACCCCTAACTTGTACTGTAAATAACTTCTTGTGAGACCACACCTCATACTACAAGTGTTGCTAGAGTTTTTACCTATTGAGACTATTTATCTTGATGTAAGTTGTAATTAAAATCGCTATTCTTGAATTCTAGACTGTCTGGAGACTGAAAGTACCTTTCAGTCAGTGGCCTCTGAGGGCCCCCCTATTTTAACTATCTAAGGGTTGTATGTTGTCTGTGAAGTAGTCATGGGCGTAACATCAGAATGTCATCTCCCATTCCCTTTAAAAGCCAGATGTGCTTGTACCTTGGTGCAGTGCCATTATAGCCTAATAGTTGAAGAATGGTGCATAAACCATCAATTGACTGATGAATTGCAGACTAATAGTTGATATGGACAGAAGTGTGGACGTGATATAAAAACTCTTGAAACCTAATGTTTCTCTGCATTGCAAGTGTGTCAACTACATTGCAGACTGGAGTCTTTTAACAGACACAGATGCTGTCTCTAAAACTATGGATACTCACTGCACTGCATTATTATAAACTATAATGAACCATCGTGGGCCACGTCTCTCCCCTACATGGGTTTCTTTATTTTGTGTTTTATTGATGTATTTGTGTTTTCTTAAACAGATTATTTTCATTATGACAGAGGCCGCTGTCAGTCATTTTAACATTCCCATATGTGCAGTCAAGTCACAGTAAATATTGTGGAACATTTAAGAGAAAACTTCTTACAAAAAAAACTTTGGTTATAGACTTGACATGACAGGACAGAGGAATATCTCTAGAGGAAACAGAATTCAACTTTTAGCTTCTCAAATAATTTAGATGCTCTGATTAAGCTTAGGATTTATGAGACCTGTGGCTTTACTCCAAACAAGGTTACTGTGTAGAAGAACACCGAACATAAATTAACATTAGATCATGACTGATGACTGTTCCTCATGCGTAAATGTGCACAGTGCTTTGCACCAGGTGCAAGATAGGGATATAAACCATTGCTTCAGTAAGATTGGACCTGGAGATATCGATACTCTATCGTGGTACATTTAAATTTATATTGCAATATTGATGTATATAATATGTTTTGGAAATTTTTCAAGTTTGAAAAATAGGTATTTCTGCACATATATGCAAAAATCAATCCCTGTGGATTCATTTGTAACATTGGCCACAATGGCCTCATACAAATTCTTATATAAATTTGAATAGTCTCTTGGCAACACTCTGTGATCCAACCCTCCTACTGGGCAGCTCCCATATGTTAATTGGTGTGAATGGGATTCATCTTGAAGAGAGTTCATGATATAGAAACCATCGATCAGCTAAATTCCAGGTATTCCACAGTGTAATATTTAAGATTGAAGGTTTCTAAATGTTGTAGTTGTAAATATTTTTCACATTTGTCTTTTTGTTTTACTTTTCCCTATATTGATGATTCTGTTAGTACTATGTTTCCCTCCCCAGAGTTAAGACAATAAATCTTTTGAATTCACCCTTTCTTGGCTACCATTTATTTATACTTTTGGCTTTACAGTAGTTATACACACTAGCACCCTGGAAGAAGCAATTTTGGGCTTGTAGGACTTAAACGTCATAGGACTTCACAGATGTTTGATTTTTGAAGGTAGGGTCTAGTTTTTAAAGATGCTATTACGTTGCTTAAAGGGAATTGTAGGCTCCAGCTTTTTTGGAGCTTGACCCATAGGCATTCAAACAGGATATCATACTTTTTTGATAATTCTTTTAAACTAAATTTTGTGAGGCCCTTGCAGAAATAAATATCACCCCTTTAAACATTGTGTCTAACAACCCTAAGTGAATGCAGTTACTTAATTGGCTATACTTTAAAACTATAAAAGTCTTTCTTGATTGTGAATCACAGTAATAACCACTGACTTTCCGGACAGTGATTTCAGAAGAAATCATTCATAATCTCAATGCTTTCTGGGTAGAGAAAACTTGTGTGCATTAGGCTCTATAGTATCAGCATATCGCATGAAAACATGTTTAGCCCCCTCACTTCTCACACATAATACTCCTGGCCAAAATCATTGCCAGTAATCCCAATGTCCATAAAAAAATACTAACATTTACCAGCTAGGTAGGCTAATCCAACTGGATTTCACTAGGCAGAGAAGACAAGAATCATAATAGGCTACCCTATTATAGGTAGCCTATTATGATATATATATTTTTTTGCCTATTATGATATATAGGCTACCCATACTGCAGAGAAACACGCCATATATTACAACATTCGTCTGTAAAGTCGTAACTGTGAATACTTTAAAGGTAAAATCTAAATACTGAAGCTAAATCCAGCACAGTGCTACCATTGCGTCCAAGTTTAAAACATAACATAACATGATGTACAGAATGTAAAGTGCATACAAAAACACCGACCTGGGAGTGTGGGCGTGTGTGTACTTTATTTGACAGACGTCTGTTGATAGCCAGTAAGAGCGCAGAATCACAACGCACGTGACAGGAAATACGCGGCACTGCCGCGTGGTAGGTTTATATAGGGTCAAGCGGAAGCGAGTAAGCGCCATTTCATTGCGGAGTTGCTCAGTGGTCTTCTAACGCAAGTGCAGCGTCAACAGTGGTGGAAAAATTGGATTGTAATAACACTCCGCCTTCAGCCCGATGGAAGCGGCCGTCAACCCGCCTCACGACAGGTAAAGTCCGCAGGGAATTTTATTCGATAACGACACCCACTTGAACTGAGAAGATTTGATCGGCCTTGTTGTGTCAACAAAGGTGGACTAACGGTAAATGTTATCATATAACGTTAGCTACGTTACTGTGACCGTTAGCTTCCCAATAATACACTAGCTTGTCAGCGAACGGTTGCCTTGGCTTGAGACACGGATTTAGCTAGTTTTTCCATCAGGTAATCTCATCGTGACTTGCATAACTTCTAGTAAATTGCAACTACATTAATAAGTTAGGCTCGCCCCTCCTTTTTATGTTATTTTTTTAGCTTTTAGCTCCAGTCTTGAGCTTGCACAATGAAGTCAGATGACAGCTGCAGCCCCACCGGCTGCTCCCCGCCGGCTTTCTGTCAGTCGGGTCATTCATCGCTCTCAGACACTCTGCTAACGCTAATCTCGCAGCCTATGTGACAAACACATAAGATAACAATAGGTAATAAATATCCTGTTCAGTGTGATCTTCACACGCAACATTTGCTAATCAAAAAGGTATCAGCCCTAAATGAACCGTTAGATGTGTTAGGTGTATTGTTGTAGTGCGGTGACGCTTAGTTAGCACTCTGTTAGCTTAGCGTCCAGCTCACAGCCCCCGTTCCAGTGAATAAACGTCTGTATGCTGTGGCAAAATGACCGGGATTGACTTACAGCTCAATGATGTGTCCTTTCCTATAGCAACACATGTAAATAAAGAATTCGTGTTTTTGCTTTTTTTGACAGAAAATCGCTTTCCGTCTTTCATTTTCTGTCATTGTGAGGTAGTGTTTACAAACAGTGAGGGCGGGGCGTCCAAACCACGCGATAACCAGCTGTTGGAATGAAAATCTAAAAGTCTGACTTTTCTTTTCGTTGTTTTGGTTAAATGGTGAAGACAGTTTCTTGGTTCTGCTGTGTGAGTACTAATGCCTTTCAGTAGAAGCAGAATTAAATGCAGGTTGAAGCAACAAAACCACATCAATCAGAATCAGCTTTGTTTGCCAGGTATGTCTCCACATAGGAAGAATGTGACTGGATTATACATTGCTCACGATGTGCTTACTGATATAATAAAAAAACAGACACCGACTACATTATGCAGAACACACCTTTAATTTACGTAACCAAAACAACAACATTGTAGACAGACACATTAGTCAACTGGAGCTATACTAGTGTTTACTAATGATAAAACAGTAGATCCTACAATGAACACACAAGATTATTTTAGAATCACAGTTATATGCTCATATGATGTGACATAATTGCATTTTAGCATAAGTTTGTGAATGACTGTCTTTAATTAGACATAATGTAGATATTCATAATTCCATAGCCAATTATGCATTGTTTGTGTGTTTTTAACTCTGTCAAATGTTTACAAGAGCCTCTATTAATCAGCATACAGATCTGTGCTTCAAAAGTTAAACAAAATCATATTTTTTGCAGATTTGCTGTAACACTCATTCAGAACAGTAACCAAACGTTACATTTCCTCTGCGAAGAGATGATTTTTGTCCCTCTCACATGATGGCTGTTTTGTGCTTTGGCCTTGGTGCATAACTGCAGTGATCAAGAGCTAGGTAAAAAAGATCACAAAACATCTTAAGTCACTTGAACCTATTATTATTTCAGTTAATTCACAATTAAACAATGAAACAACTAAAACAAACAGTGCTCAGATATGTTTGATGGGAAGTTTATATTGTAATCAGGACACAATGGCTAATGTTTTTCCTCAATGCTAATGTGGTTCAGTTGTTGTTTGTGTTGTGGGATTCTGACTGATGTAGAAAATCAGCTCACAGGCTTTGCCAGAGTTTGTGTGTCAGTGGCGCAGGTGTGTGTCCTGAACCCTGGGGTAAGGTTTAACTTCTTCTAAATCCCGTTCATGCGCTTTGATTAGAGGGAGGTGAAATAGGGATGATGGGGCTTGAAGTGCCATGGTGTCTAGATCTGAGTACATTGACTGAGAGACTTCTCGGGCCTATATACGACATGGTCTGTTTAGTTTATTGAACCACATCCAAGACTGACGATGCCTGTAAATTGTAAAGCATTGTAAGTTCTGCTAAGTCTTTTAATGTTCTTTGCATTTAAACCAATTCTTAACAGTAACTGTAGGAGTAGCGGGTAGCTGTAGTGCCCAGATTTTGGGACAACAGTCAAGGGCACTAGCATGAGTTTTCATGCCATTCATTTCCTTTGTAATAGGTGGAAACCAGAGCTCAGAGTTTTGACCATTTGCTGTGTGCAAGGTTACTACTATTTTGTTTTGGTTGTGCATCCTTGCAATTCACAAAAATAAACAAAAAGACAAGAAATGTTGCTGTAATATATAGTTTACAATAATAAAACTCATTGAGCATAGTGACTGAGACATTCAGTTGAACATCCAATTTCAGGCATGGAATTAGTGCTGGAATCAGTACAAGTCAAAAGTTAGCAAAAAAGCTGTTTCCTATATTAATGTGGAGTTAAATGGGATTTTAGGGCCTTACTGTAAGTGAATGTTTGCTTTTTTAGCTGGTGAGGATATATGGGACGGCGGTTCCCATGACTTTGCTAAAAGTAGCAGCCTTTTGATAGAATCCTAGTTCCCTAGATGACCGTTGGCTGACCGGGAGGGCAGAGCAATAGTTTCACTTGTTGTGGATTATGTGAATGAAGCGTGTATAGGCTGGACTTTTTGACATAAGCAGATTTCCCATGAGTACATTGTGCATTGTGGTGGGAAGCAAATCGATGAATTGATGGCTGCATCATAGGAGAGGCAAAGGTCATACAGCACAGTCAACTTAGAAGTGCCAGTTCCTTCACTAGTGAGCATCTCTCTTGCTCTCTCTCTCTTTTGCTTTTTCTCCCAGTTCAGTTCAATGTGCTATATTGCCATAATTGTTTCATTTAAACAATTTACAGCAAAAATCAAAAGGTTTACATTTTAATATGACATAACACTAATCAGTGCCATTCAATTTAGCAGTTATGAACAAAAATAACAAATACAGGTAGAACATAAACATCTGTCTCTCTCTCTCTCTCTGTGGACATTATTTGTCTTTCTATTCACACACAAAAAGGGTTCACTGTTCTCCTTTTAAATCTTTTATATAGTTTTACAGAAGTAAGGTAACATTTCTGGTCCTGCAATTATTCTTTATCATTCCATCAGACTATTTGTTTTTTTTTGTTTTTCTATCCTGTCTCTTCCACTTTAGCTCACTGGTCGGGTTGTCCAGTGGTGGGATGGATCAACACAGCAGCTCGGGCAAACGCATTCGTAAGCCCTCCTTGCTGTACGAGGACTTTGAGAGCCCATCTCTGCCGCACATGATGCCCCAGGGGCCTCCTGTCCCACCGCAACCCCCAGTGAAAGATCCCAGCAGGCCAGGCCGCATGACCAACCAGCTGCAATTTCTCCAGAGGACCCTGATGAAGTCTCTATGGAGGCATCACTTTGCCTGGCCTTTCCATGAGCCTGTGGATGCCTACAGGCTTAACTTGCCAGTGAGTTCAACAAAGAGTTTCACTTTCTACTTTCACTTTAGTTTTGATGAGTTCTGTTTATGTTTCTGTAAGTCATGGGGAGGCTCAGATGGAAAAGTTAAACCCCCTTAGTAGATGCTCTTTCTGTTAAATTTGGTAATTTTGCAATGTTCAGCTTGCTCCATATGTTAAAAAAACAAGTTTTTTTCATAAATTCCCCATGTTGTTCTCACTCTTTTGTCCCCCCTCTGTCTGTAACTCTCCCCATTTCAGGATTACCACAAAATTATCAAACAGCCCATGGATATGGGGACCATCAAAAAGCGTCTGGAGAACAACTTCTACCGGAGTGCAAGTGAGTGCATACAGGACTTCAACACAATGTTCACCAACTGCTACATCTACAACAAGGTAGGTTAAAAGGTAAAAAACAGATCTTTATCCATTGTGTGTTTGTCCCCTTTTCATTTATTTCTTACTCTTACCTTTATTAGATGGCTCCATATATATTAAATGATATCAATTGATATCATTTAATATCAGGTGGACTTTCCTCACAGTAGGGATAACACAGGGTTATGTAACGCGCAAGGCAGTTGGCTAGATGCCCAAATACCCAAATATATTGAAGATTCGGGTGTATGTCCAGGACATTTCTTAACATTGTGAGAAAAGGTAATTTTAAACCTTTTCTGTTTCATGAGAAAAAAATGCCTATCTAACACTTTGCAAACAGAAACTTGTCCGTGACACTTCTTAATCCTATCCAATGTGCAGACATGTGCTGACCTGTATATATTGTTTGTGTGTTATGGCATAAAGTGAGGCAAGATGGAAAATGAAAATGTCAAGGTGACGTGAAAACAAACGTCTAAAGCCTCCTACTGTTGAGAAACATGGTGCTGCCTCTGGAAAATGCAGTGTAGCTCCTTGACCAAATAAATTTTACAAATCAAAAAACTGCTCTGGAGATGTAAATCACAATGTTGGTTATGCATCAGATATACTTAAAATGATCATGCAACAGACAGTGATTTGTTTAAAAAAACCAAAAAAAAACATCTCCCACCAAGCGTTTGTGTCTAAATCAAGTGTCTTGGCCAAGGGTGTCTTAAGTGGAGGTAGCAGAGGATCACAAAAACATTGATTCTCTCTTCACATCACCACCAGTTTCATCCATTTATTGCTATTTTCACATTTGTTAATTTAATTTATAAAACCTCAGAAGCATTGACAAATCTTTTTTTTTTTAACGTGTGGTTTCTTTGTTTCTAATGTGTTTTTATAAATTGTGTTCTTTGCCAGCCGACTGACGACATTGTGCTGATGGCCCAGTCTGTAGAGAAGATCTTTCTCCAGAAGGTGGCCCAGATGCCCCAGGAGGAAATTGAGCTGCCTCCACCCGCTCCTCGAAGCAAGACCAGCAGGGGAAGAGGTCGCAAATCTGGTGACTTTGTGACAAAGTCTTGCAGAATTTTAATTAAGTTGTTTTATATAGTTGTTTTTGTTTATTAATAATGGAATCACTGGGAAGTTTTGTTTTAAATACTCAAATCGGACACTTCTAGTCTTGTATCTGCATCTGGCATTGACATTTTCTGTGGAAAATAATTACAGCTCAACATTTATACAACATGTCTTCCTGTTGCAGAAATGTATTATGTAAAAGTAGCATTCATGATGCAAACCTCGTAAAAAGCCATGCATGTCTCCAGTGATCATAGACTTCCTCCGAACTATTCAGACATAACTTTTGTCAACAGTCATTCTGTAGTTGAGTTCTATTGCTAAAGTTGAATATACTGTATCTCTCAGCATCGAGGGCTCAGCAGGTGCCAGCGGTGTCCCAGTCTGCCTACTCCCCTTCTTCCTCAGACACTGGGGAATCCATGCTGGCCAACTCTCCCCAGATGGTACTGACTAAAAGCCTTCCTCCGGCAAACATCATGGGCCTACCCCCTACACAACCCACAACTAAGGTATATACTTGTTTTAAAGTGACTCTACGCTGATGTGATTGTCTGTTACTGCATAAGACCAGTAAGTGAGGGTTTAGCTTACTCTACACATTTTCTACAAAAACATAAATGTCTGTGGTGTGGTTGTTAATACATGTAGGTATCTTAAAAGGCACAAGTAATACACCAGTACTTTTATTGTAAGAAAAATATGTTGAATCATAAGCATTATAAGTATTGGAATAAATAAATATTGTTGTCATAGTGACTTCTAACCTTTTTTATTTTTAGAAAAAAGGTGTCAAACGTAAGGCAGACACCACCACCCCCTCCACCATGGGCTTGACAGTGGGCATGTCAGGAGCAACACACATGGTGGGCTTGGGGAAAGGAGGCCACGGGGGCCAAGTCCATGACACCTCGATGCACTCCATCTCATCCATGGGTGGTATGAGCTTGGAGACCCCACCTGGGATGGGCTTGGTCAGGAGCCCTGGAGGTCCTGTTCTGCTCCAGCCGATGATGGCAGGCACTGGACGCAGAGTGGGCAGCGGACGCCCCCATTAAACCCCCCAAGAAGGACTTGCCTGATTCTGTCCAGTCTCAGCCCTCGAGGAAGGGCAAACTAAGCCCTCAGCTGAGGTACTGCAGTGGGCTGCTGAAGGACATGTTATCAAAGAAGCACGCTGCGTACGCCTGGCCTTTCTACACACCGGTAGATGCAGCTGCACTGGGACTTCATGACTATCACGATATTATTAAGTGTCCCATGGACCTCAGCACCATCAAGGTGACTTCTCATCTGCTTTTAACTCTCAGAAAGTGCAATAGACTATCAATATAGCTGATTACATAGTAAAGTTATGTTGTTTCAGATCTCTTAATGTTAGAATGTCCTTTTTTAAAATGTAACACACTGTGATGACGAACACAGAAGCAAGCAATGGGGCTGAAAATCTGTAAGAAATTGCAAATTGTCTATTATTAAGAAATATTTATGTGTATATATATATTTATAAAAAAACTGATACAGTTTTGAGAAAACATTCTGTCTGGTTGAAGCACTAAAATTGTCCTTTTGTGACGTCTTCATCAGAGGAAGATGGACTGTCGTGAATACAGGGACGCTCAACAGTTTGCCAGTGATGTCAGACTCATGTTCTCCAACTGCTACAAGTACAATCCACCTGACCATGATGTTGTAGGCATGGCACGGAAGCTGCAGGTGAGCCGAGCTGTCTTCTTCTAATTTTCAAATAATCGGACTGAAACAAAAGTGCAGCAGACTGTGAGGACACCCTTTGCTGTGACAGTTAATTGTTTGTTTGTTTTCCTCCCTTCCCCCTTTCTTACGCTTTTGATTTGGGCTTTTTTTGTGCCCCAGGATGTGTTTGAGTTCCGTTTTGCCAAGATGCCAGATGAACCACATATGGATCACACAGCCATGTCAATCAGTGGCCATCCGACATCCTCGTCCTCCTCTTCTTCCTCCTCCTCATCCTCATCTTCCTCCACCTCCGAGAGCGAGCCGAGCAGTGAGAGTGAAGAGAGTGAGAGCAGCCCCAACTCGGACAGCGAGGAAGAGCGTGCACATCGCTTGGCTGAGTTACAGGACCAGGTGTGCACACAAGTAAGTTAAGTTTATTTGTCCAGATCTCTTTTATTTAGATTTAGATTTCATGTGAAAACAAAAGAAAACTTTTTTTTTTCAGCTCAGAGCCATGCACGAGCAACTAGCTGCTCTCTCCCAAGGCCCCATCATCAAGCCCAAGAAGAAGAAAGAGAAGAAGGACAAAAAGGAGAAGAAGAAAAAGAAGAAGCTGGAGAAGCGAAGTCGTGGTAGCAGAAGCAGAGCTGGCTCTGAGGAATGGAAAATGCCTGGCAAGATACTAAAAAGCAAGTCTGCCAGAGCTGGTGGCTCCCAGCCCAAGAAAGCCCAGGGGAAGAAGAGTAACAAGAACAGCAAGTTAGTAGTAAAATAATTAGTGATCTCATCTTCCCATCAGTGTGGCGTTTTTTAAACCTTTACAATATTACCTATTTAGAATATCAAGCACCTGATATTAATAAGATTTTGTCCTGATTGTACCACTTCATCTTTTTTCTGCAGGACCACAAAGAAGCCGTTTTACCCCCCAGTGGCCCCTACCATGCTGCCGCACTACGACTCAGAGGAAGAGGAGGAGATTGTGCCCATGTCATACGATGAGAAGCGGCAATTGAGCCTCGACATCAACAAGCTGCCGGGGGAGAAGCTGGGTCGCGTGGTCCACATCATTCAGTCCAGGGAGCCTTCACTGAGGGACACCAACCCTGAGGAGATTGAGATTGACTTTGAAACACTAAAGCCATCGACACTGAAGGAGCTGGAGCGCTACGTCATGACCTGTCTGAGGAAGAAGCCGCGTAAGCCCTACGCCGAGCAAGGTAAATTAAACATCCACCAAGCAAACACCAACATGTTTTGTTGTGCTATTGTCTTGTATGTAGCTTTGCACTTGTTGAAAAGTTATTACCATTAACACTCAGTTAACAGCACAGTTAATCAAAATCCAGCGTGTAATGCCACTGTCTCTTAGGCCAATTTTGGGACAAGAGAGCTTTTGCAGCCACATTTAATTTCACTATGATGAGTTAGTTGGAACGTTTCCCGCTCTCAAGCAACAATGCAACTCAAAGCAGCTTTGTAAGGCATTGCAGTAAACCAGTTTATGTATTTCAAATGAGTCAATGATGACTGATAAATGATTTCTGTGGTGTGTTTCAGCTGCACAGTGGTTAACAACCATAAGCAAATATATTTAATATTTATGTATATTTTATATGCACAATGCACATTGATCAAGTCAGTGTTAAAGGGGTAATTTTCGACTGTTGGCCAGATGTTGAATAAGCAATTAAAACAACAATAAAACAAACATGGAGAAGTGCCCATGAGAAGGCAGACAAGAACATGAAGCAGCTGAACAGAGGGGCAAGTGACACGCATCATAGAAAATGTACAATGCAAGTAATGATACAAACCAAAACGTGTTAAGCAGACAATCAGGCAAACCGTTAAAACATTCCAACATTTCATCAAAGATTTCATCATGGGTAGAACCATAAAGACAGAAATATCAGGGGTACAATCTTGATGCAAACAGGTAGAGAATGTATTAGAGCAGATCTGGTGACTTTTTAACCAAGTTATATGCAAAGGAACAGATCTATATTTTGATACCAAATGTCAAATTTCCCTTGACTGGATTTACTAAAGAAATAAAAATGTTACCATGCTATTGCACTGAATTGACAGGCATGTCATGTTGTGTTCTCAGCCAGTTAATGCACTTGAATTTGATACTGTACCGTCATGTTTTATTCATCTCTCCCCCTCCATGTGTCTCAGTGACTCAAGGCCTAATTTTCCCCCTGACTAAACGCTGCTGGATCAGCACCTTAAGGTCAATACAGTGATGTGGAAAGTTGATGATGAATGTGCTTTAATTAGTATGTACAGTAAGACAGACCTGACTCTTCCTATCTTGATGCTTGAAATAGTTTCCAACATTAATGACAAATTCTCCAGTTAAATTTCATTACCTCAGATTTCACTACAGCTAGGAAGAGTCTAGTCTGCTACTCGGGAAGCCAAGCTGCAGAATTAAGTTACAGCTCTTTTGCTCTGAGCTACAGTAAATAGAACTGAGGGAGAGCACAGTGGGTCAGTGGGATATCACACAATTACATCCCATTACTTAAATTTGGTTGAATTTGGCACACACTACCTCCAGTATCCCCTCGAAAAAAGCCCTGATGTCAAATATAGGTAACTGCATGACTATGTGGTACCCAGGTCGGTAACAAATTTGTAAATTTTTTCATGCGCAGCAGCAAAGAAAGGCAGCATTGGCAAGTCTAAAGAGGAGCTGACTCTGGAGAAGAGGAGGGAGCTGGAGAGGAGGCTGCAAGATGTCAGTGGGCAACTCAATTCTGTGAAGAAACCTACTAAACCTAAAGGTGAGCTTACACATCTCCATTCACTATGTGCATGGCATCTCATGCACAACACATGCACCTCAGAATTGGGTTTGTTGCCAAGTAGCTTTTCACATACATTTTTATAGTAAGGTAGAGAAAAAATGGAAAAAACAAGCACTGTGAATGTCAAGAATCATAAATATGAAATTTTAAGTTTTTGAGATGAAAAGCTTTACATTGTTTGCAACTATGAGGATGAAAAGATGTTGACCAAGGAATGTGCACAGTATAAGGATATTTGCATTGTGCAGAGAAAGTCCAAAAAATGTGCTTTAATGTAACTCACTAAGCACTTTCACACTTGCTTATTTTCTGGGATTATTATGCCAATATGCTGGCTCGCTGCTTTGTATGAAAGGTAGAGAGTCGGAAAGGGGGGTCTGATTTCATCCGATTTCATTCGACTACCTTCTTCACAGCTCTCTCTGACCGCGTTTTGTTCCGTCATCTTCAGGCTGCATATCCCACTGGGAGCATTAGAGCATTTTGCCTGCCTGATTTTGCTGACATTTTTAGATTCTATTGATTTGGTAATCATTGCTTGCTGGTCTTTTTTTTTTTGAGCAAATAATTGAAGCTCTGTCCGTGGAGGTGAGGTGCGTGGGAAAAAAAAACCCTCACTCGAATCTCATAATTGAAAATTGAATGTGTACCCAACGGTCGAATATTCGGCTCCAGCCCTATAGGCTACGTAGTTAAATGGTTAAGTAGTATAATTTTTTTGTCTGTTTTAACAGCGTTTATTGTTTTACAATCGAGAGTCTGCACAGGGTATTTTATTTTGCAAATTGACCGGGCTAGCTCCGGCAGCTGCAGCGCAGGCGGACTCAATGGACTTTGTAGGTAACCCGGAAAGCTGGATTGCTATGTGAAAGCACAGACAGTTGAGGGATTACGCCTCAATATTTGGTTCAATATAAATGAGCGAATGCGGCATACTGGCGGACAATCTTTGCACATTTATTGCGGGATCTCTTTGTTAAAGTGGTTACTGAGTCAGACCTTCGATATTACTATTTATACTATATATAAACTATTTCTTCATTGTTGTTTGTCTTTCATAAAACATTCTCTGACTTTTTCATCTGTACCTGCTGTGTCCATAAAACTCTTCTCTCCTCAGTTGAGAAGCCCAGCGCTGTAGAGACTCACACCCAGCCCACACGCCTCAGTGGCAGCAGCTCCAGCTCCGATTCCTCTTCCTCTTCCTCCTCCTCCTCGTCCTCAGACACAAGTGATTCAGACTCTGGTTGAGATCCTTAGCACTGGCTAAGAGAGTATACACGAGTAACTCAGGGACTTGGGCTGGCCCAGGACACAGCACACCCTGAAACAGTAGTGGGCTGAGATATTGGATACTATGGCTGAAAACAGTCCAAGTGGACTAAAACGTTTTAAATGTGGGACTGTGGGATGTGAAATGACGTCTCTCTGGATAATCATAAAACCCAAACACTAAATGCCTTGGTTTCCCCTTCCTCCCCTTTGTAAATACTTGTACAAATTTATGTTTCTTTTATAAAGAAGAATTTTATGGCAATCCCCCAAAGAGGGAAGCGGAGTAATGAAGAAGGACGTGGAAAGACGGACCTTACTCCAGATCTGCTTTGGCTGGCCTTACGCTGTGTCCTCTGTGGTGAGGGAATGGAGGAGTGTTTATTTATTTGTTTTCTTCACCCACGTTTCCTCAGATGGAAATACTGGAATTTGAACCAGCAACCTTTGGTCACAAGCCTTGCTTTTCAAACATCTGGCCTTCTGCTATGCTTCATTTTAGCTCAACCCCTAGATTCAACCTTAATTATCTGAATTGTTAATAACAGTTATATTATTTGGAAAAAAATACAATATTGTTAAGGAGCTGTAAGATTATTTCTCATGTTCAGGTCTAAGAGCCGTTGAGCAGTAAATATAAACAGTCAAATCTGCCAATTCTGGTCAAAATTTTAAGTTGGTTTACAGCTCGAGTTCTGGATCATTTCTCTTGTTTATCTTTATACACATTGCAGTTAAATCTCAGTTTGACATTGAGCTTTACGCTGCAGTCTGTTTTACAGCCTGTACTAATTGTTTATTAATAACAAAGTCACTTCATACAGTAGTACAGTATTGAAATGGCATAACATACTGTAACTACAAAGTTTTCAATTAAGTTAACACTCATTCAGTTTTTGTTGATTTTGATGGATGCACTATTCTCCTGTAAGCCCACCAGCAAATTTAAGACAGACTAATGCTTATAAATATGACACTAATTGAAGTACTGTCTTCAGTATTTTGAAATCCGTTCTTGCTGTTCAGCTTTGATGTTCTCAACATTTCTTTTCGTTACATCAAATTGAACTGGAGTGTGCATCCATTTCTTAAGAGCTGAACACAGGCTGCTGAATGTTCTCTGACTATAGTGCAGGTTTCTAATTTCCACATTAGTCTGAACATGTGAAGTATTGCATTACTTGTTTTTGAAGATATCTGTGGCACTTAAAAACAGTGAAGGTTTCTTAAAGAAATCTTTTGGCTGCTCGGCACTTACTGGAACAAATTATGTTGACTGAAAAAACTGAATTTGAATAACACTACAAGTAAATAAAGACTAAAGATAACCTTTATTTAGACATAAAGAGACAAAGTCCTTATAGTCATGCATAGGTGAAGCTGTTGTTGAATGTTCAGTAAAAGAATATATTCTTGTATATACTTAAACTGTATTTGCTGTTGCACAAACTATTGTATTTCTGCTGTTTAGTCTGTTTTTTCAGTTACCTTGTTTCTTTTCTTTTTTTACATGCTGTTATTTCTCATTCCAGTTAACTGTCTTTGTTATCTGAAGAGCGTTCACATGAGCATTGCTGCCTCTGGTCAAGCAGGTTATTGCTTCTTAGAAGCATACCTTTCATTTGGCAAGTGTGTTCATTAAAATATTCTGTTGTGTAAAGAATTTTGTCTGTCAGTTTATCTTTTATTATTATTATTATTATTGATTAGCAATTTGACAAAGTTTTTTTGTGTTGTTTTAGGTCACTTATTAGGCACAAATCCTTTTTACCTCTAATTTGAATACTTTTAATTTGTTTTAACTGTTGCTTGGACAAAACAAACAATGCTGGGAAATTGTGATTGTCTATTTCCACAACTGTCTGTAATTGTATAGATTTGCAACTGATAAATTTAAAAAAAAATGACCACCAGATTAAACAAGGTGAAAGCAACTGTTGCCTTAAAGCTGACACTGAGTGTCAGGGGAAGTCAGTACAGATTACCCTTCATTTGATTGATTTGTTATATACTAATGAAGAATGATAGGACTGTCTCCAGACAGATGTATATACTGTGATTACGACTTTCCTCCACTAGGCGGCAGCAGTTACTCATGTTGTTTAAACTTGACATCTCATTGTTTTCAAGGTGGAAACCTTGTCATAACTTAGCACTGATTGTTTTGTGTTGGAAGGAAGTCAGATCAGCGTATGAATCAAATAGTGCCAGTTTGATGTTTGTGAGGAACAAGCTGCAGCCAGTGAAACCTGCTCAGTTTGGTGTTTGGAGGACCTGAAATGCAACATGGCGATTAATCTGTTCCTACTGCTGCTCGTTACTTGTCTTCCAAAATACAGTCAAGGTATGTTTTTGTAAAAGTATATCCATTAATGGTTGTAAGGAGGGATTACAAAGTTTTGTTTTCAGATATGCAAAACCTGAAGAAGAATATGAAGAAAATTAATTCATTACTACATAGAGGATAAATGCTTTGGTCATTTTGGTAAGTTATTATTCAAGCCATACCATTACATTTTAATCAGCTATGTGTTATAAACAGTTTATATAATATGTTTATATAAATGTATTTTTGTATCTGCTTCTACATTATAAAATGTCACAATTTCTCCGATTTCACTGCTTTATTTTGTAAAAACAGCCATAATTTTAGTAGCAGCAGATGTTTGGTGTTAATTTTCCATAGCATAGACACGAGAGTTGATCACAAAATGAACTTTGAACGACTTGACTGCGCATTGCAAACACCATTATGTCATAATATGTTTTCCATCTTTTTCAAACAAACTGCAGGTAAACACTTGCTTCGCTTTTTGACCTTCTGTCAAAGGGACGAGCCGGTAGATGGCCAGTATGATATTGAATTTGACGGCGATCAGCTCCTGTACGTTGACCCTGTCACCTATCAGGCAGTCCCGCGTTTGCCAGAGTTTGCAGAGCAGTGGAAGCCTGATCCTGGGCTGGCACAAGACACATATGTGTCCCTGGGTACCTGCCACTACAACATCCCACGTGCCATAAAGGGAGAAAATTATCCTCCACCGGTCATAGGTGAGGTAGATGAAATTGACATTGTGTCTTTGCTGATATCTGAGTAGGCCTACTGATTCTGAATCTATGAACCTCTGACTGAAAAGTCACTTTTAGTCAGTGGTGGAAGAAGTACTCCAATCTTTTACTTCCAAATTATCCTTTACAATGTATTATAAATCCTACTTTAGTAAAGGTACAGAAGTGTTATCATCAAAATGTAAAAGTACTCTTTCTACAAAATAATGTCTTGTGATAATCATATGATACAATATATTATTGTATAGGACACTATTAGCTTTTCGATACTGATTGAACAAGGTTTAAGCAGCATTTTACTGTTCGTCAAGATGAAACTAGTTTCAACTGTTTAATGTACAGTTGGTAGATTAGTTCAGTGGTTCCCAAACTATTGGTTTGTGAGAAGTTCAGAGGGGAAAAGTGACAAGGAGCCCCAGCCCCAATTTTTTGGAACTACTTTAACAACACTACTTCAAACATACTCAAGGAAAATACAAGTACCTCAAAATCATACTTAAGTACAGTACTTTGGTAAGTGTACTTAGTTACTTTCAATCGCTTTGCCTTTGCCTTAAGTCTTGAACAAAACATAAATAAACAGCGAAGAGTCACACTTCTGGCTTCATCTTTCCAAAATTTATGCTGCGTTATAGCCTAATCCCAAGAACAAAAGTGAAATTACTACAGTGTAATGGGAGCACCGTAAGCTGTGTTGTTAAACACAAGCTAAGGAGAGTTCTGGTCTGTATTCCTAGGAGAAGAGTAGGTACTAGCAGGGGCAGTGCCTGTGAGGTGCAATTAACCTCTTACTGTATAATTATGTATTGTCAGTGCAGGTTAAAGTGTCACTGTTCATTGTGTAGCTCTCCACTGAGTTACTTAGTACATGTTCCATAGCACTGGTATGTGGCAAAGTTTTAGGAATGAATTGCACAAAAATGATCTGGAAATGCAAGTACTTATATCACTTCATATTTAACATTTTATTTCATTAGTTAAACCTGTTTTCAATGCCACCAAAATCTCAAAAATGTTTTTTTGTTTTTAGGTGATAAAAGCCATAGCCCATGATCTGACATTTGACTTACTATCATGGTTAAACATAGAGAATCTATGACTTTAAAGTGGCATAAATATTTTTATAATAACAATGTATCCAATGTCAATGTCAAACAAAGTGACAATGTGAAAGTAGTTGAGGCATAGCTATATAGCCATTATTAGGCTATCCAGCCCACAACTTATCTGTTTTAGTTCTCTCTCACTGCTGTCATAGCATCATTTTATGCTGCAGAAGACAGCTTTTTTTCCTAAAACAATCTGTACACTACCTGAACAGCACCAAACATCTGACAAAGTTAGCACTTTGAGTTTTAGTCGGACACTGTGGAGTTCTCTCAGAGTTGGTAGACACAATAAAAGAGTTTAAAGAAAGTGAATATTGCATTTACATTCATCAGGTGGCCAGAAACAAGACACCTAATGAATGGTAATGTTGTTTCTGCTGCCCCAAAGTATAGCTTATGACGTATAGGCTCTGCCCTACTTCTACTTGCAGTAGCCTACTCTGTCGTCACAGTTGCTCCCCCATTTAGCTCTAACAAACCAATTATTTCTGATTGATATAAAACACATCACCACCAGTTTGCCAGGGAGAGAATTACTCCACAACATTAACAGACATTCATTTAAAAGTACGTCCCGCACTCCAGCTTTAAAGTACCTGCACATACATTTATCTGAGGCTGTGTGTTATGGTTTGGGCAATGTCCTTTAGTTGTGCCCCTGTGTACAAAGCAAGGATATATCTTTATGTTAATGCCTGTAGGTTTAGAATAAAAAATCACATTAGCCCATGTAGTGTAACTTTATCTTTCTCTGTCAAACATCAATCCATCCATCTGCAGTCAGTCCCACCTCCCTGATCTACCCAAAGCAGGAGTTGGAAATCGGGGTCCCAAACACCCTCGTCTGCTTTGTCAATGACTTCCATCCGCCTGTAGTTGTCATCACATGGACCAGGAATGGGGAGCTGGTGGACCAGAGTGAAGTCAGCCAGACTCAGTACTACTCTAACAGTGACTTCAGCTTCCGCATCTCGTCCTACCTTGACTTTACTCCGCAAGAGAACGACATCTACTCCTGTAGTGTGCACCACATCAGCCTGTCGGAGCCTCTCACCAAGTTCTGGGGTAGGTCGATCTATCTAAAGGGTTTTGTTCTATGCAGACAGTTCATGTTGTCAACATTGGATAGTATCTCACATTTAAACTCACAACAGAAATAGTCGTTATAGCTAAGTAAATAAAATCAAGCCACAGTTTTACACTTGAAGAAGCCATATGTCAGATAAATGCATGTTCTTGTGCTTATTGTTATTGTGCATGTTCTGATAAGTTAACTGATAAATTGTATTAGAAAGTAAGGCCTTAGAGATATATTATCCATTGTGTGTGTGTGTGTGTTCCACAGAGAATGAAGTACACACAGACCAGCAGGTTGTAGAGACAACAGTGTGTGTTTGTGGTGTGATCCTAGGGCTGATTGGAGTTGTCACAGGACTCTGGTTCATCGTGAAAGCCAACAAGTCCTGCCAGGCGTGACACACATCAAGACAAACACCTGAATTTCGATGTCAGGTGTCTGATCTTTTTTTCCCTTGTGTTTTTCCTCTGTTAGTGAGTTGAAGATTTACTTTCCCCCATCAGTTTTTTTCCAGTTTTTCCAGTTTTTTCTTTCTTTCATTTTTTTTTTTACTCCTGCTGTGTTTTATGTTGTCTGTGACTGTTTTTTTTCCATTTCTGCAACAATACTGAAACTAAACCAGAGTTAAATAGAAAGTTTGTTCAGTTAAAGAAATATACATTTGGAGTTAGTATTAGTCATGCGTTATGAGATTAATACAAATCTACTTCTAAAGCTCAATAACCAGAAAGAAGTATTCTAGCATTCTGATATATTTTACAAACATGTAAGAGTGGTTTCAATTCTTCACATGTAACTCTGCCAGATATTGTATTTCCCAAAAAATACAACTGTTGTACAACATACAACAAACAACTTAGAGGGTTACTGTTTCTAAATTGCTTGAGAAAATTTACGCGGTTGACTCTTTCCTAAAAAAGAGTGGAGATTATTGACTAATGACATAGACAGTTTGACACGTTTTCTTCCATTTTACACAAATAATAATATAATATATAAGATAGGTGCAGAGGCTTTATCCATGTTTTAACATGTTGCATCACAGAAACAGTTTTAAGCTTTTTCAAATAAGGCACGAGAAAGAAAGTTGAAAATGTCTGTTCCTGTATACTGTACTGCATGTCAGTGTACATGCAACACACTTTTAAATGAAAGAGAACAGTTCCCTTACATTCTTATTTGTGAGTTCCTTAAAGCCTTCACCACATACACATACTGGCACAGAATGGTGACTCTCCAAACTGCCTCTGTTCTCTGCTGAGTTTTCTTTGTCTCCGGTCTAAATCTAATTATTTTCACAGTGACTGATAAGATAGCTGCCACATTTGAATATGGAATTGTCTGGAGCCTCTGAGGGATGAATCTGAGAGCTCAAACACTGAAAGTACTGCAGAGTACTGCTTTGTTATAAAAATGGACTCTGCCAGCAGAAGGGACTTACAAAACTCAATTTCTCTCTATAACTTGTTATATTGTGACAATAACCCTACCTACCTACCTAGTACCTACCAGAAGGATTAATTATGCAATTTGGCTCAGATGATAGAGCAGAAAAAAACAAATGCTGATTGATAAGTTTTTCCACCAAAAGTACCTGGGACTTTTAGTACCAGGATCTACTTTTCAAGGAACTAAAAGGTTCCTTCACCACATTGTTGTGTGTATTTCCACCACCAGACCTGTGAAGATTTGGCAAATTAACCAGCTGACATATACGCCATGCAGAGCGACGGATCGGCATCATAATTTAGTAACGCCACTATCAATGAGCAAAATGGATATATGTACCTCAGATTTGATTGAATTAATTTTTAAAAAAAACTATAGGCTATGCTTGTCCAATTTTTTTCTGGGGGAGTATAATGATGAGACACACGATTGAAGTTTGTTACATTTAATAAAGTTCTGAAAAAAAATCCCAGTACAGAGAAAGAAACACAAACATAAAATCACAATAGTCTGGAAGGTCATTAAAACATTTTCAGCCAACGAGAGCTGCAGATCAGGTGGAAGCACTCTTGTTTGTGTCCACCTGAGCGTTGGAGGAATGTGATTACCTACCTGAAGTACCGTATCACCTGCTGTAATCAGCTGGTCCTTTTGTTTTGGAGAGCAGGAGACCTACTTCAGCTCCTCGTAGAAACCTCCTGACTGATAAAAACTTAAAACAACTCCGGAACCAGTATTTAGCTTAACTCCATTAGCTGTTAGCTGGAAACATACTGCGGCATGCTGGCTGCTATTTCCAAGCTATATAAAACTGATGTACAATCTCTGGCTGACATCGGTAAAAAAAAGTGGGGAAAAGAGAGGAGCAGTAGTAGCAAAACACCCGACATGCTCGCTTTAGGCCCCTTCCACACTATTACGTTTGCCTTTTAAAACGCAGACCTTCTGCTATGTTTGCACCTCCCGTCCAGACTACAATGGCGAATCTGAAGGCCTCGAAGTTTGAAAATACTGCTGACCCCATTTGTTTTTTAAAACTCTGGGGTTGTGTATTAGTGCAGACAGCCAAGAACGGAGGACTTTAAAAATGATCATGCAGACACTCACATTTGGCTTTCTGATTAGGTCTTATATAAATCATACAAAACCAGAATACTACTGACAGAGTTTTAGTTTTGGTATTTTTATCAAAATATTTTAATAATACTTCTAGACGTTCTTCGTCTATAGTCCCTTATTCTTTCGCCAAATCTTCTGCAACTGTGGTAGTCAACCACCTGCTTCATGTTTACATCGGCATGCACATGTCCAGTGTATGTAAATGGCCACTAGATGTGCGTTTTAAGATGAAGATCACCACTAATAGGCAGTAAAAACGCTGGGGTGGTTGGAGAGTGTATTTGTTTTTAAACAAACAAACAAAAACAGAAATTCACTGCAAGGCAGGCTCCACCCACAAAAGTACTGGAACTTTTGGAAAGTACTACCCCCGAGCAGGGACTGTTTTTGGGATGAAATAAATTTAGACGCTTGTCCCTGCAGTGGAAATGCAGTCGGTTCCTCAAAAGGTTCCTAGTTCCGGGGTAAAGTTTCTGCGGTGGATACGCAGCTTTAGTGTACAGAAGTGGAAGTGCTGAGTTCCCCAAGAAAAAGCATAGCACTGCATGGGAAGAGTGGAACTAGACTGGCTACATTTCTGTTTTGCTCATTTACAGGAAATTGTGGTGTAGATAATTCTCTCCTATTGTAAATAATGTTAGGCAAAACTGCAGCTATGACAAAACCTGAAAGACTGGTTCATCTCAACACCGCCCTTGCTTAAAAAAACATTTGCGTCATTTACTTTATGAGAAAGCATGCAGTTTATATAGTTTAGTTTTTGAGCTGCAGATTTTTAGATTGAGTCTGTAGGCTTCTGCATCCAGCAGGTTATTAACGCAATGTTGTAGTTTTCCGTGTTCAAGATGAAGGGACTTTTTTTTCTATACAAACTCACAATCTCTGCTGTTTTTCTCTGCAATACACCAGCAGGTAGGTTTCTTCATGTATCCCTGCTTTATATCAGCTTTTTTTTTGGTTCTTTATTTTATTTTATTGTTAAAATAATGGTCACATTACAATGCAAAACAAAAATACTGATGAGGAACTGATTTTTCTGATGCTAATAGTTATTAGTTTTTTGTTGAGAACATTTTATAAAGAACATATCAAGTGTTTTTACTGCATATTTCTGACATTTGCATTAACCTCTTGCAACATCACATCATGTTGACCGATCTGTAGCTTTGTAAATTGCCCTGTCTTTCCTTGAAAATGAGAGTTTTGTTGATTAAATACATTATTCCTCTTAAAAATAGATTCCCCTTTCATGAAATGTTTCTTATGACCTGTAAATGAAATGTAATAATTAGCATTATGGTATTTTCTGTGATAAACTGTAGCTGTTGTAATAGTTATGCTAATGAAGGCTTAACTGTAGTCTACTCAGATCTTATTGAAATGTGTGGCTTTGTTTTTGTAATAAAAGTATTTTTGCTCATGAGTTGTCGCAGTGAAGTTTGGAGTGATGCTTTTTTGCATTTTTATGGGAATGTATTTGCATTTATCTGGATGTTATAACAGAATCATGTTCATTTCATACTGGTTAGTCATGGTTAAAACTTCACAGAGACAATTATCAAATTGTAGGTTGTAACCAGAATTGTCTCTCCGCCAAGTATAGTTGAAAACAAGTCCACAGCCATACTCTGAGAGTGTACATTGCTGGTCATATAATTAGAATATCATCAAAAAGTTGATTTATTTCAGTAATTCCATTCAAAAAGTGAAACTTGTATAATATATACATTCATTCCACACAGACTGACATATTTCAAGTGTTCATTCCTTATAATTTTGATGAGTATAACTGGCAACTAATGAAAACCCCCAAATCAGTATCTCAGAAAATTTGAATATTAACTCAAAACACCTGCAAAGGCCTTTAAATGGTCTCTCAGTCTAGTTCTGTAGGCTACACAATCATGGAGAAGACTGCTGACTTGACAGCTGTCCAAAAGACAACTATTGACACCTTGCACAAGGAGGGCAAGACACAAAAGGTCTTTACTAAAGAGGCTGGCTGTTCACAGAGCTCTGTGTCCAAGCACATTAATAGAGAGGCGAAGGGAAGGAAAAGATGTGATAGAAAAAAGTGTACAAGCAATAGGGATAACCGCACCCTGGAGAGGATTGTGAAACAAAACCCATTCAAAAATGTGGGGGATATTCACAAAGAGTGGGTTGCAGCTGGAGTCAGTAATTCAAGAACCACCACACACAGGCGTATGGAAGTCATGGGTTTCAGCTGTCGCATTCCTTGTGTCAAGCCACTCTTGAACAAGACAAACACAGAACAAAACAGCGTCAAAAGCGTCTCGCCTGGGCTAAAGACAAAAAGGACTGCTGCTGAGTGAGCCAAAGTTATGTTCTCTGATGAAAGTAAATTTTGCATTTCCTTTGGAAATCAAGGTCCCAGAGAGAAGAGAGGAGAGGCACAGAATCCACATTGCTTGAAGTCCAGTGTTAAGTTTCCACAGTCAGTGATGGTTTGAGGTGCCATGTCATCTGCTGGTGTTGGTCCACTGTGTTTTCTGAGGTCCAAGGTCAATGCAGCCATCTACCAGGATGTTTTAGAGCACTTTGTGAAGAGGAAAGATGCGACATGCCAGACCCAACAATGCAGAAGAGCTGTAGGCCACTACCAGAGCAACCTGGGCTCTCCTAACACCTGAGCAGTGCCTCAGACTGATCGACTCCATGCCACGCCGCATTGCTGCAGTAATTCAGGCAAAAGGAGCCCCAACTAAGCATTGAGTGCTGTACATGCTCATACTTTTCATGTTCATACTTTTCAGTTTGCTAACATTTCTAAAAATCCTTTTTTTGTATTGGTCTTAAGTAATATTATAATTTTTGGAGATATTGAATTTGGGATTTTCATTATTTGTCAGTTTTAATCATCACAATTAAATCAAATAAACATTTAAAATATATCAGTCTGTGTGTAATGAAAGAATATAATATCCAAGTTTCACTTTTTGAATGGAATTACTGAAATAAATCAACTTTTTGATGATATTCTAAGTATGACCAGCATTGTATGATCAACACCTGTATTAAGGTATATAGGTGCAATAAGCTAAATGCTAAAATAAGCGAGTCAACATGCTCACAATGACAATGTTAACATGCAGATGCTAAACGGGAATAATGTCTCACATGTTCACAATCTTAGTTTAGCTGATTTAGCATGCTAGCATTTGGTAAATTAACACAAAGTACACCTGAAGCTGAAAGGAAGGTCATTAGTTTTCCAGGTATTTGGTCATAAACTAAAGTATTGAACTAATTAAAAAATGTGACCAGAGGATGGTTCTACATGAAAAGTCAGAATCACCAAAGTGATAATAGATTTTGACATATTTCAGTCTGGCCCAAAGCGGTAGGCCGAACAAGAGACTGACATTGCCATGCTGCTAGCAAAGCTAAAAAGTTTAAATTTTTTTGAATAAACAACTGTTTTCATTCAGAAAATGTGCAGTTAAAAATGATAATAATGTCACAGTTTTCTGCGCATACTGATTTTCTGTCTGTTATAGGTGGCTACGTACATCAGATGATATATGACTGTGAGTATGGTGACAACATCACAGATGTGGTCTTCTTTGTGAAAAACATATTTAACCAGCAGCTTCTTACCATGTATGACTCTCGGGTTGGGAAGTATGTTGGCTTTGGAGAATTCGGCATGAAAAACGCAGACCATTACAACAGTCAGATCTGGAAAATGGCCTTAAGACAAAGTCAAGTGGAGATTCTTTGCAGATACAACGCACGATTATATAGAAGGAGCACACTGGATAGAAAAGGTATGTTTCTGTATTTAGTACTCTTTAAAAAGCTGAAAGAGATTTTGATATTTTAACAATGCTCCTTCAATGGCTTAATTTGCTTCACTAGAAAAGGGAAGCAATTGTTCTCTCCCCATTCTTTGATTAAATGTCTTAAAGAAAACTTTTAAGCTCATGTCTCTTTTTCTGCTTTCTACCTTGAAGTAGGCACCACATCTGCTGGGTCATTTAGTGAATGTTTTTTCTCAAATTAATTCTACACTCTAGTGCCTCCGATTGTCAAGGTCCATCAGACTAAGGGAACTGACTACGGGGAGCGGTCCATGCTTGAGTGCAGCGTTATGGGTTTTTTTCCTCAAGAAGTGAGGGTAAGCTGGTTGAGAAACGGAGTAGAGGTCACCGCCGATGTGTCGTCTACAGATATCGTGGCCAACGGGGACTGGAGCTTCCAGCTTCACTCTTACCTAGAGTTCATACCAAGAAGAGGGGAGAGGATCAGCTGCAGGGTGGACCACAGCAGCCTCAAAGAAAGCCTGGAGGTGGACTGGGGTAAGAATTATTATGGAGACAAACATGCTCAAACAGTGTTGAAATTTAGCTGCCACACATGTCATACCTGACATTATTTATTTCACATAGACACCTTTATACTGGACAGTAAATACCTGAAGATGACTGTAGGGCTCATCTTCTTCTTTGTCGGCTTAACTGCAGCTGCTGGTGGGGCAGTTTACTATTGGTGGAAAAAGAGGTATGCTTTGCCTTTAGTGTCCATGTTATGAAACCATTCACTTTATTTTTGTGCAGTGTTCATTGTTTTGTCAGATATGGTGATTAAGACCAGACTGTATTGTTGAATTATGAAATAAAACAGGTCATCAGGTTTTATAACACTTTCTTTTCATGTTTCAGGTTTGACTTCAGCCCATTAGACAGACAAGGATCCTGTTATCCCACATAATAGTGCCATAAATTGTTCTAACTTTGTGTAGTGATGTATTTGTATGAGTGTCATATCTGTCACTTACAATAACTGTTTCACCTTGGAATAAGACTGTATCTTCACATAACATGTCACATCTGTGTATGTTGGACCATCACTTTACTGCATACCACTCTACTAACGTCCACTATCACTATAACTAGTTAAGACAGATGACTCAAACAACATAATCAGCATATTATGTAAATAATTCATATAAACAGTGCTAAAATAAAGTGATCTAAATAAAATAAAAAATCTTACAATAGTGCCTGGTAATAAGCTGTACATTGAAAAGCATGGCCAACAAGGCATTTTTGACTTGGCAACAAACTTTTTTTCCGACTATTTAATTTTATTTCTAATGTAATTTGTTAGATGTTTAAATATATATTCTAAAGTTTCTTCTGATTTAAAGGTGCTTCAATCAACATTTTTACATTAAGAATGGATTTAATGATAACTTTACTGTTGTAAAGATGTAAACACAGAAATTATCACTGGACTCTATAGTGACACTCTACAAAAGGTTTTGGAGTCTTTTAGCATAGGAGGCCAAAACAGAGCTAAAAGGAGAGTGAATGTTGGCCAAGCATTCATCAGGTTGCCTGAAAAATCACTCCAAAAAATGGAAAAGTTGCTCTGTATCTATTGGTTGTTTCAAGAAGGAACTGTTAGCCACTTAAACGTAAAAAGTGATGATAGGTTGTTATTGCATGTTTAAAGATGTTGCATGTTTTACTACTGAGTATCTGGTAACAACATAATCAGCTTTAAAAATTCACTATTTATGTGTAACTGCCAAATAAAAACTCCTCCTCCAGTTGTGCCAGATGCCACATTCTCAAAGCACTATACTGATTACATGACATCAGTGTTAGCTATGTGTGTGGATGTACTGATAATATTTACAATCAATCTATACACATGCATTCACAGTTATGTATTATACTAGAGGATGCTAAAACGTTGTCAAAATAAAGATAAAACCATATCTGACTGTTGTTAGATCCCAAGTTACCCCTGTTCAGGTGGTGTGTTACTGAGCCATTGTTCATGTTGTCTAGAGCGTTGGGATCTCAACCTACTTGACACTGTAATGCTGGTTTCATTGTTTTTGTAAATTTGCACAGTTTTTATCTGACAAAAGTGATGAGGTGTGATGTCTGAGCATATCCAGGAGAGATAAAACAAACTGCTTCTGCCTTTACTAACCTGTTATTTACTGGCACTGCACTTCTTAATCTATATATTATTATTCTTTGACAATAGCAATCCTTGTAGATTTTATAATAGTAAAGGTTGTGTTGCTGCTGAACTTTCTCCTGTGGATTACATTTGTAAAGGCAGCACAGACCTGTGGATTTTCTGCTGGTTGGTGATGTAGAAATATTAAAGACCAGTCAGATTCACTGCATGTTGTAATGTAAAAGATGAATTGATAGTTGCAGAGACCCTGTGTCCCTGAACTTCAGTGAGGAAAAACTCACTCCAACACCAGCTGTTCATTCCCACGGCACCCTGTGAGTCTGTAAATGATTTGTCCAGATTCAAGTGGTCTATTTTTGGAATTGATTGGGAAGCTATAAGAGCTTTGAGCATGAACCTTCGGTACTTGTTAGCTGGCATTTCAGAGTGAACCACTGACTCAGTGCTGTCAATATGGCAAGTCAGTTCACTGTTGTGGCCCTCCTGGCTGTGTTGTCCAGTGGGTTATGTGAGGAGAAAACCTTTTTGCAGAGAGCTGGTAAGGCCTTTAGCACCAGACAGTACAGATCTCTGCTTACTGTGAACAATGGAGAAAGGTTTGGAAACTGGACCTGGCCTGAGATGTGTCCCGACAAGTTCTTTGCTGTTGGCTTCAGTATAAGGGTAAAGAAAATTACTATTTTACTATTACAAATGTTATATTAAATATAAACCTACTGTAGCAAGGCAAAAAAATCCAGTCCAGTTATTCAGTTCTAGGTTTTGCTTTTCATGAACCACTGGATGATTAGTTGAATCATGTTCTACATTTAGAATGAAAAACTGAAGCAAAACACAGACAATTGCCAATTTCAAAAAAGAGAGAATCGGTGAACAGATTTCTTCAGGATAAGAATAACACTCATCAGACCAGCAAATTGACCAGGACAGATGTTACAAACCAAGGCCAACTTGAGGCCAAATTAAAGGCGCATAACAGGCTGAACCTCCTTAAAGAGATTCAGAGATTCATGTAGGTGATATTTTTCTGTTTACATAGTATATAAATATATATGCCTTGTTGTTTGAACTTTTGCCTCATAATTTTTGATATTTTAAATGAATTATGTATTTTCATCATAATGACTTGCAGTGATTAGAATTAATTTTACTTTCTTTGACCTGTAACAAGAATTGAAGCTTTATTTTTGTAGATATAAATTTGTGTTTTGTCATTTCTTTCTAACTCAAATGTTGGATGTGTTGCTTTTTTACTGTTCCTGTTTGGTGCTTGTTTGCTCTTGGTGATATGTGATGGGCCTTCCATTGGCTTCAATTTTTTTTCCTTTTTCAGTATAAAGATCAGTTATATGGATGTTGTTCTTATCATAAAGAGTGCTGTTGCTGAAGATAGATAAGCTTAGAAACATAAGATACAGATGGTAAGAACGGTTTGCTGAAGTTGAAAGAAATGCATCTGAGTTAAGATTACTATACGCTTTCCATTTTCAATATAGTTTTACAAATACATAGTTAGGGTTTCCAACATGTGTGTCCTATCCGTTAAGCTGGCTTACAGGAGGAAATATCAACAAGCTCCAGTAACAAAACCAAATATAGTCTTCACAGTCCTGCGAAAGCAGCTTTAAAACAATTATCCTTTGTGTGTGTTAACCTGTGTGCAGAACAATTTGTCATTGAGATGAACTCTGAATAGAAAAATGTGTTGTTGTTCTTATTGTTCTGCATACTAACCCTCACTTCTCTGCATGGATACAAATCCTAAAAAAAACTTGCTATACTTTAACCTGATGTGAACTTTAACAGCTGATAAACTAGAATAAGATAACAAGCTGGTTTGACCAGAACTGTTACTGCTTCTGGGAACTGTGTTCCATTTTCTTAGGTGGAGTCTAACCAGTATGGGGGGGATGATACTGCCCTTAATGGGATTCGCCTCATTTGTGCCAAAGATGGAAACCGAAGGTTCCTTTACTCTGTTGAATCCCACACAGGCTAGTAAGTCGCCAAAACGATTCCTCTTTCTAATAAGGCTTATAAGTTGTAACCAATTGTTTTATTGATGTTTGAGAAATAGTTTATTAATGCTTGATAGATCAGTTATAGGCCATAAATACATCCCATTGACAGACATTATCCTTTCTTTTCAGTAATAATGCAGTAATAAATGTTGGTAACCCCTTTAATAACTGCCCATGGGGCTGTTCCTTTTGTAATCAGCAATTAAGTGAGCAGGTAGACCTGACGATTAAGTCATAATAAGGAGTTAATATCATCAAATCTGCAGTTTTGTTAATATGCTGTCAACAAATGGATTTTGGTCAAGATTGTAGCTGTAGCAACTCAGTACCACAGTTATATGAAATCCAGCAATAATAGTACAGAGAACAAAATAAAAATACCCAAAATACAATTAAATAAGATAAACAATGTATAAACAAGGAAAAAAACATAACATAGGGGATTGCAAAATTAAACGTGTACCATTGACAAAATGCTTAACAAATACATTTTAAAAAGTGATTTAAAAGATGTTACTGATTCTGAGAAATTACATCCTTGGTCTAACAAGTCAAAAGGAGCTTTCACAACCTGGCGACCCAAAACCATCAATAAAGCCATTAGCTACAATTTTATTTCAAAGTGCAACCACTGTCATTGTAGCCTATCTACATTTTTTATTGATCTGTGTTTCCCCACTTATTCAATGATTTTTATTTTAGGGAGCTAGTATTCAGCAAGTGGATTCCTAATGTTGGGCAGTGAAGAACATATCAATTGAACATATCAATTGAAACACTTCCTCCATCCTCTTTGAGCATGTCTGCCACTTATGCAGCAATGTTTTTATTGATGTCTTTAAATATGCAACTGCTTGTTGCTGTGGCCAGATCTATCTTGTGAAAGAGATCCTTGATCTCAGTGGGACTAACCTGGCTGTTCTAAAAAGGTTAAACAAGAATTAGATAAATAAATGAGGGACTTTGAAATCAGCATGAAGCTGGAGACTGGCAGTTTCCCATCATGTTCAGAGGGGAAATGAAAGCACTGCTTCTGCCAGGATTGCAAATTAGGTGTTCAGATGTTGAAATGTCTTGACGCTGTTCCAGTGTTTCCAGCCCGCATCTTGGATCTTTTCCTGATTACCCTGTAATTCCTACTTTCCTGTCCAGCTTCGGTGACTGGTCCCAGCCCCAGTACTGCCCCAGTGGCATGCTCACTTCTTTCCAGATTCGCGTGGAGCCCCATCAGGGTCTGTTTGGTGACGACACAGCCGTCGGCAACATCAAGTTCCGCTGCAGCAGCAACCCAACGCTGGAGGGGCGTGGCATGGACTGGGGAGAGTATGGCCACTGGAGCCAGGAGTGTCTTGATGGAGGAATCTGTGGTATTGAGACCAAGATGGAGGAATACCAGTATGGCTTGGACGACTCGAGCCTCAATGATGTGCGCTTCCATTGCTGTGACAAGCCGCAGCAGGTAAGACTGTGGGTTAGTCTATATAATGTAAAAAACAAAGCCCAGAAATAACTAGCTGGTTAATGACAAATCCACACAAGGTATAGGTTTTCATAGACTCTGGATGGCATATTTTGGTTTATTTGCGCAAGTGAGAATTATATTCCAGAAATACATGACACCAAGCCACAACAAAATTGCCTGAAAGTGTTGGAGGTACTGCCACTAAAAACTGTAACCCCAAAGTTTTACTCTAACCACAAACACAAGTGCAGAAGTTGCTAAGAAGAGGGCTGTCTTAACGTCAGAGTGACATTAGGAAATGTAGAATGTGTCTGTACCCAAAAATGCTATAGAGATAGTGTTTACAAACTCACAGCCAACCAAGTGGCTGTGCCTGAGGATATCTCATTAACTTGAGAGTTTGTGATGATGACATGAGATTTTCTGCAGATGTTCACAGATGATGAATATGCTACTTGAGGAACATTACAACCAGCATTTCCTCAGGTTGGAAAGGTTCTGGTATATTTCATGAATAAATATTACCATGGCAAGTGGGCAGGAAACACACACGTGATATCATTGTGATGTAAATAATATATCTTGAAATGATTCAGTCATGTTTGCTAATAATACAATTTCAACACATTCCAAGAATTACCTGCTGACTCGCTAGTGCTGCTTTGTAATACCAAATACCAAAGGTGATGTTCAAGAAACAATGGAGAAAACTGCACTTCATCGTCTTCAGATGTACAGCTTCTAAATACATTTTTGACCTTGGAATCAGCAGTTGACACACAAATCTCACCTCAGTCCATTTAGTAGCTGGCCATTTTTCAATCATATCACATGATCTTTATCAGAAGATGGAGTTTTAATGCAAATGTAGATGTTCAGATTTCCATCTTTATTTTCTGAGCACTTTAAGGTATTAAGGTCCACACTGCGGTGAGATTATTTCACCTTCTGCACTATTTGCTAACATTTGAAGGTATAAGAAGTCTGCAGGAAGAGTATATGATAATTTCATTATTCAAAATTTAATATATTCTGCATATACAGTACATTTATTTGACAGCCATTCATTGCTGTTTCTTACCTTGTGTTTGTTTTATTGACAGTGATCAGCAGGTGAACATCAAAGAGACCTGAGCACTACGATCCAGTCTGTCTCCAACAGCCTGAATTCAAAGATGTCAATTTATTAAAAGCTCATTTAAATTGCTGCTGTCTCTTCAATGATTTTCCAGAACCTGAATGTCTTGATGTGAATGGTGTCAGATTCTTTCTTTTTAAAAACTTAAATACTACTGAGATCAGAGTTTAGCAAAGCAGTGTAAAATAAACTGCCAGTTATTTGTCAAAACATCCAGCTCTCTAAAAAAAGTCGAGTGTCACCTTCAGCAGGAAAAACAAAAAGATTAAGGAGCGCAACTTCAAATCAAGCCCTAGTCTGAAGAGCCACTTTTTTCATCATGTCATCCCCTCACCTCTCATCAGCATGAGAGCTGCATGTTTTCATATCCTGTCTAATGAACCAATAAGCTCACAGCAAAGTAATAATAAGCATGAGCACAAAACAGAGCAGCTGACACAGACATTTCTTAGAATTCCAGCTGGAACTGATGTAATTAAGAAATGACAAGAGACGGGATATTAATTAATTTCCGGTTTAAGGCCTGACAAAGGTTGATAAGACAACGATTGGCACACACAGAGGTAATTGTGTTAATTAATCGGTGAGTAGTTAATCTGCTAACACAGAGTGCGCAGGGTTGGGGAGGGAGCTCGAGGACATTGTCAAACACTGTGGTAATGGTTTTCAGAAGATTTTGCAAGTCAAGGCAAAGTGATTATAGTCGTTAACACACAGCTACAGAGTGCCTCTCTGTTATGGTAATTAATACACTTGTGCTGACCTCATATTTGAGGTTCAGTGTACTGGAGTTGGATGCTCAAGAGCACTCGTTGGTTTGCTTGGGAATATGAAAATACTAATATCAGCAGTAGGAGGGTTGAGCTCATTTCAAGTTAACAGTGTAAAATACAACTGTCTTTGTCTAACAAGCACAAACAAATACCAATTGAAGTTCTGAAATCCCAAAATGTCTTCTTTAAATTGCTTATACTTCACTGACTTACTGGTGTGTTAGTCTTCACAAACATAGCCTGTGCAGCCAAACTTAGTTAAAACTCACAGAACTTTATTACTTAAATTGTTGCAGAGATCTGAAAGTTTCCAAAGACACCAGAAATGTCAGGCTAGATTTCTCCTCTTGACTGAATGCTGCAGCCATATAAAAACATAGAGTTCTGCGTTTAAATATTTCATTTAGTGTAAACATAATTTAGCTTCAATATAGAATTGAAATAAACTGCTACATTAAATATGTGATACTGCTATATGGTGTGGAATAACATTATTTTTTAATAACTTTTTCTATTCTACTTAAAGTAGTACTCATTTGGCGATTCATTTTCTGTGGATCAAATACTCTGTGAATAATTATTTCAGCACTGACAGGAGTCTATTTCACACAAGGCACACAAGGCCTTGGACAATCACTAGATGGCAGTATTGCTTCAAGTGGAACATTAACCCATCTCACCAATGACTCTTATGTCAGGACACATACAGTGTAAACATTTTAGACTAATTTTATGGGTGTACTGAAATCTGGATTAATCAATTCAACATTGAAAACTTGGCATACCCATGGAGCCCCAACTCTTAGTTAACCCCAGAGGCCCTCAGCCACGAAGACCTAAAATCTGCATTAAATCAATGTCAACATGCCCTGAATGCTGTTACAGCATCTTGTATGGCAATCATGAAAACAACATTTTTTTTGACTCACAAATGGAACTTCACTATTCAAAACATGCTGCTCACAGCAAGTTGTTGTGTAGCAATACCTCTGGGTCCCAGAGTGGAACCTCTAGGACACAACACCCTGGGTCATAAGTGTAATATCCAAACCACGGGCTCACTGTGTTTCTGACCAGCTTAGTGGCTCGCCAGCAGTCTCCAATCCACCTCAAGAGCCATTAACACTTCCTGTAGGGAACTGAATGGGTATGGTGTTTGCGGTTTTGGTTGAAGGCAAAGCCCCCCTCTTAATAACCTTAAGCTTCTTTGGGCTCCAAGCTCATGATCGATCACATCTGCTGTGTTGGCTTAACTGTAAATATACTTCTGTTCATGAACAACATATGGTTATTGTCATGGGTGCTGGCCTTGGTTTTTATATGAAATATCGATGCATGAGGGACAGGTTTGGGGCTGAATGGCATTGTTTTGATGTAAGGGTGAAATTAATGGTATTGTTAGTGTTAGGGTGTAATAACTGTAAACTCGATCTATTCTAAGGTTTCCACAGTAATAAAGGTACTAACAAATGGAGCAGACAAAAAATGAGTTCTCTTCTCAGAGAAAAGAGTGATTTGGGTCTCATTTCCCTGCTGCTTTCTGCTTCCTTGTCTTTTCAGTGTGTTCAGTGGACTGAAGTTGTCATTTCATCTTTCAGTTAGTTTCTGTGTGTCTCCAAGGGCAGCATGGACTGTAGAACTGGAACACAAAATTTCAAAGAACTTGTCTTTACTGGCTAATAACAAAGACAGCTGGAGCACTAACTATTGTGTCTGCTGATTCTCAAGGTTGCAGGTAAGGCTGTAGGTAATACACAAATCTGCTCTTGGTGTTGCTTAAGATGCTTTTTCTCTATCAATATCAGACATGTCTCTGTTCTGAGTATCTCACAGACTGAAAAGGCTGCTCTGCTATGAGTCAGCTGTCACTTACCCCTAGAGATGCAAAATAAATATACATTCTTTAAAAGTTCAGTGTGTAAGTGTTAGTGGCATCTAGTGGTGGGGGTTTGCAACTCACTAAATGCTTCTCGGATGGTCCCATTTCTCAAGTTGTGAAGTCGTTCTTCCGGCTTCAGCGTGTGTTCATCTGCTCTTAAGTTGGAATGAGGAATCATCATGGATGCTGCTACAACGATGTGTTGGATTAGCATTATCACAAAGTTCTGTATACTTTTTTTATTCTATTATTTCTCTTTGCTATAAAGATTTGTGGAGGAAAATCATATTCTGATTATTCTGACACCACTTGAATGCACCATCAGTCACAGCTACCTCCTCCCTTTGCAAGCCCGTAGGAGAAGCTGGTTGGCAGACAAGCTCTGTCAGCTCTTGCTCTTATTAATAACAGTGGGCCTTCTTTTGTCCAAATTTCTCTCTTTCTTACTTATAATAAACCAGTCAACTACTAGTACTACTATTAACTTTACATGTTCTTCTTCTTCGTACATAGTAGTAACATCAACATCAACGTAGTAACAAAATGCGCTCTGCAGAGCCGTTTGGGCTAATGTAGAAACATGGCGCCACAACATGGTGACGTCTATGTAAGAGGAGCCGCGATGTATGTAGATAAAAATGGCTCATACTAAGCAAATAAAACATAACAGTTCATTGTTAGGTTTTTATTCACCACTGGAAACATTATCAATTATTATTGTTATATTGCATTTCTGTCAATAGATCCTCCTAACACACACACTGAACCTTTAATATAATGTAAAAGTTATGCTTATTTTCCATAGTGTGATGTTGCTATGTAGCAACTAAGCATCATCATTTTAGAGGTGTAGTTCTATAAACAAATGTGTGTAAAGATAATATTAGATTTATCTTGCAAGAATATGTTGTAATGTTACTTTTTTCTTTGAGTTTTCAAAATGATCTTGCACTTGGACTCTCAGACTGAACTTTAGTGTCTCCTGCAGTACCTGATTTATTTAGGTATGCATCTTCTCAAACTGGAAAAATGAAACCGTATTAACGAGTTCTTGACTCAAATCTAGTAAAAAAACATAATTCCTGAAAAAGCATTGCACTTGAGCATCAGTTACTTTTAATAGCAACCTTCTCAATAAACAGGCACTTCATTTCCTTTGACACAAAAGAAGCAAGGACACATGTACACATTAAATATAAATCATTTTATAATATACAAATTGTACAGATGTCATGAACAATAGGAATGTGGACATACTCAGAATACTTTTTCTTCCTCGATAGCAAACACTGCTATGCAAGTGACATCAGCACATGATCAAAGATACTCAACATTCAAGATGGCAGCTGAGGTGATAAAAAAACTAACATCAGAGCAGAGACAAAAACCTAAGAATACATTTTCCAGAGGCTGTGAGCAAGCTGAAGTGACAACATAGAAAAAAATGACTGCATCCTACTGTATCATGTTCTGTCATTTCTACTCTGCCCATTTCACATCATAGTAGCACACAGGAAATGAACCATTACATTTATTTTTTTTTTGTTTTTTTTTTAACATTACCAAGAACTATTGCACCAGCGCCACTATTGAGGCTCAGAGACAATTATGCTGATATAATACAGGAAACTGCATATTACTTTTTTTTTACACAAATGGGTAGAGGACTGCAAATGTATATTTAATCTAACATTATTCAAAGTTGTCCTTTTCACAGCCGGCTACGTTTACATGGGTCAGCATCATTTAACTGATGAAGTGTCAGATCATGGCTTGCTTTTCTCTCCCGGTCTGTGTTTTTCTTATTTAATACCAGACAAAAAAAATCACAATTACCCACAGTCCCTGGAGTGTACTCATGACAGAGGTTAGACTGCACTGCAACCAATCAGCCCTTAAAAGGAAAAGATGGTCCCAGAAGGCCATGGCCTCAGGTAGGACGGATGCAGGGCCAGTTATGACTTTTGTCAAGGTTACAGTTATCCATGTTTGTAGCTGTCCGACCGGAATGCAGTGGGAGTTGAAAAACATTCATGGCACATGAGATCATCTTGACGTTTTACTGATTTTCCAAATTGTACTCTTCTAGATTAAGCGGAATATGATCTGTCCAATTTCACACGACGCCAAAGGGGAATAAATGTCACAGTTTCAGATTTAAAACAAAAAACTGAGAAAGAAAAAAAATACTGAAATAAATTCATATTCCTCAAACAGATATATGACAGTTTAAATGTGTTATCTCGACGCTGGGGATAATGAAGAAATTGATTAAATCTGACAAAATAAATTGATTGGATTCAGTGGGGAAATTTCTCAAATATTCATAATGATCTGGTCTTTTGGTATTGCCTTTCATAATTCATCTGTCAAATTCTGACAAACATGTGAAAGTGACAGCTGAGTCTTGTTTGCTCCCCAGCAGCTCTGATGCGAGAGGCAGCATAAAGTATTTCTTGAATACAATAGGTGCTTATTAAAGCTCAAACAGCTGGAAGCCAAAAGCAGCTCAGAAAATGAAATTAAAAATACCACAGACAATGTTATGATATGACTTCTTATTTTAATTAAATATAAGAGTGGTTATTTGTCATGTGCTCGTGCACTCCTGTGTACAGCTGTGGAAAATCCATTCTGGCTCATATATGACCCCTGACCTTGTCTGCCATTAGCCATGACCTCATGCTCACAGGTCTGGGCTTCGTCATAGTGGAGGGCAAGAGGACAAGGAGCATATGTTTCAGGGGGTCACACAAGCGGCGACCCCTCAGTTTAAAACCAACATCAGCCCTCGGGAGGTAGCTCGAAGCGTCAGTCAGAAATACATTTTAGCAAGCTTTAGCGGAACAACAGAGGCAACACGAAGTCACCATAAAATCTCTTGACTCAAAAACAGAACATTCACAATAATAAAAAAGTTCTTATCATCTTGAAAATAAATCCAAAACATATTACCTTCATATGGACAAACACTTGAACTCCCTTCACTCTGAATTCCAGTAATAAAACAGGGAACAACAGCTTCAAAATACCAACACTGACTGTAGCAAAACTTTCCTGTTTGACTATAACAAACATATAACACTTAAATCACCATTGTGTCTCTATAAGACATTTCTAAAAGCAGATTGTGGGCCATTTACAGTATAGTAATAAGGCTAAGCTGGTCACAGTTTTTATATTCTACTCTACACAAAACACTTGCCATTTTACAGTGAAGGAAATCTCAGCGTCGGGTGTATTATTTAAGGAGAGCACTTATTTAGCATAGTCATCAATGGGTGTAATTTTCATCAAAAAGGAGACATTTTTCTTGACCAAGAGCTATTCTCATAAAACAAAACGTCCAAATTATGATAAATTATAGTCTGTATAAAAGCAAGATAGTAGGTTGTTTTAAGTTCTTGATTAACTAAATGCAAATATTTTAATAAATAGGTTTTGGACATATTTTATGGAGTATGTGTAATTTCCTTGCTAAATTTAGCATTTTTAACCTAAACTATTCCTCCTCAGTGCAAATGATTCCCCCTGACATCACCATTAAATCTGAAGGCTATTTGCTTGACATGTTGAGGTGTTATGCTGTCAATACCTCCCCCAATAAGTGACCCCCATTATAAATTCATGATTCCTGACAGACACCCCACTGACAAAATCCATTAATGCACTAATGAGAGCTCTACACTGTGAATGTTGCCACCTTCCTCCTTCCCCTTCTCGTCCCCCCACCCACCTTTTAAAATGGAAAGCTACATGATGCAATGAAACAGCACATTATGGCTTGGTTATTGTCAGAAATCACGTCTGGTAAGAGGTGCTTAAAGACTTGGAGGTAAAATAATGAAGGAAATCTCAAGGGGGAATGTGGGACGCCATGCTGTTACTTTAAATGAGCCTATTCATTTCTTTTATATGTCTCTCAAATAAATGTGGTCTCTTTTGCTCTCAACTTCTTTCTTTGTTTCAGTTTCTCCCTCTTAATCTTCAGTTTTGGTCTCAGTAAACAACAAAGCTTGGCACTGACCACACAGCTTAACCTTGTTTCCACACTGACAAGTGCTTTTGTTTGTGGCCATTGACTGGAAATGTAATTAAAAATGCAACTTTGCACAGAAATAAATCCTCATTCCTCTATGTAAAAGCTAACTAGGTGCATCTCAACACGAGTTGCCCCCGAGCTGCAAACATTCAGCTGAATTTCACATCCTTATCTAACTTGGCTATGAATATGGAACATTCTGTATGCAAGGTGAGCTTAGCACACCACACCAAAGAGTGATTATCGGCTCTCTTTGAAGCACTTGACGGCTTAGAGCTCAGCGTAAACAATTATCTCTTCACCCTACTTTGGATTGCCTGTCGCAACAAACGCCTTTCCCATCACCTCTACCAGCTTTCTCCTCCAAGTTCCCTCTACATCCCAACTTGCTGTGGTGTACAGAACGAGGGAACAGCAAATGGTGATACATTCTGTGATCACCTGATACCCTTTTTTGAGCACGTCTGCCTTTACATTGTCAGTTATATGGATGAGGATGGCCTATGTCCCTGTCAAGATTCTGCCTCTTCGATTTTCTAGCTAACTTTCTTTTCTCCGCTTCACAAACTAAAAAAGCTACTCAACTCTCAGGTGACAGCACACCTCTTAACAGGTGCTATATTTGGGTCAATCTATTAGGACTTAGGACTGCTAAGTTTCATAGATCTTATTTGCTGCATCACTATTAAAAATATCACAGCTGTTCTTTCAGTTTATCTAATTAACCCTAATTTGACAGGTTAAAAGTTGACGTCAAAGTCTGTGTTACATTTCTTCTGTGCAGTGAGAATCCTGGATCGCTCCTCGCTTGCCTAAAGGCCTGGTCACACCAGAAAGTGGTTTTGCAAAATGTGCGCTTCAAGAGGCTTGGTGACGTAGGGCATATTTGCAAGACTAGTTGGTAAGCTGCTTTATCTGGTGAGCTAACCGCTAACATGCTAGTATAAGTCGATCTCAATAACAATGGTAGCTTAATTTCTATTTTCTCTGCACTGGGCCGTTCACTTTCAGTCGCTAATGGGATAACAAGTTCAGTTATTCAAAAGACATGTAGCATCAACTTCTGTCTCATAATTGTCCTCTTTTGTCGAGCAGTTTATACTCTGACAGAGGTTAAATACAAGTGGATGGTGCAACACAACTAACCATCTATGATAACTTTTTCTATTTTGACTCTCTGAGTCTCTCTTCCCTGAAAGTTCAACACAATCATGATGGTTTGCTATTGGTCAATGGTGCAAATTTGTGTGTCAAACCTCCCCAAATGCTAACCTGCTAATCTCTGCAAAACCATTAAAAGAAAATAGATTTTGCTTTAAAATTTTGCCATTTCAGATTTCTGTTGTGACCAGGACTTTAAATTGTTTCTCATTCTTCTTAAAGGTGGGGTATGCGATTTTAATCCAATACACGTTTTTTTTGGTTTGTAGTCAAATCCAGCTAAAATCGCCTCAGCTGTCAGCTCTGTTTGTACACATCCTTGGCTCTGTAAAAGGAATACAAACAAAGTGGCCAGGACTGAGCCACATTATATACTATTTCATTAACATTGACAACCAGCATCCTTATTATTATTAGTATTATGCCAAGATAGGCTGTTGTTGTGATGTTAGCTAAAGGAGAGTTTTGAGTTTTGCTGTCTCGAGCTGGTGTGCCGGCTCTGGGAAACTGTCTCATCCTCCTCATGTTAGCATGGCAGAAGTAAATGTGGTGACACTTTGCTAACCCACAACCTAGCTAATGTTAGTGACATTACTTTGTCGTTGCTGACTCTGCATCATGATATTTGTCATGATAGTGGATCTCTCCAGAATCGCATACCCCATCTTTAAGTAAAGGAAATCTGCGCCCAATCAGTTCAAGGAATCATTCTATTCAACTCCCTGTTGATCCTCATCAAAACGTTCCAGTGTCTCCACATTGACTATCCTGCACCAACATCTCCTGTTTTGGATATATGCATTCAGTATGTGTGGTTATACAGTAGGGATGATGTCTGCAGTTACATGAAATTGTTCTTTATCTATACTGCAGAGGGTGACGGGGAAATTGTCTATGAAGGATGGTAGGTTTGGAGAATGCTGCAGCTCTAGGGATCGAAGCCCCCTTTAATTTTGACCAGGGACAACACTTTGAACCAGTTCTTAAGATGGAGAATTTGAGAGGTAGGGCAGGGAAATACCTTGACTTGGACTACTTAGGACCACTACTCTTGAGTGTCCTCTGGGCTTTGATTAGTTGGTGTGGCCTGTAAATTTGCCACAATCTCCTTGGCAATGACCTCCGCACCTGCTGGTTCTTCTGTCTTGCCTTTGATTGCGTTCTCTTCACCCTCATCTTTCTCCCCATCCGTGTCGACCCCATTTTCAATCACTGATTCAACTTCTGCTACCGCTTCGTCCTCCTCCTCTTTGGTCTTGCTGTGTGTTTCGACAGTTGCAATGATTTCCATCACTTCCTGGTCCTCACCATTTTCTAAAGGCTCTCCGTTCTCTTGTGATCCCTCTCCGTCCAGTGCTATCTTTTCTTCTCCCTCTTCTTCTGTGCCGTTTTCTGCTCCTGTGTCTTTCGCCTCTGCTCCTCCATCTTTCTTTTCAACCGCCTCTATGCCGATTTCAGTCCCATCATCAATCTTTCTGTCTTCATCATACCTCACCTCCCTTTCTTTCGATGTCTCACTTTCTCTTGCTTCTACATCTGTTGCGTTCACCCTTTCATCCCTATTCGTGTCTTCCTCTTTCTCAGCCATGTCTTTGTCGTCAGGAATCTTAGGATCCTCTACATCCTTCTCATTTTTTGTTTTTTTCTTCTTCTTGTTCTTTGCTGCATCTTTGATGCAGTTCTTGTTGGACTTACTGCGGGGTTTGAAGATCAATTTCTGAAACATTTGACGTTTACATTAGCATGTTAGTGGAATACATTGTAACTCTTAAATATGCTTTTGGGCACAAAGCAGTGCACACAGACGTAATAAAGAGTGGATAACGGATCTAATATTGCACTAGGATAAGTAGGTTTAAATTAGTCTCATTGATAAAGGAAATTGAGGCAAATTTGAGGGGAGTTATTGATGCCTCAAGGCCTGCAGTCCGACCAAACAAACAGGCAAAACATTTATGCAGTATGTCCTCAATTACATGAACAACTTTCTGGGTTCTACACGCTGATGAGATATAGAGAACTGAGATCAACTGCAAAGAAACTGGCAAGAAAATCTTGTTAACGCTAGCAATTCCCTGAGTCTTAGGGTCTATTAAATTTGTTGTTGTGATGGCGGTTTAAATTCAGGTCACAGAAAGCATCAACATGGATTCATTCCGCTGCGGACAAGGTTAGCTTTAGAGGTTATCACCACTATTCAGGGTCGGCAAGAAAAAATTACCAACGCTGCTTCCCCAAACAATGCATTTGTCTGTTTTTGAAGAATTCCTGATATCTCAAACAGAGAGTCTGTTCACATTTGTTCAGAGCTGGGTGTGTTTGAATATTAGAAACAAAAACAGCTGTGGAATCGGAGGTGGCAAAAGGTGATGTTGGCCTCGGATATATGGTGAGCATGTGACAGCACGACTGGTGGGAGACCCCACATTAGCCAAGAAATATAGAGAGGAATGTGAGGTCATGTACCTTGGATTCCCTCCTCTTTCGGCCCAAGATAGGTCTCTGTAGGAAAACAATCTGTTTGGTGGACAGACTTCCATCACTGAAAAATAAGGACAGAGAGAGAAAGGGAAAGAGGAGAGGTAACCAGCTGAAAATGTTGGCAATTCAACAAGAATCTGAGATCGTTTTATTTCTTCAAACACTTTTACTTTTTTAGAACAAATTTATTTAGAAATCATTAATAATACAGTAAGAATGAAAGCTTGCATGTGAATATTTAAACATTTAGAAACAATGTTACAAATGCTGACAGATTTTATTTATCTAATTTTTTGTTTACTTTTGCCTTTTGCTTGAAAAAGTGCTGCCTAACTACGATAAATATGTATCATTCATTTTAGTTAAATCCTAGGATAACACAGATTGATCCACACTCTTTCTGACCTTCCATCAAGATAGTTGAATTATTGCTGGCCTCTGCTCATGCTTCACAGTCTTATCTGACAATTTAAGGCCCAAACCCTTTACTACTGATATCTATCAGTTGCATTCCCCCTCTTTCCCCTTGAGTCTTGCAAGGACACTGATATTTGACATGCAAGGAGGCAGATTTTGAAGTTTGTCTAAATTCTGTGTGCAACTTGTGAACATCTTCAGCTTCTCAGAACATGTATTTCTTGTTTTTTGCTCAGTTTCCCAAATCCTCCATCCCCTGCACATGTCACACTCCTGTTTTCTGCTAAGGATAATCTGGCGCTGACAGATTAATCGTGGCAGGAAATGCAGATTCATTTCTGAGTGGGCTTCCTGTCTCTCACGCTCGCACACACTCCTTCTGCTCATCTTTGTCATGCACAGCCCGTTTCATAGTCCAGTGTGCTCTCACTAACTAGCTCAGTTTCACCTCTCTGCTTTTATCTCTTCTGACAGCCACATTAGTGAGTTGTATTGCTTGTTTCTGTTTTATTCCTTCTATTTATCTTTTGCTATTATTGGACATGGCTTAAAAGACTATATGTTGTCTTGTGCTGCTACCTGACACAAGTTCAATAATACATGCACACATATACACATAAGGGCTAGATGCTGTCTAAAGTTAAGCTGCCTGCTCAACCTTACACATAGGAAAGATGGCAGGTTTATGATCGCTGCAGAACCCTAAAAGCCTGCCACAAATCTTCCCTTTCTCAACATCAAATGGACTTGAGACTCATCCAGCTGAAGGCTTACTATCTAAACCATTCAAAGCCCACCACAACTTCTTTTTCCATTATCTTCTTCCTTCCACCATTTATCCATATGTTATTTTCTAGGCTGTCAAGGATGCTGGATGGCTTCCTGGTGAATCAAAGCTGAAAACTAACCAGAGTTCCCAGCAAAAGCCCCAGCCCATTAAGCCAGAAAGGAGTCGATGGCTTAGAAAATTACAGGCCTTTACTGAACCTACTCTACAATGTCAGTGTCAGCTGCACTATTATAACTTGAAGCCATATAGGACAGAAATGTGTCAATTTATGGGTGAATGTACCCGACGGCAGTTTCATTTAGGGAAAAGTCTACTGCACGCCTCTGCTGCAAGCTGCCACTTGAAATAAAAGAAACAGACACACCAAATGCTGCACCCCAAAATGCAAATGCAATCCTTGTTGTATGTTAATCATGGAGAAATTCACATTTACTGTAGTTAATGGCTCTAATACGTAATTACCATCTACATTAATTGAATGTGGCTAACATGAATGCATGCTCTGAGACAACTACATGAATTAATGTTGTGTGGAGAAGCTGCTGAGCACCAGTTAGCATTAATTTCAGACACTGCTGAGATCACTGACACTTATCCGACCCCTCCAGATGAAGTGCAGTTTGCAAACCCTCAGACAACAAAAAGCGTACATTTGCAAATTTGCTATTTAAAAATGGAGGAGCCAACACCACAAAAACAAGTGTAATGAGTATTGCTAATCTGAAATAGATCATCAACCATTATTTCGGCGTGCAAAGTGTTTTCAAGGCAGGGAGAGAAATGAGCCCCATCTTGTACTGTATCTAGGCCGACTCTGATTAATTAGCCATGTTGTGCTGTTGTGCTGTGGCATTTTGAAAGAGGAGAGAGGGAGGGAATGTAGAAAAAAACTAAGGATGAAAATAGAGGTGTAATTAATCAGCTATGCAGTGAAAGAGCAGCAAACATGACCAGCTGAGGTGGGGGCAGAGCAAACAACTGGTCAGTATACTGATGGAAATACTCTAATGCACACTTTATTAGTATGACAGTAGGTCTACATTATACTAAAAAATAGTTTAACTTTTTTTTAATATCAATCTTACATAAATGCCCGTACGTACATCTAAATTGTCACTGGTTGCTATAATCATTCTTGTCTGAAGAGAGCCCTTGCTGAAGTGATTTCATAGTGATGAGGGAAAATTTTATTTTATATTTAATATATTTAAATATAATATATTTAAATAAAAATATTATTCATTTTATAGTGATTAATGTATACTGTATAAAATGAATTTTTCTTTTGTAATTTATTTGTAGCTTTGGCAATATTGTTGTTTTACATTCATGCCATTAAAGCTAGATTGAATTGAATTGAATTGAAAAAGCCTACAGTCTTCATATTTTACAGAAATGGATTTTAAAATTTAGCAAAAGCTGAAAGGTTTTCAGTCTGAGTTCAACAGACCGAAGTTACGGTCTATTTAGTATAAAATTCCTTCTTTGCTTCACCGCACAATGTTTCTTGCTGACTCCCAAGAGTTGGGTCCGAACCGTGGATTATGTCTCCCATCACTTACATTGAAATTGCTTTAACTATATGAGCGATCTCTTTGTAGCCCAGTATCAATTACCCTTTCAGTGTATGTATGAGCATGTGAGTATGCTCACATGAGATAGATAGAGTCAAAGATTAAAAGGCATCTACAATCCAAATGCCCCTGTTGGTACATTATCTGCAGGTGATACATGATATCTGTGATCAGATTACTGCTAACCAAGGTAACCATTAGCTGTCTGTGGCTAACATGTTACTAATACAACTCCCAGTGACTGTTACTGTTATATATATGTTTTTTATTTGTTACCCACATGTCTATAATTTTTTATGTTGTTTTTTTATATTTATGTTGTATTTATTTCATGGGTAATAGACAAAGAACCCTGAATAAATGAGGGCAGAAACATAACAAATGCAAATGCTTCCACACAGGTGGACTGCATGATACAATGGTACAATTAAGCAATTAATATCCAATCATGTTCTGTGGGATGTATAAAAATGCTGAGCAGATGCAGTTGATTCTGATTTTGTATCAAGATAGCAAGAGGAAAAGATCTAAGTGACTTGTTGAGGCATGGATTGCAGGAGCTTCAGTGACAAAGACTGCTCAACTGACTAGTGTTTTAATAGGAATAGTGACTGAAGTGACATTTAGATCAATGGGAAAGACATCAGTAAATAGAACAGCAACTCTTCTTCAGGTGACTGAGAATGTCAGTGCAGGACATGATCAGTCTATGTCAGCAAGAACAGTCTGTCGACAATTACACAGAGAGGGATATTATTAGTAGTGTTACAATGCATAAACCTCTCGTGATGAAGGTGAATGCACATTGAGAGTTCAGCAAAAACCATAGGCACTGGTCTACAGAGATAAAGGAGGAAAAATGTAATATGGTCTCACCAGTCAACCTTCACCACATTTCTGACAAGTGGAAGAGTGCATGTGTGATGTGTGCGTGACCACTATAGTGAGGTGATCCGGTGGCTCTGTTGCATTGTCAGGGGGCATTTTGCTGGCATGGTTTGGGTCCACTTTGGGTCTCCATTGAGGAAAGGGTCACCACAAATCAATACAAAGGGTGATCACCTTGAGAGTGTTCCCTTCAAAGATGACAATGTCCCCATCTGAGGTATCACTGAATGGTTTGACGAGTATGAGAGTCATATGCTATGGCCTTCGCAGTCACCAGATCTCAAACCAACTGAACACCTATGGGTAATTTTGGACCGATGTGCTCTCCACTATCATCATCAAAACACCAAATGAGAGACTATCTTTTGGAATGGTGTTCCATCGTGCAGTAAAGTTTCACAGACTTGTAAAAGAAAATATGCATTAAAGCTTTTCTGGCGACACATGGTGGCCCAAAAATTATCTTACCATTATTAGTGTGTAACATGTCTGACTTCATTTAAAAACTGCTCAGTTAGACAGTGAGGGTCTTTAAAAAATGTACTATTTTCTCAAACACCTACATATGAATGGTTTCTAAGGCAGGTTTAAAGACAGCCTTACTCAACCATACTGGAGTGAAACATTTACTACCTTATCAGCATGTTGAAGAAAAACTTCTGTTTTTAAGCGAAGCTCTTCTGGCTGAACATGCAAGACCTTTGACCATAAGCGGATGTACACTCATATAGCAACCATGAGTGATGACTCAGCACAGGCTTAGCTGAGGAGCCGTTACATTTCTGTGAAGAGATTTACCACCAAAAGTCAGAGCTGCTGCATGGATCAAAGCCCAGCCTAAATTGGAATAGATTTAGGTCAGTATTTTATAAAAGCTGTCATATTTCTATGAACAATAACTTGAACAGACATGGGGGGCTGTTATAATCTATGCTGTGTTCCAGTTTTCACAGGAATAGTGTAGCATATACAGTAGGTAGTGCCTGATGCATGTTTATAATATATTTGGATTTTAAGTTGTACAATAAGAAGAGAACAAGAAACTTTTTATAGGATTTGAGTGCACTCAAGAGTTTCTTCCTCAGAACAAAACTAGAAGATGGCCCTAGTGACATTTTCCATTTTCATTTGTATTCACAAAACTTTTGGCAGAACAAAAAAAAAACTATATTATGTATGTGTATTCTGCAGTAACACAGAGCAGTTATTTCAGGTTAGAGACAAAAAGCTACTTCATAATTATCTTGTGAAGATCATGTATCTCCCAAATGTCAACTTATTTTACGAACTAAGAAAAAGAGTATTGTTTCAAGCTTGGTGATCATGCATTCTTGGGATAATCCAGTGGGATTTTAAATGATTCAGGAGCAGGATCAAAATAAAGTAGATTTACTGAAGTATCATACTTACGGTAAGATGAAAAATTGTCATAAAAAAACAGTCAGCTCCACCTTAACCAGCTGCAACATTAAAATGCTGCTTACATCTTAATGCATCTTAGGATCATCTAATAATACTTTTCCATTAATACAAAATGTATAATAATTTGACATTCTAAAAAGATCCATTCTGCAAAATTAATACTATTACTTTTCATAGGAGTTTATTATATTTTGTATTGGGTTATAACTCCTTTTACTCTGGTAAAGGAGCTGACATTATTCATCACGATCAATGAACATAAATCATCAGTGGTGTAGCTAATTAGTTTTAAAAGTCACATAATTAGAGAAATGGAGATCACAGGTGTGTTCCAAATACTTCTTTTAGGACTTGTTAATTGGTAAAAAGTAACACTAAGGCTTGGAGTTGCTATTCTTGCAATTACTGTTGGCTACCAACAGAGGTCATAAAAACACTTAATGTACCTTTAATAATCAGATGAAGGTCATTACCTGTTAGTCTTGATTACAGGAGTTGGCAGCACACAGGTGAGCCTCCATCCATATGTGGCCAGTGACTGTAGCAGAGGGACATAATCTGCCTTCACCTGCAAACCCTGCAAAACAAGATGTCCATTACAACCTACAATCAGCCCAAACAACCCTAAAGCTGTACATGATCCCCATCCTTCTCCACTTAAACCACGCACAAAAACAGTATGCATATTATGTAGCAGATTGCATTCGCTACTCTGATTACAGCTGTGAAGCATCAAGGCATGAGATGCAATCAAATGCTGTCAGCATCACTTAAATCTCAGTTAAAAAATGCCTTCCCTCTCAGATATGATGGCTTAAATACAATATATATGTGCTGTCTAAGAAGAAATGTACACAGGAAAGAATAAAAACTGAGACATTTTATTACTGCTGCAGATACTGTCTTGTTGACATTGCAACCATCTCTATTCATGACAATATGTGTCAGTACAGAAAGCACTTGAGAAAATAGAAGGCTCATGTGAAATGGCTCCCTTTGTGGTAAATATTTCATTGCTGTTTGTGCTATTAAGATACAATCAAATGAGCCATAGTTGCATTGCCTCAATGACAGATTTAAATCAAGAACTGACAAAACACGGTAATTTAAATAGTTATTTTGACTTGGGGGAAAAAGAGCCCGTCAGTAATTGAAACTGACATAGACACAGATTACTCAATGTAGTTTCAGAACTCACACACGCACACACCCTGTTCAGAGAGGAAGTGTGTGTGTGGTTTGCCATTCTTGACATTTGGCACCTGCCGAAAATGAAAAACCGCAACGCGTGTCAGTCAGATTACCTACAACAACATATGCATTCGCACCAGATTTGCACGCATATATACACCTAAGGATACTTGTAGTTATGGACTTTATATCTTATACAAAATAAAAAATCCTTAGCAAGACAAGAGTAAATATATGAAAAGTGCAACTTTTATGAATATGTGCTATATAAATAAAACTAAATTGAACTGAATAAAAATAAAAGCGTCAGCATTTGGGGTTGTTACCTTTTTAGCATAAATTCCAGACCGTTACACACGTTCAGTGTGAGTTCTGATATGAGTCAAGAAGGCAGTGTACATTAACCAAGTACACCTCAGAACTTAGCAGATTCTATTCATAGTACACTGATCATTTGTACAAGAACAGAGACTTGAGGATACATCACACCTACACATGCAACATAAGCCTTCACTGTACTGTGCAGTGTGAAAGGCTTCTCTAATTAAAGCTGCACAGGGCAAGGTTTTCATGCTCATGTGATATAACGTAATATATTGACATATTTTGGAGGAGGGAGGTAAATTATTGTGGGATAACCTACTATCACTACTGTCATACTATTAAGTAAGTAAAGTATTATATGTAGTCTATGGACTACTACAATTAGTACCAAAGCTCCTTCTACTCCTACACTGCTACAATTTCATTTCAATTGAAGCACTACACAACAACAACAACAACAATGATAATAATAATAATACAAAAGTAAAAAGTACAATTGATTCTATGACCACAACCAGTGTGACTATGACAGTTTTACTTTGACTTTGTACTATGGTCTTCTAACTAAATCTACTTGACTTGATTAAAATTGCCACTATTATTACAACTAATACAACTATTTTTTTACTGCTCTACATCTAAATACTAATAGTTGCAGTATTAAAATAAATTCTACTACAAAAACTACCATTATAATTACTATTAACTAACTACAGTGGTGCAAGTTGTACAACTGCATCTTCTGCTATCCCTCAAGCTACTGCTATTGCTACTACTACTACTACGATTACAGTACTTTACTACTGCTAAAACCTCTACTAATTCTACAGCAGGGTCCAGTGTCATAGTCATACTGAGAGACTAAAGAGTGAAGGTATTTCTGAAAAAGATAGTGACTGATTAGCATGCAGTCCCCATTTTCTGCCACAAGACAGACTTTATGTGCTAACACTTAAACCCACTCCACCACACGCCTCATTATTCTTCTGCAGATTCTTATTGATCCACATGACAGAACATGCACAAACACACCAAAAGCAGTCACATATCAAGTTGTAGGTTGCAATGAGCTAATTGCTTGCTTATGTAAATAATGTCTGGAGAAGTTCTCAGAGGGAGTGGCACATCTACATGTTTAGGAGGTTTATGTTGGAACCACTCCCAGAAACAGGCTCTCTTTCAAAGCTTGCCCGCAAAGTAAATTGAGAAATAATTTTTCTGTAATGGCTTAGGTGAGAGTTAATAACATTCCACGGAGTCTAACTCCACTCTCTCCCTGACTTATTATGCAAGGCCACCTTACTGCATCAGCCTCCAGCACCAACCTGTGAGTCTAAAAAACAAAGTAATCACACCACCATCTTTGTCTTTGATGTTTTTGAATGACTATAAAGAAGTACCACATGGTAAGACGAGCAAGGGGCAAAATCGGATTTGGCCTAAAATCTGAATGCAGCCAAAGTGAACCAAATCCGATTTTTTTGCCATATGTGATCCAGATCTGATCTATTTATAACAGTGTGAACCGGCCAAGTCACATGGAATCTGATCTTCCAGTTTGGATTTGGGCCACTTTCATATGTGGTCCGAATGCGATACAGATCAGATCTTTTTAAATGCAACCGAGTGTGGATTGGCTCTTTTGAGTCATGTGCATGCTATTTGTTCAAGCGTAAACAGTGGGGGAAAGAGAGAGAGAGGGAGGTAGTGAGTTGTGGGGCACTTGTGTTATACAGCACCAGAAACCGTAATGAAAAGGATGGAAAGTTGTGAACACTTGTCATAATTTGGGAGAAATGTGACCCGTGCGAGGACAATGAAAAACAGGAGTCTCCCGTGAGTTAACTGGAGCTAACCTCCATATTAACTTCTGTAGTTGCAACAGTGTGTTGCATGTGACATCATGTTATTCTTCTGTGCATGCAGGTCACTTTCAGGCCACGGAGAATTCACATTGGAGTCTGATATGGGCCACAATTAAACAACAATGTGAACTGTCAAACAAAAAAATCCGATTTGGGAAAAAAATCAGAATTGAGCAATAAGTCCTGCAGTCTGAACGTAGCCTTTCACTGTCACAGCTAAAACATGTACAGAGGCAATAACCCAGATTTAATGTTAAAGATTTTCATGCTAAACCCCGCTCTCTGTGAGTTTCAGTGAAGGTATGAAGGTATGTGTTCCAGTGGGAACATACTATACCTAGGACAAAGTTAGTTTTCATGCCTATGGCAAAGGAGGGTGCAACTGCAGGTCAACTTGTAGTTTAAAGTGCATTCTGAGATTCAGCTCAACAAAAACACCAGCATATTGTTTTTCTTTTAACCCTTTCCACTGACTCTGCAAGGAAGACATAAACTGTAATTCTGTTTTTCCCCAGCTCCGACTATAGCCGTAATTTTGCAGACTGCTCGGGTCAACAGGTTTGAAGACAAAGTCTAGTAATGATGAGCCAAATACCTTTGAAAAAGGGAATACAGATGCTGTTTCTGATAGGCTCACTTGCCCTGGAGCGTTGTCACAGCAACAGAAAATTCAGCATCCACTACGTTTTAAAGCACTGCACTAACCTTGGGTGAGATTGGCTGTTTTATTTAAAACAATTTTTTTTTGCTATTTGCTTTTTTTACATTTTTACGTCACTGTTACTGATCGGCTCTGTGATAATAGCTTATTGGCCAAAGGTTATCAATGCCCCATTTCTGAACACATGGGCTCATGCTTCTACTAATACTGGTTCAGCTTTGTTAAAGTTGGGGATTGAGAAACTAGCATGGATGTTCCAAAACATACTTAACCAGCTTGACAAAATGGCTTGTCCACGTTGAATTTAAGGTTGAGCCTGAAAGTTCATTCTTGACCTTGGAAACAGTAGTCATAAATGTAGGTGTGAAAAAATATCACCACATGATCCATTTTGTAGCTGCATAGGGTATACAGCTAGGCTCTCCCCAAGCAAACCTACACACTGTCTAGGGACCTTTTCTTTGCTTGAAATTGCATTGCTGCAAACAATAGTAGAGCTTAATAAAAGACATCCAAAGTGCATTCAAAATTGAGGCTTTAATGAGGCATTAGCTTACTTTTGAGTGACGAAAAAACTATGAAGCTTGATCACACATGATGGAGTAGTTCGGATAACAAAGGATCAGCCAGTGCATGGAGTTGTTACTGTTCTTCCTGTGCTGTCAGTAAAAGCTTTTATCATGTACTTTTGCAGAGAGACTGAAAATATGAATGTGATGATTGAAACTGATGATTCAAATGGGGATTCTGAGACAGATCATCAACTTAAAAGCAGCAGCCCTAATTATTTTATTTAAAAAAAGAAAAAAACGACAAGGCCCAGAGCCAAATTCTGACAGGCGAGGCCCAGACTTCCTCCATGCATCTCTGTTTACTACTTTGTTAAATTAGCCTGCTGGCTAGTTAGCTAAAAATCAGATGTTTTTTTTAGGTCAACTGAGTTGACTCTTTCAACCACAACTTACTTTGGGGGAGAGAGAAACAAGAGAGGACGTCAGGTTCAATGTCATGTTAACCACTTAGACACTTTTGCTCATCATTACAACCACACTGGTTCTTCTTTGGTGTTCATTTAGCTTAAGCAATTTTTTGGGGACCTCCATGAAATGGTTGGTGGCGGTGGTGGAAGAGCTCTTCAGATCCTTGACTTAAGTAAAAGTACCAATACAGCAATAAAAAAAACTCCACTACCAGTGAAAGTCCTGCATTTAATGTAATTTGTTAGTATGTAAGTATTATAAACAAAATCAAGTATCTAAAATAAAAATACTCCTGCAGAAACATGGCCCCTGTGAAAGATATATTTTTATGTATTACATTATGATTGTTACTGATGCAATAGCAGTATTTTACTGTTGCAGCTGGTTGAGGTGGAGCTAGTTCTTCATAGTCTAATAGTTCCCAACCTAGGGGTTGCCCCCTTCAAAAGGATTGCAAGATAAATACATTTATCTTTTTTTGGAAAAAAGAAAAAATTAACTTACGGTACAAATTTGTATTCAAGTATAAGTAGTGGAGTACAAGTATGAAGTAGTATAAAATGGAAATTACCTCAAAATTGTACTACAGTACTTCAGTAAATGTATGCTACTTTACGCCGCAGTTGCCAGGACATTCATGATAACTGCTAAGCCTCTATTCTGTTTCTACTAGCTTACTTCACTTGATAAACAACTAGACACTATAAAACCAAAACCTCTCTCTCCATCCCGAATCTATCAGCAACATCATCACGTTGCCTGACAGAGCAGGCTCGATCTTGCACTTGCAGGGACGGTGCAAATTACTCTCCTTCTATCTAGGTCACCTATTCTCTCACCTAAGTCAGAGAGGATAGAGATATCATGGACAGGCAATACACATTAACGATCAGCTCCCTGCACAAAATGCAGGGCACAGTACGCACACACAGAACACCTAAGAAATCATAAACTGTACTTTGTAAATAATGCACCACGTTTGATGTTAGGAAAATTTTACATCCTGTGTTCTTGCATCGACCACTGAAGTGATTCTAGTGAACCCGGAGGAAGGCACTTGCACGCAATATGTTCATGTGAGTGTGATTGATGTTTCCTTTTCTATGTCTTTAAACGACTTCTTCAAAGATTCCTTCCTGCCATACTGATGCTGTGACGTCGGGCCTCAATCCCAGTTTTTTTTTTAATTTCGGGAGACCGTGAAGTACTGCTCTTCAAAGCCTGGGATGCAAGTACATTCTGTGAATGAGTGACAACAGTGTCAGCACTGTTAAGCTCCTTTCACTGGCTTTGACTTTGGACTGCCATTTCTTAATTTTAAACCCCATTGATATTAGCTTTTAGGGTGTCTTTCTGCAGGAGTAGACACCTTCTCTAAACTCTCATAGCAGTTTTTGTGGTTTCTCTTTGGAGTTATGCATTGTCAAGATCAAGGAGTGAGCAAACCTACAACATTATGAAACTGCAATGCTTGAAGCGGTTGAGAGAACATTTAACTAACTGACTATCATGCTATGATATCTCTCGGTTTTCAGCAGGAATATCAAAATGCATTAGACAGTAGATAACCAAAAAACTGTAAAACTTTAGAAAATAAAGCATAAACAGCTCCTTTTAGATCATCTGCTATCCATCTGAAGTCAGAGATTCTTCAAATCATTTTGTGAACAGCAAACTCATAAAACAATAGTTTCGTTTTATGTTCTAGCTACACTAATAATGCATATAAACAATGCTTTTCTTGTGGTAACCGGGGAGCTACTTTGCAATATGTCTGGTAACCACTGCACATAAATAATCATGGTTATGTGGATTTTTTTGTATCTTTTACTGTGATTATAGGTAAGGTAATAGAGCCTAGCTGCATCTCTGCTGTATCTAATTAGAGTAACAAACGCACGCGTCAGTATTATTGCTTTTGTAAGGAATATTTTATATGGTCAGTAATTTACTTCCAGTGGTATGTAGCCTTGCAGGATCATTTCAGGTTTATGTGCTAAGGTTTGGGGATACAGAGAAACAAAGCTTATGTGCATGGATACCACTTGACCCTTTAAGGATGATCCTTTATAGAGCCATGAATACAGAAGCTGTTTATTGATTTGACCTCTTTATCCCTGATTTTCCTCTTAAAGTTTCACTTAGCCAATATTACATGTCAAAGTCAATTTGCCAGTTGTTGAGAATACTACACAGCCTGTAAAAATTGTTGTAGCCCTGGAGGAGCTTTGTCAAGTCTGAGAAAACTTCTGAGGCATCTCAGTTGGCTTGAAAATACACATTTTCAATACAACACTTGCATTACAAAGTGTGGGTATGGAGTTTAAAAAACATGCGCGTGAGGCAGGGAGGATCTAGACAAGACAAAGTTGTAAAGTTGTTTCTTTTAAGCCTTTATGATACTTACATTCAAATGAAATATTCAAACCAGAGATGGGATGTTATTAAAGCTGCACCATCAGATCAGATGGAAAGGGATATGTCAGTACACAAAATAATACACATTTCCCCTCTAGCGTGACATGATCGATATATTTATAAAATGTTAGTATATCTTGTGAAAACAGCTTATTTCAAAAACAGCTTGTCATCATGGACCTACTGCTGGGTCTGGCAGACTTGAAGTGGATAATGGTGCTGTAAACAACATTTTAGGAAGGTATAAAAGAGAGGACGAGAAGCTTCCAAGAAACATCAGACTCCTCATAGATGTCATCTGTGCTAAGGATATCAGTTTATCTTTTAATAAAACACACATACGTGGATGTTTTTGTGACTCCGGTGCTCCTTCACTACTTAATGTGGATACAGAAAAACTGAAACACAACACACACCTGCTAATGTACTTTGTCCCTCTTGATAAATAAATTCTCCTTCAGCAGCTCGAGCAAACAGACCAACCCTAGCTAAGGATTGAAGTAGAACATGTTTTGTTTGGTTACAGCTCCTGTGATGGGAAAGAAGGCTTTCAGTACAGTAGTTCCAAAGCAGCTCCTGTATTGATTTCCACACAGGACACAATGAATGCGGTGCTGGACCTAATTGGAGATTCATAGCAGACCCTTGGTGAGTTATTCATTTGGAGCACTTCACAACCATCCATATGGTTCCTATTCAGGTAATTTTGCACTGGAAAAACATGTTCAACTGCTGACAACTGCTGCATCTTCAGATGTACTTAGAACATCTGTCCAAAATCTGTGTTGTTTCGCTTTTCGTGATAAAGCTAAACGAAATGTCTGTTCTAGCTCTTTAGCACTGACTGCATTTTTTATACAGAATATAGCAGGCTTGTATGCTAAACACTCTATATGTATATGCATTTCTCTTGCTTGTCCTTTAATCCATTTTTATTTTTGTGCTGCTTTTCTCCAGGCTGTGTTCTGCTGTCTTTTAGTAAAAACAATTTCCATATACTTACATCTTAGTTTGTCAGTCTGACATTTATTTTTTAAGCTTGTTTTCTTCATCCATTTTTTTCAATGATTTTTTAAGTCAGAATTTTTTGACCTGTGAGTTTTCGTTTGTCTTTTTATCATTGTATTTCAATGTATTTTTTCTCTTATGACAGAAAAAATACACATATTAAATTTATATAGATTAAATTAAACAAAATGTATTCAGTGCATTATTTGGTTGTACCTACTAAGATGAATGTACTTGTCATTATCACATCTTACTTGTCAGCAAGGTCAGCCATGGATTTTTGTATTTTTGTCCAAAGTTTATAATTGTAAACCTTGTTAAACTGTTTAGAATGACAGGAAAACAGTAGGCTATAGACTAAAGGTCTTTGTTCACCAGAGCTGTAAAGTAATCACCAAATGTAAACGTAAATGCTACTTGTTTAGCGCCTTTCTAGTCTTTGCGACCACTCAAAGCTCTTTTACACTAAATCGCAGTCAGCATTCACACACATTCATACAGTGAGCCTAGTCTAAGTGCTCAAACAGAAACTAACATTCTCATACACCGGTGGTACAGCCATCAGGAGCAATTTGGGGTTCAGTATCTTGCACAAGGACACTTCGACATGCAACCTGGAGCACCTGGGAATTGAACTGCCAAACTTTCGATTAACAGATAACCCGCTCTACCTCCTGAGCCCACACCAGCCCAATGTAATCAATTACTCAATACATGTTACTCATTGAAAAACTAATGTATGGCAAAATAAATTTAATCAAGTTAGAGGTGTTTGGCACATGAATTAATTAATTTAGATCAGTGAATCTTAAAACTGAACTGATTACAACTGATGTCAACCTCCTATCAAACTGACCCTCAAACTGTAATGTAATAATTGTATTTTAAAGGTTTTGCATTGGTCTAAAGGGGAGTTTTCATATGCAACACCATCCTCTTTGTACTGTATAGTAAAACTTCAGAATATCAGTATTATAAACAGTATTGTGATTATGCTGTGCTGAAATAACCACCGATGTACTGCAGCTCATCACCACTTTGCTGCTTCGTGAACACCTGTAGATCTGATGACAATAGAAGCTCTGCACTTTTCGCATGCACAGCGAAATATAAAAAGGTATATATTATATAAAAAGGTTGTAACTCATTCATAAATGGAACAATTACACCCATTTGGTGATGAACAGACACTGTCCCTGAGATGATACACTTGACAACGCAATAAATGATTGCTTTCTCTCAGTGAAACAGCTTTTTTCCCTCTTCTTCTCTTAGCTTCATACATCCAACCACCTGTTAGACGTTTGGATAAATAAACTGAAAAGAATTAGGGGGGGGAAAAATGACATTTATAAAGAAGATGAAGAGGAAGGAGAAAACCCCCCACCACAATCAATATTCTGCCTTATTTTTCATTGTAATTATCCCGACACTGAAACAATAATCAGCTCTGAGGATCCTCTGCATAACAATTTAAGGCAGCTATCAAATGAATAGGGATGATGTGAGGCCCTGATCGCTCTTTGTGAAAGAATGTGTTGTCAATCTGATTTGGCATGGTGCCGATTGCTTGTGTGAAACAGTTTTTGATAAAGTCCCAGTGGAAGAGCTGATTGGATCTCTCGGAACACTGGGTGTCGGTTTGCCATCGTTCACTGTTAACATTTCTGAGGAACCCTTGAAATCCATTAAGCTGTAACAGTATTACCATTCTTCTCAGAGGAGGGGAGGTTTTACAGCTGCCACCAGACGACTGCAGGACTCTATACTGGCACATGTGGCCATCAGCACTGGGCTGGATAATCAGAGAGCTGCATTTGGGGGACAAAAGTCTCCTTTCACACTTGGACAGCCATTGGCTGCAAAAAGTCTAAATTCAATTACAGAGATAGCATCAACAAACACATACAGACAAACAAAACCAAACTCATCCACACATACTTAACGGCCACAAATACATGCCCATACAGCTGAATGCACAAGCATGTAAACACACACACACACACACACACATACAGATGAAAGGCAGGGAAATGGCCACAAACCCTTCAACTCTAGACAGAAATCAATTTTCAACTTGGAACTTGTGCTGAGGACAGACGCTAATAGTGGGGCAGATAAGGGCTTGTTTGTTCCTGATAAGACAAGCGGCCGCGACACATGTCCCATAAATTGAGATTTGCCAGATTTGCCTTTAGTGTTGTTGGGTAGAAAGGTTGGCTGTAGAGCAAGGAGGGAGCGGGAGGGCACAATATCTGAGTGACAACTGATTTCAATGCCATTGGACCAGACTTTTAAAGAGGATCTGTGCTCTAAACAGGGCTGGGCAATGTGAATTAAAATAGTGCTGAATGTTAACAAACAATTTTTTAGTTAATTCAACCCTATGGCCAGACAAGAACGTCAATTTAGGATGATTCAAATCATGTTTAGTGACAAAATGTTCGTTTAATTTATTTTACGTCCAATGTTGTTTTTGAAATTTCTGCTGGTCAAGGTATAGTTTGAGTTAGACAACTAAAACACTTGCTTAAGGTTAGGCAGTGATCATCGTTTTGGTTAATAAAATGGAAAAAAATGGCCTGTGATGGTACACAAACTGTGGCCACCTGCATGGAGCAACACACCTATTTACATTCTAACCTCTGCATTCTTACTTTCCCCTTCCCATTCATATCAGGCAGACTACTCCCTGTACTTGCACTGAACATTGGCACTGAATGTAAATCACAAGGTTTTTAATCTTCAAATATGAATGTAATTCCTTGGGCAGTATGCTGTTTTAATTACATATAGCTTGGAATCATTGATTTGGAAAGCAGAATTATGAATTTGATATCAATATTTTAATTATTGCCTAGCCCAGCATTAAATGTGCCTCTTTATGCCTTTTTTTAAAAACAAGCCACTGAAACATGAATTTGTTGAAAAAAAAAAGATGCAACCTTTTAAACCATCCACGATGTTTCCTATCTATCCGTAGCAGAGAGTACAAAACCTGTGACACTGTGAGGAAAAGAAAAATCTCTCTACTCACATCAATGACGGTCCACTGCTCCACTACGATGGCGTCGTATGTCGGGGTGGCTACGTTTGGCTCGCCCTCACCCCCCTCCTGGAAGATGAAGACACTTTCCACCGATTTAGGCAGCATATCTGCAGAAAAGAGGGGGGGGGGGAGAAATCCAGCCGTGAAAATAGTATTTACTGGATGGAGCGTGTCTGTCTTGTCTCTGCTTCTCTTTTAGGCCCTCCAGGCCAGAGGAAATGGAATGATATCATTCAGCCACATTCACACACAACCCTTTATTACATAGCCAGTGGTGTGGGCCATTTGTATGAGCAATGTGCACTTATACATTATGCAGGGAGACAGTGTAAAAGAAAGGAGCAGGTATTCCCCTTCTGGGATGTTAAAAAAGAAGAGAAGACATTATGCACTACATCAATGGTTTTCAGGACCCAGAGCCCTGCTGGTTTATTACACTAGACAGCTAAACAGACACTAATTACAGGTGGGAAGCAAGGTGAATGCAATAGCTGATAGGATTCAGAGGATCAGGACTGAAAACCAGTGTTTTCAGAAGGATGGACAGATTTTAGCGATGGTAAAATGTAGCCAGTGATTTAATGAAGTCAGTCCGTAAGGCATTAAAGCATAAATCCTTTTGCTAAGCCTGCATAATTCACCTTAAAAAGACTTAAATTAACTGAGCCACATAAAGACACTGACGTTGATGCTCTAGGGCACTAGTGAGATTGTGTGCTGCTGACCAAATAGATTTTATAAGCTTCTCCTCTGTTGAAGACTAACAATTGCAGGATTGGTATCCGAGACAGAAACATCACTCTGGCCCCCATGAGCCGGGACCCCTCTCTACCCAACGTCTCTTGTTATTCATTTGATGCACATGCACTTTACATGCAGGCACACACACAATACACGCCCCACAGTCCAGTCTTCCCGGCTGGCCTGAGTGCTTTCTCATTACTCCCACACCATTTACACACTAATACAGTTTGCTGGGGCCCAGGCACCAATACGAGACACTCTACATTTCATTACTAGGCCCTAATAATACGGGGATGAGAGGCGGCTGCAGAGATGGAAGGAGAGGAAGCTAGAAAGAGAAGGAGGGAATGAGGAAGACAGAGGAGAGATGGAGTGGAGGGATGACAGGCTCTTTTATTTCCCTTCCCTGAAAACCCATTTAGCACGCTCAATTGAAGACATCTACTGGGTCTCTCAAATACAGACTTAGTAGTTCACCCTGTTCACCTTTTCTCATCTTCCGCTCCCTCCATCACCCCCTTACTCCCCCAGTGCAACTCTTCATCCCTTTGCATGTAATTCCAAAGAAGCCTTTTCGGAAAATGTGAGCCACCGAGGCCTGCCATCGGTTGCCATCGTGCAACAGGGATCACTCAGGGGAGATCGACACAGGGTTTCTGTCTCGTTGCACTAGAGGGAGCAGCACGTTACTGTTGATAATACAGACAGAAGCTGAGCATAGGAGAGAGGAAGAGGGAGAATGAGAGAAGTGGATGAGAAGGAGTTGGTTGCTGGGGGCGTTCAGTCTGTCAGGGGAATGCACCGGTTGCGTGCACGAATAAACATTATCTTGCGCCTATTGACTGAGAGCTGAGCTGAGCAGCCAGCGGGCCGACTGAGAATAAGTTGTTTACACTTGCAAAAACCACCGTGCGCCCTCAGTAAAATTGTTCTCCATCCCCCATGACTCACATACTCAAGGTCGCGGGTCGAGGCATGCAAATACAGTCACACTAAAAACAGAGAGTGACAGCATTGGGACTGAAATCCACCGAAGCAAATGGAGGGGGAGAGTCGTGACACCCAGTGACACACATGCTGAAATCAGCACCCAAATGACACCCAGTGAGGGTAGACAATGCTGACACGCAGAGACTGAAACTTAAAGTGTTGAGTTTGTAGTAGACCTCACAGTAGATGTGAGGTCCCTTGCTGCACATATCAAGTCAGTTTGGAAGCAGTTTGTTCCTGATTTTCATGGACATGTTTGCAAACCTGCTGTTGTACATTGATTTCTAGAACGCAGTGTTTTAAATGAACAAACAGCAGAGAAAGTATAAAGGAATTTATTCCCATGAAGCAGTGTGCAACTGTGCATCACCTACTGTTGCAAAGTAAATCTGGCTTTAGAATTAGTTATTATTCAAGCAAGGGCTGCAAGTAATGATTATTTTAAGAATTGATTCTCCTACCAATTATCTTCTAAGTTAATCATTTAGTCTATAAAACGTCAGAAAACAGTGAAACTTTCTCATCATAATTTCCCAATTATTAGGCTAATTCACGGTTGCAGCTCTAAATCTTGCAGCTCTAAATCCAGCAAGCAAGGTTCAAACTAGTCAGTTGTGTATCAGTATGTATCTAAAACCTACAAAAACAGGTGGTATGGTCCTTTAAATTACCATTTAGAAGATTAGGTTGTTTTATGATAAAGAATTAAGCAGCTTTGTGACTGGAATTTGCCATTACTGTCAAGGAAACATACAAAAGCAAAGGCATGAATTTACTGCCACACTATAAATTCACCGGGTTTGCATTTTGTGTCGCACTAACGTGTTTCACAAGACACTAAAGACACTCACCAGTTTTAACTATAATTTAACCTCCTTTGATTTCACAGATCAGTAATGTACATCTCATAATAGAGAGCTGCTGCAAAATAACAAATACATTTACATTGTACCCTGTACCTTTAGAAGAGTTTACGTCTAGGTGACCACTGCCAAGTCAGAAGGTGACCCTGCCAGAGGTCATGTCTATTGACATGATTTAAACATGTCTGCCAGGTGCTGCCTCAGAGACATGGAGACAGGCTGCTGACAGCTTATCTATATTTTAAAGAAGAGTGGACATTCAGAGAGAGAAACAGACGAGAGTGCCTGATGTGTGTGTGTGTGGATTCGATGTGGCTCTTCCCTGCAGAGCTGAAGGTTTGGCAGCTGGCAGGCTGGTAGTTACCAGGCAGGCTTTAGCTGGTGACTTCTGGCTACCATAGCATGTTTGCAAATGTATACTGTATTTGCTTTGGTCTGAACACAGAAGACAAAGGGGTGAAAACTCCAAGTGGGCAACATGTAAGCAACCATACATGTGCTTTATTAGTACAGAAAACATTTCCATTATATACATTTTAATCTTTACTAGTATAATTAATTTCCATTTTCCAGTAAGTTACAGCTAATATGTTCTCATGACCCCAGCCATGTGAACCATGGGGTGTTCACTGATGCATCCAATGTGATATAGAGTAGCAGAAATATTGAGGATGAGAAATTTGCTTTCTTCCAGCTGTGGAAGGGATTTATACTTCCTAAAATTTCAAGATAAATACATTTTTGTGACTAAAGCTTGTGTGGGAGAACTCATCTCCAGAGGACTTTTGGGTGTAAAGTGTGATATATAGTTAATGGACTGCATATGGCAACAAATGGCACTTCACCATCAGTACTATTTCAGGATAATCTCAAACTCTATGTTGAAATTTTGCCCCTGTGGTATTGATGTATAACAAAAGGATTAGCCCAGTGTTCATGATATTCTCAGCAAAGAAATGTCACCTTTTTTCAGACTGGGAACAGGGTAATATGTTGCATTTAAGCACCACAACAGTGAATATGATCTATTTTATATTTAACAGGTTTGGTGACTGTTTATCCAACCAAAAGCACAGTGACACAAGTTTGACCACCAGAGTGCATTTGTTATGTCCTCATATGCCTAAAAACTCTGAACAGGTTAGAAAACTAACTAACTGCATTAAGGGAGCACAGTGGCAGAACACTCAACCTGCCTTGTGACTGTAACTAAGAGGTTGGAGGACACATGCTGTGCTCTCAAAACCTATACGCAAAACTGAAACCACTTACAAACATGCATAGTGTATATGCACATAAGTATGCACTCACATGCACAAACATAGCGTTTCTAATTCCACCTTTCGTCAACTTTTGTCTCAGAGAAACGCTTGCACATCATTTCCGTTCCATGAATTTCTTTTCACAGTAAGGAAAAAAAAATCTTGCTGGAATTTCATATTCCCTGAATCTCTCTCCTTCTTTTTCTCCCTCCATTGGCTTTGCCCAAATTTAGAAACCAGTGAGGGCTGACTGTCATGCATATGAATAGCTCAATGTCTCACAACCGGGCTACAAATCCTCATTATGGCTCTGGAGATAGCTTAAGCTATACAAGTAACAAAGGCAAACTCCCCGCCAACACATTACTTTAGTCAGTTCTTCAGTAAACAAACTCAACCCACACCCTGCTCCCAACTCCAGGGAGGTAATGTGAACATATGTGTATGTTGTGTGAATGTATGTGTGTGTAAATTGGTGTATGTTTGTGTCTGTGTACGTATAGGTGGATATTTAGAGTCCTAACGTGTATGTGTTTGCAGGCACTGCTACATTGTGTATGAATCTTTAATGTGTGTCTTATGACAGTGAGGCCTGAGTGCAGTTTAGGATTTGTAAATTGAATTCAGTGTTGCTATAATATTCTACCCTGTGGTTCAGGCAAGGTCTCTACTCAATGTAAACAATGCTGCCACACCAGACAGGACTTTCAACGTTTTAGCAATCAGTCATACACACACACAGACACATGTGCATGCAAACAATGCCCCCAAAGACTTTCTCATCCAGCTTCACCATGGAAACCCATCTTTAAAAGGAGCATGTGGGACCTGATGTGTTTTGGCGAGTGTTTGTGTTTAAGTGTGCGTCCCTCTGGATCATGCCAAACAATAGAAAGGTAGTGCAATATTGAGGAAAGGCCAGAGTTGTGGACTGACTGCACGAACATGAACAGAGATGCATATAATCTATGAGCTCTAAGTGTTTGAGAAGTGTTTATTTGCAATTTGTCGAATTGTCAAGTAACTCTCAGTTTCAGTTTCTGCAATGCAATTTTTAACTCTAAAATTGTACTTTATTGTAGGTTTTAAGTCTTGAAAATGTAAATAAATCACATTAATGTTGCTAATGATTACTAATCTTGAAGTAAAACGAAGGGTAAACTTTACACACATATGAATATAAGCATGCTGAGAGCATAAAAACCAGTCATACAGAAGCAGTTCAATTCAGAACAATAAACCACTTTATATGAGGGTTAGATACTGATATAATACTATGCTGATATGTCAATATTGCCTGTTCTTTTAAAATTAATATTGGCTATTGGCTATTACCCTTTTACCCCTCTATGATTAAGGCATGAAGCTCTTTAAGCGCTTTCAAGTTGATTATAAATTGTGTTATTATTCAGAATTTAGGCATCAGAAACTCAGAGCTGCATGGATAATTCATTTCAATCAATTACTGAATTATGGGCTTTGCATAACAATAGTGCAATTATGAATATTTGTTCATGTATGGTTAACTGTTTGTGGTTACTGCTGACTCTCAGGACAACAGCGATGGTACTGAAATAAGTATTTATTGTATCTGGGTGGATAACTGATGAGAAGGCTGCTGCATTTTCAAAGATGCCAAATTGGACTTCATAATCTGTCTCAGATTACACAGCATTACAACTGCCTAAAACTTTCCAATCAGGCAGGTTTGCAGGATTTTATGATGAGAGTGTCTGGTTTAAACTAGGACCAGCATTCTCTCCCATCCTTCAGGCTATTCGCCTGTGAGCAAGGCACTTCAGAGGCTCTTGTTAGTAGAAGGATGAAGCTATACCAGCCAACTCTCAGATATAATAAAATGTGAAGCAACACATTGCTAAACAAGACTAAGAGTCTTAAGCCATGTGAGTTGCGCTGTGAGGCTGTATAGCACAGCAGTGCTTTGAGTGTAATGCTTACAAGCTAACAATTACAATGCTAACATCCTGGTGTTTAGCAGGTTTAATGTACACCATGTTAACCATCTTAGGTTAGCTTGTTAGGATGATAACATAATTGGCACTGCAACCCAAAGTGAGGCTAAGGCTGATGGGAAGGCTATCAGTTTTACAGTTATTTTATGTTCAAGTTCATTGGACCAATTAACTTTTTACTTAAGGTGTTTGACAAAACGTGAAGGGATTACCTAAGATCTTACAATTCATCTTCAGGGTAACATGGATAACCGTGCCGAATTTAATGTCTATCCATATAATAAATGTGCAGACACATTTCAATTCAAAACCAAAAACCTCATGGTGGTGCTAGAAGAAAAGTCAGGGGATCATCAAAGACATTAGGATTCACCCTTTTGGCACAGTTTATATCTACATCAAATTGAATGATAATCTAGCAAATAGATATTTCAGCATAATAGAAAGCAGGCAGGCTCAACACTTCCGCTAAGAGGTAAATAGGCTGGGAGCGGTGGACTGGTAATCTGGCATACTGAGCAAATGCCTGGTGCGGCGACGCACCTATGAGGCCGATATAAATACATTTTTTATTTGTATAACTGTTAAAAAAAGTGGACCAGAGACACGGACAGCGGACGTTTGGTTAATTTTTCATTTTCATTTGCCCTCAGTTTCTTGTGTTGCAGGACAAAAAATAAATAAATCTTGAGATGGCTGCCGCCAAATGTGCCAAAATAGCCAAAATAGCCAAATGTTAGCTACCGGGGCTGCAGCAGTTTAAACATCAGCTTCATTACCCAACAATACAAGCACAGACACTTGAAGGAGTAAAGGAGGGCCGTGGCCACTGCCAGGCAGAGGAGGAGGTGTGAGGCAGCGAAGCAGAGTGACAGGGCCGAGGGACAAAGAGATCAGGAGGAGAGCGAAAGTGAAGTGGTAAGCATGGAGTAGCTCAACCTGTAGGGATGGAGCAGGGAGGTAGGGTCATAGGTGTCATTTACTCTCGGTACGCTTCGGACATAAGTACACGCCACTTTTTGAAAGCATTTGTTAAAAGTTTTCCTAAAAAATAGCAACAAGAAATGTTAAATAACAAATGAAAATGCATTGAGAAAGGTTTATTTGCACAGTAAGACAACATGCAATAGAGTGTAATTACATACTGAAGAAACAGATCTGCCTTTTCCAAAAAAGTAAGCTACAAAACAAGCTACTGATTACTGCTTTGTATTATAGTATATTTTTATATTCTGCTTTGTCTTCGGCCACCTGAATTTAGTTTCCTTTATAGAAATAAAAGACATTTCCGCCATAAATTGGTAGAGAAAATGTCTCTAGAATGCAGGAAATTAAGTGTTTAATGCTCAAAATCTTCTGGGGGACAAACCCCCAGACCCCCATATACATACTGTAGATTTCATAAATGAAGATTTCCTCTACATAGTTGTAAAATATTTTCTCGTCTTGTTCTCGTGACCCCAATATTGTGCATCATCATGTCTCGTAAGTGTTTTGTCACACCCCTAATCTGAGCCCTTAAACGTCCCCACCACTTTCAAACACGAAGTGATGCCATGTGTGTGCCATACCATAATGACAATAATGATGATGATTACTTACTTAAGGTCAATGATAATAATATAATCGCAACACTATCATAAAGTGAGAACGTCACCTGCTGCTGGTGATCGCTCACTGTCAAACAGTGCAGCAGAAGATGTCTGACATTGTTAATGTAGCATAGCTCCTTAATGCAGTCTCAAATTCGACTAACTGTCCTAATGGGTGACATTATTTTTTCAGCATCTGGTTGGCTAATCCCACACTGCTGTGAAAATTACTTGACTTGAGTTTGAGATGTGTACTCCATGGCCACCTCTTATCACCAGGGACTCAGTAAATGAGTGCGTATGAGTACACTGATCCACTTGTACTGTTATACTTATACGCAGCACTTACTACTCAGCTTTATAGTTGTTTCGGGGAATATTACAGTAGGTACACATTTTTTGTCCCAGTCCAGCCCTGGCTAAAAATGATATACCGTAGTACAACAGTACACAAGTAAAGTCAGTCTTTCTCAACACAATTACACTCTTTAGACTTCACATTTATCTGTCAGTACTTGAAAGCTGAAGCACGCTGGTTGCTCCATATCTCAAAACACGGCTGTCACTACAATATCTCATCCAAATGCATGTGTCTGTAGATGTCACTCCATGTCCTTTAGTGTGCTGTTTTTCTGCCAAACATGTCCTTGATGTTTATGAGGTTAAGATGGTCTCCTGCATCGTGTCTAGCGTCTCATCATGAATTCAGAAACTCATCTCAAAGAAGTTGCTAAATAAGGAAAATAGAGGGAAAGGATACTGATTCTAAACCCAAGCTGCACAACTGTTTGATGTAATTAGCTACTAACAACAAATGGGATGCCGCTTTGATGTCATATTGCCAGCTGCTCTCAAGAGACACAAATCCACAAAGCAACAGCATTCACCTCTGTAAAGTTGTCTGTTTTCAAAAGACGATGAGCTTCAGCTGTGAGCTGAATTCAGGCCTATACGTCAACAAAGGCAGAGACAGCTTTGCCTAATGCAGATGATCTGCTTTCTATCCTAACAAGTAATTTCACTGTTCAAGAGACGCATATCTTGGTAGCCCATGAAAAATGCAAAATATGTAAGACCCTAATAGGCAGAAAAAAATTGAATCATAATAATACACTTCATTACTCCATTCTCATAAAATATGCAAGGAGGCACTAATTTGTTATCAGGTTAATTATCTAGGTTTCAGAGTTGCTGAGGCGTTCACTTTCCACAATTAATGAATTATGACTATTATTTACTCTGGCTGGCTTATTTCTCCAGTGTCAAAGTGAAGCACAGAGCCGCTGGGGTCTGATGGAAGAGGAAAACCCAAACAGGAAATAGTTTAAAAGAGGATACCAAACAGCTCCATGAATTCATTTTCTAAACAATGCTCCATAAAGAAAGAATCATAGTCAGCCACACACAGATGAAAACAGACTCCATCTTTCTGTCATTTGTATAACACCAGAGCCATGTCACAATTTTCATTAAAAAGGTGGTATTATGCTTATTTTCAACAAAACAAAATATTTTTTGTCAAACTGCATATTACTGCAGCTCCTCTTGCAACTCATCCTGTGTGTTGAACGCTTCGTTTTAGCTATGGAGTGTTACCTCTCACTTCTACAAGATCTTTGTTGGGAGTTGCACAGGTGCAGTTCATAGTTAAGGACTACTAGCCAATCAGAAGCCGAGTGTGTTTGTTGGGAGGGGGTGGGGGGGGTCAGCTGTACATCCCCTTATCAGCTTAGCAACATGGACTGGAGTTTCAGAGTGGTGAGTTATTAATCTGTAACAAATGCATCTTTCATCCATAAAGTTATAACTGAACACTGTCTCTACATCATGGTAGCAACTTTATGTCCATTGATTGCCTGGAGGGTGGCTTGTTTGGAAGGGACAGGAGAGGCAGCAGGCAGACGTCTTTTCACTGTGTGCTCAGGGTGTTTTTCCACTGGTGTTTTTGAGGGCGTGTAGGACTAACCGCTAGATGAGCATTATGGCTCGCATATTGCTGTATTGTCACAGGGATCAAAGGGAAAAGGCTGGACTACAAACAAGCTGTTTACAGGCACTTCAGAGCAGTGTTTTGTGTGGGAGACGGGAACTCACTTTGCAAACCTGTTACATGCACAAAAAAGGTATTTAACTCATTAAGGGAGAGGTAAAAAAACAGAAAGTATAATATGACCAAGATAAAACTCAGGGTTGGGAGGACGGGGCGTGGGAGGGTGGCCCAGCAGGGAATGATGTGCAATGCCTGATTGGGAATTGCCAAGAGCCAAACCTGGCATGAAAACCACGTCATTGTATTCCCAGTGGTCAACATGGCCTCTGTCAGTTTCAAAGACTGTGTATGCTGTGCTCGGTCCCGGTCCAGCTGCCATGTTCACTCACTGAGAGTTGAAACCAGTCTGCACAGTGTGCATGACAGGGAGGGTGCGTAAACACACATTCTGAGCTACTGGCGGCTGTAAACACCAATCAATGTAAGCGACAAGTCCATACCTAGCTTTGTGTTTTCACAGAAACACATATATGACTGTATATAAAAAAAAATACAGAGGCAAATAGCACTGCGTTTTCTGTTTCATGGAAACGTTAAAGTTATCCCTAATTTTACAAAATGTACCTGAAATCTGATTACGTCTATTTTTTCTGTACGGTAATGGAATACAGTTAAGTTTTTTTGTATCCTGATTACGAAAAATGCCTTTGCATGTAATCCGTTACTCCGCAACCCTGTTAAAACTTAGAGTGCTAACTTTTTGCTAATTATCTGTTTAGACCGTAGACGGCATTTTAATCCATTGTGGAGGACTCTTAAATAAATTAGGCTTCATGCAAAGTTATAGCAACTGCAATGAAACAATGCATTCTTATGGGTGCAAATACCAAACCATGGTGGTGTTAGAGCAATGTTGAGCAAGTATAATGTTTGGCATGGTCACCATTTGTGTGTTAGTGTAACAGGCCCCGAGTTGCCCAGTCCAGATTCGACCTTGTTTTCTCGGGTACAGGACACAGAAGTGCTAACGAGGAGGCTAAAACCCATGAGCACTAGCATTGGTCGCTAGTGTATCAATTAAGGCATCGGGGAGTGTGGTTTAGTTACTGCACAGCCTAGCTGGCTACTGTTACATTTTACAACATTTTATAGCCAGGACTAAACACAAAGTAACACTGAGTATGATAGGAATGTCATTAATGTAGCAGGTATGGTCATAAACCAAAGCATGAATGCAATTATCTAATTTCACGAGTGATCTATCCTAGAGTTGTTGAGACATTTCATTCAAAATTGTTGTTGTTATGGCACTGGGAGTGAAAACTTTCACATTACAGGGAGTCATTTGATTAGAAGTTAAAAAAAAAAACATATGATAGCCAAAGCTTCTCAGTCATCCAGTGTATGTTTGTGTTACAAAATCCTGTAGGATTGCAGCACTTCCTGACACTGACAGAGGAAGTATTATCAGTCATATGTTCTGATTGTGGAAAATGGTCGAAAAATTAATGCAAGCTAATGCATAATTAATGTCACGCAGGCCATGGAGCATTGTTACCTGGCCCAGGCTTTTTATTTTAAATAGGTCGACTTGAATTCTGCAACTGCTTGATGTTGACAGTTTAAGTGGTAATACTGGGAAGGAGAAAAAAAAGGCAATTTGGGAACCTTTATAAGTTTTAATAATTGTAAGTCTAAGCTTTGAGGGTACCTGCAGAAGAACAATTATGATGAATCTAAGAAACAAAGACCAAAGGTGAAGGATGTGTTATTTGCATTGTTTGTGCACTTCACACCTCTTGTTCTCATGTTTTTAAATTGTGTGTGAGATGTAACCTAAAAAACAGCATGTGTGGATGTTAAAAATGCTTTATTTCTAAGGAGAAATGTATACACACATATACGCATACTGTATAGACACATAATGTCTACATCTTTTTCCTGGGAAAACTCTGTGCTCTGCAGTAACAGCTAGTCATGCCAGCTTACCGTTCACATTGCCCAGGTGGAAGTATCCATCGACCAATGAGGCTCCATTGTTGAAGTGTTGGGTCATGTGATCCAGCCAGTTGGCCTCCACCCCTTTGACACCCTCATCACAGTTTTGAACCCGCAGTGGCACCTTGACAGTGTAGTACTTCACCTGGCCCTCTCGGACTGGCAGGTGGTTGTACAAAGCGAGCAAGTCCACCCCTGTTGAGACATGACAGAAAACAAAACCCAGCCATTGATTTAACTCTGTAAGGGTTGTGACAATACAGATGTAGCCTCTGTGGAAGTCCCACATTGTACTGCATGATTATTGAACTACTGCTGTACATTGGCCACAATCCAAAGTCTGATTTGGCTCTGTCTGTTGGAGCACTTTCCTTCCCTTCAGCTGCCAGAAGTTATTCAAAATGGCCTGGTTAATGGTTGGCTGAGAGACAGCAGTCTTGGTTTAAAAAATTAAACTTTTGTTTTAATACAGACAACTATCTGCAGTATTAAGTTCTGATAGGATGCAGGGAATTACCACTTCTTCACGGTCTTTAAGAACTTCTTAGTTTAGGAGAATTTATTTTCCTGTGATTTTCAACACTAATTACACAACCACACTGTGAGCAAAGTGGTAATAATCAATTGGAAGTAGATGTATTTTCTATGAGATAAGCAAACAAGGAAACTCAGCCAATGTGTGGACAGTCAATAAGGGTCTTGGCCAAGAAAACTTGGCCACAGCGTTCCTGGTAGTCAGCTGTCAACAGCAAATAACTGTTTGTGTACTTTCTTGTTTTCCAACCAGTTAGAATTACTTGTCCTGTGAAAAATGTAGCACTGTGGAATTTCTCCAAAAAAGATGAACAATATTAAAAAGCCAGCTCAATAAAGTCGGCATGGGTTCTTATTATGGGAAATAATTGCAAAAGCTGAGCTTAAGAAATTGGTCACAGAAAAACAGGCCAGCATTGACATGAAATTAGTATACTGAAATTGGACATACTTATACTATTGACCTTGACAAGCCAATCAGAGTCAGTTGCCTAATTGTGGTGTTTAATTTTCATATTTCCGTTAGCTACCTTTGTCTCAAAAAGTCAGGACTTTTTTTTGATTTTAGATCTTTATTTTTCTTGTATGTAACAATTATACTATATATGCTGTACATATTTATATAAAAATACAATATATAATTATTTCAGTGGACTTAGTGAACTTATGTGAAACTTGTGCTATTTTATGTACTGCATTCTGTATCTATTTTACATTAATTTCTTGTGTCTTGAAAGCCCATGCGGACAGAACTAATCTGTATGCAAGACACTATAATAAAAACTTCATCATTATCATATCATGAACAAAAGTTTCACCTGGCAGGTGCAAAATAGACAAGAAATGAAAAAGTAATACAAGATGAGATTTGCGTTGCCCCAGGCTGGACTGCACAATTACGCTGACAATCTTTTCCAAGGATGTTGCATCTTTTTTCAGTTAGTTCTTTTTCAACAACAAACGTGAAGTGAATCAGAAGCAATTTGATCATATTCATGCTACAAGTCATCTTTATATTCCTTTTAAAGCTTTCCAGAAGTGATGTTACTGTGCTGATGCAGAGCTTAAAAGGGACCATTTCATTGTAACCAAGTTAATTCGCAGTATAACCTTGAATAATGCATTAAAAGCTCTCCAGCTAGATGTTATTTACATCAAGCAGAAATATACATAATGCGGTGGTCCTAAGGAGGGAGAAACAGGTTTGGAAATTTGCCCACGGTACAGAGACCACTGTTTCTCGCTCATATCATACTAAATCAAAGTGGAAAGACTTTTTGTTTGTTGTGATGTGAGTGAGTGAAATATTTGCTTTGCTCAGCTTTGTAAAAACACAAAACGTGAGATGTGAGCAGGATTTTGAATAGGGCAGAAAGCAATTCAAATCGAGTCTGTTAACATTTTCCCCTTGCTTTCCAATGTAAATGTCGGACTGTCATTCCCCGAGTGAACCAGATGGATGAGCAGAATGTGTGGCAGTGCCACCCACCCACCCGTCCACCCACTCACACACTTTGACGTGGGGTGGTAGTGGTGGGGGAGTCATGGCTCAGTTGCTTTGGTTTTTACGTCCGTCCATCCGTCCGGCATACACCCAGGAAGAATGAATCATTTATAACCATTTCTTGTCTGGCTCGTCTGACTGATGTGACAGCTGGCCACCAAATTCCCTAAATCTTCAGATTTGTCACTCTTGAGAAAAGTTGAATCACAGCAGAATATTCACACACGCTCCCCTCCCCATGTTACCCGTGTTACAACATGGACAATATGGCAAACAAATCTTGGACAACACACAACAACAAAATGACTTGACTTCCCATTCAACATGTCTCCGAATTGCCAAAACAACACATTTCCTCACTGTGATTGATTTTGTAGCAATCTGTATCATATAAACAGGTTAACAGCTTATGTGCACAAGCCTGGGATGATGTGTCGGTACAGGTTGTCCCATGAATCCTTTTTGTATATGTGAGCTTGAGGCAGGTCATGAAGAAGACTGCTTTTGAAAAATTGTGTTACGTATACTGATAACTGATTTAGAAATACAGTAAAGCTTTGGGTCACAGCTCTTATATTCTGTAATCATGGTGTAATTAGATAAGTAACAACATCAAACCATAATAGACACAGACGATTCCATTCATAACAGCTTGACATTAAATAACAGCCACTTGTAAGAAACATGCTGCCTGGCCTTTCTTTCTCACAATATTAGATGCTTTCTGTAGATTAGCTGAGAGTTTTCCATGCAATATATTATTATATATTAGTATACATTACAGTCTAATTATACTATGATTATGGCACTAAGGCTTTCTGGTCTTTTTAGCGGTGCTCTGTTCACATGAGACATGGAGCATCAGAGAGATTAAGTGGGAATATTGGGTGGAAGAGGACTATTATCCCATATTTATATGTAGGCAGAACATGTCTTGCTGATGTCCATCATTCTGGACTGCAGGGAGGATTGCAAGTCAAACAGCACTCATGCTTTTATCAGGGTCCTGATCTTGGGTATTTAAGAAATTTTTTTGAGAACGTTTTGGGTGTGTTATTGTACACAGACTGATATAGAATACAGAATAAAAGCATGGCAGGCTATAAACTCGAAAATCCTGATTTGGGTACTGCCCTTGTTATCTGACTCTCTACATTATGTTCAGAGATTTTGCAGCTAAAACACTGCAAAATGCATATAAAGTCATTTAAATAACAGAATTTCTCTTGAATTTCAATAACAACATACTGCTTTGTTTCAGGGTGGGCTGTAATTGACAAGATGCATCACTACAATGCATCAAAAAACATACTACATTTTCTATTTTCCAGCTGCAATGCAAGTTTCAAGATGAGCTTTGCAAGGTAAAGCAGTATCAGAAGCAATGGGAGTCAGTTGGTTGTTGCCACTTTATTTGCAGACGAACATATACTTTATTGTTAGAAAGAACACAAGGTTAAAATAAATTGATCTTTAAGAAACTCTGCTAATAACCAACATAAATCTCTAAAGTCTCTTGCCAAGCTCACCACTCTCCCTGTCCCCCAATGCTACAGTGGCCTGTAAATGACAAAATGGAGCATTACTGTCTATAATTGAAACAAATAAACTTTTCAGAGCAGAGATCTGCTGGAGAGGTGATATTTTGCAAACAAACAGTGGCAATAATACTGCAGTGTCATTTGCTTTTTACTGAACAAGGTTTGAAAACCAGAACAGTATTTGGTCCTGATCAATAACTCTTTATGTTTTAGAGAATTTTTATGGTCATTTTGTGCTATATGGCAGAAAAATGTTACCTAATGCCACAGTGATTTGATATTTATAGCTATACTTGAGTATCCCCGTGTCCGACACACACACACACACTCACAGACACACACACACACACACACACACACACACACACACTGAAGACTATGAGTAAGTTGTTTGAGCCAAATCACACAAATTCAATCCATCAACAAACGACCTAAGCCTTTCAGAATAAAGTCTGTGCAGCTAACCTGACTCTTGTTGTTGCTGGCAGCTTGGCTAACAAGAAAATGAGTGCATGAATGTAGTTAGGACATTGAAAGCATGTTGCTTCAAAGGCTTATCTGATGGCAGCCTGTCTGTCCAAATGACGAGGTCAGCGGCAGTAACCCTGCTATGACCTTAACCAGGTGGCTTTCCAACACGACATGTCATCATTTCATGTCTGTTTCTATAATCTCATAAGCTGGACACTGATCCCATCAGAGCAGAGATAACACTGATCCCAAGGATAAGTAGTTGAAAGCAAATTGATGAAGATGTTTCTGACTGATAGTCCTCAGGTTTACAGCTATGCTAAAGCTCTTTTCTTAATTCTAGGTTGTTTGTTTAAAGCTTGTTATGTTTGTTTGTGTTGATAAACTTCTATCATTATAAGAAACTCAATCAGTACATTGTAGCATCAGAGGAACAGATATATCAGGTAATTAAATACTTTATGTGATAATTGTGTTAATTAATGTTGATAGAGCCTCAATATCCTATTTTCCCCTATTTTGGATGAGCTTCTCATACATTTTCACTTCAGTTTCTAGCATCCCCTGCACTCCTTCTTATCCCAACTCTATCTTCTACAATATATTGTACATTCATATACTACTGATTTGTATTGTAGGTAATGTTTTTCCGAATCCAGGAACATTGTACAAAACACAGGGCCCATGTGTTGTTAGATTTAGGCTACTAAAACATTTGGTCAAGGTTACGGAAAGATAGTGTTTTTATGTTGGAATGAATGTTAGAAAGTCAAAACATAAAGTTGCCTAAACACAAACATAAAAGTGTTACTCATACTTCAGGTTCCAGTAGCTAAAAAGACATATAAGAGAGCATTGTATAGTATAGATGTTATAAAAAAATAATCCAGCTGGCCTTTAATTTCCGACAAAACATTTTTGCTCATGCAAATTGTATCTGTGAGTAATTTTCAGGATACAGGGTTGTCTTACCCAGACATAATTGTACAGCTGTTACTAGCACGCTATACTTTCCATTTGCTCTTCCATCAGAATCCCTTTCATTCAACCCATCCAAGCAATTGAGTACCCAAACTTATGGGCTCGGTTTCTATCCAGAGCTCCAGTCTCAATGATGGAGATCGTCTTTCGACCGTAAGCCATAGACTTTCGCCAGAACCACTGCCAACACTTGCACAGTGTTCACCTCAAGATCTAAGGATTAGCAAGGACAAGCCAGCAGTAGCCGAGACTCTTGGTCCTCCTCGGCAGACTGGGCATTAGTAGAGAGGGACATGGGAGCTTGGCAGGCTCCCCTACCACCCCAGCTGGCTGCTACACCGGCGCTGCTGGCATTGTCGCAGAGATTCATGGGGATGAAGGTGGGGGTAGAGGGAGAGCTGTAAAGCTGAGGGAGGTAGAGGACGAGGCAGTGGGGGATTATCTCAGTGCAAAATGCACTGTAGGGAGGCACAGATGGACCAGTGGGCCGTGGTGTCTGCTGTGATGCCAAGTGTGTTAACTTACCACACACATATACATAAAGACACATGCAGACCAAAGCACAGAGGATGTGCACACCAAAGAGTACATTCATTACGCAAGACCCCGTATTAGGTGGTTTGAAACAAATATACAGTATATATACAAACACATGCGTTAACGCTTCCACTGGGTGTCAAATGCGCAGTATGCACATTGCACTGACACGTATCACAAATAGGTTCTGTGAGAGGAGGAGAGACTGTAGGAGGGGGTGAGAGTGGTGGGTGACTCCATCTGTCAATTTGAAATGCTCAGATAAAGCCAAAACTATAAATGTCTCTGCTAATTTCAACACCATTCCCACAGAAAACGGGGCTACCATGAATAACTTAAAGATGTGTAGCTACGCGTCACTTTCTGGGAAGACAGAAAGCAAGCCATGAAATTTGCTGTTTCCAAAAAAACCCGACAAAACTATTGTGGTTAATTTCACAGACTCCCTGCTTCATCGGCTAAGTGTGAGTGTGAATTTGTATGCATCACAGCTATACGGCGATTCCTTTTGTGTAACGGATAGAGAGGATTATATCCCAAGGCAGCACATTGTTGTGTAACATTGAGGCAATAGGCAATAGCAGGAAATGACACCTCCGCAGCTGCCAAGTGTTTCAAGAGGGATCTACAGTGGCACCGTGCTGTTCTTTAGTTAAATAGCCAAAAGGTATGACTCCAAATAAAACAAAAACACAAGTTACACAAATTTGTAGAGCGATATTGGATAAAGATTAGAAACTGTCCAATTAAATCTACGAAGCTACAAGAAGCTACAGTTTACAGTGGATGCCCCTGAGTGCAGGACTCAACCTCCAACTGCTTTAGCTGCTCTGGGACCAGCCGTTTCACTGTGTTGTTTGATGATGGAACTCACAGGTATGCATGTTAACATGCAGCACAAAAGAAAAACATGCAGTTTCATTAATCATTTTGGAATTAATGGTATAACATTCATCCATTGTGCATAAATGATAAAGAATTTAGCCTGAGTTGCATCAGTATTGAGCCTGTAGTGATGCAGCAGTTGTGGCCTTTCACAGTTTGAAGTTTTGACCTTTAATTATCTTAATTATCATCCCTCATTAGGCCTTTCTGTGTAATTTGTAAGGATGGCTGTGGGACAGGTCTCATGTCATTTGGACTTACAAGTCTTGTCAAGTTTTAAAGCTTAGTAAAGTTTTGAAAATTTGACCTTTAATTATAAGCCCCCCATAAGGCCAATTAGTGTATTTTCCTTTAAAGGGTCTGTTCACCAAAATAATAAAATGACATATTTACTCGGTCTCTCCAATGATATGTAGCCATGCGAATACATTTTCTATATTTTATGCACCCTCATTCTGAGATATGGGCCTCCCAGAATTCTGCGTCCACCGTGGTACAATGGCGGTTAACAGTGTTTTGTCTGTGGTGCTCACCTTGAAAAAATAGACCAGCTGTGTGTTTTGGAGTAAAATGTAAAAACAAACAAACTTTCTGGTACAGAAACATAGCCAGTTAAGTAATAAAAAAAAATCAAACAAAATGCAAACATTTGTTTCAGAAGAAGGGAGCTTTGCTTTTACAAACCTGGTACATAGTACCAAATTAATCCAGGAAAGGAAAAAACTTTTTATCTTTACTAATGGTTCTGAATGTTTACATATATATATGTGTATATATCCGCACTTCATGAAGGTTTCTTTCTGTCTCTTAATATTTTCTACGTGTATTTATTTATTTGTATTCTGTATAACTGCAGCAGATGAAATGTTTCCATGTGTGTCCATTACCCAGAACAGGAATCATCCAATAAAACATATCTTCACCGACTGTTGCAACTGTCCCTCCTCTTTTCCTCCAGGTTCACTGATTTTTCAAAGCACAGGATGTAAAGGTTTCACATTTCTAAAATATATGTTTTTTGCTTAACACATTTAGTTTGAGTTTTTGAGTTTAACACTTTTAGTTTGAGTTTATGATAGGAATCACAGAGACTACTCACCATCGCCCCTCCGCGAACGGTATCTCGGCCTCTCCTTTGTGCCACTGTCTTTGTTGTTATTGTGACACGGAGAGTCCTCCTCTGTCAGCTCCTCACTGTGCTCCAGACCTCCCTCTGATATTGGAGATGCCACAGGCGATACCCCATCCAGACTGCCCTCCACCCGGATCCCTGAATGGTTCTCAGTGTTCTCACTTTGATTATTCTCCCTACCTAGTCGTCCTTCCCCCGGACTTGCATGATGTTTCCTCATTCCCCTCTTTGTCCACTGCACCAGCTTGAGCTCCAGATTCTGCGTTGTTTCTGGGGCTTGAGGGATTAGAGGGGCTGCAGCTGCCCAGGGAACCAAGCACAGAACTGGGGCTGGAGTGCAGGGAAAGGGAGGGTGTGTCTGGTTCTCTGATTCTGGTGCATGGGGCCCCATAGGGTTCCTGGACAAATCCCACAAACATGACTCCCTGGTCAGCAGCATCTTGGATCTGCTGTTGGAAACATGAACAAAAAACGTAAGTTAGAATGATGAGACACATGATTCAAATCCAGACCACTGCTGCTACTTTGCATTCACTGATTTTGATTTGATTGGAGCTAAAATGATTAGACAGGCAACTATTTTGAAAAGGGATGGAAAAATACCAAACATTCTCAACTTCCAGCTTCTCAAATGTAAGAATTTGTCTTATATAATAGTAAATTCATTATATTTAGTTTTGAGCTGCTCTGAGAAATTGTAATGGGTATTTTTTCACAATTTGTTCTACAATTCAGAGACTAAAGGATTAAATGATTAATTGAGAAAGTGATCCTCAGACTTATCGATGATAAAAGTATTCATTAGCTGCAGCCCTAGATCTGATTGCATGGACTGTTAAAGATTTTGGACTCATAAGTTTTGGGTTTAGAGCATCAGAAAAATGCCAAAAATGTAAATTCATGATGCAAAACAACCTACTAAGCAGAACATATATAGGAAGTTATTTCCCAAGGGATCTCAAACTGAAACCAAACTTTCAGAATTAGTTTGGAATTGAATTGTTTTTCCCACAATACTTTTCATGGAGTCCTCTGCATCTGTTGGATCTTTGTTTTTTCTAACTCTGCGTTCTTTTCATTTCTTCCCAGCAGCTTCTCCAATCACAAAGATGTTGATTAGATTGGAGGAGTCACAACTCTTGTCAGGCCCAGGCCACATCCCAAACCCAACGCTCCACTTTTTTTCTCTTGTCTTATTGACATCTGGCATTTTCTGTCAATATTGTGATTCTGCCACGGAACTAGATTGAAACGTTAACTGTCAGTGAATGTTAATGATTCCATTCTCCATTCTGCAACCCAACCAACCCAACCCACCCGCATACCTAAGGCGTTGCCAGTCTCTATCTCGAGCCACAGTGAGGGAAGAGAATAAAAATCAAATCAAATGTGCAGGTTATTCACTATGAAATTAAATTGGAAAACAGTCACATTGTTTCCAGCCATATTGTTTAATATCAGTGAACGCTCTCTGGGTGCTTCCACATCATATTCCTCATACCAATATGTTGAAATGGAATTGCTGAGATAAAAGGGAGCAACTGTTGTATCTCATTTAATGGTAATGCAGGCAGTCAGAGAGAGAGATGAATGGGTTTGACTGCCTAATGTTGGTGCAGATGATAGCAGAAATGTTGCCTGTAATGGTTGAATTTATTTTTAGTACCATTATTGTCATTATTTTTATTTTATTAAATCCCTTGTTTGACAAAGTAGAATCATTCAGATTAGATTTCTTTTTCCAGAGACACTTTGCCAACAGTCCAGCCACAGAGATGGCAGATAAACCACAAATATACTGAGTGCCTAAATGGGAAAAAATATCAAAATATGCAAGTGCAAAGTCAAGTGCAGATTCATCTTTCAGGAGAATTCACTGTAAATAAGTAAATAACTTCCGAATAAATAAAATAGTCTAGCACTGAAATCACTATCTGATTAACTGATTAGCTGTGTAACACAGATTTGATGCACAACAATATTGTTTAAGTAATTTACTGAGCAGAAATTTAAGACATTTGCTGCTTACAGCTTCTTAAATGTGAGGATTTACCACATTTCTCTGTTTGTATCAGTATGGAATGAATGTGTCAAATGTGTCAGGCTGAATTTTGGGGAAATGTGTATAAAATAAGATATGTTGCTACAGCCATGCCGGTGAGTCTGTACTTGAGCTAAATGCTATCCTCAGCACGGCAACATGCTCACAAGGACAATGCTGATGATTTTAAAAGTTAATGTTATCCATTTTGGTTCAGCATGTTAGCAAGATTATATTAGCTCATTAGCACTAAGTAGACAGTACGACTGAGGTTGACGGCAATGTCATTAGCTTTGCAAGTATTTGGTCATAAACCAAAGAACTTGACATGTTTATTAACCATAATGTTATTTCAATTCATCCTGGAGGGAATTTAAATATCTGCACCAAATATCAAGCCAATCCATCTAACTGACATTTCACTAAAAAACAAAATGTGGTGCTAGGGGAAAATTAAGGATTTCACTCAAGTCATTAGGATTTATCCTCTCAGGAACATGACTGTCTGTACAAAATGTCATGGCAATCCATCCAATAGTTGTTGAGATATTTCAGTCTAGACTGGCCGACTGGTGGACCAACATTGCATTCCTGGAGCCATGGTGCTAGGGTGATGAATGATGAATAAAAACATTTAGAATGTGTCCATTTCATTTTATGATCATGGAGCCATAAAAACACATGCTCTTAGGTTTGAGTGCCCTCAGTATAAACACATTTTTGCATCAATTGAAAGTTGTAACAAGATGATACAGATAAAGCTACTAACCAAAGGGAAACGAAAGTGGAAAACTGGATGCTAAGGGACAAATTCATTATGAAAATAATTGCTGGTTGTAGCCAGCATGTCCTATAAATACTTGTGGGATCTACTGTAATACATTTTCAATACAGAATAAATAAAGATAAAATAAAAAATTAGCAGTCTTTTAAACTTTTTAATTGAAATGAACAGACAAGTTGCACTGGCTCAGAAGGAATCACCTCAGGTCAGGAAAATGAGGTTTCGAGGTCAAAAAGGAAATCTATGCATAGCATCATTTCTCTTCATTAACTGAAATGACGAAGAGCACAAACTTGATGTAAAATATTCTGGAAGCAGCTTCCCTTATTCTGCCACCAGAATATCAACAGCCTGCAGTGAAAAACCCATTTCAATTTTGACTTGAGACCACATTTCCTATTTCCCCCGTAAGTTATTAAAGTGGCACCAGGAGGAGGTGTCTGAAGGTCAAGATGAAAACCCCGGAGAGAGAGAGATTGAGCAGAGAGCGTGAGGGGAGGGATGACAGAAAGAGAGGCAGAGGGATAACGACAGAAATCGAGATAGTGAGGAAGAGAAAGGAAAGAGAATGAGAGAAAAAAAGAGTCAAAAAGAGAAGAAAAACAGAAAGAACCAGAATCCAGGAGAGAGGCTGAAGGGAATGTACTTCTCCGCTCACTTCTCTACCACTCATCCATGTCCACTTCCTTTTTAATAGATTTCTAGCATGGCTTCCTCCTCCAGCAGGCCTGTAGCAGCTCAGAAGATTAAAATGATAACCAACAGTAATGAGGTCCTACAGGACTGTGGTTGCATGACTAATCGAAGGGCAAAATGTACAGAAAAGTTCAGGAGTGAGGCTTCAAAGGCCGACACAACAGTCACTAATATACAGATTAGGCAGGGGGGGTTGAATCATGATGATGCAGCAAAACCAGGTTATAAGAGAGGAAGGTGTGTTAATATATATCATCTGAAGTGCTATTTCAAACACCCTTTCTACAGCAGTGCATTCATAACAGTGACATACACTACAGAGCCAATTCATTATCAGATCGGTGAACGTGATTTCAGCATTCTGGCTCCTCTTAGCTGCTTTCATCCTCTCTATGAAAAATACAGAAATGTTAAGCTATTTGGTTTTCTAATTAACACTGAACCATTAAGAAAACACAGCTTTTAGCATATTACATACATACTTTTAGGTACGGGAAAGCACAGCAATTGAACAATTGAATTGAACTGCTGCCAAATCAGAAATATTTAACTCTCTATGAACCCAAAAATAAATCCTTTCATCCTGTGATGTCTTGAAGACAGATTTAGAAAACTATTATGGATTTGAGGAGAGAGACATTTATGGATTATGGTTTGAAAAAAAACTGCTAAATAAAAACAAGAGGTGAAAAATGCATTTGCTCAAGTAGTGTTCTTTTTGGCTACTTTCAGTATTTGTTAGTGTACAATTTTTAAAGTTCTTCCATTATGTGTAACTTTATACTTCTTCCCCACAATATTTCAGAGGGAAACATTGTACATTTTAGTCCATTAAATTTTATGAAAGCTGCTTGTTACTTTGAAAATATAGATTTTACATGCAAAACACTAAACTTGTATAAATATGATACACAATATAGATTGTACTCAATACTATCCAACCAACTACTCTACTAATACTAAAATGGATTATTCTTTAGAAGGAGTATTTTACTTATGTTACTCTACATTGTGCTGCTAATATGTCTGTACTTTTTCTTGTATTGGAGCTTTTTTACACTGATGTATTGCTCCTTTCACCTTAATCAAGGATCTGAATTACAGCTCTTACAGGTCTGCTCACTTCCTACAATCCGAGACCTGACCCGAGGACCTGAGCCGGCCTGGCTCTGAGTTACTTGGACTGTATTATAATTATAGCAGGATGAAAATGTGTTCTTTTGAGGTGAGATGGAAAGTGTGAACTGTGAAATGCGGGCAAACTGACATGTGTTGCTGCTTTTTGTGACCATTGTTGCTTGTTAATTGGTGGCACATCATCCAGCAGTGTTGGTGTTCTTTCTCTATTTGGGTCTGTCAGGTCCACTACATTTTGGTTTGGGTCCAATTATCCTTAAGTCTGTCCTTGAGGCAGTGGTGGAAAGTAACCAAGTACATTTACTCAAGTTCTAAACTTAAGGAAGATTTTGAGGTACTTTTATTATTAAATTTTATGCCACATCATACCTTCAATTTATAAAATATGATACTGTGCCATGGATTAAACTTGTGTGTAAACAGCGTGTAAACTGGTTATCATGTGCGCCATCTTTTTGGGAGGTTTTGATCCAAAAACCATGAGGACTACAGCTTCTCACTTTGGGCTCTCCTTCACCATTACCCTTATGTTTTCTTTGCTATTTTTTAAAGTGGCAATTACGTATAAAGAATCCTTTTATTGTCACTCCTCCAACATGGTGTACTTCATTGGCAACTGTGCTCCAAGCATCCTCTGACAAGCTGCTGTTAAAAGCCTTCAGCTTGACAGCAGCGTGCTTGCAAGCAAGTTCAACCATGTGGTTTATTCACTAAAATACAATTGTAAACATACAAACAAGGTGTTCTCTGAACCTTCAGACAAAGTGACATGCTCAACAAAGAAATTTAAGTTTTGTTAGGAGACTGAGTTTATATTCTGGTATTGGGAAAATTCATCACATTCTCTTCTATGTCTGCTTAGCATCGTTTGTTCAGTATTTGATTTTAGAATATGCATCTTGGAAAAAAGCCCCTACAAGGTAAATGTATTCATCCCTCCCTATCTCTTGCTTCCTTCCGTCCTCCCTGCACCCCGCCTTCCATGTGGGCATAAACTGACAAAACCTGCAGCTTGGCATTTGCAATGCAGCCCTACCTTCTTGACGTAGCCCTGGATGAGCTCTGGGGTGGGCACCTGCTCAGCAGACAGACACTCTTCCAGCTGTAGTTTGTACGGTGGGCAGACTGACTGGCTCCTTTCCACCCTGCAGGCACCACAGTGGGGGAGAGAGGACAATGAGTTTCAGCCTTTCAGCCAGCCAGCCTGCTGGACAAATGCTTATGATACACAAGGGTACCCATGCATGCACACACATGCAAATGCACATTCAGAAATAGCCTAGATTTATAACATTATAGTCATAAAACATCCACAAACAGGTGCTATTCACAGATCCAGGCATCAAACCTATAATGCAAAAATAATGCCCTATCAACAAATTACACTGCATCAAGAAGCTTAGTTAACATTGTTTTTGCCCTGTGGGAGGCGAAAGAAAAATAGAATAAAACACTTAGGTGAGACAAAGATCCACATGGATGAAAGAAACCACATGGGGAGCACGGAAAGCGGGAAATTCAATGCAAATCTCATCTTGCCCCCCCCCACCTTCAGCCCTCCCCACTGAGGCCATATCAGTATTTTGAGCGGGGAGAATTTATTTATATGGTGTTGTATTTTCCTCTTCTGTACTCTAGAGGAAATCCCAGACCTAGCCCTGAGGAGACCAATGCCCCAGCTTCCATTGACCTGCTCCTTATCCTGTTGACAAGGGGAAGGAGCCCTGCACGCCCTTTTCCTCCTCAGTGTGCCAGAGTCTCCATGCATATACAGTAGTTGTTTGTGTGTGTGTGTGTGTGTGTGTGTGTGTGTGTGTGTGTGTGTGTGTGTGTGTGTGTGTGTGTGTGTGTGTGTGTGCGTGTAGGCTGTATGTGTGTGCTCTGCGAGAGCTCTGGCTTTACACGGACACCTGATGTGTGGGAGGGTAAAAGCTGCATGCGTGCATGCTGGTGTGTGTATTAAAGGCTCTGCTTGCAGCTTCCCAGTTCACGCAAAGATTTCCTCTGAATGCACACACATGTCCCTGCCTCCTTGTGTGTGTGTGCGTGTATGTGTTCCTGATGCTTTATCATAGTGATTTTTCTGTCATGCCCCACCTTGGTTGTAGATTGAGCAGTTTAATGTTTAATTAATGTATAGCTTAACTTCCCCCGTTACATTTTCACTACTAACTACTTGTTTTATTTTACCTTTACATGATGTGTTTTTGTTCACATGCCAATTTAAAGAACGCTCAACTATTTAGTATTGTACTTGCAGTTCAAGAGACAGATTAAAAAAGAACATCTGGGTAGCAGAAGGAGAGACTTGTCATCTCTACAGTGGCATGGGTCAAAATCTCAAAACACTGGATCATACAATTCCCATAATGCAAATCAATAGCCTCTTTCGCTGCCTGGTAAACACCCATTTTTCAAACTTAAAGCCTCCAGTTTTTCACATAGACTTTCAATTAAAAATGTTTTAGTCTCCAAGCCCAAGCTGAGATAATTCGAGTATTTTTTTCAGACTTGACAAAGCTCCTTTGAGAGCCACAGTAAACATTATACAACTGTTTTCACAGATTGTGTAGTACTACCTGTGACAGACTGTGTAGTACTACCTGTCACTTTGACATTTAAAGTTGGAGGAGTGCCCCTTTAAAGTTTGCTCAAGCTGCCAGAGTTTATATACACAAGGTTGTCCTACTTTATTTACGGTGGAACCTGAGAGGAAGATGAGCTTCTTTATATTTTCTAGAAGTGTTTGCTTGATGGCCCACACATGTGTTTCTTCTCTGCCCTGTCAAAAAGATGCCTATATTTTACTTTCCATGTCATAAATGTTGCTAACCTAAATCATCATAGACTTGCTAGAGTGAAACCACTCTTGTATTTTTCCCCACATAAATCAGACTCACACAGTTTGAACATCACTGCATTATCACATTAAATCCCAGCCTTTCTGTTGGACTTCACAGCATAGCCAAAGGCCTTCGTTTATGACATCCATCCAAAAATAAAACATAAATTAAAAAAACACAGTCACCACCACACTTCTACTCTACTGTCAGTGACACCCGTCGCTATGCGAATATCACTGTCACAGCACATTGCAGAGCAGAAACTGGGCCGGCTGACTTGTTAAGTACAAACTTCACACGCTCTGTGAAACATTCATTATGATGAGATGAGAGAGGGCTCTCATTTTTCGCAGTGTCATAACATTCAAAGGCACAATGGCAGACGCCTGGTGGCACTGTCAAAAAAGGTGGATGTGTCCCTTGTTGGTTGCGACATAAAGCACAATCAACCAGCTTGGTTGTGCTCCAGGCACATCTTCAAGAAACAAAACAGAGAGAAACAGAGATACAGACAGGCAGCATAGTGTATTTAGTGTAGTTAAGTGCAAATGTGTTGCATTTCCTTTCATACATTCTAACTTGCTTTACAACATGTTTTGGCAATACTGTACTGAGAGGTCTGTACATGCACAATTTTTTAAAAATCAAGAACTGGTCCTGGAATTCATATAATTTTGTGCTATTAAATGTTTTGCACAGAGATGGTGTCCCTTCTTTTGAAACAGTGAATAACTCATTTTGGAATAAAACTGAATGGAGACTTCTGCGAGCAAAGTGTCAGAGAGTGAAAAAGGTGGGTGAGAAGAACAACAATTCAAACGGTGCACTCAGTCCTGGAGGGAGGCCTCGGGTTAAAAATAGCAGCTGCACCACCTGCAGTCCATCTTCTCTGTGAAACAGTGACTTTTCATGCAGCGTGCAGCTCTGGCTGTCAACCTCTGAGGTCTCGTGTGGTTAGACGGGTGTCAAATGCCTGCCTGCCCACCTGGAGCTTCCTCCTGGGTGAATACACCTGCTTACCACTCCCACCACTTCTGTGTCTGCCCACAGATGGGTCACATGCTTCTTTTTGCCACAGAACATCTTGTGTTGGACTAATCACTCCCGCTGGAGCTGAACGTTCACATGGTAACTAATTGCGTATTACCTATTAATGGCTTGCTTTGGGATTTGTTTTAGCAGTGTAGTGGCTACATCATTTGTAAATGTGCGGTTTCCAATTACAGTGTGTTCACTGAGGTATGAAAAAGGATTGTTTTGACATATTGTTTTTCAGAAGAAGTCAAACAGTAAAAAGAAAAGAAAGAAAAAGAAGTCTACAGGCAGTTTAGTCTTTGTTTAAACTTGAAATTTTCTCAGAGCAAACCTTAAAGCTTAGTTTGATTTGTTCAAAAAATTTATATAAAGTAGTCATCTTCTTATTTAATCATATGATTTGCACCATTTGCGACAATAAGTGCTATAATAAGTAACAGTAAGTACATGCAGACATGACACTCAAATCAGACTTAAGCCATAAAAATAAGGACTTGACTTTCTTGAGATCTGATGCAAAACATTTTCAAGTTTTGACCTGTTCGAATTCCAGAACAACAAGCACAAATTTGTAATAGCTGTGACCATGTACACTAACGTATCCACGCATTTGTGACATGCAGTCACACACACACTAACTCAAACTTGACCTCCGTGGCAAGTTTCAGCCTTTTAGGTAGAAAGTTGCCTGCACCCATTCTTCTGTTGGGCACAACTTTGTGGACCAATGAAATTCTTTCTATACTGTATATTTAGCCAAAGAAAGTGAAGAATGAAAAACTACTCTCTGCTTAGTTGTGAGGGAGTAATGTGTTGTGAAAAGTGGTGTGGCTAAAGAGTCAGGGCAGGGTAAACAGTTACAGTCAATTAAAGTGTCTCTATGTGTGTCTGCCTGTCTGTGTGTGTGTGTCTGCCTAAAAAATTTGGCCATGTTCTGTGAATCCATTTAGAAATAATGCACCTTTTAGAGATAGGCCACTCCCACCACAACACAAATCTTAGTGGACCAACTGACTAACAGAGTGAACTAAGCACCTTGCTATCACGTCATTGAGGCTGTACTTAGCATTGCATTACATTTTTTAATTAAAAGCAACTTACAGTTGTTAAAGATGTAACAACTAGAGGTTAAGTGTCTTGCTTAGGGACACACTGGTGGATGTGTAGCAGTGGGAATCAAACCTGGGTCTCCCACAACAAAGTCAAATCTTATCTTGTCTTATCCACTGTCCCATCACCCCCCCAAGCATTTAGCTCAAAACCTCAGCATTCTAACATGCTCACAATGAGAATGCTAATATGCTATTTATATGATATTTAGCAGGTATAATCTTTAACATGTTCGCTGTTTTTCATGGTTGTGGTGATATTTCGGTCTGGACCAGAGTGGTGGACTGACCGATCAATGTTGGTCACAATTAACAGCTTTAAAAGCTGCTAAAATCATAACTGTATCACTTCTTGTGCACAGAACTGTATTTTACAGGAAAGATGTAGGTGAAGTTGAAGTCAAATAAGGTTATATATTGTTTAAAGCAATCATTGCCAGAGAGTAACAAAGTATGCATTCAGGTAAGTGTTTTGAATTATTACTTTGCTGTAACAAGGAAATTGCTTGAGAGGAGTTGAATTGCGCTTAATGTAGACAATAAAAGCTTTTATCATGCTACAGAAAAATGTCAAGACTGAATAAAACCATTTTCTCATCGTTGTCAGTGAGTATGAGTGAAAATGTGAATTTGCTTTAGTTCTTTCTACATTAGGAACAGAGCTATGTGTGACCTCTCATTCACCACCTTCACCCACCGCTCTTCTGTTGGTATGATGACACAGTCAAGGAGCAAACCTGAACCCATGTTTAGCATTCTGTCACTGTGTGGGGCTTTAATAATACAGTTAAGCACACCTCTCCTATTGTCACATTTTCACACATTTGTGAATAATTTCACCAGAGTGAATACCCCCAAATGGTTTTTAGTCTGCGCCTCTTTATTTTCCTCTTTGTCCATCTCTCTCTTAAACTCTCTGCCCTTCTCCTCCCTCTCTGCCCATCTTTCCCTTTCAATCCCTCTCTTTCTGTGCCTAAGCACATGGGAGCTACTTGCAATTACCCAATAATGATGAATATATCCCATCAGACATTGCCTGCTGAACTGTAACCCTATTCCATCGCAATCAAATTGAACACTGGGAAATTTGACAGTTGACATTTTAAATTTTCAAACGGTCCAATCCATTCTGTCTGCATTGCAGGGTTTTTTTTCTTCTTCTTTCCCGCAGCAGGTTGTAACAGGGGGTGGCCGCAGCTATTGACAAATCGCTGTCTAAGGTTTCTAAAGTTATAACCCACTTAACCATATATGTCAGTCAGGTGACAGTGTCTTAACATTTACAGATGACACAACGCTGTATGTACACAACCTTTGTGTAGTTCCTGACTGTGCATGGATTCCTGCAGCGTCACCCCCTCCATGTAAAGTGTCTTGTTGGCTGATCCTTTCACACTGAGGCTAATACTGTAGAGACTTCACTGGGATTGTGTCCATGGACACACTGCACATGCTAAATACGCCTATACAGCTGCTGTACTCCAGCCAGTTCCTCTACCTTGACCTTTCACTTTGTTTTTCAGTGCAGTTGCAAAAAGCTATTAGTTTTGGAGCAATGGATGAATGAGTGCTCACTGTCTTGCTTTGAATCCCATTCACTGTACAACAACCCCCCCCCACACACACACAAATACACCCACCCAACACCCTCCCTGTCTTCTTCTTCTTTTGATTTCTGGGTCTGACAGCGAAAGCGAACTGGAGAGGAGATGCCATGCTTTTTGGTTTCTCTTATTTATCTTTCTTCATTTTCCCCTGGAGGAGATTTGGATTCCCTTGGGCTTATGTTGATGTGAGCAGCTGTCTCCACGGTGACAGACGGTGGAGATAAAGCCTGGCCCCGCTTTCGGCTGGTGCCACCAAAGGATGGTAGTCTTCTCTGCCCTTTTCACTCAATATATCTCTCCCTCTCTCTCTCTCTTTTTCATCCCATTCAGCCTCCTTCTGCCTTACTCTCTCTACTTCTTCATACTCTAGCTATGACCCCCCCCCCATGGTGTCTTTTTCTCCAGAGTAAGGCAAGCACCTCTTTTAAAAAAGAGAGAGAGATGCAGGTCATTCAGCTGTGGCCTTTTCATACAGAATCAATATTTCTGTTGTGCGGTTTTGCAGCAGCAAAGAGCTGAGTAGAGTTTCAACTGTTTCAACTGTGTACGAATGTCTGGCCATGCCGAAAGCGAACACGAGTTGTTCTACAGAACAGCATGGGAGGTGATTACAAATGGTCACAATCTGCAGGAAGGGAGGGCAGATAAGGTGCCATGCATTTCAACTATATTACAAATGACTGGCTGAACACCTTGTTTTCACCTCACAACAGGTGCATTATAGTCATATTTTTAAAAATAATAGATGGGTTAGGGTTAAGCAATAGGAGTTATTTCAGGCATCCAGGGTTCCAAAAGTAAAAGTTATGTTAATTGTCTGCATAGATAATGGTATATCACTGGCAGTTATCAGGTTTTGATGGGTTTGAAATTCTCCTGGTTCAATCATCAGCATAAAAGACAACCAACTAAGTTAGAAAATGTCTGGTAAACAGTCATAAATATATAAGGAGAGAAGTCAACTGCAACTCCCAAGTATTTCAGTAAGAATCATTCAATCACTGGGCTTAAAATTCAGTTTTGTTTCATTAATGCCAAGCTTAAGCTTAATACACTTTCTTTAGTGTAGTGCATTTAGCAGTTTAAACCCGTTTCTTTTAGATTATGGGTCAGTTTTGGATTAATCCAGCAAGTGTTGCACTGTTTTTCTCCCAAATTTTTTGAGTAAACCTTGATGGTGCTATTTCTTCTTCTACTGCAGACAATATGTTGATGTCATACTATCACTCACTGTGTTTCTAGTCTACCAGAGAGACAAAAAAAGAAGCATAAAAAGAGTGAGGGTGTACATTTCTGCAACATCCAGGTTCAAGTCTGCATGTCACCTAAATCTTTGGTATTATAGCAGCTGATAAAAACACAAAAACTGAAAGAAAACAGGTTGATTGTAAAAAAAAATAAAAATAAAGGCAAAAAACATGAAACGCTTGATGCATCAGAGTTACTGAGGCTTCATTAATTATGCAATCCTGTGACATTGTCTTGCAGTATATTCATATGAAGGCAGGCGATGGAAATGAACTGACTCGCATTTAATTTTGCCGAACTTTCAGAAATTAGCTAAAAATGTATGTATAAATTTAATGAAGAATTACAGCATTTATTACTTGTTTAAATGAGCTCATGTGGCTGTGTAAGTAATGAATGTTTTTTGTGAGAAGAAAAGGCATCGTTACTAAAATGCCAAACATCTTAAGGAGGACGTCATGGTGGGTAGTTGGGTGTGAGTGTTTGACTTTGGATCCTACCTCGTTCTACAATTTCTACATCTCGATTTCTCCTAAATTCAACAAAAATTCAAGTTAGCATTAGATAATGCTAACTTTATTTGCATATTTCAGTATGACATTTCAGAAAACTTATAATGCAAAAAACAAGTGTCTTAATTTAAGTAATCAACTGGGGAAGTATCACGGTGACATCTATTAGTTAAAGTTTTTATCCTATTCACCTGTAGTGTCTCCTTAAAAACTTCATCCAATCCTGATGAATAAAAAAGCCTCAGTTGAGAAGACCTGGATTTGAAGAGTAAGACTGTATAGCAACAAGTTTTTAAAAGACTTTTTTTCCTTTTTCTGTCAGACTTATGTTTCTTCCCGTGGCTGTCAGGTGATTGACACTAAGCAAGGCATATCGTAACACCTTGCACAAAACAACTCTGGCAAAATTATAATGAAAAATGATAAAACAGAAAGTTTGACACACCCAAATTAAGTTGTCATGTTTTCAGTGATAAATTATCTCATGCTGTGTAGTCTGTTTCTCATATTGTATGATAAGAAAAAGCAGTGGCAGTGGTTTCTTCTGAAGGGATGAAAACAACAAACACCAGCAGGGACGAGGGAGCTTGGCGCTAACTTGAGAACAGTTTTTCCTCAGGGCACAATTTCTGCACACTGCACCTAAGAATTTAAATTATCATCTGCATACATTTGCACAAACTTAATTAATTGCTTCCCTTTTAATTTATTACTTTTTGACTGCATTATACTATATTTACTGCTCTTATCTTTTGTTATGTTTTTGTTTATTGCTTCCTTTGCTTGTATTATTGTTTTCTTCTTCTACATTCAATCCTTACATTTTCTGTTATAACTTAGCTTTCCCATGAGGAACAAAGTTTCATGTTATTTTATCTCATCTTAAATTCATCTTTTCACCACATTCCCTCCGGTCATCTTCCTTTTCCCTTCTGAATTATATCCCTGATCAAACATTATCATTACCATTACTTTTTCTGACAAAACAACAACAACAAAATCCTTCCACAGTGAGTCTCTCTCTTGTGTTTTTTATGTCTTTGGAATCATTTTTGTTAGATGATCATTCTATGGTTGCAGCAGGACTGTCAGGGCACAGCGATTCTGATTATTACACTCCTCACTCTTGGTTGCATGTAATAACGGGTATTGTTTGTTTTTTTTTGCAGTTATTGTACTGTCGCTGTGGGTGAGAGCTTTGGCTAAAGGACTGATATGTCAATGTAGATTAGAAGCAGTAGTGTTGTGTTTATGCTCAGCAGAGAAGAAATTACAGAAATGGGTTGTCTGCGTTCAGAAATGTGTTTTCTAGTGGATTCTGCTCAGGAAATGTATCCTGTACAATGTCACACACACTCATTCACATTCACTTAAAGCTACATACTATATGCAAAAAGACAAATGTAAACACAGGAAGCATTAGTATGCTCACAAAAGGTTCAAGTGCTGGATCTCTAACCACTTCAGAAACAGGCATGTCTCTCTCTCACACTCACGTAGAGCAGACACACACCCTCACACACATCCATGCCCTGCAGCCAGGGAACAGTGTTTTGGTAAACAGGCCTGTTCTCTGGACTTCAGAGCCAGACAGACCAGCCACTGGGGCTTCAGCTGCTGGACTTTGCCTGTCTGCATGTCACTGCTGCCAGAGAAAAAAAATCTCCTCATAGCTTCAGTCTTTTTGATTGATATGTTTTTACTTGAACTTATACATGGTCCTGATTAAGCTCATCACGTTTCATGACCCCTGGGGCCATCAGGTTAATTTAAAACCAACGATAAATTTCCCCAAAAGCTACAACAGTTTTTTTCTGCTTAAGTCCAGAGAAAATTCATTTTTAGACTGATTCTGACCAGACAAAAAGCAAACTCCACCCTAGACTGTCCATCACTCCCCCAAAATGCCCTTCAACCACCCTTGGAGCCACTCCCTGGCGTCCTGCCTTAACCGAAACGTGCGCCCACCCCCACAGTTCCCAGGACAGAGGGGCTCAGGCACAGGGCTGGAGGGCAGATGTAGGGGGCCGCGGTGACTTTGGGCCATACAGGCGGTTTTGGCCAGATCATCGAAAGGGCTGGAGATAGACGATTGAGATTATTGCTGACTCAAATCCAAATACAGCTGCCCACATGACAGCTTGCTGAGCCACAAACAGATGCTGTGATGCTTGAAAGGTTGTGCGACTGATATGAAATGCAACACAAACCACCATTGTGGAAATCTTTCATAAAGACAAAAACCATTTTTTCTTAATCAGAAACGTAAAACAGTAGATGCAAACACTTCATCTTAACATCATTTCAGTATATAATGTTACTATGACTCACCAACTAGCCAGCATACCATTTTTGTACTATTCAAAAAATGAAGAAAAAGCAAAATCTGATTCACATCAAGTGTTTTCTACATAATGACACCAATTAAGGTACATTAGTAATCTTAACATATTTTCTTAAGTGACTATAATGGCTACATTATTTTGTCTTATTCTCAGGGGTGTAGCTAAGAGGTCTGAAAGGTGATTTTCTCAGAGCCAGCCCCCACCTTTGTTTAGTAAGATACATTTCTTTCAATAAGGGCCCTCTCCCTTTAATCCTCCCTACTTACCACCTCACTGATGACAGAGAGGCTTATTCCTGTAAAAATACACCTTTGTGTTAACTTTTGGTCCTGGAAAAGTTGTAATTTACTATTTTTCACTTTCCTGATATTTCTATTTTGTTGTTAAATCTTAAAGGTCAATGAACTCAAGCAGCAGGAAACATATAAACATTTGGGTGCATGGGACCTAAAAACAAGGGTATAAATTGATATAAACAGGGTGTCTTTTAGTAAATTTGCCAGCGCCAGTATCCTAAATATACTGTGCATGGCCTTAATGTTTCCTGAGCTGACAACATAATAAAAATACTTTATAAATAATACTTGCATAAATTATTTCACTGGAAAACAAATATAAGGTCACTGCTGCTAGCCTTTAACGACTATATTTTCTGAAAAAACTATAGCTTAGGCTTAGTTGTTTTGTATTCCCATGGCAGATGATCACACATTTAATAGTGAAAAATCACTTATGTGGCTCTTACCCGTCACTGAGTCGGACTAGTATGGCCCGGTAGAGCTGGTGCTGTGGGCTGTTGGACTCTGGACCACAGGGGTGGATGAACGGGTGAACGGCTGCCAGAACAAAGCCCTGCTGGTAAAGCTCCTCCAGCTGGCTTGGCAACTCCCGCACCGACGAGAGACGCAGCGTGGACGTCCCACCTGAGAGACAGGGAAAGAACGTGTGAGACTTGTCATGTGGAATCATGAATTCACACATCTTGAATGTGTCATCTTTGAATTCTGTTATTTGGACACATCTTGCCAGCTGCCACTTGCTAATGACTGTGCTGTTTTGCATTGGACTTTCTGGATAAATGAACAGTTCCTTATCAAGTAGAAGAAGCAGGACTATCGCTTTGGATTTCTGTTTATGGAATTTGAGTTTTCTCTATTCCTTGTCTGTCAACCATGGTGGCAGTCACTGCTCATGTTTAAAAATACACTTTTTCTTCTGTTGATCATAAACAAATCACTGCTGAGTCTCTGAAGCAGTCACTTCTGTTACAGAGTTGTCTCAGGAAAAAATACAAATTGTTTTTTTGTTTATACCGGTTCGTTGTTCTTTTGTTCTTAATTATATTTCCTGCAGTGTGCATCACGTTCAACTGTCAATAGCAAGTATTTAAATAGATATTTACTTTATAATGTCACTTAACCTGTCTGCTTGTCTTCCCCTTTAGCCTCACAAAATCTTGGTAACACCTGACTTTTCAATGACCTTTCCGGACGTTATCATTCCCCACCTGCCCACCAGATGCCCTCAGTCGACACCTGAGCCTGCTCCTCTCTGCAAACCTGATGCTCATTGTCTTGCTGTCCCACACCTGTCCCTTGTTCCCTGATATAGACCCAGCACACAGTATATATATACCAGTCACACTCCTTCCTTCTTGTTGCTGACTGTGTTATCTTTACCATATTGAAGGCCCTTTAATTCTGTTTATCCAGTATCTGAATTTGTGTTTTCTTCCTTTGTGCACTTGGAATGTGATATATACATTCATAAAAAGATTTAGTATGTTTAGTAGTTCCAGTATTAATGCAGCTCAGTGAATAAAGATTATCTAGTGCATTCAGTTTCAGGTAATGATGTAGATGAAAAGAAACCACATAAGAAATATTTTTCAATGCAGTTCTTTGTATCTGAACTATTTCTGTCATACAATGCAAATGATGTAAATGACTTTTTCACAGCAGTTAGCCTCTTTCATTTTACTTATGTGTGAGGTCTTTATTATCGTAGAAAGGTTAAACCTGCCTCACCTCATACATTGTTTAATGAAACCAAACTGGTAGACAAGAAGGAAAATTGCTTTCCCCAAAAAAAACACTGCACATGAAGATTTGCAATTCAGATACCAACACTGATTTTAGAGTCATTCCCAGTTTGTTTTGGCAATTAGCATCACACTTTCACTCCATCCCCTCAATCTGGGAGTTAATAAGAGTGGATCAAAATCCAATCAGAGCTGATTGCTTAGGCTCTGTATCACAGCAGCTATCTATATTCTGACACTTACTTTGAGTCCCTCTCAGCTCAACTTAACTGTCCAAGTAGAGTGGACAGGAGCCTGACATTAATGAGCTGCAATCAGTGAGTGGCCAGCTGTTTTTAAAAAAGTAAGTTAGGGACGGAGTTGCTGTGCAAAGCTCTTTATCAGCATTATTTTCTCTCCCCTTCTTTCCCCCCACCTCCCTCAGGGATGAAAACCTGCAACAGACAGCCACTGGTGACAGCCTGGTTCAGGGAGCAACCAGCTGTGTTACAACAAGCCACACAACAGCTTCTGTCAGGCAACATCAGCCAATCAGGATGTATGGTAATGAGTGGGGGAAGGGAGAGTGGATCAGGTTCAGGAATGGGAGCAATTAGATTAGAAGAAGAGGAGCTTGATAACGGGAAGGAGCGGATGGTGGACAGGAAACACAGAGGAAGAAATGACAGAGAGGTCAAAACAGAGAGGAAGAGAGGGAAAGTTAGACAGACCGTGATCAAGATGGCCCTGGCCCCGCATGCATGACGGGTGGGATCCCAGCAGTGCGCTGTATGAGGCGACATTTACTGTAGGCCAAACAGCTGGGGTGTGTGGGAGAGTGCCAAGACAAAGAGCTGAATGCAAAACCAGAGACCAGGGAGGGGGGTGGTCTGGTTGTGCGAGCTGTCACAAGACATGGGAAATGCCACTTTGGCTAATTAGAGTCAATGAGACTATACAGAACAAAATGTTCAGATCCATGGGAAAAGTCAAAGTACAGAAGTTCAATGGGAGGTCAGAGAGAGGGTGAGTATGGGTGGAGTAGACATGCGAGTCATGTTTTTTCTGTGTTTGGTCTCAGGTAGTCAGCAACACCAACAATACTTCAAAGAATTGAAAGAACAGACTAATCCATAATTGAAAATCTCAAAACTGTACATCTTAAGGAACTTATGTGTAAAATATCTGTTTCTGGATGTGCCTCAGAAATCTGCTAAAACTTAAACAATTAGTGCAGTTGTTTTCCCACAATGCAACACAAAGACATCAGTTCAGGCCAGTTAGCCATACCACATTTAAACCCCTGACACGAAACAGCGCACTCTCACACCTACTGAGCATTGTTGCTTGATTGATGTTTAAGTCTTGTTATTGTGTGCAAAGCAGTTCTGCATGACATCTGTGTCATTTACTACATTTGGATAACAGGCTCTTGTGTTAGTGTGATAGTAACACATGGATCTGTTGGTCTAATAATATAATGGTGACTAATTTACTACACACAGCGATGCCAATGTATAATTAAACATGATTTCTACTATACATTGTTAATTGTTCTGCATGTCGTCTGCATTTTGTCTTTCATATTGTGTCTTTATACTTCATACATTATTTATCTAAGAAGTCATCAAAGCATTTTATTGCACATGTGATTTGGTATGATTGTGGACACATAAAATTTGAATCAGTTGTCTTGATTATTGAGCAAGAAGCATGGCAATATTGTACATCACTTATAGATTCAGGACTGCTGGAAACCAGTGTTAGCCAGAAAATATTACATGCTCATTGACTCCAGTTGAGTCAAACCTATTTAAACACATAAAATGTTGATTTGTGGTAGATGCGTTTTCCATCAAATCCTTTTTTAGTTGTTCAAAGGACGAGTGCAAAGGATATTTCAGAGGTGGCATTTTGACATGTAAAGCAGACTGGCCCTGGTTGGCTCAAACTGAAGCACAGATGACCTGAAAATGTTTCAACTTTAGTGAAACATTTGGAATAATCTGAAGCTTTATGACTCCAATTTTTTGAATATACAGAACTAATAAGAAAAAGGAGAGGTGTCTGAAAGAGATGTTGTTGGCAAGTCTTGATATCAGAGGCTGAGCTGTCACATAAACAAAGCACAGATACACCTTGCACAAATACCATTATTGTGTATATTACTAGAGAGTTGGTACATACGCTGCTTGTGACAAATAAACAGAGACAGCAGTCAAATTTGCATGAACAAAGAGGGGTGAAAAAGGTTAACTTAACAGTTGATGCTTGTACTGGGCTGCTCCTTCAAATGTCTTTGTTTAAAAGCTTTTACAAAAAGTAAAGATCAGCTTCTGATTCTGATTCTAATCTGATTTGTCTTTAATCTCATATCTATTACAAGTGTAATTCTTTATATTATAATAATTCTTTTCCATTGAATGTGTCACTCCCCACACTTTACACAGTGATGAACCACTCCTTCCTCCGGCAGACTCCGGTTCCTCCGGTGACAAACTAAAGCTTGTCACCATTTCATTCAGGCTGTAACACTGTGACGCTTTAAGCGTGCTACACTACATCATCAGGACTGCAATAGAGGAAAAAGGGATTTCTGGAACAAGCCTGCTAGCGCCAATCAGGAGGCAGCTCCTGTGATGTAGCTAGAGAGCTGATTCAGATCCCAGCTTTTCCTCCCGGGCACAAATCCAGAGGTTCATTGTGAAACCACGAAAGAAGTAGAAGAGGAAGAAGGGAAGAAAAAAATCATATGCTGTCTCCTCAGGGCAAGTGAGCGCTTTGGCTAAAAATATTCCTCCAAATTTCTCAATCACACACTGTCCTACTGCGCCACAATGCAGGAGCTTTAGAAATTAAAAGGCGTGGAGGAATTAACACAAAGAAATAGGCCGCCATCGCAAATGGGTGAAACGTATTCATCTTTCCCCCTCTGTTACTCCCTCCCTTTTCCTTCTCCCTCCACCGCTGGCTGCCTTTAGAAATGGAATTAATCCTTCTGTGATCTATGATTTTGTTTTTTCTTCCCTTCCCTCTTCATTTTGGTGCAACATGAACAGCCTGTGCTTTCCCCAGAGGGATGCTATTGCATGTGCGCATGATTCACGAGGCAGTAGATATTAAGTAGGAAATGAAACCGTCTTTGCTTGCTCTCTGATCCCCTTAGTTGAGATGAGTAAATAAGGAATGGTTTCAATTAGGCAGTGGGAACACAGCCGCTGGCGACTTCTAAAGTTGGCTTTAATCGCTGTGTGAGCTGCTAATAATCTCATCCAGAGGCCTTTAAATACACAGGCTCTACATTTATTTATCAGTCCAAATTTTATTTATCATGCTGTCCCCAGAGAAAAGTGTTGCCCAGTGCTAAATTTCATGCTGTTGTAAGGATGTTTACTATGGTTAGTATGCCCTCAAATCGTGTTATCCAAGGAGAATCTCTTTGTTTGCGTAGATGAGAGCAAATTAGCTGCTGTATAGCTGCTGTATGTGAGTCCATGTTGATGTTTAAAACTGCGAATATTTAGGGCTTTGAAGGAGCCTGTGGTTGATCAGACAGGCAATCTGGTAAACCTTTCATGGCAAACTGGCAGCCAATTACTTCATCTCATCTTTATGTTTACCCTGGAAGAAAAATCTCGCACATATCAACAGAGAAAAGCCCTAAACTCACAGGAACAAATCGCTTCATGACAAATAATGAGAAAAAAAAGAAGCTTCTGGCTGACAACCAACAAATTGGTTTTTTGTAAAATTGTGTTAACGCAGAGCCATCAAACAGACACTGCCATTAAACACAGAGGAAGAAACAAAAGTCGGGGGAATGTTTGTATGAACGTACGAAAAGGGAGTGACAGTTGTGTCTTTGGGCTAATGGAAAGATGCACTTGAGCTGCTCACTGTTCATGTGGTATGACAAGTTGGGGGTCAGACTTTTGTGATTACGCATACGAATATCAAGAGTTTTATTATATTAAAGCCCTGCGGTTTTACAGTGATCAACATTACAGGTGTGGGCAAACACCAGTGCCATTTAAGGTGAATAACACAATATTCAAAAATGTAAAAAAAAAAAAAAGTGGATCAAAATATGGCGATCAACTAGTTTGTATTCGACTCTATTGATACAGCTTACAATATTTGCACTTGAGGAAATCTTTATTAAATCAACATTTAAAAGATTGAGGTTTAATGTTCATTCTTGACCTTGGAAACAGAAAAAAATCCTGCCACACTGCAAAAACTGAGCTCTCAAAAACAAGGAAAAAAGCATTAAAATTGGGTGAAAATTACTTAAAATAAGCAAAATTATCTGCCAACAGAACGAGAATTTTTAACTTGCTACTTAAGGCAAATAAAAACTTGAAACAAGTGAAATTCTCAAACATAAAAGCTGCCTGGTAAGAAGAAATATCTTGTCAGACAAAAAACAAGTATATTTTGCCTTCAATTAAGATAACTAATCTTACTAAGATTTTAGTTTTTGCAGTGCACAAGGTCATTTTAGTAGCTGCTCTTAAGCTTTTGATCTTCATCACATGATCCTCATCAGGACATGGCGATATTACCAAGGTCAAGGGTGAACTTTGAATCTCAGCTTTTAAGCCAACATGGACGAGAAGTCCTTGAAGTGTTTAGAAAAAATGAAAACACTTACAATTCCATGAAAACTGAGAGATCATGATCAAGATCTGATCAAAAGCTCCAGAACAGCTAATAGATGTCAGAATCCTGTGGTAAGTTTGTTTTCTTAACAATGTTTAGATTGAACTTTTTGATTATCCTTCTCAGCCACTGTGCTCCTTGAACGACGCCACCTGGCTTTGCCATCCCTACACACAAAGCAATCTCAGTCCCGGCTGTTCTCATCTGTGACACCACAATGGTGGAACGAGCTACCACATGCCATCAGAGTAGGCGCGTCCCTCTCTGACTTCAAGAAGCTCTTGAAAACTCATCTCTTCCAAGAACACTTTCTCTTATAACACTTCTAACTCCTAACCTCTAACATGAACTTCCTGTGCCCTTCTTCTTCTATCACCTTACATTTCTCTTGTATTATTGCACTTTTTTGTTAACTCTTACTTCTTACCTCACTGATGCCATACCTGCTATTAGCTCATACTAGTATTTAATTCTGCCCTTACTAGTATGTTTTTCAGTTGTCGATCTCGTGCTGCATTTGATGCTCTGTTGATGCTTGTATGCTGTTCCTCAAATGTAAGTCACTTTGGATAATAGCGTCTGCCAAATGAGTAAATGTAAATGTGATTATCCAATTGCAAAAAATGTAAATGTAGATGAGAACGTTGTTGAGAAAAGTTAATATCTCAGCCCACCCAAAATAAAAAGAGAGTAAAGAAGAGGATGACAAAGAAGAATATGAGCATTGTAAAATTACAAATAATGCAAGGAGGAAGGCAACTAAAAAACTGTGGGGAAGCAGTTTAGTAGTGAGAGACAAATTGTGGTTGTCTGTGTGTTCAGATAAAGAGAGAGAAGGAAGAGGGAGTGTGTTTAGAGTGAAGATGTAAACATGCAGTTTGAATATGTATGTGTGAGAGAGTTCATCTAAGGAGCAGAATAAATAATAAACACTGGTTCAATTTATTTATCTGATGCTGACCTTCTACACATGGCCACACATATTTAACTGACTCATCACTTGGAATTAGCAGCTGTCCTCATTTCATGTGTCTCATGTCTGGACAAAATACAAATATTATTTAATACATATAGCTGGAGCCAATGTCCTGATGCATCATAAAATTTAGTGCATAGATACCTCTGCACCCACTTTCTGACATGCATTTAAATGTTTTCAACATCTGGCTGGTATGCTTCTTTAGCCTAAGGTGATTTGAGTGATGCATCGCCAATACTTCTTTATTGTATTAAGCCGGAGTATAGACCGAAAACAGCTGCTTCAAAGCTGGCAGTTTGAATCCTTCTAAAAAGGCTTAAAAAAATAAATACATTGGAAACATTTTTCTCTGTCTCAGAAACAATGTTGTCCGTGTGCCTTTGAGCAGGGCACTTGAGCCCCAAACTGATCAGTGTGGCTTTTGTATGGAATAAGCAGCACAGTAAGACGCCGCGTATGCTCAGTCAACATTCAGTGGATAATTCTCACTTTCCATGAATAATAAAAGAAAAAAGGATCCCTCAACTTTGAATTGAAATCCTGCCTCTGACACTGGCTCACTCCCCTTTTAAACCCATCTGCCATGTAAGCACCTCTGAGCTGCAGCCTGCCGCATTTCCATCACTCAACACATTTAAAAATAAATGAGTAAATATGAAATTAATAAGCTGAAAGATTGGCGCGCAGAGCCTCTGCACACACATGCCATGCTCTGCCTCTGGGAGAAATGGTTTGACCGCATTTACATGGGGGAGAAAATAGCCCAGCATATATTATCCACCCGCTGCAACTGATTTCTGATCCTGCTGCTCCTATCCACCACATCTCCTCGCCTGATATTACCTCGCCTCATCATGATTGGAGAATTGTTTGTTTCTGCTAATAGTAATGGCTCAATTAGCAGCTGACGTGTTCATATTGGTGCACAGCCTCTTAGAGGACAGAGTGTTTTTATTTTCTTTCAGATAAAAAGAAGTTGAGGGAAATGTTGCTGTGCCACTGGGGACGGGGGGAATTCTGGTATGACCCAACATGACTTTCAGTAACTGACAACACAGGAATTAAAATTACATTTAACCAGGTATAATTTTGAAATACATCGGTATTTTGCTTTACTTGAATAAGCTATAACCAATATTACTACCGGTATACTGACAATGGATCGCAGGCCTACTTAAATGTGAAAGGGGTTTGCTCTTAGTGATAAACCCACAGAGAAGATTATTTCTCAACTCTGCAGTTCCCCTCAGCACATTTTTGGCCCACAACTTGATGCTTTGGTTCAGTCTCTCCGCTCTCAGCATGTACTTTTTGAGCAAAGCGGGCAGCTGTTTTCACTAAAAAGCTCTTATAAATACACTGTACACTCAGCACCTTATAGTAGAGAGACACAGTTAGCAACTAGTTGGTGAACCTAGTGGAACATTTAGCAGCTAAAGAGTCCAAAATTGTGTTCAGGAGTTGGTCGATACCAAAACACAGCTAAAAGATAGTTAATATTGGACTTACATTTGCCAGGTGGCCAGAAAGGTAACTCAAAATAAATAATATAAGTTGAAAAGGCGATTACTTCTGTTGCCTCTATATGGTTAACAAATCAAATATTGCATGTTTAATTATTCCCACTTTATAATACTTAAAGCAGTATTGGTATTTTTTGTCCACTTGAGAGCAAGTTGTTAATACAACATTGTCATTTTGATTCACATAACAATATTATATATGGAGTGTTTTTGATTCTCCAAATTTAAGTCCTATACTCACTCTTCTTTTAGCAATGTAGCCATTTTGGTCTCCACCAACTCCTAGGGGAAATATGTCTGTTTGCACAATGCTCCACTATGTTCACCAGCTAGCTGCTAACGTTTTAACTCTCAATTCTAAGTCTAAACTGGTAACATACAGTGTTTTTTTTCAGTTGTCTACTACGACAGCTGAGAGACACTAAAAAACTGTAGAACTGACCTGAACTAAAGAGTCAGGTGATAATTCCCCGCCACTCTTCATCACATTACATATTTTACTATAAAAGTTTTGATTAGTACATCTTTAATACTTCTATTCACTTCAGCATGTACCATACAATTCCATTACACTCTGCGCTGTCAACAATATTGTGTATTTTGTCAGCCTTACTTGTGCACTTACGTGTACGTCCTAATGCTCATGCTAGTAGATTGAAAAGATATAACACTGGGACTCACTCATGAAGACATCCCACCAAAGCTGTTTATAATTTTAATCTCCTTCTCAGTATATTAGCCCAGCGCCCAGCACTAGTCAAAAAACACGATTTGGTGAGGGCTATTGATAATCTTAATCTATTTCCCATTACTATACATTGTTAGCCCTGTGAGGAATTAGAAGTAAAACCCATCAGAATACAAACTTGTGCACTTTCATAAAATCCACATAAAAGCAATACAACATGAATATACTGTAATTGGCCTTTTGGAACTGAAAGCACCACCTCACTATTCTCTCTGTGAAGTAGTCATATCGTTATTCAGTGTCCAATTAAAATAGCCTTAGACTCCTCAGGAGCTCTCCACTCCTGTGAGGACCACCTGCAGTATCCTTGCTAGGTCCCAGCAGCCCGCCTTGAGTCATTAGCCTTCATACAGGCTCAAAATGGAAATGCCAGTAACTCCTCTGTCCTCCCCACCACCACCTCCTTTATTTTATTTCTCCTCTCCCCCAGCTCTGATTCCTCCCACCCCTTTGCCACAGAAGGGGGAAGTTTCTCTGCCTGGCTCCTCTGCACATTTAGCCTATTTTTCTGCCTCTGCTCTCTGTAGGGAATCGTTCCCCAATCTCTTCAGCTCTCCTTCTCTCCCCCTGTCTTGCTTTAACCACTACTGCTTTGTGCCCCCCACCCCAAAAAACCACCTCCATCTATTCCCAACACAAGAGAAGAGCAAAATTCTCTGAAGGGTCTTTTTTGCTCTTAACCTCTTTCTCTGCCTCTACATGTGAGTGTCTATTTTCTGTATTTTTCTGTCATCACTTCTCCTCAGTGTCAAGACAGTGGATCAAGCCAGGGCAAGGAATTAGTGGTGTGATGGTGAAATGAAAAAAAAAGAAACGGAGTGAATGGGTTATAATACCTAACTGGTCAAACACTGGCTTGTATAAACAAAATTTACTGTATATTTGACTGTCCACACACTATGAGGCATCATTTAGACACAGTGGTGCTTTGAGTTAAAAACAGCGTCAGTGTTTACATGCTAACACTAACCACAATATTGGACAAAGTGGACCTTTGACTTGATGTTGGTGCTAAAGGAAAAAGTTAAAAGAGCCAGTTCTAATTTCATGGGAATTCATTGAATGGTTCTCAGTCTTAACCAGACTGATGACAACCAGCCGATGCAATGTGGGAACCAACTGACTCTGCTACAGGAAACACTTATGATATAATACAACACATATAATATAATAATAATTTGTAATGTGAATACAACCAAAACAAGTAGAATGAATTACTGAGCTAAAATACTCAAATTATACTCAGATAATTCTGTCACTTAACAGCCATAAATAAACATTTTAGATACAATACTGAATTATCTAGCTCCAAGTACAACAGTGTTTTTTAGATTGTGCAATATTTCCATAAGCTGTAACCTGCAAGATGAAAGCACTAATACAGAGCGAACAAAGAACAAAGAAGAGCAAGAAAAGGTTTTAAAATTAAAATTCTGCTGTGGTGACGGCACAAGTTATTAGTGATAATTATTGCCACTTAGTGAACTCTTCATAAAATCCGAGTTTAGGTGGGTTTACTGTCATTACATCCCTGAACAGTGTGAACAGTATTGACTCCTCTGTCTTTCCACCTTTCTGTGTGAGGACCTGTCAGGGCCTCTACTGTGTGGATCTATGTCTCTCTGTCCATCTCTCTCTCTCTCTCTCTCTTCTCTGAGGTCCAGGACAGCGTCATTAGCAGTCGCAGCTCAGAGTGTAACTCGGTGGAGCCTCGGGGCCAAAGCTTTGTGCCTTAATTACCCACCTAATGAGTCACTGGGAAAGTCACTGGGCCTGCTGGTGCCTCCCTCTCTCACTCTTACTCTCACTCACACACACACAACACACACACTTACTGTATTCACTTCATTCCCTTTGACTTATACGCTTAATCACTTATTGCCTGCCACACACACACACACTTGCAACATCCACACTCACTTAGTATTCACTCGCATGCTCACTCTTTGTCCCTGACTTGCACACACATATATTTATTTATTCACTCACTCACTTGCTTGTTTGGTCCCTCAGACTACTGCCACACAGCCGGCTAAATCAAACAAACAAAGCTGTTTAGGTGTGAAAATGATAGATCCACACTAGGGATCCACCATGAAATGCTTAAACAGTTACTTTGGCTTAAATACTAAATCTTTTCTTCTTCCTTTCATTTGGAAAGTTGTAAAACCATATGGTAAAGAGCTGGACAGACACAGGCCAGATACTCAGCACAGAGTCTCAGCTGGATAAGTATAAACCTCTGTTCTATCCCCTCATGCTCTCTCTGTGATCACCTACAGTGTTTTGATATAGCCAAATGACGATATAATTGTTCTCACTTTTCTGTTTCTGTTGTCAGACAATGGAAATAGCATAAAATAGTGATTTAATTTGCAGCTCACAGATGCCTTCTGTTAACCAGACAAACAGTAGTTTGTGTGCTGCTGCTGCTGATACGTCAAATAAATCACAATTTTATGATCTTGAAGTTGTCAAAATGAAAAGAAATGCAGGTTAATAACACATACTGGACTCATTGACCAACTCAGTTTCTCCTACCTTCTTTGCATTGCTCTATCTTGCTTAATCACTCAGTCACTCACTTTAGCTCACATGTAGAGAAGCAATCAGATGCACAATTTCCACAAAACAAGTACTGTACATTAGGCTACAGTTATTCAGATGAAATTACATTATTGAAGACAATTTCCTGCGTGTGCACACACACACACACACACACACACACACACACACACACACACAGACTCAAGACAAACACTCTCCCTGTGCCTTCACACCTCCTGCTCTGTTCCGTCTCCTATTCTCACAGTCACACTCAGACCGATGGGATCACACCTGCATGTAGAGCAGTACAGTCTGCTCCTGTTCACTTCCCAGATGCTGTGAGTGGACATGATGACACTTGCTGCGCTAATAAGATAGGACTGAACTGCTGTCAGGGGTTGAATCCCACAGCCATGAAGTGCTTTATTAAGCAGGTTCAACCATGAATCTTACACTGAAAACAGAAATTAACCATGTACCACTGTGTCGTATTGATTTCTTGTCACCATATCATCAGTCTGACATTATCAAAAATCATTTTCAGAAAAAAATTAGTTGTGAGTAGATGAGTTTAGCAGCTTTCTTATGACCTGAAGTATTTTTATTAGAACTGGATATGTATATTTTAGAGTGGAGGGCATGAATTTCTATCATACATAAAATGTGATATAAACTCTACTTCTTCTTCCTACAAATCTCTACTTCTGCAGTTTGTGATGTTCACTTCCACATTCACATTACCAGTATAGGGAATCTAACCATTAGGGTAATGGGCATCAAAGGATGGGATATGAGTGGAAAAAAACTAGAGAAAAATGGTAACAGGCAAATTGGTGGAGCATCTGCCCCGAGGTAAAATTTCAAAAAACAAACTCGTGACCGGATGAGCGAGGAAAATCTGGACATGGAGAGCCAATGAGACACGCTTTTATTGCTCTGTCAACAACTCCTCTTAAGATGCCCTTGAGCAAAGTGCTTAACGGCAGACTGCTCCGATGGGGCTACTGACTGGCACCAGACTTTGGTTTTACTGGGCAGCCACCAGGTCTTAATGTCTGCAACTGAGCGAGTGTGAAGGGCGTTGCTGAAAATGAGCACACAGCAGAGCTTTCCTGGGTAAATAAAGATAAAAACAAATAGGCTGGCCTAAATGCTAATGAAATTGCTTTCTCGTTGTCTAGACAGAAAATTTAAGGCTGCCTGGGCAAATTTCTAAATATATATGCATCTTTCAATCTGTGTCCAAAGCACTGGTAGAAGCTTTTACTGGAGATAAGGACTATTTCCCTCGCTAAATGACTGGGAACACTGTATTTTGAAGGCAAACGGCTAATGAACAGGCACCGGATGTCTTGATGTGGTAAAACTACCTATAATTTGTCCAGCAGGTAAAAAGGTTTATATATAGAAAGAAAAAAGGTCTGTATCTTTTCCCTCTGTTTCATTTTCTCTCTCTTAGGAATTGCTTCCATTGCCAGTCTTCATGCTGACAGGAGGCCTCCAGAGTGCGTTTTGTCCGCTCACCGCCACCTCCTCCACTGACAGCCCTCAGTTGCTTGGAGACGCTGCTTGAGAGACAAGCTGTGGTAAATGAGCAGGTTGGTGATCAAAGCCCACGACGACTCCGCTGCTGCATTTTCAACAGCTCGCCACTCTGACTTCCTGTTCTCTGCTAACTACAAGTTGCAGGATTTTTCCATACTATACACCCTGACATTAGCCTCCTGTCAAAAATCACATTTGAAGGGTATTCTGCTGAGATGTGCCACCTTGATTGGGGGGTTTCTTCCATTAGCAATGCAAAAGAGAGTAAATTTGAAATTTAAAACGTGGGATTCTGTGATGATTAAGTTCTCTGACAGGCTTGGGATGTTTCAGTGGCACCGTGGGTCTGCCATTAGATGCTTTGTGCTGTTGATTGTGGTGCATAATTTACTCTATACTCTGAAGACTGCAACCAGAGCATTTTATTATTGTTGTTAGATTTCAGACAAAAAACTGAGTCCAGTGTCAGAAAGGAAAAAAAAAAATCAGAAATCTAGTATTTACTGTAGAATGCTACAGATGATTATTTAAAGTGGTAGCAGAAATGTGTGTTAGCAGTGGTGAAAGAAGTATTCAGGTCCTTAACTTTGGTAGAAAAACCACAATGTCTCTCTTCCAGTAAAGGTACATTTAGATTGCACTACCCACTGTGTCTGCCACACAGCAATGTCTGTGTATTTAGAATAGCGGCAGCAGGGCTCAACTACTCACAGTGGTTACAGGCTACATCCAGTCCAGTTTATAACCTGTACTATCCACCACAGGCTTCTGCTAGTCTACTTTAATCTCATCCTGTAGTCAAATGGAGCAGTTTGTAGCTTAAAATAGAGGAAATGATTAGTAATATGACACAAGCAAGTTCAGCAACTGTTTATTCCATGGCCCATACCAGATAATCACATATGCTGATGTTTCTCTGATTTTGTTAATTGATACTGTATGTTCACTACCCCTGAAGAGGTGTATAAAAGAAATAAAATGAGCATCTGTATTGTTTTTCTTCCTGGCAAACTGCAGTGGCAAGAGTAAAAAGCTCAACCATCATCAACTTGCAAGCAGCAACAATTAGCTGTGTGCATCCAGAGAATGCACACATGAACAGTGGCGGCCGGTCTCTGTCCTTGTTGATGCTGCCTGATGTGGTGGCACTGGTGCCATTGTGTTTGTTTACCATGGAAACAAAGGAGGTGGCAGCAACCTCTCGCTGTCTGAAAGTACCTTAAAAGAACATAAGAATTATCAGGAAGATGTTAAGAGGTTAACATATCTATATCTCAGTAAGTACAGCAGGTTGTCTCCTGTTCATGTGCTAAATTATGTTTAGGCAAGACGCTGAACTCCAGTTGCTCCTGGTAGTTAAGCCACTGTCTTGTGTGAGTATGTGTATGAATGAGAGGCAAATTATAATGCACTTTGGAGAAAGGGAGTATAGGAAAAGTAGTCTATTTACCATTCCTTATCACACCTAAAAGTATTCATTATGCAGAAGGTTCCTTTTCTCTGTTAGATTATTATTATACAATATTTTATAATATATAAATAGGCTTTTATTACTCATGCATTAATGTGTATAAAGCATTTTTATGTTGTTGCTGGCTGAGTGGAAGCTACTCTTAACAATTTTATACTGTTGGTAGTTTAATGGACTAATGTATTGTAATTAATATGCTTACTATAGTTTTATATATGAAAACTCAGTAGTAACTACAGCTGAAGTGATGTTCTGAAGTAGAAGTATTACATAAAAAAAGTAAATAAATAAAAGTGCAAGTACCTCATATCTATACTGATATATAATAATTGCTTACTGTCATCACTGTGTTTGTGTGCATATCAAGTGTTGCATCTGTGGTTAAAGTAAACACAGGGGAGAGACAGGCACTGAAAACACACACACACACACACACACACACACACACACACACACACACACACACACACACACACACACACACACACACACACACACACTTGCACCAAGCCCTTGACATTCCTCCAGTTCACCCGTTAAAATGTCTGCAGTGAGAGCTGTGCTTGCCTCTTCAATTACTACCAGAGCCCTGACGCGAGAAGAACCCGACATGTCACTTCAGATACTCAAGCTAGCAAAAAGCACATTCAGACTACCTGACTGGGAGAAGTTCAGTGTCAGCCATGGTGAGTATGATCAGGAGTGTCAAAGGTAGCTTTCGGACATCACAATTTACTACTGGATGTGTTGTGATCTAGATTTAAGGAAACATCTGGGAACAGGCAGTACATGTAGGAGCTCACTTGTCACATTCCCCTCTGTCATCTGAGCCATACTTTTACTACAATGGGATAGTAGTTATACCTGATATCCTTTCTACTGGTGATGCTTTACTATTGAGCATGTGGGCAACGAAAACTGAAAAAACTATTTGATAAGTTACGAATGCCAAATGAAAAGTGTATACAAAATTGGAAATGTGCATGTGACTACTGTCCTGAAAAGACACCAGAGTTATACAAAACCTTGATAACACAGTATGTTGGCAGCAGCAGAAGAAAATGCCAACCCTGCAAATAGGAAAATTACATTAACAAAAAGTAAAACAATCAATTTTATAAAAGTCTTGGCAATGAATGTGCAGAAGATGGACTCCATGCGGCAGACAGCAGTTTAGTAGTCAATATGCATAGATCAATTACATAAAAGGACAAAAGGTGCCACTGAAAACCAGATCAGGCCAGCCACCCATAACCCTCAGTGTTACACTAAATATGTTTCTCCTTTACAGACTCCACCCACACACTGTTAGCCAGTCTGTTCCACACTTACAAGATGAAGAGTCAGCCTAAAAATAACAAAAAAGTGTGAAATGCTTTCAGGCTTGCAAATTGCTCTTGACTGTGAAACTGTACAAGGGCTCTTGACCTGTTTGTTGCAGAGCAGTTTAAAGTTGGTATCTGGGCCTGTTCTGCCTAGCTTCGCTAAACACCATCCCCAGACTAAGCTCAGGATTATCTTCTTCTTTTAGTCCACATCTTTAAGCTTTCAGAATAGAGTCTGACCATGAAATATTTAGGGTTTTCCAGTTACTCTAGGCTATACCTTAACCACTAAGCCATCATTGTATTTAATATGAGTTACAATAATACAAGCCAAATGCTTGTGTGCAGCAATGTAGGGGAGTTTATGATGTAGGAATCGGTTGGATGGTTCCAGCAGCGACATATAATGTGTTGATATACCAACAAATTTCTCCAACAAATTGCTCATTACTAAAAAGAATTTACTGCTGAAGGATGTAGTCCAAATGTTAATTTACGTTTTTTTTTTGTTCATAATGAGCTATAAAACTACCAAATACAGTTTGTCAAATGACACATTCTCCTTCCAGAAGTTTATTGCTACAACAAATGCAACACCTGCTACGTAGTGAAATTGCTAATGAAACACATGGTTTGAGTCCTTCCATTTCAAACCAAAATAAATAAGACTGTGCAGACTCAGCCCAGGTCCCTATCCTTACTGGACTGCTCAAAGCTGGGTTTCACTGCTCATGAATTAAACTCTTTTATATATATATATATATATATATGTACAGTATATATGTAGGACCCCCAAGTACCACAACCAAGGCTAAGTGATAAAGTACCCTCTGAAACTCTGCTAGAAGATGAATGCGGCACTACATACTATCCCTACTAAAGCCATAACCGAGACCAATGAGCTGATGTAAGCCACAGATGAACACCACAAGCCACAAAGAGCATTACCCCCAATGGAGGAGAAGGCTAGAGGCCAAGATCAAGGCAACATGAAGAGAGGTTGGTCAGCTCTCAGAGCTACAGAAAGGTGGAAGGAAGGGGCTACCTAAGAAATACAACAAGCTGTTGATACCTGAAGATCTGAAGACTGGCAAACAAAGACTTACCGCTCTGGCTACCCACCTAAAGAGATACAAGGGAGAAGCAGAAGCCAGGAGAATAAACCGGATGTTCGCCACTGAACCATTCAAAATGGTTCTCAGTGGCAGGGTAATAACACAAGATCAGATCCACCCAGGGCTGAGACTGAACAGTACTGGAAGAACATTTGGGAGAAAGAGCTTTGGTCCTCTACCAGAGGCCTGGGAGTTTTCTCCCAGGCCTCTTGGGTCCTCAAATACCACCCCGCAAGTTGCCGTCAATTTTGAGCTTATGATTACAGCGCAAAAACTCCCCTAACGATGTGCAGCTGAGTACAATTTGCCATTGTTTTGTGTCTTTTAAATGTTCATCTGCAATTTTCTGTAGTGGTCCCAGTAATGTTTGTTCTTTAAGTATACTGAAGTAGCACATCACACAACATGATTTTGAAACATTTGAGTCAAAAAGTTTTATAAATGCAGCTGCAAAAACAAAATTTTCCACATCTTAAAATATCTGATTTGAAACAGAACATATCCTGATTCTAATTATAACTATTTTGATTAACTATTAACTCCCCCAGTGGTTGTCTGTCTATGTGTGGCCCTGCGATGGACTGGCGACCTGTCCAGGGTGTACCCCGCCTTTCGCCCTATGCCAGCTGGGATAGGCTCCAGCACCCCGACCCTGTACGCAGGATAAGCGGTTGACGATGGATGGATGGATGGATGGATGCATTAACTCCCCCCTGCTCTTTCATTAGTTTCTATCTGCTGTATCTCGTTTTTATTGTTATTTGTGGTGCTATAACTTATCTGGGTGCATGGAGAGCTGTTTTCTCTTCTCTGCTCTGTACTAGACTGTTACAGTGCGTACTCATCTCATCTCTGCTTCTCACAGCAGCAGGTTTGATGTTGTTTTCCAATTCTATTCCCTCATGGTGAATATCAGATATTGTACTGTCTGTGAGCATATGATGTACTGTGATGCGCAACTACTTGAGCTGGCAACAATAACCGCTGCCATGATCATTGGAAAATCTGGTGTGACACTCCTTATAAATGTGCCTCAGTTACCACCAACTCTCTGAAAAGGGTAATAATTTAACTCTATCTAGCAATGGCGTTTGTAAATTGGACTTTTGTGCTTAATGTATGTATATTACCTAATTTAAATATGTGCAAATAACACCAGAGAACTGAGATGCTATTTGTTTGGCAGCATAGTTAGGGGTTTCAATCTTTGCGAGTGCTTTGAGAACTACAAGGTTTCTTTTTTCTTATTTGTGCAGGTTTAGCGGACGCAAAAGCGTGTGAAATCGCCCATGAAGCTGATGATACACAGAGCAACTTTTAGAGCAATTGTGCAGGGAAACATTGCCGTCAGTGGTAATGAGTAAAGATTATTACCATAATCCCCTTCCCCCACCACTCCGCCACCCGCCCCGCACCACCGCCAGCCATTCAAAATATAGTCGGACTTGCCAATAGCAAGATTGTCCAGCAACATTGCTCAAAAGTTGCCCAGTGTATCATCAGCTTAAGAGTCTACAGCCATGCTTGCAGCTCTGTGAGACTGTACAGCAAAATGCTAAATGCTGATGTCAGCATGCACGCATTGGCCACGTCTTAGTTAGAGTCTTAGCATACTAACATTTGCTAATTAGCACTAAATACTTGGGCTGCAACAAATAGTCGACGTAATCGACCACGTCGATTATAAAAATTCGTCAATGTGAAATTTCATTGAAGACACGTTTGTGGCGAAGGGCTACCACTGCCAACAGGTTGGGTAGACTGCAATCTCCGTGCAGTATGCAGCTGCTCTTTGTGGATCTCGCAACAGGTGCCTCTCCGTACTGTGGAGATTGGCTAGTGCTGCCTCCTTAGGTGTTGTTCTTAGGGGGGTCACATTGTTCAGTGCCTGGATAGGAAGGTCACTTAAGTGCTTGTACTTCCTCTAGATTGCCTTCACTGGGTACGTATGGTCGGCTAGACCTAATTGATCGGCAGTGAACGCTTTGTGTACCTTGAAGGATTTTTGTGGCTGGTCAGATGGGGAGATGGAAAAGGACAATGCAGTGCCATGTAGAACCCTGAGGTACAGCTGAACTGTTCTGATGACCAGATCATCTGGCTCACCAGTGAGACTAAGTCTGTGCGTTGCTGCTGGAAAGAGAATGGTTCGCTCCAATCCATCATCCAGGATGGCATATGTGTGTTCACCACTGCACAGCAGCACCTTACTCACTTTAACAGCGTCGTGACACAGATGCTGTAAGACTGCTTGACTGTAAGACTACTCACGAAGAAGCATTCACGCGAGAACTGGAAAGCAATGGAGAAATAGGCTAACAGCAGAACGGTTTTGTTTTTACAAGTTTTGAATGCTATTTCATCACTAAATACTCTTTTGAGAAGTTTTGAGCCGAGAAATCAACTGTGTAAAACTTCAATATTAGCAGTTTTACGAAAGTTGTTGGCGAATAGAAAAGGTGATCAAACATTTTAAGAGTTGAGAAGCTCAACAAGCACCAACAAGGTTAGCAGTGGCAGCCGACCGGCCTGTCATGCCCACAGAGCTCTGTGGTCTCAGTTACACAGACCACTGCAGCAGCAACAACAGAGCAGCAACTACAGAGGAAAGGCCACAACTGTAAAGGTGCTTTTAGACCAAAAGCAAAAAGAAAGTCAATGCAAAGACGCGTAGAGCCGCGATTTCCTGTGGGGTGGCGCGAAGCGACGCGAAGGGGGCGGGGCCGCCGACACGAAGGCACCGTGAAGGAATATGCGTGAGTTGAATATTTTCAACTCAGGCGAAGAAGTCATGCGACGCTGAGCCGCGATAGCCTATCAGTGTTGAGATTGTCCGTATGTCACCGAGGCTTCAGAGCATTGTGTGGAGAGGGCCGAGCAGAGCGGGGAATCTGTAGGCCGGCTGACAGCTGCTAAACTTAGGCTAGAGGAGCAGGGAGCAACGCTCCCACCACTGGAGAAATAAACACCCGTAGTCGGTCGGATCTCGGAGTTAACTGTTTTTATTAAATTAGCTTTTTACTTTGGTTTTTGGGATTTCAACATTGATTTATCTTCACTGAAGCTTCTCAGTAGCTAGATTCCGTACAAACCTGGTTACAGTGTTGTTGTTAGTGTTGTTAGCACTGGTTGGACTACGACTTCATATTTATATAAAAACCGGACAAAGATGAACATTACTTGGAGAAAAGAAAGCAAGGAGGTTGAACTACCTGGTGAGTTCAGAAAACATGTGTCTGTAACTTTATTCCAGCTATCATTGTACTTTGACCAAGTTAGCATAGCACAGCCCTGATCGATCCAAACTCCACTCACTTCAGAAAACAAACATTTTAGAAGTTGTTGTTCTGCTGTCTTGCTGACAGACCTGACAAAGTATGAATTCATATGTTTAACAAATCTGCATCATGTTGTAGTTATTTTGGCATCAGTTTAATTTGTTTATTGGTATTTAATCACAGCTAAATGTTTACTTTGGTTTCATACAGTTGTACAGTTGTAGTAATGGCGAGTTGTTTGTTGTGTTTTCACCTTATCGCGTTAAAATCGCCTTCTCGCGTTGTGTGTGAACACTTGCAGCGAATGTACTCACATGAGGAAAGCGTTGTGAGGCGAAAATTTGGTTTGGTCTGAAACCAGCATAAGACTTTTGCTTTGTTATTCTACATAGACAATACATTGTTAGTGTACAGTACTTGCTTTAAATTTGCTTTTATTTTATATAGTTCCAAAGAAAAAAATCTTTCTTAAAAAGTTAAAAGATTTAGAGTTAAAACCTACTTGAGATTGTGAGCTTATTGTTTTTGGTGATAAAGCATGGCTGTTATCTTGGAGCAGTCTCTTCACAGTTTTTGCATTCTTTGTTTTGAGGTCTCATGGATGATGTACGCTAAGAGAATGCTCTTTTAGTTGCATTAGCAAACACATTAAGTGCAATTGTAAATCAGTAAATTATCAGTGAATTAGTCTTGTTTACTTCCCTATTTTCTCCCTGGTGTTGATACTAGTGTTCATTCTGAATAGTAAACCTTGTTCACTTAATGTTAACGTTAGGGAGTTAGGCTGTGTGCTGGACATCAGTAATTCACTTGAAAGATATTTACTTAGTTAAATGGCTAAATTAGGGCTAGGGGGTGACAAAAATAATCGTGACTAGTCGACTAATCGAATTAAATAATTAACAGATTAGTGAACTATGAAAATAATCATCAGTTGCAGCCCTGCTAAATACAGCTGAGGCTGATGGGAAAGTCATTCGGCTTTTTTGCAGGTATTTAGTAAAAAAACAAAGTATTTGACAACTTAAAATTTTGACCTGATGGTGGTGTTAGATAAAACATCAGGGAATGATCAAAGTTATTACAATTTATCTGATAGAGAACATAAATATATTTATCAAATTTCATGTCAAGCCATTCTGAAGTTGTTGACATATTTCAGGCTGGACCAAACTGCCATAACTTTATTTCAGCATTTTATACTAGCAAACAATATATCATCTAAATCTAATTCAGACTTTTAGGTGGAGGAATATGGATGGTTAGTTTTAGACAATTGAGAGTTTCACTGGGCTGCACTGAGGGCTATGGGGAACCAGAGACCGAGCGTCTGCTAATAAAAACACAGTGCTAATCCATCACCCAGTCTCTTCAGAAGTAATTAAATCAAATTATAAACGGCCCCCGCACCCGTGCTTAATCTGCCTCCAGATGGGGATCCTGCTGAGCAACAGGTGGCCTCTACATACAAACCTGCATCCCACCACTGTCATTTGAATCCTTGAAAACAATGGTGGACCCAAAGAGCCAGACACCCAAGTGAAATATGAGAAGGGTGTGTAATTATGATGGAGTGAGTGTACGTGTGCAATATCTATTTCATAATTAACAACCTACTGTGCTTCTGTGACACCTGTCTTTTGTGTATGATTGTAACAATAGACTGAAAAAGAGATGCACAGAATCACTGCACACAAATGGCTGCCTCACATTTTCATAGTGCAGAAATTTCAGATCATTAATTATTTTCAGGGGTGAAACAAAACAAGAATTCATTATTATTTTTATTTGCTTGTTTAAATTTCAATATGATTTCTGAACTGATGTTCATTAGAAATGGCAATAAACTAATATGATCAGTATCTTTTTTGGGCAAAAAAACAATGTTTGCTGACTGTGGAAATAAATCCCCAATTCTTTGCTTTTAAAAATGCAGGGATTCTAAGATGAAAATCTGTAAAAATGTCTTAAACATGTTTCAACTGCATGTAGGTGACCAGTGCAGGTGATAGCTTCTGCCCCAGTGTGTTCACACATGTCATTATGCCATATAAACTCTAGCTATCAGGGTACTGTCACCTGTTGTCACAAAGGAATGGAGAATTATATGTCTACATTGCAGCTGGGGACAGTGAACTCTGATTGCTTTCTCCTCGTCTCTCTTCCATGACTGCAAATTCATCACACCGACAAATCGCTCTCTGCATCCCACTTGGGTGTACGTGCAATCAAACTGTAACATGCACGCAAATTGACCCCAATCAGCACCCTATTTTTGAATGCCAGCACTTGATGTGATGGTTTGAAAACACAAGCAGGTTTGAAGCGTCTCCATGGCTGTTTGACAATGGCTTTGGGCAAATTGTTAGTCCATGCTTCCAAGAATGAAATCACATTAAAGGCTCCAAGGCCACCGTATACACAGCTAGTTGAAGCATGACTCACGGTGCAGTCTAAACAGGCTGCTCTCATCGTCGCAGCTTTAGAAAGAGTCAATTCGGCTTTGCTTAACAAACATTTTCCATGAATTTCTCACCCCATTTGTCAAATGCGCTTAAATAAAACAGCTGCTTTTTTCACTTATTGATGCACGAGTTTGTTAGGCCTTACTGGAGAGCTGGTTTCTGAGTGAGGAGCCACTAAGTAGGAGGGGGCGGAGCAGCAGAAAGAATCACAACGCTTCTGCCAATTCATACTAACGAGGAAACTTCAAACATACTTTTGAAAAATGCCCAGCTTCCAACTCCTAACACGTCCAGAGTGGTGGGAGGGGCTCACATAACTTCAGAAGGTCTTGGAAGTCTCAGCTGGAGCTGGTTAATGGTAGTGGGAATAGATTTGGCACGAGGAGAAAGACAACCACAACTGTCTGTAAAAGGACTATTTGGATATCTTTAAATTGCTGTTTCATGGTCTCTCATCTATGCAGGAGATCCAACACTCACAGAAACTGACTAAGACCAAGTGTTAAAAGAAAAACGGGATCATTTAATGAAAGAGAACAATAATTCTTCAATCTTCCATCAATGCTGGAACAATTTATTGGTTGTATACATTTATTGCCTATTTTAGAGATGCAGAGGCTAAACGCAAAGCCTCTTAATTACAGTTTTCTCTGTTAAATATATTGTTGTCCCTACTGAGCACACAGCATGCAAAACAAATACCACACATAAACAGTGTTGTGTTATCTCCAGTCTTAATGGAAAAGCTCCTTTGCATTCACTAAACCTCATTTAAGGAAACCTTTGTTTTGTTGTCAGTGTCTATTATTTTGGAAAACTGAAGACTTTCATTTAACATTCAGATAACTGCTACTGGAATATGACACCTATTCTACCAAAATGATTGATGACAGCTATTTACATAAAAGTGAAGCGCAAACTTGTTACTACTAATGCTATAAGTCATTCTTTCTTACAAAGCTGTTGGGTTTTTGAGGACAGAAAAAAATTTACATTTACATTTAAAAAATATTACAGTTACCAAAACAACAAAAATCTTACCTATAGCGACTTGTTTTCCAAAATGAATTTATGAAATTTTTAAACACTTCATTAAAAAATGTATCCTTTCCTACCTGTGTAAATTGATTTTAAAACAACAGTGTTTTAAAGGAGGAGCAATTTAAAACTTTAAACAGTGCTGACAAATCATAGTCATTCAGTGATCACAGCATTTTCTTCCTCTTAAGAAAAAAGTATGAAAATGTTGAGACTGCGCCTTGTAATGTCATTGTATGAGTACTTGCTGTTGGGAGAAAACTCATAACTCAGATTTTGATGATTTTTTCACTTCAGCTGAGCAATCACATGGTTCCTTTATGAGCTGAGAAAATTGTCCGAGCTCATAAAATCATTTCACAACCCCTGGAGGAATGTCAAGTATGCATTTTCCTTAAGCTTGTTTATATGTCAGGTGGCCAAACAGTGGCAATATCTGAGTTTGCACACAACAATTTTTTTTACATCTAAAAGTTTGTCTATCAGAGGTCTGACTTTGAACCCAAAACATCTTTTGCTTTGACAACATGCCGTAACCGCCCACTTGGCAGGAAGTGAGGTCAAGTCTGAGGTCACTTCCTGCGCATTCTGCTTATGCAGCCTCACACGCTTCTTAGAGGAGCATCTAACAATAGCTGTGACCATGTGAAAGGTCCTCTATTTCTCTCCACACACATAAATACATTTATTCCTCTTTGGGAGGTGCTATCAGGGCTCGGCTGAAGGCCGGCGGAGGTGTTTTGTTAAATTTAGATTGTTTGCTCCTCTGCTGTGGAGACCCTGATTGCATTTCAACACAATCAATACTGGCATAGGGGATCTGAGTGAGATGGCAATAAGAGCCAATAAACCTTTGAGGGGGCGCTCAGGCGTATTGTCTGTCAGGCGGGCAGGAAAAAAACAGAGACCGAGTTAGAAGAGGCATTAAGCAGGCAGGCTGGATAAAAGACAACAGTGTACAAAGACACCTAAACACAAGACAAACCAATACAGCCCAAGACACAGTGGCTCTGAGACTGAAAAGACATGTTATCCAACTACATGTCTACACACAAACCAGACACACCACACACAGTCTGTATCTTGGTTTCTATCTTTCTCCCCTCATTTCCTCTCTCTTCAAGACACTCACACTCACTTACTCATCTAATGACGCAAGCAGGTTCCCCACCCACATGCAGAATTTGTATCTCAAAAATAAAACCCAGAGAGCCTGAGGTTGTTTTTTTGCTGAAGCACTGGGACGGTTGATGACCACGTCATTTAGAAAGTGCAGTCATGACAGCAACCTCAGAAATCTATTTTAGATTGAAATCCAATAGCTCCTGTAGGTTTACTAAACTCAATGTAACTTAGTGTTACATGTCTGCTTTCTTTTATCGTATTCCCTGACACTCTGACCCACATCTTATTTTCCTAACATCCCATCTTACAGAACAACAACTGGCATCCAGTTGAGAAACCTGTAACACACTTGCCGTGCAGGCCTGGACAACCTGAATCAAATCATGAAGAGAATATTTCTCTGAGCGAGGGAAATTGCATTTGCTGCCACACAATACACATACACCTCGCACTGGAAACTGACTTCAGTTAACTGTAATAACAAAGCCTTCAGACACGGGAAATAGTCGGCACATAATATGATGCATTACAAGTAAAGCTAATCTTAAACATACTGCTGAGCGAGAGACAAGGAGGGAGGGAGAAAGAGGAAGGAACCAAGCAGTTTCCTGTTGCTGAAAACTTTGTCAGCAGTTGCAGCCGTTTGAAGCGTAGCGAAAGGAACCTGCTGAGCTCTGGCTCTGTCACACGCATAAAACGCTGCTCTGACATCTTTGTCTCAGCAAACGATGGCTTGGCATTTTGCTGCCTGACTGGCTCCAAACAATACAAGAAGCATCCACTTAGTATGCCACTAACTATGGAAGGAGGCAGAAACAAGAAGCAGCGACACAAGGCTGAATTTGTCCTGTCAGTTTGGACGGCAGCTGATGCATATTTCATGCACATTTCTAAAAGATTCCACAATTTACTGGTAATCACATTGAATACCTTCATCAGCAGCACTCCTGTGCGATGACAGGCCTGTTCCAAAGGAGGTCCAGATTATTAATTCAGTATTTTTCAATACATAACCTCCCCTTGCCCGTTTCGATTTCTCAAGCCATCAGAAACACATTTCCCATTCAACTCACTTAGGCCTGCATCTAATTTACAATCATGTTTTGGTTTGAGCTGCGCAGACACACCCCGGGCAGAGGGAATATAATGGAAATATAATGTAAAAACCAGATGACCGTGAATTCAGCCTTCAATGTCATTCTCCCCTTCAATAACTACGATTCAATTCCACCTCTCAAGCTGGGGAGCCAGGGGATAAATCCCGGTTTCCCCACCATCCACGGACTAATCTCCCCTTGGAAAGACACTCTGGCGCACGGCGTTCCTGCTGACCTCTCCTGCAGCTCAGTCTTATATCTGAGTCGAGTGATGGTGGAAAGGCTGTTCCTGCGTGTCACTCACCTGCCGCCACTGCTACAGCTCATATTAACAAGGGGACTCAGGGCTCTGGGGGTTTTGCATATAAATGACATGTCTAGCTCCTGAGATGATATCAAACAGTGTGTGTCTGGGCCTGTGTGTGTGTATGTGTGCGTGTATAGGCCTCACATGTCTGCTTACCGGCTTTGATGTCAAGGGCGACATCTTTATATTTCCAGTATTCCTAACCTGCCTGCCGGGAAGCTAAGACATGTTGAGCATTTCATTTTTCATTTCTCCTGACATTTTTAACATTTCGAAATCACATTTTAGGAAAAAAGATTCATGCAACACATCCCTGAGTCAGTTGTGCTCGTGTTTACGATTAAATGGCTTCTTTCCACACCATCTAACACAGCAACAGCGAGACGCTTTCTCAGCTCCCTGTAGGGTCATGATCTCAATATCAAATAGACTCTTCTTTTTGTTTTTCTGCCGCTCTTTCAGAGGTTACTGAATGGTAGCAGAGTGACCATGAAGCTGAATTCATGTTCCAAAATGATGCAGCAACATGAGGCAACAACTCATTGGTGGGCTGATGCTGCTATTTAGTGCAGAAGAGGTTTATTACCTCCAGCTTTCCACCGATTTACTCTCCCTTTCATCAGTGTTTCCACAGTGAAAGGTGTTATTTTTGTACATTTGGTGGCTGGTTAGTAGCCCTCGGGCCATTGTGGTGGCAGTTGCAGAAAGATATGATCTAACACTGTGGCAAGAAATTATTATAAATACAGTGCAGTAGTCATGGTGAAGTGAACTCAACATCATGAGGGTGTAAGAAGCAAAAAGTCAGCCTTTTTTCCCCAGTTAAAAATGCTGATGCAAATGTTTCTGCTGCTTCTGGTACATATCCTTTCTCTCATTAAGCAAAATTGGACAGTGACAGGGATAATGGTTCCTGAATTAGATGTTAACAAAAAAAACTGTCCTTCCACAGTTGCTTCTGTTTTGCATATGACATTGTAATTGTTTCAGATGCTGCTTAATGGCATACAGGACTAAAGTAACATGGATCAGTTATTTATATGACATTACTGTTTCAGTTGCATAAAGATTCTCAAGAATATCCAAATTGGAGTAAAGTTGTCAAGAATACAATAACACGCTTCCTTTAAGGAATGCATAGAGTAACTATTTAATCTTAATTAATGTACACTATACCAGTTTCTGCTTTGAGCCAATTGTCAATCACAAAAATGATCACAGATTTTTGTTACAGCTCACACTGTAAGTATCTATATTTATGTGCACACCCTACAGCTCTACCAGAGACTATTTCCATATTCACAATCTTCGACTGTGTCTTAAATATTTTACAGCTTTCCTGTAGAAAAAGCCAGACATATGAATCATTACCTACACTTACATACCTGGTACAAGGTAATTACAGCCATGAGTAACACGCTAACCCCTCAACCCGAAAACCTGCTGATGCAGTGAAATAATTCAGCTGCTGGGACTGTGCGTACAGACTCTGATTTCTCAAACTTAATGTGGTCCTATGGGAAACAGGCAGACACACACATACGCGTGCATACACACACGCGCACATATTTTTAAGAGATGAACAACAGAGAAACAGAAAGAGGCGTACTGACAGTGACAGAGAGACAGGGCAAGAGGAAACTGATTACAGTAAGTACCAACCCCCACCATTACAGAAAATACTTGAAGATAATAATGTGGCCATGAGCCAAAGACACACACAGTTCAACAAAAGGGAGGCACTCGTCCACCTCCCCTCCTAGCCCCGCCCTTATGTCAGGTCCTGTCCGAGGGACCCTGCATGTCCCCCAGAAGCCCAAGATCCCCAGCTCCTTTATCCATCCAGTCTAGTCAGCCTGACAAACTAATGGAGAATAATCAACTGTCAGGGCGAACAAGACGCGCACTACATCTCCAGGCTTCCCGTACAACCCCACATCCTCCACCCCAACCCCTCCCACCACTGGCACCAAACTCCCCTCCCAACATCATTTGAGCTATAACTGTCATAAGCAGAAATAACAGAGTGATGGTTATAGCACCCTGACTCCTCCTTGGCATAGAGCACACACAGACACACAAACACACACACATCTTCCCTGAGTACATTAATTTCCCATTTTCTGACGTTAACCATAATGACCTCCATTATATATTTAACTTATATCTAATCCTAATTCTTCACCTAATCTTAAATTTACCTCAACCTCAACCCCAGAGCTGATATACTGTCTGTCTTCTAAGCAGCTATCAACTGCTCGCAAAGTCTGTAGAACATGGCAGATGACATTACACTCAGCTTTGTAAATCAGTATATTTGACAGCTTCCTGCTCCTGGCGGAAGGACAGGCAATCTAATAGTTTGATTATAATCGGTGTAAGAACAATACCTTTGATTATTGCAACTGTCATTTGATCACCTTAACCAAGCTATCTTACTAATAGTCTAATAATGGAGCTGCTCTTTTAAATGACTCTGGGAATTGAAATGTTTTAGTCCAGTCTCTTACTTTCTTTTGGTTCTGTGTGAAACCTGCAAAATATCATGGGAGTAGATATGAGGCAAAGCAGTGTGTCTGAAAAATGACAGCATCAGGAATATTGGTTGCGTTGTGTGCTTTGTAAATTCAGTAGATTTGTGTAGGGACAAGGCTGTGGCATAAAACAATGCAACACCACAGCAGCCAAAAACGTATATGTATGGATTTAAACATACTAACTGGGTCTCATCAGACAAGCACAGCATGTTATGATATTTTTCCAAGTAACAACATGCAGCCATGTCAAATTACACCAAATGTTTTGGGAAATAATACATAAACATTGCTCCTGACATCCCCAAATTCCTTATATTTGTTGTATGTTTTTTGTTTAATCACATCTCTTTAACCTGCAATAACTGATTTATATTTGCCCACTTGGAGATAGCTGAAAAAAACTGTGAACACAACACTGACACATTACCTCATCACCTAAACTGATATGGCAAACTTACAGAGCAACACTAATCATTAATGTGGAGTCGTGTTTCTGGCCACCTGGTGAATGTAAGTCCAATTATTCACTCTCCTTTAGCTCCAATTTTGGTGTTTACCAACTCCTGAGGGAAATATCTGGCTCTATAGCTGCTAAATGCTCCATCAGCTAGTTGCTAACTGTAGCCGTCTTCTGTTTGGTGCTGAGCAGGTACAGTACAGTGGATTGTTAGAGCTTTAATATTGAAACATATGCCTGCTGCAGCTGAAACCAACACTATGAGAGTGGTGAGAACGAACTAAAACAACAGAGTCAAAAAGAATCAGCTAGTTAGACAATGAGTTGAAACTCACTATAAAGCTCTGATTTGGGTGATAATTCTCTATAGGTTCATCAGTTTAAGCAACCCCTTTCATATAGTCACATTGTTTTGTCATTTGATTCAGTATCATTTTAAAATATTTGGTATAGCCACTCTAAATAAAGTCTACAGAATTATATTTTAAAAAGTTGCCAAAATCAGTTTGTGAAATTTTTATCACTAAACTGAAAATGTATGAACTTAGCTTAATTCTCCCTTATCTTTATTTAATATGACCTACCTAACTACCTACTAATCTAAGATTAGAAAAATTAAGATGATTTCATCTTATCTGGTATGTAAAATTAATCTAGACAAACCTTACCCACCCTTAAACTGATTTAATATTAACGTTTACTTTAAACTGCAGTTTTCTGTAGGCAAATAATCTGCCTGTGTTGGAAACTCCTCCATACACATCACATTAGCACACACACAAAGAAGCATCCGAGCTGTTAATTTAGGTCTTGGCATCTCAGGAAGGAACACCCACCTTCCATCGCATAAACACCTCAGACTGAGGAGAGGAAGGAGAGGAAGGGGCTCTACCGGCCTTTTTTCTGTGTGTCGGTGTGGGGATGCTATCTTTGTAAAGGGAACTGATTCATTTTCATATTTTCATCCACAGCACAGGGAGCCCATGTTTGACTGGCAGAAACTTGTTTACATGTTTACAGCTCACCAGGCTGGTCAGAGCGCAGAGTCAGATAGACCAGTATGTCACCAACTGAAACATAATGAAACTAGCTTAAAAGTTTTGTAAGGATCAAACCTGTGACCTTGAACAAAACAATCTCACTACCCAGCAGACCAACCTTTACTTTGTTTGCATCCCCTGCTAGCGGGTTGGACTCACTGCCATACATAATTGATGGGTGCCAGCAGGATGTTTGGCGTGGACTGGGCTGGAAAATTCTATATCATTAGCACAACGTGAAAGCATGACTGACTAATTGTCAGAAACGAAATTACAACAGTAGCTGCTATAGAGGGAGCAGGCGTTAATTAACACTCCATCATTACAAGAAGATCTTGATGAAAATTACAGCCAATGTGCTGTTTTTCCATATACATGAGTGATAGATTTCGTCTGCTTCTGAATCCTCAATGTTTTTCTGCTGGGAATTTGCAGCTATAATGGCATTTTCAAACGGGGTGTAGACAGATTAATCACACTGGAGGTAGCATTATTCAGAAAAGTACTACAAATAGCACAGAATTGTAGATTGCTGTGGAGATCAACCCTTTGCAGAACTTGTAAAGCATATTGCGGCCTTATAATGCAAAGGTATGACTCAGCAAAATGCCAGAAGCTTTGAGCTATTCATATCATTTCAACTGTGCATGTGGAAGGGGCATTAATTTAGATTTTTATGACCCCCCCAGCAGCACAAAATGACCATAACATATCTGCAAAAGCAGGTTGTGGAGATTACTGATCAATAGCAACCACTGCTATGCTGAGCTTTCTGGCTTTTAGTGTTCAGCTTTGTGGGCTGTACTCTATTTGCTGTTGAATTTCCCTCAGGGTGTCAATAAAAAGCAGTAAAGGTCACAGATTATTTAACGCGATCTTTAAGCATTGGTAGAAATGAATGTCTTACCATCTTTGCCGATGAGGAAGTCGAGGTAGCGGTAGGTGTAGGCCACGCCCCACCTTGGTCTCCACCTGTGGTCTCTTCAGGGTTGAGTAAATTTTCCCTGGACTGCATTCGTCCGGCATCGGCTTCATCTTACGCAACCCACAGCCCATGGCTTCACAGTGTGTCTGTCTCTCTGTGCGCAAACTCTGCCAAACAGACAAAACAGACGGAGACAGTGTTTCATTGTCACTTTTGTGTCTTTGGCTATAGCCAGAGAGGAAATGAGTGAGTGATTGCATGGCAGTGAAGTAATGGAGAGAGTAATAGTATTACTTATTTTAATAATCTGTATTTACAAATAATGATAACAGATAATAAATAGTGATAATGGTTTGCATAATTGTCTGACCACAGACATGTCATATATTGTTGATTATGGGAGTTAATACAGGGGGACCTCAGGGTTTTTCTTTCTTTCTTGATGCTTAAGGATATAGGGTCTAGGCAGGGACAGGTCCGTTGGAGGGTCCGATGGGTTGACCAGCCTGAATTCGGACATTGTTTTGATTTTATTTCCTGAGGTTTTCATATGTATTGGCTATACCAAATCTTCGGATAGACTGATAAAGATGCTTTTATTGATAAACTGGAGTACCATATGTGGCCGCCTAAGGCAGAGGGGCCGTGAGAAAATTTTCCTGTCTAAATTGTCTTAAAGGGTATTTTGAAATGAAGGCTGCCGGACAAGTTTTTTCGTTCTCACACTCCACAAAGTAAATTTATTGTTAAAATAATACTGTAAGAAGTATATATTGGAAATTGTTATCATCTTGGTTTTCGAGACTCAGTTAGTCTCGCAGGGGGGAATATGTAGTGTCTAGTACTTATGCATTTGACTGTAACAGTTGTCTAGTGCCTATGCATTTCACTCACAACAGTTCAAATAACACTGTAGCAGCAAGACAGAGGGTCAGTGACAGTGTATGGGGTGAGTAGTGATTGATGGTTATGTAGGAACTGAACCCTTTTATGGAATTTGACTTCTAACCCCTTGTTTTGCAACTTTACATAGTACTGTACCCTTCTATGGGGTTGACCTCTCACCTTGCAGACTCAAATCTTTTATGGTACCTAACAGATGTTTGAACATGTCCTATATAAGCTATGTGTGATGTACAGTGAGGTAGAGTGGCCATCGGGCTGGGTCACTCTCCAAGCTGCTGCAGAGCTTGTTATTGATGCTGAACTCTTTGATTTAATAAACTTTTGTGATCAAGGACAGTGTCAAGCGGATTTCTTATCAATACATCACCGCAGCATTATTGCTGGACACCACAATGTCTGGAGCACAAAAATAAAATCCACGTTGTAGTGAAGTAAAAATGATGTAAAATGGGGGAAAAACTACCTCAAATACTGTATTTAAGTTCAGCACTACTGTACTTCAGTACAGTATTTGAGTAAATGTGCTCATTTACTTTCCTCCTCTGGGTATAACTGATTAAGGGCACATTAACCTTTCCGTAAAATACTTTACAAACACAGACATGTATACACACACACATATATGAAAGCTAACATTCATGCACTCAGATATCCATGATTCCTCAGGGATTTTAGAAGGAAAACCAATAAAGAAGAATATGCTGGATAAGTGTCTGTAAATAAATAAATAAACATGACTAAATTAGCCTGATTTTTCATGGGTTTCCTTTCTCTAGTTCACAGGGAGACCAAATTAACAGAGACAACCATGGAGGAAGAGGAGGCCTTAAAGGGATGCCTCACCCAAATGGTTTGTGACATCATCACTGCCTCTCTTCAGTGGCTGTGTCTGGGAGCAGGTGACATCCTATTGTGTGCCTCTGATTAAACTCATGGCTGGATGGATGGATGGATGGATGGACGGCTAGATGGCGGTAGTGCCCTCCCCTCCCCTTCCACCTCGACTGATGAAGAACCTTCTCTATTATGCTCCTTTCTAATTACAGAACATCTCAGGGCCTGGGCTGGAGACTATGAATCCGAGCCGGCCGCCGCTTCAGAGACGGCAGGACAGGAAGTGAGGAGAGGCGGGGGGTAGGGAGGGTTAGGATGTAGGAAGGAGTGTGAGGCAAAATAGGAAACGAGCAGACAGGGGCTCCGTTAATGAGGTGAACGGCAAGAATGGAAAAGGTGAGAATCAATCAAGGGAGAAAGAGGAAATGGGGGTGGCCGGGTTGGAGATTGTTCGTTGGAAAAGTGGGGGTGGGGGCAGCGGGTAATGCATGGCAAGTAGAGTCTGGAAAGAAAAAGAGCGTGCAATTACAGTGTGTTGAATAGAAAGGGATGATCAACACACGACGAGGGAGAAAGGAGAGAGATGAGGGAGACGATTCATTACGATTGTCATGAAAGCCAGTGTTTCCAGTGGCACTTACATGAATGTCTTTGTTGGGCTTTATAATTCTCAGTGTGCATCACAATCATATCTCTCAAGCCCCAGAACAGATCCCTGAAATAGACCGTGGACTGATGGACTTCTGATTATTACCAGAACCCACTGAGTCCTGTGTGATGCAAGTCTCTCAGTTTGTGTGTTTAAAACTTCAGAAGCCTTCTAAATGGTTTGTACTTGTTTGAAATGTACTGAGGAATTGTGTTTTTGCCTCTCAGCACGTGCCAAGCAGGACTGATGTCTTGCTTCCTTTTTTCAAGAACAAAGGCCAAACGCAATCTGCAGAAGCTGGCATACTCAAAGTCCCTAAATGTGCTTCAGTCCCACCTTAAATTGTCACTCAGGACTGCGCTGCACTGTGCTGCAGTTCACCAAGCAGCATCACAAATGGCTCTGCCTTCAAAGAGAACCGGGTAAAAAAAAAAGGTTGAATTTTTTTAGTCTTGGATTTCCACTGTTGCCTACAGTTACTTGTAAATAGCTTTTATCATTTCTCCCCCTACCCTGGAGAGAGTAGGAACAACAAGAGGGAAGGCGAGGCTCTGTCATGTAGTCTACAAGAGATAGAGAAGAGGTAGTCAGAACAATAGGATTGGGGGCTTTGAGGGAGGGGTGTGATAGAGAAACAAAGTGGAAGAGAAGAAATATGCAGGGGCTGGAATTTGCATAGCTCCTTGAGACCAGAGAGGAGGCGATGTGAGGCGAAGGCGAGTATTTTTAGAGCTGAACTGACAGAGGAAATGTGAGATGTTTATGATTTTTTGAGTTACTGTTTCTTGCCTCGAACCTCTCCTCTGAGGTGGGAGCTCCGGGCAGTTGCAGCCCCCTCCTCAGCTCCTCTACACGCTGATTTTTTTTTTGTGGGGGATTTGACAAGCAGGGAGCCCGGGATGCTTGACAGGGTAGACAGACACTGGGTGGCTACAGAAAAAGCAGGAAGAGGACCATTGATTTCCCTTTTGCTGAATTAGCAACGATCCTCTGGCCATTTTGTTCTATCTTTTGTCTCTTGCTAATGGCATTTTGAGTTTTTATTCGATAAAAGGTTTTATTCGATTCAAAGATTCCCTCCTCACAAGCTGAGATTGACGATCAGATGTGTTGTTTGTAGCTGGGATGCACTTAGTTTTGGCCCTTACAACCAAAACACCCCCTAGCACTTTGTGCTGAATGTGAAAGCCAACATCAGGGAGGTGCCTTCATTGTCATGTTTTCTATCTGTCAGTCAACAACAGTTGAGTGTCAGTTGAAGACTTGCTTTGTATTATGTGCTCACACGGGTCACTGGGATCATTACCTGTTGCTTCTCCTGGGATTTGGCACATCATTAAAGCTGAAATAATTGATTTTTGGGACACAAGAACTCTACTACCTGCTGAAAATCACAAAGCCCTGACAGTATCACTTTGTCATCACATGAAGTTGTTAATACAAACTTGTTAACAATAACATCAGCAATGATTTAGACCTGGTCACACAAATTTAAGTCCAATACTCACTTTATTTTTACCTCTGTTTTGGTCTCCATCAATCCTGAGGGAAAAATACAGTTGCCAAATCTACTATGTTCACTAGCTAGCTACTAACTTATTTTGTTTTGTGCTAGGCATGTAGTGTGAAAATGTTTCCTTGGTGTGACACAATGAGAACAGTGAGACAGTTTTGATCTCAATCGGGATCTAAATATGCAGTCATTTGATCGACTATTGATATGGAAATGTTCAGTAGTGGCGTTTTAAATTGGGTTGTTGTTCTAATGCACAATTGGAACTTACACAATAGTCGTGACTTTTTCAATGTAGGAGATGATGTACAAAACTCCACCTGTATCACAGACATCACGGCATCGGCAACAAGAAGCAACTGTACTGAATGATTTTCCTTAATTTTGTCTGACTGAGATCTTCCCCATAATACAAGACCATGTTACAAAGCTTTGATAGCAACGTTGCTGAGATCAAACCCAGCAGCATGGGATGCTTCAGAGTAGATTAATGGAGGAAGACATTAATTAGGACACTGTGTTCTTGTGTTCTTCTCCATGTAGTCTCCCTTTTAAGTCCGCTCTCTCCCTTTCTCATACTTTATCTCCCTCACCCTCTTTGCCTTTTTCCGACTTTTGATCTTTTTAATCCGACAAGTAAAGTAGAATGCTGAGCTGTGTTTGGTGGTGGGTACTGCTGGTCAAGTATCAGCTATAGTTTATTGTGAGAGGCAGACTCAAGGGCTCTTCAAGGTGAAGCCATTAAGGTGCTTTCAGACCAAAAGCGAAGTGAGGGTTGGGGGCAATGTGTTTACATACAAAGTCACTGCAAAGACACGTAGGGACGCTAATTTTCAGGCGATGCAATGGGGGCGGTACAAAGGAGGCTCTGTTGGCACACAAAGGCATTTGCTCAAGTTGAAAATTTTCAACACGAGTCACATGACGCTGAGTCACGATAGCCTATCTGAGCTGAGATTATCCGGACAACACAGACAGCTTCAGACCGTTTGTGTGGAGAGGGCCAAGCAGAGTGGGGGATTGAAATGCTGCTGGCCTACAGAGAACTGCTAAACTTGGGGGAAAAGTTGAAACAGAGCAGCACTGCAGCTTTTGGACAACTACGCCATTTACTCTCGGGAGGAGCTCAGAGTTTTACTTTTACTTTCATTAAATTAGCTTTTTAATTTAGTTTTTGGATTTGTGAGTATGTCTGTTTATGAGTGCATTTTATGATGTCGTTTTGATGTACTTTCAGTATACAGAAATCTACATTCATCGCGTGGAAATATGAATGAATGTTTTGCAATGGCTGCATTATTTTATGAGGAAGTAGACTGGTGACTGGTGTAGACAAATAAGTCAACTCCTACATAAGATGGCTTCTCACTATGTAACACCGTTTGACTGATGAATGTCTAGCACCGAAACATGTCAATATATAATTTTGGCAAGTTAGACAGTGTGTGGGATTTTTTCTTTTTCTTCACTACTTTTGACTCTCTTGTCCCCCCTCCAACGCACCTGTCTCTCGTTACAGAGGTGCGAGGTTATTTACTGTTCCAGACCTGGATTTTAGCAATTATCAATAAAATATGTCATATTCCATATTACGTGGGAAATATGTGTTTTAATTCATGTTGATAAATCACACGTGGGGGAAATCAATTTCCAAACACTGACAGCAAGTCATGTTGCACTTGTTCAACTTGTTTATCTTCTCTGATGAGCTCACACAGAAATAATTCATAATTTGTATTATTAGTTGAGACTGTAGCTGGACCTCATATATCATATAAATACTGATGAACATATAGCAATGGAAGGCGATCAATACTGTAATTTTACAGGAGGTAAGTTACAGTATGGACACTATGTTTCACTTGCTTTTTATTGGGGAACTGCTAAATTAGACAAGTAGGACACACGCAGACTTCTGTTTTAAAGCATTTTTACTTTTTGGTGTATCAGAAAAAATCCCCGCTCTCATGTGCTGACACGTGTAGGTGTTACCATAGTTACCAAATTGCTTTGGATAAATATAGGCTATACATGCTTGTAGTCTACAGATTAGAAGATTGCTTTCTTTACAGTTCTACATCAGTAGATGGATTTAACAGTGGTTTAGCTTTGCTTTCACACCACAAACAAACCACCCCAGAGTTCTATTGACAGCTTTCACACCAGCCTAAATAAACCAAACTAAACTGGGAAATGCATCAAAGTTCGAATGAACTGACTCAAACAGGTGTGAAAGAACCAGTTGCCAAAGAAGAAAATGCTGAAGATGTTTTTTTTCTGGAACAAGCACTTACAAACAGCTTATTTTGAGGAAAGGTCACAGGAAACACAGTAGAACAAACAGCCTTATGTCCGGTTAAATATCCTTTACCAACCCTCTGTGCTTCAGCCTCAGCTGCCTGAAATGTTAACACATTCCATTTGGGAATCCCCCACTCTTCCCTTTCTTCATTCTTTCAGTCTTTACCTCTTTGAAACCTCACCTCAGTGAGACAGAGAGGATGGAAAAAAACAAGGACCCAAGAGAGAAAAAACAATGAGAACTAAGGCAGGATGTTAATACTGTAACCTTTTAGAGCTTATACAATCCTTTTAAGAGAGGGCCCTACAGTGGCTACATATACTGTACATGCCATTTACAGGAAACTTTTACTGTCTACTGCTGTGAGTCTGAGCTGACTATGTCTTCCCGTCTCACAACTGAGAAAACAGACTTTCCAGAGACACCATTTAACCACTAAAATGTGATGTTTTAAACATAGGATTCCTTTAAATCTCCATTTGATAACACTGACACCTTGGGCAAATGGTCAGAATTCACATTTAATGTGGTTCTGTAATAAACAAACATATACTGACAATTATGGTGGGTTGCGATACACATGGAGACACATACACAAGCTGTACCACCGTAGCTTCAAAAATTCTGTTAATTATAAAAGGAAAAGCACATGACTTTCTTTGCTCAAGTTCATGCTAGTATAACATCCAGTGTGCAATAAATCAGAATAGGCAATTGTTTTTGGGGTCTTAAGTTTTAAGGTTTAAGTTCAGAGGAAGGTTTGGACATCTTCCACGAATTGGACACTGGTAAAAAAAAACATAATTTGCTCTAAACAGTATGGTAAGCCCATGCATTATGATGTGAAAGCCCCCCGAAACATTTATACATTGAAGGTGCCACAGTAAAGCTCAAAATCTGTTTTTGGAGATATCCACATCTAAACCCTTACACACTCCCAACACGGAGTTCATGGGTGCCGAAGGTGGAATTGCTTTTTCAACTCACTAAATTTGTTATATTTACTTTGAATGCCCAAGGACGATACATAATGGCAAGCATGCAGGGGCAAAAAAATGGAAGATGAGGGGTGATGAGTGAGGCAGAGAGAACAGGCAAGTAAACAACAGTGTCTGTCTGAGATTCTCCGCCGTTTCAAGGCTCCTGGTGGCTCAGAGGTTCACTATGGCCTCAGCCAACCTCGTCGCCATACAGTCTCAAGGCCCGGCAGTCTGTCCACACACACACACACACACACACACACACACACACACACACACACACACATTCATTGAAGGAGCTATTGCCATGGGAACCAGCCCCTCTATGACTATTCCCTTCTCAGGAGAATAATAGGCACCAATCTTTCTCAACCTCTCTCTTTTTCATTGTCAGTTCCTGTCTTTCTTCTGTTTTTCTGGTCGCTGTAAGCTCTCACCCCTCTTCATCAGCAGGACTGGCCCCCTCTATGCCCTCGTCCTCCTCTTTTCTCCCTTCCATATGCAGAAGCAAAGCATGTCCTCCCGTTCCCCTCCTCTCCTCTCTGCATGTCTTTGACAGTCATGAGTTTGATTCGTTATGCATAATCTATCACCCTGGGATTTGTACAGTTCTCACAAGTGAAAAGCAAAAACATTATCTCAACTCAACCTGTGCAAACACAATGTTAGTTGTTTTCAAGCTGCAGCCAAAGAAACATGGTAAAAGAGGGATTGTCATTTCAAGAAAGCAGGAGAGAAAAATACTTGGTTAAAATAGAAAATTCTTTGGTTGCCCCCTTTGCTATTTTTCTCTAAAACACAGAGGGGTTTGAAGAGATCTCCCGTGAGTGACTCATTGCTTTCTGTGAACTTGCTCCAGGCAGGTCATTTTTTATTAAAGCCAGCCGAAGCCAAGTTCTTAGGTTTTCAGACACCCTATCGACATGTCCATGTTGAACATTACCCGATCAATACTGCTGCAATTTTCTTGACCACCCATTACAACAGGAGTCAATTTGCCAAACAGAAATATCAAGGGGGATCTTTGGTTCGAGGCTAAGCTACTACACGAATGGCTGAATATTGGCCCTTTTGTTTTCCGTCTTGCCTGGAGGACTCATCCAAATATGCTGTCTCAGGTCTAGGGCAATGCCAGAGGCTTGAATAACTTAGTAACTTCAAAAGCACGATCACTGTCATCTAAACGGGAGTAAGGGAAGAATAATCTTTACCTAAGATCTTGTAACTGAGCATTTCAGAGGGAAACGATGTTAGACTTGCAGCGGAGGTTGCAATCAAGATGACACCATGCCATGAGAACTGCAAAACTCACGCCTTATCTACCAGTGTGTCATTCAGCCATGTTTACTGCCAAAAGTTTATATTACCACCAATGAGGATGCCACATCTGATTTCTGTTTAACAAATGACACCACAGTTTCTATCTTCAAAACTCAAACACCTGGAATTCAGCATATCTATATAATACAGACAACTCTGTCAACCAAAGACTTACATGTAGGTTGTCATTATCTAATTTTTGTACTCCCTTTGATTTTGTAAGAGTAGAAGCCACCTTCCGGCAACTTATTTTGGAATAAAATCCTCCATGTTTATATTTCATCATGTCCCAAATTTGAAACATGTGAGAATTTTTGTCTAGCATCAAACAAGTGCCGCATGAAATGAGACAAGAATGAAATTAGGAAGGTTTAAAAATAACTACCTTTCAATTAGATGTACCCTAAATTTTTCTGAGTATAAAATGTTCTAGTATTTTGTTATGTCTGTCTGTGGGTGGTTGTCTATACATACTGAGTGGAGAGGAGTACACATTATGGTTTACACAAGCCAGCGCTTGCCAATTACCTTAATCAAATCTCACACCACACAGGGGGATTACACACATAAGTTGATTAAAATACATGTTTGCTAAAAGACTGGAGGTGAAAATCAACACAGGCTCAGAAAATAGACAAACTGGTGGCAAAAGGTAAGGATTCAGAGGTTAATGAGTAACATCTGAAAAACTCAGAAACACTCTGCAAGCATCCTGGGGCATAATCACAATATTCGCTACTCAGTATTCAGAAAGTATCCAACTGCCCCCAAATCTGGGTTCAAAGGAGAGAGAATCACCACTTGACTGGGTCGTAGCTCAACCACCAGATACTAGCTCTGTAGAGAATGTGAAGTAACTCTGGGGTGAGCGGGGTCTACACTCCACTAATAGAAGTAAATGGCTGTCGAGAGCTTTCAGTCCCCAATATTCACTCTTTGACCTGTGTTCGACATAAAAATAACCATGACAATAGCCACGGCTTTTCTTTGAAAAACCACAAAAGAGAATGAACTGAAGAAGTAAAAATTAGTAGCTGTATATCAATTGAGGTTTCTTATCTTAACCAAATGCTGCTTGTTCACTTTGTTGTAGTCAGGCAAAGAAAAGGAAAAGAGGCATAGCAGCAGAGGAGGCAAGGAGGTAAATAAGAAAGGATGAACTTAATCTTCAGAAGGCACCAGTGTACATTCACCTACAGCTATCCGCCATGTAATCATGTAGACCCATGCTGTTCAAATATGAACAAATATGAACAGCATGCAAGAGTTTATCAAATATTCTCTTGTGGAAGTTGGAGAATGAGCAGGCACAGGTGACATAGAGGCGAGAGAGAATTTATCATTTTAAGTCTATGATCATAATAGCTTAACATTTCATGTAACATTAAATCATCTAGGATTTAAATGCTTTAAAATGGTTACTTTATGGTCTCTCTTGGGAGGAACTATCCCGTCCATTACACCTTCTGTGACCAAAGCCTCCAGGGTTAGTAGGTCATTTGCAATTCTAAATGTTTGTAAGTAATAAATATAATGTTTTTATAGCAATCCATCAAGTCTGCAGTTGTATGTTTATGGTCCAGATATTTCAGATAAGTCTTACTTGAAAGAGTCATTGGTCACTGTAATCATTCCTCCTGTCCATACCGGCATGGAGTAAACTGCAGCAGTCTTTTTTAGCCAAATCATTTGTGTATCTTTAGCTGAGTTACAAAAGTTTTTGTATAAGTTATAATGTGATAAGTTTGTATGTCGTAATAACATGAAAGTATCTTGTCTTAACAGAAAATTTTATTTCCAGAAAAGAAAATATGTTAGGTAGGTAGGTAGGTAGGTAGGTAGGTAGGTTTATTATCACAATATAACAACTTAAAGACAGGGCTGGACTGGGACAAATGCCCTGCCATTTTTGGCCCAGGTGGCCCACCAAAATCGGTCGGAAACCCCTCACCAATACACCAACCTGCCATTTCAAGGGGCATTATGGAGTTTCCAGCGGCCACTAGCGGTGCGGTTTTGAGATTGCTACCAGGCTGCTCCTGCTAGCATCACTATAGGCTAACGTTAAACAAATCGCTCCACATTTGCTTTTTCCCTCTACATCCTTTCTTGCAGGCTAAATCAACAGTGGTACAAAAGATAGTAACATGGGTCGTGTTAGTTGGTGAAGTAATGTGGAAAGCGATATAACTTTGCATCGGATAACATTAGCAGCTGCTCAGCATTAGTCGGCGAGCTAATATGACTTTCTCTGTGTTTCTCCAGCTTTACTACAGCTCACTTTGTTTTTACTTGACATCATCTGAATCTGTTTGGTCTGATGGGCTTCAGCACATAAAACTTTCTTGTTGTTTTGTATCCTTATGTGGAGCCTGTGTTTTGCTATGAGCTCGTTGTTTTATGGTGTATGAATGCATGTCGTTAGCTGTGGTGCTGTCGCACAGAAAAAACAGCCGTGTACTTCATTTCTAAGTGAGTTTTGAGCCCATTGACAATAATGCAATGAAAATTTGATTAATTTCATTTAAAAACTTAAGAGCTTAGATTAGTGGTGTGATGAAACACTTAATCCATAAGATGTAACATTGCACAAGGTTGGGGCCATGACAACAAGACAAGAATATATTTTAATACGCTTACTATTTAGAAAAAAAATGTATTGATGAGCTAGTTGATATGGGTGTCTGGGGGGAAGATTTTGAGCATTAAACACTTAATTTCCTGCATTCCGGAGACATGGCAGGTGACAATTCGGGTACCACAGCTGATGTTGAATCTACTGCAGTCCCTGTAGCAAACATGCTGTTTTCGCGCATTTGGTGGCAGCCTTCTGAGGATTTTAATTTGGGGAGGGCACCAAGAGATGTGAGTGGGCCGACCCAGAGTCAGTGCAGAAAATTACCCAATGGGCCACTGTCCATGCATTATGTGCCGATCGTTGGCCCATTTTTTAAAAGTTAGGTTATATAAATACATAATTTACGTTACACCGACCCCAAAGGTGCGTCGGCCCACCGGGCATTTGCCCGATACAGATGACAGATTACCAGTCCAGCCCTGAGATATAGAGTGAAATTGAGTTTTGTAACTCCCTTCTGTTACATAGCAGAGAATAACAAACTTCTCTACCTCTTTCCAGAAGGCAGCAGGGTGAAGAGCTGTGGCTGGGGTGGGCACTGTCCTGTATTAACCTTTGGGCTTTGCATAGGCACCTCACAATCACCGATATCAGTGATGCTCGCAAGATGGGTACCAATGATCTCCTGAGCAGTTTTAATCACCCGCTGCAGAGTCCTCCAGTCCTGGTCGTGCACATCCCATGCCAGTTTGCGATATTGCCAGTCATGATACTTTCTATTGCTCCTTTGTAAAAGCTGACAAGAACTTGGTGAGGTAATTTGGCCTTCTTAAGCTTCCTCAAGAAATATAGTTGTTTCTGAGCTTTCTTCACCAACGTGGAGATGTGAGATGACCATGTCAGGTTCTCTGTGATGCTGATTTCCAGGAACCTGAAACTATTCAAGTGCTCCACCTCAGCACCACTGACGTAGACAGGAGTTTGATGGGTGATTTAAAGCTTATACTGGTCTCGTCACCTTTTGCCATGCATAATGATTAGTTTTCAAAGTAACAGTGTGGCATAGTGAAGCCCAAACCCCAATCCCTTGCACATTTCCAACAGCCAAGCTGCAGAGTGGCCAGTGTATGTTGCCATTGTGTGTTTCTGTGTTTGTGTGTTTTACAACTGTCTGTATTTGTGCTCCTACGTTTATGTGGTCATGACGTGTATGTGTAGCATGTATGCATGCTCATGTCTGTGGTACTGCAAGTGTTCATTTCATGTCACACGGATCCATTACATTTACTCCCTTGATATACACACTTCACAAAGAGCACATGGCTTTTGTTCTACTTACACGTGTTTTTTTTGTGTGTGTGTTTAGGTTTATATTTGAAGCTAAATGTGTGTATGCTGTATATATGTGTTTGAATTTGTATATGTCAGGTTTCAATGTATGTATTTAAGAGCTGCCCATATGCTGTGCCTCTTGGGTGATTTTTGCAATGTTATCAGTTTGTGTTTTCAATGTGTGTGTATGTGTGTGTGTGTGTGTGTGTGACAGACAGACTGAGACAGAACTCCTGACTCCTGACCCACCAACACTGTAGAGCTAATGCAGCCTCCACAACTCACCAGCTGGAACTAATTAACAGCAGTTCAGTCAGACTGGGCTCTCTCACTCACTTTCTCTCTGTCTTACACATACTCACACACACACACACACACTGATCTCTCCTCTTCTCCTGGCTTTTCCTCTCTCTCATGCCTTCGTCTACCTCCTCCCTGACATCCCCCACCCTTCCTTCACCTCCTGCCATCGTCCTACTTGTTTTCCCCTTTAAACCTCCACCTCTTGTACACGCACGCACGCATGCTTGGATGAACTCATGTACCACAGCACATAGTCTAAGCATGTAAACATTAACTTGTACAGACCGACACGGACATATCAGCACGAATGCTGCACAAAGCAAAATACACAGGGAAACCCACAGTTGTACCCTTCATAAATACAGTACAGTAGCTCACAAATCACACACTCCTCCGTCTCTCTGTTCACTAGTGGGAGTGGTGTGATACTTTACGCCAGGCACATCTTGAAACACCGTCAGGGTTCAGTCTGTGATTGGATCCAGGTAGATGTTTTTGGCATTCTCAGCCCCACTCTGTACCATCCATCATGCATGTGACTTCAAAACAACCAAACCTATTGATGTGCATGATGAATGGCCAGAGTGTGCTTGTGCTTACAAACATGTGTGTGTGTGTGGTAGCAGTGGATTTAGAGCTAGTTGTTGAACACAGAAGCCAAACTTGTGGCTTGCAGCATCGTCTAATGAATCAACTCTCAGTGGTAAACAATTGCCGCCATGCAGTCCAAGTTTACAGTGGCTGCTGTCCAGGGAGTACAGTAACACATCTGTTAGGAAGTTCAAATTCATACACTTGTTGAGAAGCTGTTACACAAACAGGAAGCAAACATACCTGTTTTACAATCTCGTTGAAAAGTTCACTGCTTGGACACGGTGGCAGAAACTGGACCACAGCTTCCAGCAAAGAAACGCATTATACTTGGAAGGAGACCAGTACAAAGAGAGGATGGAGAACAGGTTCAGATCGTGTCCAACAAGCTGACAGAGGTTGCTGTGGAGCCGGCTGGCTTAAAGGAAACACAATCCTCAGGAAGGCAAGCAGAGAAACCAGATCGTCTGTTGGCTCTACAGGCACAGCGGCAGCAGCTCCAGCGGTTTGCTTCCTCTTCCCCCTCGCCACTTAACAGAGCTCAAACACACTTGTAAGCTTGGTGTTTAGGTCATGCTCAAAGTATGCCTGTATACCGATGTTCTGCAAGCTCAGGGAAACCACATCCTGTCACATATTTACCTCCCTCCCCTGTCTCTCACTCCCTTTTCAGGCTATCTTTGTGGTGTTTTTCTCTGTGTATGTGTGTCTCTTTTCCTGTGTCTTTCTCTTGCTCTCCTGTGATTGTCTGAAGCAACTGAGCGCTCTGACCCAGCGTCTGTTCAGCACAGCCTCTCTGCCTATCTCTCCAGCAGCCGCACCAGTTCCACTCGGCTGACTGAAGAATCCATCTGAGGAGAGGAGGGGGAGAAATGAGGGGAGGGAGAGGAAGAGGGAAGGGGGCGGGGATGACAGAGGGGAGGTGGGGTGGGGGCTTCACTGGGAAATACCAGATTTAGAGAAAGGGAGGAGAACGAGAAGGAGGAGGACGTGGGTGGGTGTTGTTTAGGAAGTGAAGGACTAAAGAAGGATGGGCGAACAGAAATAGTAATCAATAATTTGTTTTAGAGAGAAATGGAAAGAGGTATAAAGAAGCAGCAGAAGTCTGTGCAACACAGTACATCGGTACATACACGCGCGCACACACACACACACACACACACACACACACAAACAGCCTTGTGTCACTATCTTTGTGGGAACCTGTAGTTGACAGAATAGCTCCATACCAAGTCTTAACCCTCAAACAGTCCTTTAAACTTGTGGGGGTCCAGCTTTTTTGTCCCCACAAAGCTTTTGTGGGGAATATCAAATAATCAAATACAGTAGACTTACAGTAAACCCCCCCCTCCCCTCCTCACCCCCCCGCACCGCCTTTTCAACGACCACCTATCAAAAACACAGTGTGAATGTACGTGATTTTCAGTACTTCCCTCCTCTGTAGTGGTTATGCATATTTAATATGTCTGGGTCAGGACCCCTCTACCTCTGTATTTATTATTTAAGCAAGTTTGTATGAGGGACCACCACGCTAGAGGAACACCAGACTTCTGACATAAACTGTTTCCACCACAACAACAACTACTACTCAAACAACAACAGCAGCAGAGATTCATGTTGGAACAGAGAATCTTTGCTGGATGAGAACACAAACACACAGGACCGCAAGCGCTCTTCTGAGTTACGTGCATGCTACTTGTTCAAGCGGACACAGTAGAGAAAGACAGAGAAAGAGAGAGAGGGAGTGTAACATTGGTGAGATGTGTGGCACCTGAAACGAGTACACAGGTCTTTATTTTCCTGATTATTACTATACAAATGCATCTTCTGCTTTCCTTTCCATGGCATGAGTACTTAGGCTATATAAAAATTAACTCTGGAAAGATATCCTAGATGTGATATGACAACATGATGTGATATAAGGGCAGCCCTGCGAGTAGTTTATTTGCTTTTTTACACCACCATGTCCCTTAATCGTGAAGATATCTGTAATTTTACAGCATTTAACGACTCTTTTCTCCATCTCAGCTCAGCCTTTTCTCGTTCTCCTGTGCATTTTTTCTACACACATTCACGCACTGACTGACTGACTGCTGTGTTGTTGTGTGTGTATATGCAATCAGACACATTTGATGACAGAGTTCATACCTTCAGGTTAAAACAAGAAGGGAGGCAGACGGTCTACAGGTCTAAGGGACTATGCCCTGTGACAGATTCAAATTTATAGGCCTATTCTCATTTGACCAGGTCAGAGACAGATGCGTTGTACAGTGCCAGAAACCGTTAAGAAAAGAAGAGAAAGTTGTGAACAAGGAAGAAATGTTACCTGCCAGAGGGCAATAAAAAACAGGAGTCTCCCGTGAGCTAACAGGAGCTAACCTCTGTTGCTCCTTTTACTTCTTTTACTTCTGTAGCCTGCAACAGCATGCTGCTGCGTGTGACGTCGCGTTATTCTTCTGCACATGCGGGTCACTTTCAGGCCACGAACAGTTCACACTGGAGTGTGATATAGGCCACATTTAAGGAATAATGTGAACTGTCAAACAAAACAAATTGATCTGGGAAAAAAAATCGGAATTGAGCATTAAGGCCTGCAGTCTGAACGTAGCCTAAATGACTGTATGATTTGATTTCTGTATGAGTTCTGTGCTGACAGTGATGTGAAGAATTTGATGACTGTTTTCATTGTTTGAATATTATTCAGCATTTCCAATTTTAAGCTAACTTAAAGAACCTAAAATCTATATTCTAATGTTAACAATGGATAACATGACTACATACATGTAAAAGGGGTCACCTGTAATGAGAATTATCATCCAAATCTCCCCTCAGCTCTACTGAGCATTTTAGTGATTTTCAGCTCATTAGGTTTTAAGGCCCGCTGTTTTCAGTGAAAAAGCTCTGATAAATCCACTGAACAGTGCCTTCACAATACCAAATGTTTGACAAAAACATTGCAAAGTTTGCAACTAACAAACTTGCAAACGTAATGGAGTACTAAGCAGCTAAAGAACCAGATGTTTTCCATTGTCTGCCAGAAACACGACAATGTTTGATAAAATGCTAATGTTGCTCCAAATCTGCTGGTGGTGTCATAGAAAACTGATAATATGGTAGATATGTGTTTACAGTTTGTTTCTGCTGCCCCCGAGTGTCCAATAAAGCAAGTATTACAGTAGCAGTTCAGCTAAAATGGACACAAAGAAAAGCATGATGATAAAATTTCAACAGGCACAGTTGGTTGATTTTCTGTTTCATGCTTTATTTTTGGAAGGAGTCAGTGTGTCACTTGTATCTTGAAAAAGGCACAGGGGTTGAACTGGATCAAGGGGTGTGAAATGGGTTGAGTGGAAAACCGGGGCTTAAAGAGAATGAAACAAAACTACTGAAAGAAAAGGGATACTCATTTGAATTATTATTTATGAAGTGAAATGTCTTCATCTTCACTTTCAAAGTAAGTAACCAATTGATGGTTCAAATCTTGATCTTGAAATCATCAGTTTGGGTTATAATCGGGGGCTGTAAATTATATAAAGATTTTAATTTTGTTCTTTTTTTGCTTGTTTTTCTCATAATAACGGACTTAACTTAAATACTGACTGCAACGATCTCCAGTTTTAATATTACCTTGCAGCCACCTGCAGCGTCTTTTCAGCCAGAATTATAGACAAGGACAACAAAGAATCTGATTTTTTGTTTTGCCAAAATCCATTTGGTTCCTTTCCAGCATGAGTTGGCCAGGTCACTGATTCAGATTAGGATCTTTTACAGTGGTGACTATTTAACAGCCCTTGGCATCTGTTTCTCAAGGATATTGAGAAAGCTTTGGCACTGTTTACACAGCAGTATGCAGCTGTTTTACAAATAATATAAAGATATTTTTTTTAGCCATGTAAGCAGTGTCTGTCTGTCAGACCTAAACTTTGTTCCAGTCTGAAATATCCTGACAACTGCTGGATGAATTGCCATAAAATTTCCTACAGCTGGTTATGATCCGCAGCAAAAGAATTCAATAACTTAACCCCCACATTTCATCTGGCGCATTCATCAGGTCAATGTTTTATATTATATTGCTGTATTTTAATATGTTCAATATTTTGGTTTATAATAAAACAGTGTGGCATTCCTATCAGGTTTATCTGTGTTGTGTTTACTGCTGATTTCCATGTTAGCATTACTAACATGCTAAATTAAAAAAGAGAAAGTGCTTTCTCCTTCTCTTAAAGGATTTTACATTTTAAGCATGTTCTCACCATAAGCATGTTAGCATGCTTAAGTTAGCATTTGGCTCACAGCACAGCTGTGCCTACAGTAGGTACAACCTGACAGAGCCACTAGCATGTCTGTAAATTTAGACTCTTGTTAATCTGAAACATCTGCATCTGAGATCTATCTAACAAACAAAAAAGCCTACTAAAAGCATATCCTCCTTGAATGAGGTAATCTGCACAGTGTGAACTTAATGAAATGATGAAATGCAAATAACAATGATTGCTTGTCAAAAAGATGAATAAAATAAAACACAGCTGAATAACAAGAGAGACAAATGATGACTTGCTTTTTGATGAGTTGCCATAATTACCGCTCCACATACTGTGATTAGACTTACTAGCCCTGCACAATGTGATCATGACATTGGGCTCTTCTCAAAGTCACTTTTGCCTGACAGGGAATTCACTCATTTACCGGGGCCTTTTCAAGGAGACCCCCTCATTGTGTCGCTCAGACGAGAATCTCCAGCTCCAGCCCGCAAATTTATGATATGACTCTTTTAAAGATTGAGATTTCCTTCCTCTGTTTGCTGTCACATCAGGAACCCCATTAGACTCTAATCGCCATTCACACTCGGAAACTGCCAACATGTATCTAGTTCTGGGTAACGTGCATCAGATTTTGGAAGGGCATTTTTCAGCATCAAACCACCTTCACATGAAAAAGGTTCAATGCTGGAAGGGAAAAGATTAATTCAGGCAAATCGTGTCATTGAAATGCCCATTGAGAGACTTGAGGTTTGAATTAAAGAACAAAAGAAAGGGAAAATGTTAACATTAGGTGGATGCTTGACTAGTTTGTTACTGGTTTTCGAGCCCTTTAAACCGAATGAAATCAAACAGATGCCAATATGTTGAAGCCATCCAGTTTTGAATGACACTAATGATCTCCCACAGTGTAATTGCATTGCTTTGGATAGTAGCTAAAAAACATGACAAAAACTGAAAAACATACACATGGTAGTAAGATGACATTTACACAATGTCATCTTCATATCTTACACTTCAGTGGGTTTATTGTTTAGGTCCAAATTAGATGTGTTTAATGTTCTGTAACTTGTGGAAACTTGACATTAGTGCTAAAACTGTCAAAAAGGGTACGCTGATGAATTTCTTTTACAGACTTTCCCACTGGAGAACTGTGGGATAACTGAAATGGGACAAATAATGTGAGACAAGTTGTAAAGATGGGCAGCCAAGCATAGTGTAAGCTGGACCCATCAGTTGTACATGAGTGGCTGAGGACTCAGACAGGTGATTGGATGATTGGAGTGTGAGTGGAACAAAACACATCACTGAGGGAACCGAAATGAGTCATCTCATTCTGCTGTAAAATAATGTCATTGTTCAGTCGCGGGGTCTATTGTGTTAAAGGTTTCATACAAAGAGCACAGTTGTGTTCGGTCATTGGAACTCTGCTTCCACAGCTCCTGTGTGACTAGAGATGTGACAGTGCCCCCCAGTGTTTAGTGCGGAAAGAGATCTTTGTGTTTTAAAGGTTATTCAAATGGTAAAAATGGAGCATGATGATGTCCTGTTTGGTAGATATTATCTCTACAATAATCAAAAGAGGTATCTCTTTTGATTATTGCTCTGCATGCTTATATATGTTTGTGACTATGGTATGTAAAATATATTCAGAGACTACAGATGAAAAATTGACCTGATGCATTTACAGCAATGTTTATTAATTTTTAATGTCAGTTCCTGTTGAAAAAAACAGTGATTGAATAATAATTTTCAAAACTACTTGTATTTTATTGTATTTATAAAATATCAAATCATCTCCTAAAATCTCTTTCAAATATAATGTGATAGATGTGACGGTAATGAAACAGAAATTTGAAGAAAGGCCATGTCTTAAATCATTCCTAGTGCACTGTGTAAAACTTCTGCACTAGTGTTCATAGCATGCTCACTACTGCTTGATGTTTGCAATGCTTTGATAGATGTGCAAAATAACAATGTTTCATACAGTATGTACTATATTCCTTAGATATAAATTTACTACCCACTAGAGAGTAAATTATGAACTAAATGATTCAAAATATTTCAATACACCTCTTTTATTGATATTTAGCTTTTTAACAGAACACTTCAGCTGTATGGACTCTTGGGCAGTGTGCATGCCTAAGTATTTCCCCCCAGTGATTAGATACCTGAATTAAGCAGCAGGGGTGAACAAAATTTCCAACAAAAGACACTCTCACATAATTTCCACAGAACCATGCTGCATTAGGCTGTCAGTTTTCTGCCTCGTAGCTGCACTCAGGGCTGTCTAGCATAATGTTCTTTAATGGCTACTCTTACTTTAAATGGTGTGCCTTCAATCTCACCTCATGAGTTTTTGTTCCAAGATGACCATATCTGCATCATGTATACAACGCCATTAGTACATAAAACACTACACCCATGAAATCCATCATTGCATAGAATGTTTAACACTGTTGACACTGGAGCGCAAACGGACTGTGGTTTGTATTGTACTGCAAGTTTACAGGTTATGTGGAGGTGGGTTCACAAACACTGTAGCGCACACTGTAGAGCAAACGGACTGTGGTTTGCATTTCATATTGTACTGCAAGTTTACAGGTTATGTGGAGGTGGGTTCACAAACATTGTAACGCACACTGAAATCTCGCAATTACATTTTTTGGACAAAATTTGATATCTTAATTTTACCTACACTAGCGGCGTGACTCTAGAGATGACAATGTCTGTCTATCAGTCGGCCAGTCCACAACAAAGAAAATTGGTTAGTCCCTGACTTTTCCTTTAGGTTTGAAGTGAAATATAATCAGCATCTATTGGATGGATTGCCAGACATTCATTACCGTACATTACATTTAGACAAAAGGAACAATAGCTAGACCAAAATTGGAAAACAAAATAAACAGCTAGTGTTAGAGAGCTTTTCTATGCTGCAAATGTGCTTCTTCAAACTTCTCTGTCTAGCTGTTGAATGAGTGCAGAGCCATTGTCAGTGAAGTGTGATAGGAGTGTATCCATCTCCCCAAGAAAATGGCCAAGATGAACATTCATGTGCTAACATCTGGTTAATCTTTTGAACAGTTTGGTTTTTTAGCTAGAGTAATGGCATTCAATTCAGCCTTAGTCTTACTTTCACATTAACATTGACACATTGTCTTTATGTGCTGTGCCAAAGTACAGTCTCACAGAGTCCTTCCGTACTTGTTTTTCTTTTTGGTCAAATCTGAACAACTTTATTGGGACAGAACTTTTCCTTTAAACAGGTATGTAAATCGGGGGTCAAGTAAAATATGCACATGTGGAAAATTCAGCAATTAATTGTCTTTCTGATGTAGTTATGAGACATTAAATCAGATATAATCATAGTCATATTCTCTAGATACAATGGTGAACAAGGAATCTCTATATATTTCATAAGAATAAAAAACATGAGAAAAGACTTATGTGTCCACCAAGAGTAAACATACTGCAAAAAGCAAGCTCAAGTAGAATTTGTCTTTGACCACTAAGACTGTTTGACAGCAACTACCCATTGTACTGTATAACAAATAACACAGTAATGTATTACGCAAAGAGGCGATGGCAGCATGATGCTTATTGTGCATTAAAACGCATAATCAAGAATCAACAGAAAAGAACGGTATGTTCTGAATAAGCAAGGTCACCCAAAAGATAAAATTCGGCTTTGTACACACTTATAGTTTCTTCTAGAGTCAGCAGTCCAAGACATTTCTTTATTTCACACAGTTAATCTAGACAAACTACATAATCATTCCTTACACTTCCTAGAAATATTTTAAAAAGAAAAAGTAAATTAAAAAGAACTATTACTAGTAAATACTAGTACTGCATGCACTGCACTACATTTAGAATGGATAAATGAAATATTACAGATAGACTAATGGGCAAAGTGGGTATAATGTGCTCTCATATTTAGATCATCTTCAATGCAATTTAGATTGACTGTTAATAATAGTTGCACGTGATACTCTATCTCACTCCATTTTTGTCCTCCAGTTGATGATCATCCCTTTTAGAGTGATCATTTGTGAGACTGACATATTCTTTTTTAAATCTTTTTTTAGTGCTCTTTGCTCTCAGTTTCCTAGTGATAATTGTCAATCAAACTGTGTGCCTATACAGTAAGGTCTTAATTCCTTTTGATGCTGTTTGGTTTGTCATTAGATATAAGGGCAATCACTCATTATGAAAAGTCAGTAGTTTAAAAAGACATCTTTAAAAATATGTTTTAATCCTGCTGCTTGAAACGTTAAAGCACCATGAAGGCATCAAGGCTCAGTACCTGGGCCCATATTGTTTTAAATTTATGTAAACAATGTTTGGGATAATCTATCAAATTCTATGTATCATTTTTATGCTCATGACACTCTCATTTATTGTACTGCGTCATCTACTGCACAAACCCTTGATCTTTTGCAGTCTGCTTTCGATATTGTTCAGAAATGTTTAAAATAGCTTAAGTTATTCTTAAATGCAGAAAAGTCAAAAGTAATGGTATTCACAAACTCAAGACAACTTCTGGTTACTACTTCAAGCATCTTAACTTTTGAGTTAGTTAACAGTTATAAATATTTAGGTATGATTATTGTAAACTGTGATCCTGAACTCATATTAGCAACCTGGTTTCTAAGCTCAAGATAAAGCTTGACTTTCTCTACAGATCAAAATCATGCTTATCCAATCGAGCTAGAAAATACTTGGTGACGGCCACTTTTCTTCCCATATTAGATTATGGTGATCTGGTATATATGAACGCTTCTGCCCAATGCCTACAGAAATTGGATGTTGTGTATCATCGTTTTTTCACTGGTGTCTAAACAGAATTAGGTAAAAAAAAGCCAATTTATGTTTTCCATATCCTTCAGAGTTGAAACAAACTGTCTATGTTTGTTTCCACTCTGAAGGATATGGAGCAGGTGAACATTGGTCATTGTGGCTGTTGATAAAGTTGTATTCTGCCTTATTCAGCACAGGGGCTTGTGTTACTTATGTATGTATGATTGATGTCTTTTATATGTTCGAAACTTGTCCTTTATGTTCTTCATGCTGCGTCTTGGCCAGGTCTTGCAGAAGAGATTTTAATCTCAATGACACTCACCTGGATAAAAAAAAAATTGATTTGGTGTAGCAGAACAAGCTGTAAACACAATGTTCACGCATCACTATTTAAAGTTGTTGTGGACTAGTGTTAGCGAACATTGTAAATTTACACATCCAATATTCATTCTCCCTTTAACTCTGTTTTGATCTCTACCATTCTTGAGGGAAATATTCAGTCCCCAGGATGATCAAGGGTTGCGGGGAGTGGCGCATAAAAGAATTAATTTAGCCAGGGAGAAAGAAACCAAGGAAAATGGATTTATTACAAATAAACAAAAAGGAATACTTACAGTAACGGTCAGAAGAAGGAAAACATAAAACAAGCTTTCTTTTAACACAAATGGAGAACCCAAATCCATACATATAAAGAAGGCTAGAAATCTGAAAATACACTCCCTACTCCGTACTCCCTCTAGCAGGGAGGAGAAGATGGCTCTCATTTTCACATGGTCCACAGCTCTTAATCTAATAGAAACACATACAGCATAGAAACTGCTGAACGACCCACTGGTGCACACTATCAACAAGAAGACTACACTGCTGCTGGTCCACTGACAAGCTCTCAACTGACAAGAAGCTGTCTTCTAACATTGGGTTTTTCACTATGCACCTTTTACACATTTTGATTCATTATTAAAATACTAATTACTGAACCTTTAAAGACCACATTTTCTGTAATATTTTTCCCAGGAAAACTTAACATGTTAAACATCTTCAGCCTGAAGCTATGTTTTTTTAGTTTAGCACCAGAAAACATAAGAAAAAACATTTACACATTGAACAATCCCTCGATAAAAATAAGCATTTTGTTTAATCAGTTAATATTTTCAAATAACCTTTCCAAAGTCAGAAACCTGTACTATATCTGAATATTTGATTATATAATATTTAAGATATGTTATCTCATATTTCACCTCTGGGCTGTTTCAGAAACACTCTTTCTGTGTTGGCTTTATATAAACAAATGGGCAACAGCAACACACACAGACTTATTATACTCTTAAGAGTGATACACATCACACAAACAAAAAATCGGAAAACATTTCCATATTAATATTTTGCTATCCCTATTCCTAGGTATTGGTCAGAATAACCTGTTTCATAAATTGCATTTCGTGCCAAAGCAAGCAATGGGTGCGTCTTCATCCCACATGAGCTGCATTACTTTAATCCATTTACATACAAGTCTGTTCGGCTATATCTTATAATCCACCAGTGCTCATTTTCTTTTATTTGCCTTGACCTCAGTCTATGCTGTGTAAACTTCACACAATACACCAGGTAGTCACTACACCCTATTCCTTGTTTACTCTATGTCAGTTGCACTCCTTTAAAGAAAAGGCCTCTTCAGTGTGCTGTGTGATAGACTTGTCTTTGTCCAGTATCCATTGTGAAAAGCCCTGGATACTGCTGCATCATTAGCAGTTGGAGGGGAATGTGCTATATCTAAGACCTTAGTGAACAACTGAGCTGGGTCTATAAAAGGATGGAGAGGAGAGTTTCAAATCACGTCCACCTCCTGAAGACCAATGAGCAGGTACATCTCTAAGTCATATTTGTAACATTTTTTTATATCTTTTCATGATAGGAATAGATGAATTTACAGACAGAAAACTAGCAACAGCAACATGTTCTTTATGTAAACTTTATTTTTCCATTTATTGCTTTATTTTCCTTGACTGTATTGTTTCCTTTTTTAAGTTTTTGGTTGACTTTCAATTTCAGAATGAAAAGATCAATTAAAATAAAATATGAATACAATTATTCTATTAATAAACTATTAATATATTATTAATATACTGAAAAGATGTGTAAAAATGTAATTTACAAATGTTTTAAGTCTTACTTTGATGTTTTTCTTTATGGTGCATAGGCGCATTCCTTTTTGTTCAGGAAAATGTTTGCACTTCTGATTTGCATCTTGACACTGCGTCAAGTGCACTCTGCCTGCATTGCGGTGAGTAAAAGGTTTTTTTTAAATTTAATAAAAATAAAAAAAGACATTGTTACATAGTGTGTTATATACGTTTCAAAGGGTTTTGTAGTTATGAAAGTATGTTTACTTTTTTCAATTTATAGAAGATAACAATATGTACCATATATACCATTTTCTAATATCAATATATTTGTTATAGTATGGAAAAACTACTTTTCAAATGTTAAGTAAAATGTTCATGAATGTTCGAAAGTGCTCATAATGTTTATTTAATATTCCGGTACAAATACTGTTACTGATGAGAACTTAACTTAAATTTCTTCTCATCTTTAAATCTACTTTTCTGTGTGCCATGGCGTGTCCACAGCAAGGTAAGCACAATGTTAAGTGCATCAGGTTTGTTTAACTTTACTTTTACTTTCCAGCATCAACTCTGAGACCATGCCAATAAGTCTGAATAAGATTATGGGATTTGGCACAATGCTTTATGTATGTTCTTTTGTTATGTCAAGCCATTTCAGAGTAATTAAACCAGGATATGTTCGAGTCATATTGTGTATATTAAGCCACCAGAGTAAATATCACTCTTTATTATATCTTTAATCTGTTTGTTTATCCATTGGTTTTAAGTGTGTGTGTGCATGTCTGTGTGCATGCAGACATTTGCCCAGAAAACACAGTGGTTCAGGCTGAGATTGTTGACCAGCACAATTTCTTCAGGAGAGCGGTCCAGCCTACTGCTTCTAACATGCTGAAAATGGTCAGTCCTGCTTTCTCATCTCACAATAAAGGCAGCTCAGATAATATTTGTTAACAATTCTCAGCAGTTGTTTTTTCCTCACTTGTGGGAAGGAAAAAAACAATAGAGTGGGTGAGGTCTTCTGCAAGATGCCTGAAAATCATAAGCAGCTTTTCAAAATCAGGGTTATATTGTTTGATGTTAAATGTTGACTCAGTGTTAATTGTTCTGATGCAGTGAACTTACTCTAATAGTTGAAGCAGGTCAAAACCATACTGACTACAAATGATGTGTGAAAATGTGAAAATACATTTTGACAACTGTCTATTATAGATGAATATAGTCAATCTAAAAGGTAATTTCTATGTTTATTACAGTTGACGAATTACTTTCATTGAAATCAACATCCTGTAATCTATTCTATAGGGAGCCAAGCCCAACCATTACAAATGCCTTGTACACAATTGAAAATCTGTCAGTCAACAGGAGACCAAAGGTGATTTATATCCTTTCCAAAAAGAGTTGGATGCTTGAGTGTGTTTCTGCACAAAAGTAAAAGAAAAAACTCATGTTTATATGGGAACTTTGGCTTTGGGCTGTATGAAAAGCACATCAGGGGAAGGCCAGTTCAATCACTTTTTATATTTTAAGAATTAGAGTGGAAATTTCATCCGACCTTCAAATCACAAATGATCCAGTTTTCAAAACCAATATCTTGCGAGAGAATAAGTCTTTTTCTACATTGTGGTTTATATTTTAAAATGAAACCCTTGATTTTTTTTTCGTTTACAGAACTATAGTGAGGAGGTAGCAGCCAGTGCTCAGGCCTGGGTTGACAAATGTATTTTGGCTCATGGACCACCCAGCACTCGCATGCTCGATGGTATATTTCTCCTCCTTTATTCCTGTTGTCTCCCTTTTGTTTCTCCTTTACCTTGCTCCACATGTGCCAGGACCTTTAATAATACCTCAAAGGAGATGCATTCCATGTGAAGGTCCATGTGAACTGACTGACCTTGTGATTGATGATCAGAGTCACAGTGAACATTATCTTATCTCCAGTCTTAATGCCTTCTTTTAATAAGAAATTACACAGAGTAGGATATGTTATCATTATGGAGATTATTATCAATAGGCCTTTTAATGAACCGTGTTTTATCTATAAATAACTTAATCTACTAGGACATGGAAATAAAACCATTGCAGATACACATTAATCAGTGCTGCCATGTGTTTCTCACCAACGAGCAGGATATGAATTAGGTGAAAATCTGTTCTATTCATCCAAACCTTTCGCATGGAAGGATGTCGTCGATGCCTGGCACAGCGAGGTGTCACACTACCTGTATCCCAATGGCTCCACCAATGGCGAAAGTATTGGTCACTACACACAGGTAACATGTTGACAGTTTTAGTGTCTTTCAGCTCACTGTTTTGGTTTTCTCTCACCGATCATATAGTATTGTTTTCAGCTCCAGCAGGCAGCTGTTTTCAGACACAAAGTCGGGCTTTTAGCAGCTAAAGAGATATACATTTCTTTAAGGAGTAAGTGAAGACCAAAATCAGAGCAGTGTGAATATGATTCATCAGATGACCAGACACACAACTCCAAATGAATGCTAATGTTGCTCCATATCTGGTGGATGTGTAAATAAGAAACTGTTTGCTACTGATTTTGTGTGTCAGTTTTGTGTTCACAGCTTGTTTCCACTGCCCCCAAGTGGCCAAACTAATCTGTTATTGCAGGTTTATTGGGAATCCAGTACCTCTAAGCCTTCTGAATAGTTTAGAAAGGTGTATTATATATATATTTTTTTAATTTCAGAACAGATGAGATACTGTTTCTGTGGAATCTAGCTTTTTGTTTTCCAAAATATTCATATTAATTTTATGGTCAATTAAAATATGTGCAACCAATCCTTGTTCATGCATATCCTTATTATTAGTATTATTATTAGTATTATTATTATTATTAGTATTATTATTATTATTGTAAGAAGATATATTTGCATTTTAGCAAAAACAAATGAGTAGTTAATCAATTTTCACCACAGATAAAACTAATCAATATGATTTATTGCCCAGGTGTGTGAAGAACTGTCAGGAATGAGATATTTAAAAAACAAAAACATGAATGGAGTATTTAAGAGGTTCCAAATTAAAGTAGGACAGAAAACAATGATTTTATGTTTGTGTTGTTAGGTGGTGTGGAACAGCTCCTACAGAGTTGGCTGTGCAGTGACATTGTGCCCTGACAACATCTATTACTATGGCTGTCATTATTATCGAGCGTATGTGACCCTCGTTCACCCTCCATAACCATAAAATCCATGACTTTGTTTTACATGTGATTTCCAGTGGTGGGGAAAAAATATTCTGATACTATGTGTTTAATGAGAGGTTAGCTCACAGTCAAGTGGAGTTGGGTTCAAAAACCTGATAACTTTCTAATTTGTCTAACAGAGGAAATTTCAGGAGATGGCCACCTTATAAGGCTGGACCCCCTTGTGCTTCCTGTCCCAATGACTGTGAGGACAAACTCTGCAGTAAGTAACAGATATTATGACATATACACACTGTAGGTTCTTTGTATGGCAAATAGGATGTAGTATATACCAGGGAATCTTGTCTGCTTAGGTAGAAAAAAGACAATGATCTAACCTCTTCATTGTTATATTTTTCATTTCAGCCAACCCCTGTCCTTACATAAACAAATACCTCAACTGCCCAACCCTGAAAAACACGACTGGATGCCGTAATAAGCTGGTGCATGCCTGGTGTCCTGCTTCATGCAAATGCACTACTGAAATTATTCCAATAGGCTAAAGATTAACCCTTAAGTCTGCAAGTCATACTTCAACTTCTCTGTTCTGAAAACTGTTCAGACTATTTAGAAATACAAGTGTTTTACAAGTAACTCTTTCATTATAATTGGAAGAAAATAAGCTTTTTCTTTGTATATATATGGGTGGTCTAAAGTCACTTGATTATCTACTAGTCCAGTGTTGATACTAAATTTCAAATGTCAGCTGGATCTTAAACATTAAAGCTTAAATCACTGTTGTTGTTTTAATGTATATCTTATTATTATATCTATCTGTGTGGTGAAGTATGGAAAACAACTAGAAACAGAGCAAACACCCGATTAACCAGCTGATGATCATCTTTGCTTCAGTGCACAGGTTGCTGTTTTGAGTGGCTATCAACTTGTCCAATGGGAAAGCTGCACTAATCAATATTTTATATTAACAAAGGATCAAGTTATTATATAGTGTATAAATGTATACTGTATGTATAAAGTCCAATATAGATGCACATTCCAACTACAGCAAAGACAACAAGTCTTACTGGAGCCTGGAGTACACACCACCACCGTATCACATCCCATTTACCGTTATCATAAATATATTTTTGATCAGAGACATACTTCTACAAAAAGCTTTTCTTTGCTGTCACATTACACTCACATTACTGCTTAAGGGTAAATATCATCACAACATTTAGATCTTTATTAGCTTGAACTTTTTCCTGTCAAGACTGCAATGTAATTTGTATTTATTTAAATATAAATGAACAGCTGTGCCATGTCATTGTGTCACAAAATCTACATTAATCCTACATTAGTGGTCCCAAGCCTGGGGGGGACACTCGATAAATCTGAGGGGGTGCAAGAGAGTTAACAGGACAGGCCAGAAGTAGCACATTTCTGCAACAGAAAAGTATACTCATTTCAGACTCATTTCAGACAAAAGTGGCCTTTTATTGTGGCCAGCCTAAGGCGCACCTGTGCAATATCCATGCTATCTGATCAGCATCTTGATATGCCACACCTGTGGGCTAATTGTTAGGCTTCTGTAAATAACTTCAGAGTACGGTCTAGACCTGCTCTCTATGAAAAGCGCTGTGAGATAACTGTTGTTGTGATTTGGCGCTATATAAATAAAACTGAATTGAAAAACTGAATTGAACTGTGAGGTGGATGGATTATCTTGGCAAAGTAGAAGTCCCCACTAACACAAATTTTGACAGATTTGTGAACAATATTTGAGAGAAATAGGCCTTTTATGTACATAGAGAATGTCTTAGATCTTGGAGGTCAGCTCATGATTAAAGGGGCCAAAAACAAGTGTTGCATTTATATTTTTGTTCAGTGCAAGAAAATTGCACTGTCCCTTCTCGACCAGCAGATGGCTCTGTTGTACAACTCACTATGCTTTGTATCCAAACTACATACATGTTATGTTCTACCACGTGGGAGTAAAATTTCAAATCTCTTGGTCATCTCCAAGAATTGATGATTCAATATGATTCTGTTAGGTCACATGGGTTACTGTGTACATTTATGTTCACAAGAAACCTGCTGCAACAGCACAAGAGGCTGTTTTTCCAGTGAAGGCTGTTACTTCAACACTTATTTCATCAGTCGATCATCTCAATGCACTGTCCTCATAAAGAGGAAGACCTCACACACACTGTGACTCTAAAAACATAAAAACAAACAATTGTCACATGAACCTTTCTGGGAGATAATTGCTGTTTTCTAGAGAAGTCATATGCCAGCTTCTGAATAAAGCCGACATCAACAGCAACAACATTAATAATAAAAGATGTTCTACAGGCATGCCCACTGAGATTGGTGTGTTTAACCCAACAAAGGCTTTTGGCATAACTTTTTATTCCTTGCTCTGCCTAGTGCTTGAAGAAAATCCTGTTTTCTGTGATCAGCGTTTTTATCCTCAGTTTCCTGCACTTTCCTGCACTACATGTTAAAGTGACTGAGCATTAGACCTCTTTTTATATTGACAACATCTTTCATCTAGGAAATTTGAGGAACAAAAGTGACAGTAAAGTATGTACTTGTTGACTTTTGTGCTATATGCATTTCTTGTTGAGGTTTGTGTATTTTAAAGGCCCATGGATTTACTTACAAACTATCTCAAACTGTAAATATGTTGTGTTATTGGTCCATATACAATAAAATAAAATTCTGAAAATTTGAAATAAACTGTCAAAATACAGACAACTTTGTAACATGCATTTGTCCAAAGTAAAAATAAATTTCCTATATTGTTTCCATTAAGCCAAGGTAAACGGAGATGATATTGTGAACTCCGCGTGACACACAGGTTTATTTGTTCTGCAGAAAAGTGAAGGGGCGTTTCTTGCTTGTCTGTGAAAAAAATAGGTTTGATTGACAACACAGCCTGTTTTGCCTGTTGCGCGTTAACATCCAGAAGTTTGCTCATTGGAAATGACTTCTCTGAGTGACGGTTTGTCAACACGTTACTCAGACACCTAACGGCAAATCACGGTTTAAGCTTTTTTAAGACTTAAACGGAATAAATACTGACCGTTGAGATTACCTGGCGGTGGAAGACATTTCTTCCTCTGTTTGCTTACTAGGCTTATAACAGGGGATGTATTGATTGGACTTTGAGCTGGGTGGGAAAACTAACTTAAACGTTACCTAACTAACAGTTAGCTAGCCAAAGAGGCTAGCAAGCTAGCCACTTAGCTCCGCTCAGCACACAGTAGCACAGACAGCAAACGGTAGTCTGGCTGCTCACTTGCAGCAACAACTTTAAAGGAAGAGCGTCCTTAACATGGAGAGAGAAGGCAATTCAAAAGGCAAGTACATTAAGCCACCGTACCTTACATTGAGCTACCTTAATCATGAGATTTGTGTGCGAGATGGTTGAACTGATCAATTAACATGCGTGTAACGTTAATGTTACTGAACTTAATGTTCCACATTAAGTTCAATAACCACTGCTAAGGTGAAGAGGGTGGATTATCACTACAGTAAAAATGCAACATAGTGGGGTGGTGTGGGATACAAACCGTGGAAATGTGGTTTAAACCGTGAACTTGTAGTAAAACGCAACAAAGCCCGTACCAATTGGCAAGCACGTCGGCTGTATGTGTTTTATCATGGTGCTTTTACGATAACAGCCTTCACTGATTTTAAGTTTACATCCGCGTTCTAACGCTTCAGCTTCATGCCATCTTCGCCTGGCTGTGCAAAGCTAAAAAGGTGATACTATTATAATGTGACTGTGTTGTTACTAATGCCATGTTGCCTAATTCTGCTAATCGCCGTGGTTTCTCTTTACAGAGCACAATGCACGGAGCAAGTCCCTCTGTCTGTAGGAACCTGACAGATATGTGCACCGAGAGATGATACGGCAGAATCGCGTGCAAATGTTACGAGGCAATAAGCCAGGCAGGAAATTTGTGTAAAGCTGAAACATAAGGCTTTGCTACCCAGCAGCTTGCCAGCCTGTCTGTGTGTGTGCGCGCGCGCGTGTGTGTGTGCTCGAAGTGCATATGGCGGAGTTTGGGAATGACGGCAGCCTGCCTCCGTTGAATCTTGGGGATACGGCCGTGCCCAGCGACGAAGCAGCTGATAAGACGCATTGCGAAGTGTCGTTCTTGAATGGAGACTGTGGGATATCAGAAAATATGGTCGGTTCAGGATCACACGTCGCACCTGGCAGCCAAGCCGGGGTGGAAGCCGCCAACACCTCTGTCGGATTGGATGCCAAATCTGAAATACCACGCAGGAGCAGCATTATCAAGGTAAGCATTGAACTTAAAGACTCTGTTTTGCCACTCATTCTGGCGAGCTAGCCTGCACATCTACACTGAACATAGGGTGTTGGAAGTTACAATGCAAACCCCCTTCTCTTTCATTAGTCTCTTTTGTATACACATTGTGCCTTCCTTTTTATTAACCTCACCTGACATGATTATAAACAACACTTCAGTGAAATAGGTGGTTTACAAAATACAGGCCAGTAGAGAAGCACGTCCTGTACTTTGAGTATTTTGCATATCATTTGTATAGCAGAGCTTCTCCTTATTTTATCTTGAAAGTCAGTAATCTAGCTATATATGTATGCCTGTAGAAAGAGGTTTAGATATGATTATCTTTATTGTTCCCGGATGGGGGAAATAAAGTGTTACAACAGAGAAGTACAGGAATAAAGCGGTGAACTATCATATTATATCTACCTAACTCTTGTGTTAAAGAAGTATGTGGTACTAAATTTAGTATTTATTATACTAATAATACAGAAGCTAAAACAAATACATTTAACAAATAATAAAAAAATTACAAAATAAAGATTGCACATGTGTCAACAGTCAACACATGTACACATGTTTCAGAGGGCTATCCATATAACATACCTTAACAGATTCATATTTCTTAACTATTTAGTCTTAGAACCATTATGATTCTGACTTTCAGTCCAAAGCTTTACGTTTGAGTTTATGTTGTTTTAAGGCTATGGGCGTTGTGAGTATTGCTTAAGGGATACCAAAGATGATGACACTTCCTCACATTGCATCAATCTACTGTATGTTGAAAACCTCCGAGACATTGTCTGTAGCTAATGTCAGCAAGTCTGTGATGTAGGTCTTGTCTCTGTTGCTGTATTTGTCATAATGTCAAGACTGTAAAGGAGCAAGTTTGAAAATGGGGAAGGGGAGGCCCTTGGCTATACTAAACAGGATAGCCAAGGATTTGTAAGGATTTGTTATTCTCTACCTTATTCTTCATATTAGTTGTCCTCCATTACCGTAGCATATACCCAAAATGGGTCAGAAATGTATGTCTCTTAGTTCGATGTTGCTTACATTTGACTTTAGAAGTCAGTAAATTAGTAGTCAGACTCAGAGATTTAATTCTCTCGAGGGGCAGCTAGATTTATAATTCATAAGCTAGTGTAAGGAATTTGTCGAGCAGCAGTTTTCAGATGGTAGTGGTAGGTAGGTGGTAGGTATGTTTGAGCGAATTTGTTTGGCTTAATCATTCATATGCACAATCAATACCAATATCAGGTCTATGATTTGATGCTTGAGTGAGATCTCTCTGCTTTGGGCACATTCTCTGGCAGTGGACGGAGTACAGCTGCTCACCTTTTGCTGGCAGGTTTTAAAGGAAACACATTCTTGGCACATTGTGGGTGTTGAACTTTGACATGCCGTCTTCCTGGAGATTGATGGAGGTAATATTGACATTTCTGCCTCGTAAGGTTCCAAGTAATCTCTCAGTACACAAGGACCTGTCTCAGTTCCCGGGCCATTTGAATGTAATGTATTTTAGTGGGATGTCTGCTCCTGTGAGCTATAAGCTCAGGTGAAAAGTGTGGAAGCTTATTAGAATAAGAGAAGTCCATCCATTTTTGACTGATTATCTGAAGACTTTTAGGACCCAACTCAACTTATTGTTAAAGAAGAGACAGAGAAAGGATTCTTAATATAACATGTTCCTGTCAAGACAAATGCCCCTGTCAAATTTAGTGAACTGGTCCAGAGGTTTATACATGGTGGTCCAGTGCCAGGGAATCCATGCAGACAGGAAGTCATTCTGAAATGTTCAATGACCTAAATTCAATTAGGTGCCATATCAGACTGCACAATGAAAACATTCAGGACAAGGCATAAGAAATAAGTAAAATATTTCAAATAATTTTGTGTCATTTGCTTAGCAACTCAGCATACAGAAGGATAAACATCAGTGAGTCACAGCAGAGATCATGACTTCTGATCATTTGGAGCCAAAATTAATGCCATGTTAAGTTACCATTAAGAGAACACGGACTGCTACCAACGTTCAGGTCGATGCAAGAAGTGAAGATCTTTATAGAGATAGAAAAAATAGTAACCATAATAAAGTCATAAATAAATACTGCTCATGTACCAAAAAGTAAGAGTTCATGTTCTAAATTGACCGGCTGGAATGTAATTTGGACACTACCATATCACAAACACTTTATTAATAATATGGAGACAGTGAACATATATAAAGTTTAGTAAACGTGGCTTTGGAAATAGAAAGTAAAAATGTAATCATTATTCATTTTGTACTTGAGTAAAAGCAGAACAGAATTTCCTCTATCTAAAAAGGCTATCAAGCAAATCAAGTATGCAGCAAGCCGTGCCCTTGTCTGCATGCCAGTATCTTCTTGATGGCAGTTGTTTTTGTCAGCTATAACTGATCGAATATTGCACCGAGATGGTGGCTGTGAAGGGTTGGACCAGTGTTAACAAGGCAGCCTGTTTCACAGTCAGTCAGAGCCCTCAGTTCTCGTTAAAAACTTGTGTTTGGAGGATGTGGTCAAGACAACAACAACCACATTCTCATAGTAACAGCTGTAAAACTTTGTGCTTTACAACAACCTTGCTTCTATTAAGATTTCAGTTGAATGCATTCAGTGCTGTTGGTGTACATGCCGCGTGTGTGTGTGGTGAGGGGGTACAACCTTTGATCCAAAATTGCATGTAGACTCTTGCAGTCCTTGGTTGACAAAATAACACCTTTTGCAGATATTACGGTTGCTGAATACTCAACTTAAAATGATACTCCACCCAAACTCTACACTCACCCTTCCACTCATCCTTCCAATGGTGGCAAGTTTAAGTACCAATACATTCTCTCAACCCTCTCACTATGTTATGCTGAATATAGCCTTTTTCAAACTATTGTTTTTAAATACTGCTTCTACTTCTCCCACAATGAAATACAGACACTCTTTGTTTTGGCAAAGTATTGACTTTTTGGGACATAGTGAACATAAGGATTGCAATGAAAAATAGTAGGCTATTATGCTGCAGGAGTGGTTAGATGGTAATTTATGGATGTTTTCATTCTTTGGAAACCATTTTAACTGACATTATTTCAAGCTGACAGCAGCCTATGACCACATCCTCTCTATGAAAGATAAAACTACCAAATTCTCAAGGCATAAGTTAACATGTGTTTGGTGATACATTTGTGATACTATACTATACACCAGCATTAGCTGAAATCAAAATAACCAATTTAATGATTTATGCACACTTTCAGTGCTTTGTAGTTTAATTATAACTTTCATGCACTTGAAATATTAAATGAGGTAGTTTAATTGCTGCATGAAAGGTAGAGCAGCATACTGTGTGTTTAGGTTACATAGTCACTATGTGATACTAAGGCACTTATGCACAGCTTGAGTAAGGACTTGGGTGTTTACCCATCCATTTTAAACTCTGTCTTCACCAGTAAATTGTAACCATGTTGCATGTGGGTGGCCAGTGGCAGGAAAAATGAGCCCATAGCTATACTTTTCTTCCCACCTCACGTCTCACCTCAGATCCTCCTAAACAAGAAGGATCTACCCATTGCTTGGCAAACACTTATTTCACACCAGTGCTAAGAGAAGAAAACATACTCAGTTTGTGATATTACCCTGTTAAAAATGAAACAATATGGTTTTAATTATGGTAGACCAGCATTGTTATGGGTCCAAGACAAGTTTCTCCTGCATTACTCAGACCAGTGCATCCCAGCCATGGTGTGCTGTTTTAAATTATTCAATATATTCAAATTGATTAGCTTGATTTGCAGCATCTGTAAAGGGATAACATGATAAGCTATGGAGAAACACACCATGACAAATACCATGATATAGAGTGAACAATGACACAGCAAGTAATGTAACTAAGTTTAGCTAAGTTGTGGGTTAGCAAATTGTCGTTATAGTTGTTGTTGCGAAGCTAACATGCAGAGAGGAAGAAACTTTCTCAGATCCAGCACACCAGCCCCAGACAGTCATACTCACAACTCTTCTGCTACCATAGCTAACATCAAAATATCAGCATGTCTTGGCAAACTAGAAAGTAAGCTGAATGTCCATGGGCAAGTCATTTAATGTTACCTGAGACACAAAACATGGCTGGAATGGATGTAAGACTGTTGTGTAGCAGTGTTCGGGCCACTTAGTTTATTTTACAGAGGCAGGGCAGCGTACAAACACCTGATTTTTTTTTTTTTTTTTTCAACTCGCGTAGAACGGACGGCGAGTGGACGTTTATTAGATTCGAATTGCTTGCCCCACCTTTAAGGTAACAGTAAAAAAAAGCAAAATTAACAGTACAGATTAAGATGGTACTGAAATGAGACTACTGGGAAAGTTTGATTCCCTTTTGATTTCACTTCTTAAATGTGGTTTAGAGTTGAACTCCTGTATTCATGATGAGGAGAGATTTGTGTACTTGTATTTAATATATACAGTAGATGTTATGTAAGTAGCTTTGCCCATTCAGCACTTTCCTGTTGTTCCTTTTCAACTTTTTTCCTTGAGCCAAAGTATTGTAGTTTTAAACTAAAACCAACGAAACTGATATTGAAAACAAAAAGTCAAAATAAAAATACAAACTATTAAAAAATCCAAAACTATAATAACCTTGGCCCTGAGCTACGCTTAAGCTGCGCGCTTTGCTGGAAGCGCAGTGCGTGCAGTATGCCGACTTTATGCGGTGCAGCAGTGTGCCGCACTTTATGCGGTGCAGCAGTGTGCCGCACTTTATGCGGTGCAGCAGTGTGCTGCACTTTGTGGCGCAGCAGTGTGCCGCACTTTATACAGCACACATAGAAACATAGAAAATTGAAGCAAGGAAAATGTATCGGGGGAATGCAGTGTGAAACAGAATCTCTCCTTAAATGACTGAAGTGGCCTTAAATTTACTTTCACACAGAGCATCCATGTTCAGCAAAAGTACTTCACATTGTATTTTACAGAAATGGGTGGCTTTAAGTTGCTGGTAAGAATGTGGGAATGTAAATGTTGTTGATATTGCCTAACACTGTCATATTAATTATTCATAATGTCAATCAAGAAACTGCTTTCCTGCCATCATTTAGCCTAAATCTGCCAAATGCAGATTGTTGTGGGTTAAAAAATACATCTTTGAGCAATGTAGCTTCCATGCATGAAGCTGATGATACACACAGCAACTTTTAGAGCAAATGTGCAGGGCAACGTTGCCGTCAATGATAATGAGTAAAGATTACTACTGTAATCCTCTTCCCCCACCACTCCGCCACCAGCCCCGCACTGCCGCTATCCATTCATAACTTAGTCGGACTTGCCACTAGCAAGATTGCCCAGAAACGTTGCTCAAAAAGTTGCCCCGTGTATCATAAGCTTGAGTGTAATCCAATTGCCCAAATAAGTGCCAGGCAGTGGACGGGGTAATTTTCTGAAAGTCTTTTGACAGCCGTCCTTGATGCAGGGTCCTACTACTGTCTCACATTCAGTCATTGTGGCTGCCTGTGTTCAAGTCAACTCGCAACAACTCGGCCGCAAACCTGAATAATTACCTATTCATTTGTCAGCTCAGGTGGCACTGATTTACACAAGTGCTGCTTGCCTTGCCCAGTTATTTCAAGGGTAGCTCAAAGGACTTGGCAGTGATTACAGTTCTGCCACATTAATGGGAGAGGTGGTTCTCTGCCCTTATGAGTGTATTAACATTTTACTGTAATAAGCTATGAAACACAGAACAGGAAAAAAAGAATATTTAAACAATTAACATAGAATTGAATCATCCATAATTAAGTTTCTACACCACTGTCATAATAGAATCCAAAGAATCAATGCGTGACTCAACAAAATATGTCAATAAAAGATATTTAATAAGGCCTTCAGAGAAAATGCAAAGCTGACTGTCACTCCGTGAAAGTATGTTTAATAATAAGACTGCTCTCACAGGAAATTAACTTGAAATACTTTAAGGGAATGGAACATGGAAACACAGTAGTTCAGTGCAGATCATGAAGTTTTATAATTTTACTGTTTTGAAGTGTTGGTGCATAATTAACATAATCTAGACTATAAGGATGTTATGGTCTATATTGACAGACCATAACTTTAGTGGGTATTTACTGTATTGCTGCAACCACAGTTTAATTAATAGTTAACTATTTTTTATAATTGTGTAATTTTTTTTCAAGCAAAAATGCCAAACATTTGATGGTTCTAGCTTCTCAAATGTGATTTGCTGCTTTCCCTTGTCTTAGCATTATAGTAAACTGAAAATCTTTGGGTTTTAAACTCTTGATTGAAGAACTTTCGATAGTCATTTTTCAAGGTACAAGGTAGTTTATTTATCATTATACAACACAAGGTTGTATAATGAAAGAAACGTTTGTAGCTCCTTCCTTCTACACACACAGAACTTAACAGATAATTAAATGTGTATTAATCTGAGCTGACAGCTCAGAATACGGCCCACCAATTGAGAGCTTGATCTGGGATGTTGATGAGCAGGTCTCTTCAGTTTTTTCTTAACGTTTTATAAACTAAGTTATTGATCACATAATAACCATCAGATTATTAAAATAATAGTTTGTTAAGCCCTACTGTAGACCAGCTCTTGACTGTCCATTGTTTTATTAGAGCTTAATAAATTCTTATACTAACTGTATTTTAATCCTAGAGGAAACCACCTCTTTTGATTTGATTGAAATTAAACTGACCAGTTAGGCCCTGATCAGACAGAATACATTTTTTGCATTTTTGCGGTGAGAGGCACCTTTTTTTAGCATTTTGTGGGCTGTTTATAAATGTGCCCTGGGCAAGGTTATTATCGTTAATGAAGATGAACTAAATAACGAAAACTAGTTAACTGAAATAAAAATAAAAATGAGGCTTTACAAAGAAACTGACAAAATTGTATTGCAAAACTAACTAAAACTAACTGAATTGAAAGAGTAAATGTCCTTAGTTTTCGTTTACTTATTTATTTCATATGACCTAATAAGCCTACATTATGAGTGGATATGAAGTTGCGGGGCAGTTGGTCTGGACACACTGGCAGTTCAGAGGTGCGTGTGGTGATAGGCACCTGTTGGTGAGCCGAGGGTGTATTGTGCTTTTGTCCGCCGCATAAAGAGCTGGTACACTGCATGTCCGTCGAGACAGCCCGTGGTCAGGGTGGCATCTGACCGCAGCGTAGCAGGTGGCGACTGCTGTTATGGGGAGAGCCCCATGTAACGTTAGAGGGAGGGTAACTTAGTCGGGGAGACACCGGTAGGGACCAGCTGCATAGTTGGTGCTATTTGAACATGTTATCTTTTATCTTTTAGCACTGGGTTATTGCCTGTCAGCTAATGTGTGTTTTATGGGCTCATTGATATCTCAGCGAAACTGTCTGTTTGTGCTTCACATTGTTTTAATAACTTTTTTTTTTATTAATACAGGTTTAGATTTTAAGATAACTGCTTTCCGGTGATACTTGTCTTCAGGGTGCTAGGGACCCGTTGTTTGTGATTCAAGGGGGACTACACTATCTTTCACTTATTTACCCAAGAATGATAGAGCTAGAGACTGAGGATTCTAGTAGTTTGCTCTTGGTTTTCTGTATGCAGGTTAGAAATTATACTATAGATTGCATGTGCTTCATTTATTTGTAGTATCTATTTTGACAATGTATTAGCACTTCAAATATTTGCATAGTGTTTGGGCCCCCTATGTGCAAGCTTCAGATAGCTTAAAAAAGATGTCCCTTTTCACAAATCTGTATTATCTCCTTACAGTTGAGCGGTTGTTTGAAGTTAGAGGGCCGAGAGAATCTACATCAAGCAGTTCAGGATGTCCAAACACTATGATCTCTGTCTTGTCTCCGTTTAGGTTGAGGAAATTTAGGTTCATCCGTGTTTTTATGTCCTTCATACAGTCAAGCAAGGGCTGAAGTGAGCTCTTTGTTTTTACATTCAGGGGCAAATAAATTTGAATATCATCTGCAAAACAGTGAAAGGAGACCTCATACTTCTCAAAAATGGAGGCCAGGGGCAGCATATGCAAAGAAAATAAGATGGGGCCCAAGACAGAACCTTGTGGGACACCACAGGTAAATGGGGCTGTCTCAGAGGAATAATCACCAAGGTGGACAGAGAAGCTCCTATCTGTTAGGTAGGACTGAAATCACCTAAGTGTAGTACCTTTGATTCCCACACAATTTTCCAACCGCGACAAGAAGATTGAGTGGTCAACAGTGTCAAAGGCAGCAGTGAGGTCAAAGAGCACTAGGACAGCAGAGACTCCTGAGTCAACAGTTAAAATCAAGTCATTAAAGACTCTTAAAAGTGCATTTTCAGTGCTGTGACGGGGTTTGAAGCCGGACTGGAACTTTTCATAAACATTATTATTTAAAAATGTTTGCAGCTGGTTATAAACTACTTTCTCCAGGACTTTAGATAATAAAGACAGTTTAGAGATGGGCCTGAAGTTAAAGAGAACGGAGGGGTCAAGATTTTCCTTTTTTAGTAAGGGCTGTACAACAGCGTGTTTGAAGGCGGATGGAACATAACCAAAGACAAGACAGATATTTATCAATGACAAAATACATGGTCCAATGGTATCAAAGACTTCTCTAATCAGACGAGAGGGAATGCTGTCTGAGGGACAATTTGTGGGCTGTAGATGATGGACCACCTCAGATAGGGAGGAGAATTATATGAACTCAAACTGATCTAGGACTGCAAGGCACATAGGAGGAACAGAGGGATCATGGTCAGAAGATGTGGTTACAGAAGATTGAAGAGCAAAAATCTTCTCAACAAAGAATTTTAGGAAAGAGTCACAGAATTCCAATGTAGGTGTAAAAGGAGCAGAGTTGCGGGGATTTGTAATTGTATTAAACATATTAAAAAGAACCTGTGGCCTCTGACAGTTGTTGGTGACCAGCTTAGAAATAAAATCAGACTTTGCAGATTTTACAGCTCTCTGATAGTCTTTCTTCCACCTTCTCTCAGCTTGCCGGCTTTAGTGCGTTTCATCCTCAAAGGAGCTACAGAGTCCAAGATGTTTGTGCAGGTTGAATTAAAAAGAGTAATAAGTTCATCAGCACCAGTAGCATCACCTCCATCCAAGTTATAGAGCACAGTCTTTGAAGGCAGCAGAGAACTGTACTGGAGGTTGACTGTTAATTACACGACAGCACCGTGCGAAAGGAGATTTAACAACAGAACATGGGACTGTGATCATAAATAAGACAGGAAAGTGATCTGAAATACATACGTTACAGATTTCATTTACATGAACACACAATCCATGAGACAGCACAAGGTCTATGTGTGTCCTTTTTCATGTGTTGGGCCAGACACCGATTGAGTGAGATTAAAGGAGTTTAGAAGATTTAAGAAGTCTTCCACCATAGGTTTGCTTTCACAGCATAGGTGTAAATTAAAGTCACCACAAATTATAAAATGGTCGTAGTTACACCTGGTACCTGATATAAAATCAGCAAACTCTTGCATAAAATCTTTGTTGAATTTCGGTGGATGATACACAACTGCACACAGCGTCGGAGGGGAGGAATTTAATTCAAATAGCTGCAGCTCAAAGCTAGAATAGGTGACAGATGCAGACAGCCAACACTGGAAGGTGGAAGTAAACACAGTGGCAAGTCCTCCACCTTTGCCAGTGGTACGAGGAGAGCTAAAAAATGTACAGTTTGGAGGGAGGAGCTCAGAAAAGGAAGCGGACTCACCAACATGAAGCCAAGTCTCAGTCAGCAGCATAAAGTCCAATTTGTGGGATGTAAAAAAGTCATTAAGCACAAAAGTTTTGTTGGTCCGTGATCTGACATTAATCAGGGCCATTTCTAATGATTGTACTTGCATTTTATTGTTTTGTGAAAAAACTAAACTAGACTGAACTAAACTGAACTGAGCTTGGTATCGTGCAGCTACAAAGACTAAAACTAACACTGAAACTGATAAAAATGAAACTAAAACTAAGCATTTTCAAAAAAAAAACAAACAGTGTTTCCCATACGTTCATTTATTTGTGGTGGCCTGCCACAATTTCAACGCTGACTGCCAAAGACGGAAGTTTACAGTTGCTTGGATTGTCCAGAGATTGCGACAAACTGTCTCCGTCTCATCCTAAAATAAGCTTTGAACCGACGCATCATTAAGACGAAACTCTTGGACTAACTGGTGGTACTGTCAGTTGTTGTTTCCTTTTTCTGAGGGTCTCATGTGCCCACACGGATCTCCGTTTCCCCTTCTTCTGCATGTTTGTATATCTCTCACCCTCAAGCAATGCCAGAACAAGCGCCTTTCCAAATTCAACCAAAAAAGAACCTCATGTTTTCAAACCGTCAAAACGCTTTCTGTCGGGGGCTTAGTTGGTATTGCCAGTGCCTCAGCATTGTCTTGCATTGCTGTTCAACATTGGGCTGTTTTACACTAATAACAATGCTGGCTGTGGAAATCTTATGAAATTGGCAGCTAATATATTAATTGTACTCACAGTGCAGCCATAGCATTTGAAGCCTGCCAGTGTACAGAAACTGTCTCATCATGGATTTCTTATCAGATGCTGAGCTGTGCTGCCTCTCCACTCTCTTTTCTGAGTGTGAACCGTGACATAACAGCTTTGCTTGATCATTCTCTGGTTGAGGTCTGATCGGAATGTAAATAAGATCATTTTCAGCAATTGCAGTGTTGACCTGACTTGAATGTGTAAATGATTTGAAGGCTGGCCTGATTGAACAATATTGTAGTGTGGAAAGAAAGTTGTGTACACTGTGCTTCACAGCTGTTGCATTTAACTTTGATCAATAAATTGGGTAAAAGGTTCCTAGTTATGTTTTTGTCGAAGGTCAATTTGATCGAGATTGCATTTCTGACTGTTTAGTGTGGTTACATTGTTTAACAATGCAATGCAGTGTCAAACAACTTGGGCAGTGATGGCTGGGGGAATATTTTATGTTTCTAATAGATTATTTCTTATTTTTGCATTTTTATTCTACTTCCTTGTCCATCTTATTTAAGTGTTTACTCATTAATTTAATTGGCTTTTCCTTCAGTTCTCTTTTCCTCACACACCTGTGCTACAAACACAGCAGCGTGTCCTGCCTCTTTCTGTCTCTGTCTGATCTGCTGACTGGTGCATCGCATGGAGGAGGCTTGTTAACGATGTAGTAGGGCTAGACTATTAAGTGAATAGTAATCGAAAATGAAATTCAGAAGCTCTAACCGACGTAATATTTCCATTTTGGTTATTTAATCCAGTTAATATTTTCCCCACCGTGTGTTCATGTACTTTCTGCCTTAAAAACATACTACCACATGTGTAGTCACGTGACTCCGCCCTGTCCAGTCCTACTTAGCTCCCGGACCAGAGTTTGAAGCCCGAGGGGAGATGTTAAATAGCGCCTTCACTTTCTAGCAGTTGAGGAAACAGACTTTCATTAACAGACACACTGTGATCTACACTGTACATTTACTGCCAGACAGACAACTTACTCATTCACTTTCAGAGTCACATTCTGCCGCTCACTTACTCACATTTGCTTACTCACTCTTAAAATACCTAACTTTGCTGCTTTAATAACAGCACCTGTCACATAGATGTCCTTTGAAGAACGAGGAGAGGAAGCTAGCCAATCGTTTAGTGTTACCGTGCTCGCACAGAGTGCAAGTAAAAATCATTAGTTGTGCATTGATATTAATGATGTTGTGAAATGTTAGTAGTGGCGGCCACTCAACTAGCTGCGGCGATGCACCAAATATAGGGGAGGATAGGGAGATCTCTGATATGTGTAAGCCACAAACTGTCTGGCACTGCACTTCCAAAGTCTACCTTTTGTGTTCTGTCAATGTTATGCCAATGAAAATGAATCCAACGTGGTAGCTGACATCTGCACTGGTGTGTCCACTTGCTTGTGTCGCTTTATTTTGTTCGTACAAATATTCACTGTGTCTGTATCTTGATAACAATTCTGTGTTTCTCAGCAGAATGATAAAATGGGTCGTCAAATACACCTGGGTTGATGGTAGGGGTGGGAATCTCTGGGCACCTCACGATTCGATTCGATTACGATTCAGAGGGCTGCGATTCGATTATAAAACGATTATCGATGCATCTTGATGCATCATATTTTTTCTATACAGGATCCCTGGATAATTACTAAGCATTTAATTTGCACATTAAAATCCAAAAGAAAAATGCTAATTAGCTTTAAAGGACTAGTTTACATGTCTAGTCTACATGTCTGGGCGGTGACGCTGAAGGCTGTGGAGTCTGGTGTGGGGGACAGAGGTGACCCCTTGTACGGGAAGATGTAACAGCCTTCACTTTTCCAGCCGTTGGGGAAACTACAGACTTTTATTAACGGACACACAGCAACCTACGCTGTACGTTTACTACCTGACAGAAACTTACTGCTAATATTTTTCACCGCTAACTTTCACCGTCACGTTCTGCCGCTCGCTCTCTCACTCGCTCGACCTCACACACACAGCTGCAGAGTGTCACCATGGTCGCAGTGTGCGAGTTAAAATAATTACTTGTGCATTAATATTAATGATTGTGTGACATTTTGGGGTTATTCATTCCACAGCGGTGACGAATACAGGGGGACACTGGTCTCTCTGTTGAGTGCGCTCCTCAGACGGTCCGGGCGCTGCGTAACCGCTAGTTCTGCCTTTTGCGTTCCGTCAACATTATGTTATCAATTAACATTTAAATAATCGATTTTTAGACATTTGTGCATCGATTAATAATCTTCCACGTCCGCATCGCGATGCATCTAAGAATCGATTATTTCTCCCACCTCTAGTTGACGGTCCAAGTAAAGTCTATGTGTGGGTAGGACTGCAACAATAAGTTGATGTAATCGACGATATTGATTGATTATAAAAACGTGAGATTTCATTGTCGACTTGTCATTACAGAGAGGCTGTTTAAGGGAGAGATAGCAATCTTCTCATTAAGAACATTTCTGGTTCATTTCTAACTGCAATGCACTACAGGAAGTGCTGGGGGCAGTATCGCTTCCATTGTCTGCAATGACTGCTTGACTGTAAGACTACTCACAAAGAAGCATTCATGAGAGAAGCGAAAAGTAACAGAGAAATTGAATGTGTTTTGTTTTTTTGTTTTTGTTTAAGTTTTGTACGCTATTTCATCACTAAATGCGGGTTTGAGAGGTTTGGAAGCGAGAAATCAATTGTGTAGAATTTGAATATTTGCAGGGGACTGTTGCTTTATTATTGTAAATAGACTAGGGCTGCAGCTAACAATGACCAAACCGGGCTCAAAAATTGAGGTCTGAACCAAACTGTGGATTTGGTGTATCAGCCCTACTTTCTATTCAGTCAAAAGTTAGCTTGCCTTATAAAGAAAGCTGCACCACTCAAACATTATACCTGAAAATGACAATCGTAACTAATTTCATCTTACATCTGTGTGTATTATCCTTCTTTTAGACAAGTGGTAAAATGTAGAAGCAATGCTAGTGTTCTGAGGCATATTTCTCATTTCAGTATTATTCTATTACTATTCAGTACTACTTATACCAGCATCATTAGGGTGCAACAGATATCTTAGAGTTCAACATGAAGCTAAGGTGGTAGCTAGGCTACATGTGGGACCACAGATCTCAAAAAGGTGTTTCTTACATTGATTTTAATAAGGGTCCTCCTCACAACTCCACATGGACACACTTTAGCTGTATTTGTCACACATTGAGGTTTATTTTGTGGTGGGAACTGGGAAAGTCAGACATCCTGGCTTAACACTTAAAGGTTGACTGCAAACATGAATTGCAATCACATGCTCGCTAACTTTCTATTTGGTAGGTCTGTTTTCAATCGATATGGCAGCAGATGAATTCAAAATTCTGTCAGACTTTTTTAATTTCCACTTTCCACAACCTTTTCTAAAAGTATTATTATTAATTAGTTTTCACAGGAAAAAAAAACATTAGTTAAACCTGATAACTGTGAACTTTCTTGCATTAACACTTTACTCAAAGAGAGAAAAGGTGTAGGTCTCTTTTTGTGGCAACTGAGAATTTATTATAAAAGAGTATACTGTGGCCATCAAGTAAAGTAATGGCTTTACCTTCGCAGTATGGGTCAGTGACACTTAACCCCTGGATGGCCTTGGGGAAGATTATTTGATATATGGGTGTTTGCACTGTAGGCAGAGATGTACTGTATACTATAACCAATGCTCAGGTATGATATATTATGGTCCAAACAGCAATGTTTTACAGTGCTTTTTTTGCTGCTGCTGAAATGAATAATTGACCTTACATCTTTGCAATGTTAGACGAGACCATCTGAGCACTGTTCATTTATTTTGTCTTATTCCATCTGAAGTAGGCCCATCACCAGGGTGCAAAATGTGTTTTTTTGACAACCAGCCAAATGGCTAGTGAATGTTAAAATTTTACCAGCCAATCAATAGATTACTATTGCTTTTTTGGGGCTGAAGAGTGAAAGAAATCTACCATCCACTTGTATATTTTACCAGCATTTGGCTGGTGCTAATTTTGTGCCCTGCTCTTCACATCTATTGGGAAATAATGTGCTTACACGCTCAAAATAGTGATGATTGTTGCTTGATACCCAGATAAATAGGATTTTAGCAAGCATTACCATGGGTTAAATAGAAATCAGCAGTAGGCAAATTAGTGTTGTACTTGAGATTTTGGGTATTTATTTAAACTGTGTGCATTAACTTCATGTTTTATGTTAAGCTAACTCACTTTCATTAACATTAACATTGTAACCTTTAGCTAGTTACAGTCACACATCACCTATCAGATTTAGACAGCTAAAAAGTAGGTTGGCCTAAACTCAAATTATAGTGTTGACATTTAAAACAAACATAACCTACCACAAACTAAATGCTCAGCCGCTCAGCAGGAGCATTGAACTCCCTGTGGTTAGTGGTTATTTTTGTGATGATAGGCCAGATGAAGATTATCAAACTTCAACAAAGAGGCAGTGCACCTCACATTGTGTAACCCGCGAAGTGCAGTCCGTCTGATTGGGCCCTAGCAGGGCAAATAAACAAGTTGCACACAGTGGTAGAAGAGGAAGTCCATTCTCTTTTCATTGCTAATCTCTGCAGGCCAGAGATCACTGATGATTATAACACTTAAATTCATCAACAGTTTATTGGTAACAACCAATTGTCCTTTTCAGTGGCTATGGACATTGAAGTATTTTTCTCTTCTCTATCCAGTAGTTAAAAGAAAAATAATAAATTAACAATTTTGTGAAGAGTAGGAATGACCTATTGTCTCTGAGTGTGTGATGTTTAATTGCATTCACTGACCAGCCTGCCCTTATAATAACATGAAAGGTTTGTCTTTGGTGTCAGGAAAGATAATCAGTATGCTTCTTTAGACAGGGCTTCTATAACATAATAAAGTATCAACACTGTGTAAAGGTACTTCTTAATATTGAATACTAAATTAACAAATTCATTTATTGTAACTGTGGTTAATGGCTCAATCAATATTTGAGAACATGAAAGGTTCCTCTCCCAAAGCCTAGAGCCAAAAACTAAAGAGCTGATGATGTAAATCCTGGAACAGGTCCATAGAGAAAAAGTTATTCATACTGAGAAATGAAACTTTTCTTTAAAAAACACCTTTGAACTGCTTGTGCTAATGTTTTTGCATGTTGTCACTAGTGCGTATCCACCCACCAATGTTATACAATAAAGCATGTGATCCTAAAGAGGTCAGACAATCCAGCTGTACTTTTGATGCAGCTGTATAACCAAGGCGAGCAAGACCTAACGACTTATTAGTCTGATTAGTCAATTTGTCAGTTACATTACATTAGCCAACACCCCTGAAATGTACTTGCACATGGTCTGAATACTGACAAGACATAATTGTTGACAAAAATTAAATATGGTAATAAACAGATGCAACCTGTATAAATAATATAGGTTAGAAATAAAATAGAAAAACATCTAAAAAAACACAACCATTTAACATCAAGAACTGAAGGGAAAGGATCTTAAATTGAGGTTCCTTTTTTGATATTAGCTCGCGCTGAACTCTAGTGACTGATAATGTTTAGTCACAACCACAAAGTTCCAAGAATAGACATGCAACTCTCGTTCGTATTTGTTGAGGAAATGGTAACGTTTTAAAAGTTTACTCCCCAGGTACTATCTCTCTTCACACTTCATTTGACCAGCGACTGATATCATATGTTACAGAACAGAAGCAGCTGGGCCTTTACCAGGTTTAAACCCCTGTGGGACTTGACTGCAGTGCAGCTAGAACAGAAAGTCTCCTTTTGGTAAAATTAAAACAATTTTTACAAAAATATTGGTTAAGCTTTAGAATATTGAATATACCATATTATGTACAGTTTATCGTTTATTTAAATGGTCCTATTGTTATTCAGTCTTGATAAAAATAATTAGGATTTTAAGTGTTTTCACATCTCTCTCTCTATATATATATCTATATCTCTATATATATCTATCTATATATAGATATAGATATATATAGATATATATATAGATATATATACATAGATATAGATATAGATATAGATAGATATAGATAGATATAGATAGATAGATATATAGATAGATATAGATGTATATAGATATATACACTCAAAATGTATCATGTATCAAAAATAATCTTATCTCAACAAATATGGGTGGTAAGGTTAATTTACTGTAGTCTTTCTGAATGAAAAAATGACACCTTTCTCCTTCTTCACACAGGTAGAAGATATATTCTGGATTTTTTTGTGGTTGTATAAATTAGTGCTGTTAACATGGTTGCAAAGTTAGTGTCATCACCATTTTGGAAAAATTTACAAACGAAAATTACCCTTTTTTTGGAGACTAGACAACATTTTCATAAGAAATGTATTTATTTCCTGTTTTTTTTTTTACTTTCACCAGTAGTTTTTTCCTTGTGACTCACTTGGTTCTAGTTTTTATTCCTCTCCAATGTTTTTTTCTGTCACTGTGCTACTCTCCCATCTCTCTCACACACATTAATTTTTTCTTCATCTCAGCCTCCTCTGCCTGTTGACCATATCAGGTTGTGTTAAGTCTTTTTATTTGATGATGCAAACTAAGAAGAATTTAGGAGTGCTTGGTTTGATGCAACAGATCTCCCTGTCAATATGCAGGAGAATATTACCATAATTTTCATATTAAATCATGGGATTGAAGCATACTATGCACGAGTGCTTGAGCCACACTGTAACATTCCTTATAGTTGAGATGAAACAATACTGTATATATTGCCTATTGTTTTATTTTGTATTAAAGGTTTTGACTGAATAATCCATGAGCCTCTGTTAGGCATTTTACTTTGCTATACCAAATGTGTAGTTAAGCATGACCCCAAATCTGTGGTGTGTATTTTTTTTAAATTTATATCACATTATGTGATATATTGTAATATGTTTTGTGTTGTTAAACTATGATATACTCGATAAATATGAGAACCTGGTCATATAATGACTGGAGAGATAAGTGATAAAGTTTAATTACCATCCAGTTGTAGAAAAGACCGAAGAGAATTTATGCAACAAAAAGTCTGCACTGTAGGCAGCCAGGGTTCATGAAGATGAGAACATGTCCATGTGCTGGGTAATACAAAGTTTACTTAATAATAGCCCATTATATCTAGGCATCTAGGTGTTTGTGTCATTGTCAGGTTAAAACCATATTTTACCCAACTATCAGTATGTTGAATAAGACCTTCACGGGGAGAAAATTGTGAAAATTAAAATCACGATAAAACACTCATATGCTGCAGTTTCTTTCTAAAGTACATTTTAAAGGATTACTGTATAAGAACCTTTTCAGGCCAACTTTTTTTAGTGGCAATCAGTTTTGTAACACCTTTTGTTATTTACTCATGGGTTGGACTATTAGTCCTAAAAAAAGGTACATATCCCACTGTTAGAGCTGTGGGATATGCATGAGCTGCTTAGGTAACCATGCTGTTGCTCAGCTTGCTTGGTAGGTAGTGGAGGAGACCTTAATTGCAGTCTGGGGTCTAATCTAGAGTTAGAAAATGATTCAGCATCTGACTTGATATCAGGACTGTGTTTACATTGTGCCACAGGACTTAAATCTGATTGTTTCCAGCTCCAAAAAGAATATATGCAGGATGAAGAAATGTAGCTAGTTTTTTATAACATAGATGTTGCATGTAATCATAAACAGGCCTTAATAATTGAGCATTGAGTATTCATAAACAGCACTGTTGCAGTATTTTAAGCTAACAAATGTCCATGTTTGTACCCGTGTGGTTGCTCTATTACATTGGTATTCTGTTGAAATTCTGCTCAATGAATAGATTTACATTGCTGTGAATTTAAACCAGTGCTGATCTAGAGTTGATATATGCTTCATGTGATTCACATTGTTTGTTGTTGGGGAAGTTGGTAGAAAAGTGGAGCAGAGAGTGATGGGTCCCCTGTCAGACAGTTCATAACCGCTCACTGAGCCAGAAAAAATGCAGATTCAGTCCATGAGGGGATTCAGATTCCTATGGGATCTGTGAGCAGTTGGACATACTCTGTCTTACTTATTCACTTGCTTTCTCAGTGTCTCATCCTGTATTTGCCTCTGTCTGGCTCCCTCTCTGTCACCTTCATTCACTTATTCAGCACACCATCTCAAACACATTGAAAGAGTATGTAAAGGCATATAAGTAATTTCCCCTGTAAGGTGAACCTAATGGGATTAGCCTTGTTAAAATCTCTATTAGGAAACACAATGTAAATATCCACTATTATTTTTTATGTTCTACTGATTTGTTTTCAGAATGTACCAGGGGGTTTCTTCTGTGAATATACCTATGAAACATAAATATAATGGATAATGAGCACTGTTAAGTATGACTAAAACAATTAATTGATTACATCGATAAATTTGATTACTAAAATGCATCGAGGCTTTGTTTAATCCATATAACTATATAGCACACGGTTTTGCAGACGTGTGTTAACCACTGAAAACACTGTTCTCTTTAGTGACAGTACTTATTACCACAAAATTACAGTTACACATCAAGTGGGGATTGGATAATGTTGTTGATCAATACCAATGACTCAGCATGTACTTACTGGTGCTGTAATTTCTGGCTTATGAAATGTACTTAACAGCTCACTCTTTCATAACAAACACTCTGCCCTGTGGAATTTTAATACACACCCAGTCAAACTGTACAGGTGACTTGATGATCACCACTAAAGATCCAAAAAACCTTAAAAGTCAAATTTATACTAAAACACAGCAACTTTGAGGCTGACATTATTACTTGGACATTTCGGGTATTCACATTTCAAAGCTTGTTTTGGTGCTGTGCTCTGGCCCAGCCAACACAGAAACTTGAAGGTGGAGTTTAAACTTCAAGAAACAGAGATTAACAGATATGATCAGTATCTGTGTCTAGAAAAATATGTCCTTGTCATGTAAAACCAACTATCTGATAGACTAGAAATAGACAATCTGATGATGGTGATCTCTTATTTTTAAGTACCATTTAAGGAAAAATCAAACTATACCTATTGCAAAAGAAAACACCCTGGGCCATCTGACTTCCACCAGAAGCAGAAAAGGGAATATTTTATAAGAATCAGGCTCCTCAGGAAATAATAACACATACTAAGACAGAGATGGATGTGTGCAGTATTGTTTTCTAGTTTTGGTAAAGGAAGCAGAGGGAAATCCTGGGAGAATGCCTGGCATGGCTACGCTGGCAGTACAGCAGAAAACAGAAACATTTCATTTAGTAGGATGGGACTGTAACTCAAGGTTAACATGAAAACAGCATGTCCACATTCTTGCCCAGATCATAAGGATTATCTGCAGTCATGCATATAGGTTTTAAGATCCCTTTTTATGTAATACACAATGAACTGTCCTTAAGCAGCAGACTGTGTAAAATAATGTGATTATTATGTTGACATGGTCCATACATGGAGATGTGTAAGATTCTACCAATCAGAGTAAATGTCCAATCTGTTTTTTTTCTCTCCAAAACTTCAATTCACAGATGGGATTTATAATGATTAATTCATTTGGGAAAGTCATTACATAATATTATCTGGCCTTCTGTCATTTTAGAATTGCCAAATTGACACGCTTCCCTGGATCTCTTTCATAAGATGTTTATTATTTCACTTCATTGAAATTGAGATATTTTTCATGTTGGGGAGGACTTTGTTTAAGCCTCATTGGTATCTGTCCTCCTCTGTACATATCCACTTAGTTCTATTATTGTTGGTCATCTTCTATGGTGTCTTAGTTGTGCAAACAAATAAACAATCTGACTGAGCCTGTGGTGTGGGTCAGTATCCATTCTTTTTGCTGCATCTTGTCCACTTACAAATGCATGTTGCAGCACAACTAATCCATGCAAACCTCTTAACAGCAACTGTTGAGCCATGGTAGTGTGGTGGGACAATAGGGGAACCAGTGAGCAGACAGATAATAGACAAAAACTAGTGATTATGATGAAACAGCTTCAAAAACTGCCCCCAAAAAAAATGATCTGGGAAAAATGTCAGCTAGACTTTCATTTATCTTAGTATGCTGAATATCTACTTTAAGTAAATGTAAGAAGATGTAAATGTCCTATATGCATTTAGAGACCTGTAGATATATACACAAGTAAGTCATAAGTGTATCATTCCTGTTATTAAATCAGATTTTGTGACTTTAGCCGTCTTTCCTTGAACATTACAGATTATTATAGTATGTGAGGTATTTACGTCTCCGTTTGATTACATAAAAGGCAGTGTAAAATTTTGAGTATTTCAATAAACCCTAAAAGGAAAATTAAGCTCAAAGGTTTCTACTGGATTGCAGCCTAAGGAATTCTTAACTTCAACATTATATAGTTGACAAAATGATGCATTGCTTTTGTATAAGTGGTACCATTAAGCTGCCACATGATTATTAACAACGGTTTGAGTTTCGCTGGTGCTAAATCTGTGAAATGAGTTTGAATAATCCAAAGTATAAAATGATGTCTTTGTGCTGAAGGAACCTGCTGCAGGAGAAAGAGCAGGGTTTATTGAAAATGTCAGGAATGTGGCTGTCGTAGATGACTGGATTTGTGTGAAAAACCAGGATTAATCCGTGAAGAGAACACCTTTCCACAGTGCCACATGCGGAATGTCAAATGTGAGCATTTGCCCACTCAAGTCGATTACGATGACGAACTACAGTCAGGTCGAGGCACCGATGAGGACAACAAACATGCATTGAATAATCCAAAGTATAAAATGATGTCCTTGTGCTGAAGAAACCTGCTGCAGCGGAAAGAGCAGGGTTCATTGAAAATGTCAGGAATGTGGCTGTCGTAGATGACTGGATTTGTGTGGGCGATAGTCTCCTGAGGGAGGTTTCCTGTTGTATCTCCATAATATACAGTGACGGGTACCTTAAGTCACCCAACAAAGTTGCTGCTGTGATTCGGTTCAGAAAATTATCAGAAGGAACAAAGAGGAACCAGGAAGGAAGGACATGACATGACCTACAAACAGTATATCAGAGCATGCAGCATTGTGTGTTCTGTTGTATTGTTCTATACGACAGATACAAATTTGGTCTGTCTTTCTGTTGAAAACTTGAAGGCAGGATATTTAATCCTAAATCCTACTCAAAAAGGCATCTGTCTTAAAATATTTTAGTGAAATAGGTATTTTGCTGAAGGCAAAAAGGTGAATGCCTGTATTCCAATTTTATTATTTTTTAATTGTGGCCAGCCTAAGGGCACACCTGAGCAATACCAATGCTGCCTGATCAGCATCTTGATGCCACACCTGTGAGGTGGATGGATTAAATCGAAGGAAAAAGGCAAAGGAGAAGTGCTCGCTAACAAATTTTGACAGATTTCTGAACAATATTTGAGAGAAAATAGGCCTTCTGTGTACATAGAGAAAGTCTTAAATCTTTGAGTTCAGCTCATGATGAATAGGGGCAAAAACAAAAGTGTTGTTTATAATTTTGTACAGTATATTTAATAGTTTAAAGTTTTAATCTTATAAATCTTTATCATTCAAAACCTATGGAAGACTTTTTATTTATGCACTGTTTTGTTTCCTTGCAGGATGGCTCAAGACAACGTAAAGAAAGAAAGAAGACTGTCTCATTCAGCAGCATGCCCACTGAGAAGAAAATCAGCAGTGCAAGTGATTGCATCAGTGCAATGGTGGATGGCTCTGAGCTAAAGAAAGTGAGATCCAATTCACGCATTTACCACCGCTACTTTCTCCTTGATGCTGACATGCAGTCTTTGAGATGGGAGCCCTCAAAGAAGGAATCAGAAAAGGCCAAAATTGATGTCAAATCCATCAAGGAGGTTCGGACAGGAAAAAATACAGACACTTTTAGAACTAATGGAACCTACGATCAGATATCAGAGGACTGTGCTTTCTCAATCATCTTTGGGGAGAACTATGAGTCCCTGGACTTGGTGGCAAACACTGCAGATGTAGCCAACATATGGGTGACAGGGTTGAGGTATCTGATATCCTATGGGAAACATACCTTGAATATGATAGAGAGCAGTCAGAACAACATGCGTGCATCTTGGCTAGGTGAACTCTTTGATGAGGCAGATGGTAACAACAGCAAACAAATAACAATATGTGCTGCTGTGCAGCTAGTCAAAAAGTTGAACCCTGGACTTAAAAATGTGAAAATAGAACTTAAATTCAAGGAGCTTCACAAAGCTAAGGACAAAGCAGGTTCTGATGTGACAAAAGATGAGTTCATTGAGGTCTTTCACGACCTTTGCACCAGACCAGAAATTTATTTTCTCTTTGTTCAGTTCTCCAGTAACAAAGAATTTCTGGATACCAAGGACTTGATGATATTTCTGGAGGCAGAGCAGGGTATGGCACAAGTCAGTGAAGACACCAGCTTAGAGGTCATTCAGAAATATGAACCTTCTAAAGAGGGCCAGCTCAAGAGTTGGCTTTCTCTTGATGGGTTTACCAACTATCTTATGTCTCCAGAGTGCCATATATTTGACCCTGAACAAAAAACAGTATGCCAAGACATGAATCAGCCCTTGTCCCACTATTACATCAATGCATCCCACAACACGTATCTGATAGAAGATCAGTTCAGAGGTCCCTCTGATGTGACAGGGTATATCCGTGCTCTCAAGATGGGCTGTCGCAGTGTAGAGCTGGATGTGTGGGATGGGCCTGATAACGAACCTGTTATTTACACTGGCCACACGATGACGTCACAGATTGTTTTTCGCAGCGTCATCGATGTCATCAACAAGTATGCCTTTGTTGCATCCGATTTTCCGCTGATGCTGTGTTTAGAAAACCACTGCTCCCTAAAGCAACAAAGAGTCATGTTTCAGCACCTAAAGAAGATCCTTGGAGATAAGATTCACCTAGATCATCCAAAACCTGAGGACTGCTATCTCCCCTCTCCCTCTGAACTGAAGGGAAAGATCCTGCTGAAGGGTAAGAAACTGAGCACAAACTGCACTGCTTCAGAAGGTGAGGTGACAGATGAGGACGAGGGGGCAGAGATGTCTCAAAGGATTGAGTCTGCGGAACAACAGACTACAGCACCCAAGAAATTCCAGCTGTCGAAGGACCTCTCAGATCTGGTGACCATGTGTAAGTCTGTGGAGTTCAAAGACTTCCCAACATCTTTCCATAGCCAGAAGCACTGGGAGCTCTGCTCTTTCAATGAGGTCTTTGCAAGTCGCTGTGCCAGTGACTTCCCAGGTGACTTTGTTAACTATAACAAGAAGTTCCTAGCGCGAGTTTACCCTAGCCCCATGCGGATTGACTCCAGCAACATGAATCCACAAGATTTCTGGAAGTGTGGTTGTCAGATTGTGGCAATGAACTACCAGACACCTGGCCTGATGATGGATTTAAACATCGGCTGGTTCCGTCAGAATGGAAACTGCGGCTATGTGCTGCGTCCAGCGATCATGAGGGAGCAGGTTTCATATTTTAGTGCCAACACTAAAGATTCAGTGCCTGGTGTGTCTCCACAGCTCTTACACATCAAGATCATCAGTGGACAAAACTTTCCAAAACCCAAAGGCTCAGGTGCCAAAGGAGACGTAGTAGACCCCTATGTGTATGTGGAAATACACGGCATTCCTGCTGACTGCGCTGAACAAAGGACTAAAACAGTCAACCAGAATGGGGACAACCCTCTCTTTGATGAGAGCTTTGAGTTTCAGATAAATCTCCCCGAGCTTGCAATGGTGCGTTTTGTGGTGCTAGACGACGACTATATTGGTGATGAATTTATTGGCCAATATACGATCCCCTTTGAGTGTCTCCAGCCAGGATTTCGCCATGTACCACTACAGTCTCTTACAGGAGAGGTTCTACCACATACCTTATTGTTTGTTCATGTGGCTATAACCAATCGAAGAGGAGGTGGCAAACCACACAAAAGGGGACTGTCTGTACGAAAGGGCAAGAGGAGTAGAGAGTATGCCAGCATGAGAGTGCTATTGATCAAGGCTTTGGATGAGGTCTTCAAAACAGCCATACTGCCACTGAGGGAGGCAACAGACCTCAGAGAAAACATGCAGGTAAGACATTTAAATGAAACTCCCATCATACTTATTCTGTTCACTAGTATCCTCATTCTCTGACGTGTGCACCACTAAGCCAACAATAACTTCTCAAATGTACTGTATATGTCAAATGCATTCCAGCATGGGAATGTTTTTTCTGTTAACGGGTACACTGAAGAAAATGTAACCCCAAGTCAAGTATAGATTATAACCAGATTTATTACAAAGACTCTTGAGCATCTAAAAAGACTCCCAATATGGAAAGAAACACAAAACCACCATGCTTGACTGAATCAGATTTAATCATATCCATATGTGTTGCACAATAGTCAAAACTGTGAAGCAAGTTGAGATGAGATTCATGTTTACATGGTAGATAACCATAACTTCTAATGTTAAAATTGGAGAAGGTTACAGTGAAATGGAAGACGTCACAATCTCGTTGGAATTGTGACATTTGTTACGTCAAAATCACTGCAGCTACAACAGATGATGAACATGACCTTTAGCAAGCTGTTAACATGTTTGAATCAAAACATTTTATTATTCCTCCCAATCCGGACAAATCCAGAGTCATCCTGAACCAGAGTCCTCTTTTCTGGAATTAAGAAAGCTTTGTCACCACAGGGATCATAACTAATTGTGTCTTATTCATGTCCACATTTATGTCATATTTGTGGTCTTCAATCTGCATTTGATGGACATAGGACATTTTATGAAAAATGCTGTACTGGATGGTTACAACACAGGTCTCACGTTGTGTTCCTTCAGGCATTGTATTAGGATTTATTTTGGCAGCCCTGTTTATATTTGCAGTCATTGTGTAATAACAAGTCACTGGCCTTGAGACTATAACACATCGTCGCCACCCTGTCACAGTTCCACCCGGTTGTTTATGTAGGGTTTAAATTTGGCTTTTCACAGGAAGGTTAGGATTTGTGAGCATGTGTGTTTGTTCCATTTCCATGTATAACTGGTGTCAGTCCAAAAGGATTCAGAGTTTATGAATAGCTAACAAGTGCCAAAATGAAAGTTCTCACAGGTAATGAGTGAGCTTCCAGCCACTTCCTCTTAGGTGCTACTGTGCGGTTGGATCAATGCTCAGCTGTTATTTCCATCTTCTTTTGCAGAATGCCATTGTGTCCTTTAAAGAACTGTGTGGACTTTCAGCAGTGGCTAACCTGAAGCAGTGCATCTTGGCCCTTTCCCCTCGATTGACTGGACCTGACAACAGCCCCCTTCTGGTGTTCAACCTCAATGACCAGTACCCTAACTTGGAGCCCCAAGGCCTGCTATCAGAGGTCATCAAGAAAGTCGTCACCACCTATGACATGGTGAGTAGTAGCCAGAAAGAAATTTTCACAGTATCTTCACAGAAATAAGACCTAGGAGCAAAAGTGATACAAGCAGATGAATCCGAAAAATTACCATAATTAAATATGCAAGAGGAAGAGAGAAAATTACTGATATATGCAAGTAAAATCTAAAAGTTCATTGAGTTATACAGACCTCGAAGAATACAATAGATACTAAAAGAGAAATCAGCAGACATGATTTAATCAACTAATGTTTGAAGTACATGTATTTTTTTCTATCTCGTCCATCCTCCTTGTTATGTGGGCAGCAGAGCACAGGGAAAAAACTTTATTTCTCAACATATGAATTGTAGTGGCAGTGGTGCTCTATCCATCTGTCTATATATGTATATATAGGCTATCTGTCTGTTTGTCCATCCATTAAATAGCGAACCAAGCGAACTGACTTTGATTCCAATCAAATCAATACTACGCTTTACTGGACTTAATGGGGACATGCAGAGATGGTTAGGTAATGGACTAGAGCTCTGTTAAGTAATAAAATCAATGTTCACAAGTTATGCAACATGCCACTGACGCTATTCCCAGACAATGCCATTATCCTTAACACATCCTGTTCTCTTACATTGATTCTCAGCATATTATGAGCAAGCCATCTTTCCATTATTATTTCAGGCAGGAGAAAGAAATCCCCTGTAAAATTGGCAGAAATAGAGCAACAAATACAACTACTTTGAATACTTTTGCATTCAGTAATTAGTTTGTTTTATCAGATGTATCTTTATCCTTTTGGCTGTAACATTATGTCCCCAGAATATTTATTCAACATGGTAAGACTCAGATGCAGAGCGATTAAGGTGACCCCTCTGCTCTATTCAGACTCAGGAGTGGAGGGCTAGTTAATTGGCCTTGATGGAAAGAGCAGCAGGAACATTGAGTTAGAAGAAAGAAAAGATAAAATGATGGGTGTTTGGGGACCAAAATTGAATAAATTGAGAGCAAGGGCTTAAGTAGTGTGAAGCTGCAGGCCTTGATCATCAGCAGTGTGCCAGAGGAGACAGAGCAGGAAGGTGCACAGTTGAAAGGACACTGACAAGTATAGGCACAAATGAAATGGTAAGAGCCAAACTTAAAGACTTGTAAGTAATGTATAGAACAGTACAATTAGAAATTCAGATACTCTGTCAAAATTCACCACTGGGAGTATCCAGGCTGTGGCTTACTATTTGGCAAAAATAGAATCTGGGTCTCAATCCCTGCCGGTTTGTGTGCTGAGAAAAAGGTGGAGAGACTCAGCATGATGCCAGCTTATGGCCTCAGATAATATGGTCTGATTTCTGTTTTTGTTCTAAACAGATGAACTAAGGGCGCTGCCTGTAAATCGAGATGAGTTAGGACAGCGCAATCTCTGAAACACTGAACTGAAGGGGAAAACAAAGCCCATATGTTAGTCTCTCTTTTGTCTAACAGTAACCCAATATCAGTTTTTCTATTGCACTTGAATATATTAGAACTGAATATATTAGTTTGACGTACTGTTATTCACCTGCATATCTCCAATAGTTTTAATCAAAGTCTGTTGTGTTTATGTATTATGTAGTATTCCCCTTTAGTTTTGACTAGTTATATACATACAAAGCTAACATTACCTTTAAAAATAAATGTGCCTTTGTGTATTTTGTTAAATGTGGGTTGTAATAATAATAATGATGATGATAATAATAATAATAGAACTAAACATACTACTTACAAGAGGTAGTCTTTAGTGTGAAAATTAGTCCACCCACTTACCTTATATTGTGCCTTTAAATACATTTGAGATGCTGTGTCTGCCACCAAGATGGCAATTTCTTCTCCCATCAGGGAAGTAATCACAGCGTGTGCGACAGCTCTAAGTGCAGCAGCTGCAGCTGCGGAGTGACACAAACAACCACAATCACTTAATCATGACTGCTTGTAGCATAACATGTGTTCAGAAAGTGTAACTTTCCCCCATAACGTACACATTAATATCAGGGGATGGACTGCGTGTAATCATGCTAAAAATGGTTGCATGTTTTATCTTCCCTCACTTGGCCATGCCCTCACTAATTCTTTCCAAAAACTGTGATGTTATGGAGGTTTAAAAGTTGTGGAGGTAATTATATGAACTTACTACAAAGAACTGTCATAGCACAAACGAGTAGTATCAGAATTCACAACGATCCAGTGAGACTTGGTTGAATAAACAAATTTTCCTACCACAATGCTCTTAAAGGATAAGCCTGGTGTTCATCTGTATTTTTCTTACTGTCAATAAGTTTAATTAAACCCAAAGCAACAATGTGTTGGCTCACTCTCAATAATTTGAGTTCTCGACTTAGTTTGTGACACTGAAGCCTATTGGTTCCTACCAATGACATAAATCTTCAAAAATGGGTTACAAATACACTAGTTTCACTTTTCAAATAGGACCAGTAATTTCTTAATAGCTGTGCACTGTATTTTCTTAAACAGTTCCTCAGACAGGAAAAAACAGTGCATGAATGGAGGGATTAATACATATTTGGTGTTCTTGTGAGTATTGCCAGCAGCAGGGTTGTGTATGCGGGATTCACTCAAAATAAACTACAGTGCTCCTAGTAATGAAGGCTCATTTAGGTGTTTTTAATAGTTTATGGACAACTATGGAGCACTGTACCAAAGGGGCTTTAGATGCACAGGCAATAGAATAGAATATCACCAAACTAAAACTAAATTGTCTGCATGAAGATGCTACTAATTAAAATCTTTGTATTTCTGAAAGAAGCTCCTTTTTCACATTTCCTCTCCGTGCCAGTCCTGACACCTCCCTCCACCTCTCTCTCCTTTCTCATCTCTCGCTGGCCGGCCACAGTGCTGGCATACTCCAGGGATCGATCTCAGGGACATGATGTTGGTCACTATTGTTTTTCACAGAGTGGCTTTGTTATACTGAGGTCTAATGAAAGGCTATTTTTCTTTTCTTCCTTTCTGTCTTGGCAGCTGAGCAGGGCAGTCTGGCTTTGTGACACGACCTTGTGGTGCACTTAAGTCACTTAGGGAGTGTACAAGTCAGTTACAACACAAAGGCCCATGTACCATACAAGCACTAATTGAAATAAAAAAACAGAACAACATTTGGGTAGTGTATATCCTCTCCTTCAGATGAAACAATTAAACTATTACTAAGATATTTGGAGAGAAAGCTCCAGATGGCTTGTCAGGCACCCTGTTCACTCAGTGTTCATTTGCCTCAATCTGTGACAGCCTACATATGAATCACTAACCTCTGTGCAGCCATCCTTTCCCGTAAGGAAACCAAAGGCTTTTTTAGGGTGGTGCTGGCATGTTTTATGTAAATGGGTTCCCAAAGTCTGTCTTAATGACCACCACGAGAGTTTTAACAGTCTGCCGGTCAGCAGAGTTTTTGCACTCAATTAAGGCTGATCATAACACCACAGGAGACAAACATAGCATCATTCACAGCTGCAATTTCACAGATAACACAGTAGTGGTCTGCTTCAAAGTGACTCATATTTATGTTTAACTCATCATAATCATATGAATTTGATTATCTGCCTTTTCTTTTAAAGAGATTCTTTCAAAACCAAGCATCAGGATTGACTAATATTTTACATATTAGTATTATATATACTACATATTATATTATAAATTGAGTAATATTTTTTCTCTGGAAGACGACAAGATACTGTTCTTGTTGGAAAAAAACAAGTATGGTAACTTTTAATCAACACCCTAATTGCTTGTCTCTCCTTCCCTCTAATTTTGGTTTTAAAAACGTAGTTCAGCGACCACGCCCACTGACGTGCCTTTTAATAACAGCTTGTTTTTGTGAGCCCTCCCTGGATAGAAACACCCGGCCACTAGACGGAGACTGCTCCCTGCTTTATTGTGGGATGCCAGTTTTGCTGACGTGGAAAATAAAGGCAAATAACAATAACAATATGTCTGCTTTCAGGTGATCCAAACCAGCAAGACTCTGCTGGAGAACTTTGAGGGGGTGTATGAAAAGATTCTACAAACCCAAAAAGCAGGTAAGACAATGGTCAGATGGCAGATGAGCACAACCATGATAGGCCAAGTTTCCTGACACAGCTCCTGAATGTTTCGTATGTCCCATCTCTTTGAAGCCACACAACGCAGATCACTCAATTTGAGTAGAACTGATTATACTTTTGCTTATTTGCATAAGTGGAATTGCCATTTGAGTCATGTTCCAAGTGTGTGATCCCATCAGCATTTCCCTTTGAAAAGCTATGGTTCAGAGGTGTTTAATTCACACCAGTCACAGCCTCTGTGCTGTATTCTAATTACAAGGTTGAGAATGAACTGGAGCAAGACTACATCAAAGCTAACAGATGGCAGTCCATCTATAGTTGTCCACCAGACACGCCATACTAGTTTGACCTTCATGTGTGTATTTAATTTGTTTACGATGTCCTTGCTTTCTTAGCCTATTATAACATAATGACTTAATGTGGCCAGGGGAAAAGTAATCCTCTCAGCCTTTCTGGGAAGCAAAGTTTGATTGGCAGCTCATCAGTGAAGGCTCTGCTGGATTCAAGAATATGTACGCAGACACAGTCTCAAGAGAGAAAATATTGCCATAGGATGCTGTCAAAGAATGGACAGCTCTCTTCCGCCGTTTTTTTCTTTCACTGTTCTCCTGTTAACATTCAGTCTTCATTCTCAGAGGTCTGTATCAGTTCTTTAAGTATCTATGGCAATGTCTGGATAAAACCTGTTAATTTTGACATTACTGTGCTTGGAATAGCACTTTCTGCAGTAAATTCTTTATATCTAAGTAGCATTGAAGGTTAATTTATGACTGAGGAAGCCTGATGGAAGTGCTAAGTGAGAGTAGGAGGTAGGAAAGACGGACCATCATTACCATGGCTCAGCTTTATTGGTTTTTTAGATGCATGATGTGCAAAATATTCCATTTCTATTGTCTCGGTACATCAGAGCGAATGCAGATCAAAGGCTTTGTGGTGTTTGTTTTTTTTTCCTTGGTGTTTTCAGTTCGACCACCTTCCAGCCCTTAACAATTACCAGTCAGTGGGTTACTGGCACCAGAAAGCCCCTCCCCCAACCCCAAAGCCTCATCTCACATCTGTGCAGCTGGAAATTCTATTTTAGCCGTTACTGGAAACTGGATACTGTGAAATGAGTGAGTTGAGTCTGCATTATTTAGTCTTAATGGCCCTGTTCATCTGTACAGCCTTCGTCAGCATCTTCTATTTTTTGAGACCACCTGCTGTTTTGCCAGCAGTGTACAGATCTACAGTATGAAATTTACAAAATGTACAGATAATAATACACACAATTTGTTTCATAGAACAAGTGTGCATTGTGAACTGTTGTGCTGCTTGAGGTCTAGTTGTTGCTCATCGTTCGTGGGACTTATTTAAGTCACTGCTTTGAAATAATTATTAGTATTTAAACGTGGAGTACAGGTCTATCAGACATTATTGGATTGTCTACTTCATAACTTACTCATCTTTATAAAATGGCATTTCATCATGACTAAGTTTCATGGTAGGTGAAAATCTGTTTCATATGTTGTGCATTTAGAAACACAACAGGATCAGCTTTATCTATCCTTTGTACTGAGTTCTAGCCCTTTGATGAACACCTTGTCAGTGTGAATCATTCTTTTATATGAAACAATAGTCAAATGAATAACAGCAATGAAAATGCTCAAGTAGACCAAATCTTTCAAAAGCTTCCACAGAAGCTCTGTGGGGCTTCTGGTCTCAAAGCACCATTATATATGATTACCTAAAATCAGCTGGAGAAGATTCAACAGCCAACAATTGCAAACTAGGACACAACAGATGGCAAACTGATGAACTTGAACATTGACTTATTTTCCTGAACTGACAATTTTATCTCAGCGGTGTGTGTCTGTGTGCATGTGGCGTGGTTTTGTGCACTTGTCTGTTGTGTTGAAACTGGGTCAGTACAAACCCAATTCCCCCTTTACAGCAAGCGGAACATTCTAGCAGCAACAGCTATTAAAGTTGTGAATAATCCATCACATCAGCTCAGACAGGGCCCACTTTCCCCAAAGAAAAAAAACACCCGCACAAAGGCAGTGTCAGAGAACACAGTCAGGTGTTTGCAGCTCAAACATGGATGTCACTTCCATCACCCGACACTCACTTAGGTTCCAATTAGCATTCAAGACAGCTGGATGGCTGAACCTGCTGCAGACTAAGATGTTCTTAAATGCCAAGTGAAAAATGATTGTGTTTTGCTGAGCAGACAGGAGCTGCAGTGACATTTTTCAGAACACAAAGCAAAGAGCAACTGTTTGTGTTAAAACACCTTTTAATGTGGATTCCAAGGTCATTCAGTATGTAGGGTGGAGCATTACTATACTTTGTTTTGTTAAGGTTATTTTTTAATATCAAAGATTTCATTACATATATATACAGAGAGAGAGAGATTCCTGCTTTTCAGTGCCATAAGTGATAGTAAATATACGGGCTATGGACTGTTGGTCAGACAAAACAACTAATCTGAAGAGGTCACCTCTGAAAAATTGTGATGGGTGTTTTTTTTCATAGTTGTTTGACATTTCAAAGAAAGAGGTGATTAGTTAATCGTAATAATAACCAGCCGAATCATTGATCATGAAAATAACTGCAAAGAAAAACCCATTATTAACTATTATTAATCAATCATGGTTTACAGCTTTTCCTCCCCCTTGCTCTTTTGGTGACATTCTCTGGTGTGAGTCGATACAATTAAAACAATTATCAATAACCATCCAGTAGATAAATGGCTCTCCATACCGTAGTTGTTTCAAGCTGTGATACATGTGAGGATAAGCCCTTAATGTACAGTTGATGTCTTGCAGCATTACCTCACAGAGATCAGAGCCTGAAATGCCTTGCTGAGATTGAGCTTCCCCCTTCCTTGCCTGCCAGACTCCATAAAATGTTGCTAAGCAACCTCCAGAGTGTGTTTGTGTGTGTGAGAGAGATAGAGGAAGCTGTGCACCTTCTTCAGCACAGTCATGGTTCACGTGCACAGCAGCAACAGCAGCTCTGTAGTTCCAGAAAAACGACCTGAAATCTAAGAGAAATACTAAATGTGTCAGATCTGTCAGTAAATCCTGTCAGTTGTTTGAGGTTATACTCACGCTAAGATCTGGTGGCAGACTTGTAGCCTCAACTGAGAGGCTCTAAAACAGCCCAATCCCACACCAATTATGGTGATTTTTCACGAAGGGGGTCTCTCTCACGTGCACACCACGTTTCCATGGCAACAGCTGCAACAGGGGACCCTCGCTTATATCAAGAGCAAGCGGAAATGTGCACGTTCTCTGTAGGAATTTCCATTGCAGAAGTGTGTTATACAGTTATGGGCTTTGTACGTAGCAGGAACTCCATCTCTCTTTTGTTTATTTACCTTGTAGGCTGTGGTTGCCTGTTGCTGCAGTGTCAGTGCTGCACTGTAAAGCCAGCTCGACATTAAACGTGTCCTTACCCAGACTCAGTCACGCAAAGGGAAAGAAAGGGAGAGGAAGAGAGGAGGTGGGAAAGCTCCTCAGGAGACAAATCCCTCCTCTGTTCGATGCCTTGATGCTAATCCACAGTGAAAGAACGTCATGTCTGTCTGCCTACACTCTGCCTCTCTCTGCCTCTCTCTGTTTCCGGGCTTCTTTCTTTTCCCTCTCATCCTGCCTCACTGCTTCCTTCCACTCTGCTTTTTGTTTTCTTGTCTGTGTTTTAGTTATTGTGCGTTTTTTCTTTCCCTGTAATAATTCACAGTTTTTTGGCCTATCCCTGTCCCTTGACATCCCATCAACACCTTGTTGGGATGTGCCACAGCGCTTTACCATCCACTTACTAACATCTAACTCCAGGATACAGATTTCAGATTTAGTGAATCAAGGTGTTGCTGAAGGAGGGCACACATGCTCAACAAACTGTTCCCAGTTGACAGTGACAACACAATGAAAATTGATGCTGTGTGGATTGTTAAAAACAAACAGTATTTGATAGCTAACAAAGTAGGACACATACTGACTTGCAAATCTGCTATCCACAAAATAGTGAGAAATCTTAACATTTTGATGGCACAGTTTCACTTGGTGCAGTTTCACTTCTTAAAATCTAAAACCCAACCCTTGGGCTGTCTCCATAGTTTGTTCTGAAATTCGCACCAGAGGTCTACGTTTATCAGACCAGACATGTGGAACACCTTCTGTAGCAGCTATCTTTTTTAAACTAGCTAAAATAACACTGCTGACGTACAGTAAGGAGAGAGGAATCCTCCTCCACAGCCGGCGACTGTACTTCCACTTACTCAAACCTTCTGCTGCAGGAGAAGACTGTGAAATGTTGACAGTACATGCCAGTGTCTTTGCTCTAATGTATTTCCTCACACTGACAGCAGGCTTAGCACCCAGTCACATCTCCCACACTCCAGTCACCTCACACCTGCTTGCTCTTCTGTCTCACAAACCACCATGAATTCCAACCATAGAGACTGACTTCACACTCGTTCTCATCTGTCTTTCTCTCTCAGCGATGGAATTTCACGTGAATCTCCATGACTTGGCCGTGAAGGAAGGGTTGAAGGGCAGGAAGCTGCACAAGGCGGTGGAGAGCTTCACATGGAACATCACCATACTGAAGGTGAGATTGTCATTCACAGCAGGCAGTACACTAGTGACTACTGCGATACTAAATGTAAGAAATGGTTTTCTGAAATTTTTGTGTGCAGTTGCCACATTACACAACATGTGTTACTTCTCACATGCTTGCAAAATACATATAAACATTTCCAGTAGCTGCTGTAGGAATCTTACTAAACGTCATTCCAGTTGTGACATCTCCTGTTAAGGCTGAACATTAAACTGGTTTCCAAGCTCATTGTCATTGGGAGCCCAAACAAGAACACCAATTAATTGTCCTTATCTCAGTTCATATCGCCTGGGAATCTTTCTATATCATTTCCATATTCTACTAAGCAAACAAAAATACTCAGTTTGAGGTTCAATTCAAAAGTTGGCCAACGGAAATAAAACCAAGTGACTTCTCTCATGTTTAATAGACAAGCTTAGTAATTCTCCAACAAAACTGGAGTTCCCCACCCCTGCAGCCTCCGATGCTAGTAAGCATCGCACTGGCTGTAACCAGGCTGTAACTCAGGACAGACTGGGCCTCTTTCGGACTTGTCCGTTTGGTCTCAAATGCTGTTTTAATAGAAACTTCCTGAGCTGACTGGTGGCTGTGTGTGATGCAGGCGCCGATCACCACAATACTTACTTACTTACTACACTTACTATACGTGTCTTTGTTGTTCATTTTTCCTGTCCGCCAAAGCGGCGGATGGCCCGAACATTTCAGTTGCAGCCGCCACCACCACGTTACCTGCAGGTGGTGGGTGCTATTTCATTATTAGTACTACTCATTCCCTGTGTGACACTAAAGTTTCTATAGTGTCAGCTTCTGTCAAGCTTAAGGCCATTGTACAAGTCAAGGTACAGCGTAAACGGCAAAGTTGATGCTTCGTCTGCAGACTGCTTTACTGTTGGGTGTCATGTGACCAGAGTGTAATTGTAGCTGTTGCGATTACAAAATCTAGTTTTCTCACATTGCGATAATATTGCAAATGCAAATAATCGTTAAGCCCTTGTTACTAGTGTGCAGAGGGCTTCTGTGCTCTTAATTCCTTTAAACCAATGATGTTGGACAGATGCACAGAAAATAAGCCACTTTTAAACTAGTGTTGTTACTACTACTAGCTGTCATTTCTCTCTCCTATGTCAGAAATTAACTTTTTTTACTGCCTGCCTCTGTGGCAGACATGTGTTTTTTGTTGCTTTGTTTGTCTGCTACTTTTGAAATGTGTGCACTAAATGAAGGAATAACCTTCAGCTGGCATCATTTATTGTAAATTATGTTGTCACGAAATGTTCAATATACACTGAACACTTTTGTTTTTGCTCCTATTCAATGCTAAACTCATATCTAAGACTTTCTCAATGTACAAAAGGCATATTTAAATTTTATATTTTATTCAAATATTGTTCATAAATCTGTCAAAATCTGTTAGTTAGTGAGCACTTCTCCTTTACCGAGATAATCCATCCACCTCACAGGTGTGGCATATCAAAATGCTGATCAGATAGCATGGGTATTGTACAGGTGTGCCTTCTCGACCTGAATGCAACTTTGCAGAGCCATTGAAGAAGAGTGGACCGACATTCCACATGCCACAATCAACAATCTGATCAACTCTATGCAAACTCTATGCGTGAGGCAAATGGTAGTCATACCAGATACTGACTGGTTTCTGGATCCTCCCCAATACAGAGAAAATGCACATTTTCAAGTGGCCTTTTATTGTGGCCAGCTTAAGGCACACCTGTGCAATACCCATGCTGTATGTTCAGCATCTTGATATGCCACACCTGTGTGGATGATAGATTATGTTGGCAAAGGAGAAGTGCTCGCTAACAAAGATTTTGACAGATTTATGAACAATATTTGAGAGAAATAGGCGTTTTGTGTACTTAAAGAAAGTCTTTGAGTTCTGCTCATGATGAAAGGGGCCAAAAACAAAAGCGGTGCGTTTATAATTTTGTTCAGTGTATTTACACAAAAACGACCTACGTCCTTCAGTACATGACAATCACTCCACCTTACTTAATCACTGACAACCAGGGATTTCAAAGGTACAACAGACAAGAAACACAAAGAACACAAGAACTTGAATTTCACCATAGAGTAGAATACAGTCAGTGCTCAAAACAACACCCACAGTTCACCTACCAATGGGTCCTTATCTCAGCTAAAAGCTCCTATTCTGGATCCTAGCAAGCAAATTAAAAACTAATTTTGAGTTTTAATACAGAGGTTGGCCAACAAAAAAATCACTATCTATTTTAAGCCTCTCTGCGCTTCATGTATTTTCTACACCTCGTGTATTTTCCATGACTTTTCAAACTCCACTGACACAACAAGTAGTAATTATTGATGAATGACCTTCTGCATATTTATCTGTGTTATTTGCACATGTTAATTAAGATTACCTTACAAGTAGCTCAGCTATAATTTATATTTTTTCCCCTGGCAGTTGAGTTGAGTCAGGCAAGTGTGTGTTGATTCACTTTGTGTGTGCTGCATTTTAATCTGGGGCTCTACTTATATGGATCTTATCGTTGGCAGGCTTACTATTTAAAAAGAGAGATTTTTAAAAGTACATCAAGTTATCGACTGAAGGTCTTTAAGATATAAAAATGACCTCCGTCCAAAAGACATTTTCAAACATGGAGAACACAACATTTCTGGCCTTATTTAGTTGTCAAAGTGACGGCTTCTTGTCATTCAGACATGGGTATCCATTGTGTAAAGTTACTTATGGCTTTATACAGACATGACCTTTATGGCAATAGCCACAATCCTTGCACGATATTGAGCACCTGGTGCACAAGAAAGAACAGAACTGCTGAGGTGGAAAAAAAGTATTTCACGGATGTGTCAGTGATGGTTAAACTCATTTTGCCTTCATCCTTAATCAATGACTTGTCAGTGGGAGGTATGCTCTACCTACCGTAATAAATCCCTGATAAATTCTCACAAATTTATATCTTCTGCTACCTATTTTATAATGTCAGAAAGTGCACAAGAATACAATGACAAGATGTTGGTCCTCACTCTAACGCATTCTTTATGTGAAGTATTTCGCTTAATATTAATAATTTCATTAATGAAGTTGGCACGAATGAAAAGCAAAAACATATGGAAGGGAAGTGATGGTCCGATAATTATTATTGTGGAACGAAGTGAGATGTCATGGGAAGAAACTCCTCAGCAGCTTAGAACTGGATTATTTTGGATGTTTTGTGGTTTAATAAGCAACTATATTTTCTTTGTGCATAAGAGATACATGATTCATTTATTACATGATTATTGCTTAAGATATGCATTTAAGCCCTCTCTTTGTATTTAACCCGGTGCCCTCTGACCTTATATGTTAATGTGATGACTAGAGCGATTTGTTGACGTAGTCATATAAATACTCGCATTACTTGGGTCAAAGCGTTGTTGCATCCAGTATTAGCAGGTATTCCCACGGACAAGCTCTAGCTTCGACACCACGCCTTCGAACGCCTAAAGTCTGGGAGTATTTTAGACTGACACTCAACAACGTGCTGCTCCTGAGCTCTGTGAACTGGAAATACCTTCACTGCAACACAACTACTATCCACGAATACGTGGAGCAGCATGAACACGAGAAGCAAAACGCACTGATGGTAGCACTGCAAATCGTGTTTACTTTCTGTCTCCACACAAGCGCTGTAATTGTAAAGTAAGTAAAGCTAATAGAACTAGATGTTTCAATCCCTTTAGTAGGAAACTCTTGATAGTAGAAGTCAGTGGAGTGGTGAAAAGGAGGGTATGTGTCATTTGGGTCATAAGGTGGGCACCTTGCTTCATCAACGTTTCGCTGATTGAAGCACACGACGTCTCCAAAGGGCTCAACGGTGTAGCTAGCATCCCAGGTACACCCCCTTCCACACCATACCCTCTATAACCTGAAGGGCTCTGCATGGCAGGGGTGTCCTTTTCCCTGAGTTGGACCTAAGCCTGACCGCATACCATTAGCCTCTACATCGCTGCCCAGTTGGGGTCCTTACGCTTGACCCAGCAGCATGGGGACACATGACACATGAGTCCGTTAAAATGTATTTTAAAAGTATTTCTTCATCGCCTTAATGTAAAAGTAATTTCTGCCGTGCTGTCATGGTAACGTGACGTTACACCACGTGTCATCTAATGTTCGGCTTTCCACGTTCTTTCAGTTGTTTTCTTTGCCACACACTGATGCAGAAATACATTTGATCATCATACTGCATTACTCAGTACTGAAATAAATAAAGTCAGAAACATTTAAAATTTAATTAAAGTAGCCAAATTAACGTCTGTTATTGTTATGATCACAACACATCAGTGATGGAAATTTGATTTATTTTAAGATATGCTACTATTGTCATTATTCTAATGTGCTTCATCAGGATGATTGAATAAAATATTGATTTATTGATTAGATATGGTTTTGATATTTTAGATAAATTGGCATGTTAATCGAGTAATGGGCAACTTTTGGGCACTTTTATTTAAAAGTTAAGTGAATATATTGACATGACATGTGATGTAAAACTGCCATGACATTTAACACTTGTCAATATTCCCTCAGGGTCAGTCAGACCTACTGAAGCACGCCAGGAGTGAAGTCCAGGAGAACCTCAAGCAGATCCACTATGCTGCACTCACCTGTAACCTGAGTAAAGGCGGACCAATGGGCAGCTCCTCCGGCTCAGAATCGAGGAACAGACGCAGCCTTGGGGCCATTCCTGAGAAGGCCACTGGGGAGGAGGGGCTCACTGATGAAGACAATTAAAGTCCCCCCAGTCCTGCTCAGGTGCTCCCCTGGCACCCCACATTCAGACCTCTACTCTGTTCCTGCCTCCTGAGCTCAAAACCCAAAGCTCGCTCTCTCTCTCTTTCCATCCTTTAGCACTCTTTACCCTGGCATCATCGTTCTTCACACACACCAGTGTTTTTCTGCATTCCATCATGTACATTCCTGTATCCCAAGCACAGCTGTAATCTCTCAGACTTCTGCCTCATAATTGTCAATAAATTGCCAAAACCACTCCTAGACACAAATCCTACCCAATTTGAGATCACACAAAGTTTAGAGAAGTGTGGAAAATTACTGTCATTTATTCTAAGTCTTAAAATGTTTAGGAGCTGCACTGAAAGCTGGAAAAGCATGACACATTTTAAACATTTGCTACACATCTGAAGCTGCTTAGCCATTTTGTGCACACATTATATAAATACCAAATCTTAACATCCAGCAAAAATAACTTTGGGGAAAAAGTTGAGGGGGTAATATGTACAAGCACTGATGATCAGTGCCAGACATAAATCCTAATTTTCCAACATAAAAGTCAAACCTCTTAATCTACAGTCCTAATGCATTACTTTGACGCCCTGACTCTTATTTCCTGGAAGAGCCAAGTGAACTACCAGCCAAGTGACCATTTAAGACATTGACCTAGTGAAACATTGTACTTCTACTCAGCAGAACAGGATGTTACCCGAGAAGAAAGAGTCCTTGGATTTTTGTGAGAGATTTCTTAAAAGCACAATTTTTTGGGGAGTTTTGAATGTAACAGGACAGAGGGAGCAAAAAAGGGGAAGGAACAAAAGTGTCATAAGAGTAAAGAGCTGTTTACAATACTGAAATTGTTAATCATTTTGTCTGCCAAAACAGTATAATATACTATGTGTATATATGGAGTTTCCTGTTACCTTTTTTTTCTGCAGAGTGCATCATTTTATTATTGTATACTTGGAGATATAAAATTTATTTTATAAAGGATATATGAACATGACCGGGAAAACAACATATTTTATTTGTATGTAGATATCTGATAACGAGGGATGTCACTAGAAAAAGTGACCTCAAGAGTTTTCCCGGCGGAGAGCTCCTACATGTCGAGACAGAAGGACTAATAGAATGTATTCATACTGTTTGTGGTGCAAACAACAGCAAAGGCTCAAAAATCACAACCAGCAACTGCATGAGAAGGAACCAAGACTGGGGTGTTGATAACATGCACTCAAAAACCATTTTCACACATTTTCATATTTCAGCATTTCATTTGGCCTTTATTTTGAGAGCACTGAGTTTTGAGCCAAATCAAATGTATGCTCCGAATTTTCTACCAATGTAAAAACTAATTTTGCAGTTATTTTTAGAAGTCTACAACCCATAAAGTGTGCCACATTTTTTGTCTTTTCTAATTCCACAGTTGTTTAAAACACCCCAATGAGAAATCAGCCCTGAATGGTTTAAAAACAAATGCCTTTGTTGACTTGTAATCATTTGGTTCAGTTATTTTACTGTGCGGAATGATTTAATACCTCTCACAGGAAACTAGCATGATGTGTCTGGACTGCACACTTAATGGGAGGTCATGTAGAAAACAAAGACTATAGATTTATTTTAATCATGCAGTTTAAGCTATTACTTGTTTGAAAGAAGTTTCTCTGTTCAGTACTAAAGAGCTTAACCATGTTTCATCTTGCAGTTAACAGTCCTACTGTTAAATGGAAATTTCAGATCAAGAACTTAGTGGTGTGAAAAGGTATTTGTCCCCTTCCTTATTTCTTATTTTTTGCATGTTTGTCACACTAAAATGTTTCAGGTCATCAAAGAAATTGAATTATTAGACAAAGATAACACAAGTAAACACAAAATGCAGTTTTTAAAATGAATGTTTTTATTGTATGGTTTATCACATCTTTACAAAGCTGAGTTCAATTTCTCTAGCCACACCCAGGCCTGATTTCTGCCACACCTGTTCCCAGTCAAGAAATCACTTAAATAGGGCATGTCTGACAAAGTGAAATAGACCAAAAGATCCTCAAAAGCTAGACATCATGCTGCGATCCAAATAAATTCAGGAACAAATGTGAAGCAGAGAAATTGAGATTTATCAGTCTGGAAAGGGTTATAAAGCCATTTCTAAAGGACTCCAGCAAACCACAGTGAAAGCCATTATCCACAAATGGCAAAAACATGGAACAGTGGTGAACCTTCCCAGGAGTGGCCGGCCAACCAAAATTACCCCAAGAGAGCATCAACGACTCATCCAATGGTCACAAAAAAACCCACAACAACACCCAAAGAACTGCAGGCTTCACTTCAGTTAAGGTCAGTGTTTATGACTCCACCATAAGAAAGAGACTGGGCAAAAATGGCCTGCATGGCAGAGTTCCAAGACAAAAACCACTGCTGAGCAAAAAGAACAAAGGATTTTTACCTGGAAGACTTGCTGTGGTAAATGGAACCATTAATTCTGCTGTTGACCAAAAAATCCTGAAGGACACTATCCGGCTATTCGTGACCTCAAGCTAAAGCTGTAAAAGACTCAGACTTGTCAGTTATTGCAAAAGCTTGATTGCAGTTGCTGCGAAGAGTGGCCCAACCAGTTGTTAGGTTTAGGGGGCAATAACTTTTCACAATTCACACAGGGCCACGCAGGTTTGGATTTTTCTGCCCTTAATAACTTTAATTTGAAAACTACATTTTGTTTACTTGTTAAATTTTTTTTTAATATTTCAATTTGTTTGATCTGAAACTTAAATTCAGTGAGACAAACATGCAAAAGAATAAATCAGGAAGGGGGCAACACTCTTTCACACCACTATAGTGTTTTGATATCTTGTCTGGGGAACCAGTGTACAGCACATTTTGGGCAGCTCTAGTGGTACCCGTCTACCAGACAAATCAAACGTATTACAACACTTTGCTAACACTTTAAAAGAATTTAAACTCAGGTCTGGTGAGATGGATAATTCTAATAACTTCATTACCATTCCTGGTGAAAAAGTATTATTCCATCTAAAGTAGCCCTGTGATTTTTAATAGTGCTACCACGTTACTGCTAACTAAAATCTGCTGTATCGGTTGACAAGTAGGAAGTGAGAAGAGTGTTTGTCTTTTTAAATGCCTTTACCCATGTGCTGCTTCATTAGTGCTCTTGCTTGCTATTCAATTAACAGTCCATTTGTCTTATTTAAATAAGTTATATTTGCTAGAAGTTATACTTTCTTTCTACAGGTTGGACAAAGGATATATGAACATGTTCAGTATGACATGTTTGCTATCTTTACACGATGTACACTGAGCTAAAATTACATCAGTTTAATACGAGAGCCACGCAGTAAAGGCTGCATGAAGGTGTTTCTAATTTTCTGTCCATGTTTATCAATGAGCGTAGGCTAAATATTTAAAACACTTATAACCAAATCCAGTTCAACAGGACCACAGTCTACAGCCTTCAAACTGACTAAAGTTGAATCAACACCTCTCTAAACCAGTCTTGACAAGAAAGCTGTTGTATGAGACTGTTCTTTTTAGCTAGGTATACCTAATGAACTGGCATCTAACAACTGAGTGTATGTGAGCTTGCAAAATAAGGGCTCAACGATTTGGAAGATATCAAATTTTTCGGGCCAATATTACAATTGTCCTGTTATTTGTGCCCCACGTAATATTGATTGATTGACAACATTAATTTAGTTAATCTATTGATCAACAGCAAGAAATCAATTTGACGTTCCAAACATACATTAATTGTTGTCCTCTTGACACAAGGCACTTGGACTGTTGAATGAGGCCCAAGCATTGTTTTTCAAATGTTCATCTGGAGCTCTGTTATCACCCCCCCCTCCCTTTTGTTGTTGTTTTTTTGTGCTCTTTGGTTTTACATATTGTCCACTCCGGCAGATCACACGATCCACAACAAGACAAATAATAAACTGTCTTCAAAATTTCAGTGCTATGCCAGTCGGAATATTTAAAATTGTTGTTGAAAGGATGGGGAAAAAAGCATTTCAACTGTATTCCAGTACTCATCTCTCTGTCAAGTCCAAAACAACAAAAAAACTCAAAATAAACAATGTTGGATAGATTTGTGTGTCAACTACTTGTTCTAAAAATGGCATGAATAAGTAATGTTCTGCTTTTCAACACTGTACACCCTGTATTGACAAAACAGATTTTGCCAAGATCACACCAGCAGCTTTCTCCAGTACTCGCCAAGCTCATTCCTAAACAATAGTTATGTCTGTGAAATCCCATCATCTGCTCTCTTACTGCCCACTGGTTAGCTCTCTCCTCCCTGCAGCAACCCCAGTCGATGCTCCACTCTGCCACGACTCTTTAACTGTCCTCCCCTCAGGCTGCACCATGGTGGACTGACCTTCCCTCTGTGGTCAGAACTGCTGTTACTCCCCGTTCCCCCATTGTAGGCAGCTATGGAAAGTAATTCACATCCAAGCATCTCACTGAATCACTTTAGTGTCCTTTCCACTTGCTCTTACTGAAAGAATAAGAAAATCACCCTTGGGTAAAATGTCACTCTGAAGTGAAAAGGAATTTTTAATCAGTTTTTCTTTCCTTCCCTGTGGTTTTGACTCTTACAGGCCTGAATATTGGTTTATAATCCAGAAATTAAAGCTCAGTCTCCTCTCTCTCCTCTCAATAAGTGCCCGAAATGCTAAACGTTAGCCACGGTTACTGTGTATATGCAGTAGTCATGTTTGGTGCAAGGCCACACGAGTATGTGATTATTCATTTTTAAAGGACAGACACACCTAGTCCTGACTCTCCCAGCTGTTTTTTTTTTTTCTTTTTTTTCAAAGCTGGAGGAGTGCGTGCATCAGTATTGATTGGTGGAGCAGAGGGAGCCTGGGGAAATACAGCTTCAGATGGATCTGCCTCCAGCACGTGCACAAACACACACACACGGGAATGCATGTAGAGGTAACCAACAAAAGCAGGCAGTGTTTTATGAACACACCAGCTGTGTAGTTACTGACGAGCACACAAACTTTATCTGTATAGTGAGACAAGTGCTTTGCACAGGGTAAATCATTTTTAGGGTTACTGACTGCAAACACATCACATCATCATCTGACTTTAATCCAGACTTTGGAATAGTCAAGAGATTTGTCTGTGATGTAAGATTATGAATTTGTACATAAAAAAATAAATTTATGAAATATAAGCTGACTGTTACTGTTTTGTTTTTTTTCTTAAAAGTAATCTTCCACCCCAAGCCTTTTTTAATAAATCAGCTGGCAGCCATTGTTGATTTAAAAAAAAAATGGTAGTTAACCTTTATGATCTCTCTTATCCAGAGTTAAAAACCTACCAGTCGTATCACTGAACGATAAGTCATGCAAACATAATATGCATTCAAGACTGTTCCTGCTGCTCCATTGCCTCAACAGACATCTCAGCAATCAGTTAAATGCGTGTAAAGAACATGTAAACTGCTCAGAATGGCCCTCTAATGCATGCTGTAAAGACCTTTTTTTTCAACAGTAGTGTCACAAAATGTTGATTTAGTAAAATGGATTTTATTAGCCATAAGAGAGTTACAATTAAGGCTTTCTGTTTGCACCTTTCAAGCCATAGATTGTGCTTGTTAAGAATCTATTTGTAATGCCAGTGACTCGGGTTTAATGTTACTCAGCTTTTAAAACAAATTTAAAATCAGAACACTGAGTCAACAGATAATTTCTTGCAGCTTTAAACTTGTTTTATATCTTCTTGAGGAAATGGCAAAAGTGCAGGTTTAGTTTAGCAAAGTGGGAAGTATTCTTTGCGCAACAGCTACATCACTTGAAATGTGACAATGTAATAGCAGTTGTTCTGATGTTAAAATATACGCCTCAATGAGTCACACTCTGGTATTCTAGATTGTAGGAAAGCAGACAGAATTATCACTATTTAAAGGTTTGAGTTCTTAAATGGCAGAAGAGCCTAAATAAGAACCTTTTGTGGAGAGTTTTGACAGTAAACATTGTCTGGAATGAATCATCCGCTCTCACAGAAAGCAGACAAGGCCTCCTCGCCGCTGCAAGAACTCACAATGAATTCCCAAAAGTAAGCAACAGCAGCACTGCGACGATGAATGGACGGACAGATGGATGGGTCTGGCCGCGAGCGCTGAACTTAAATCATCTGCGTGTTTACAGCAGAGTGGTGGCACTTAGACGAGCTGTGCGGGAAATGTTTGGACAATGTGTAAAACAAAAGACTGTGCAGCACATGCTCTCAGAGAAGATGTTTTCTGTTTAGATCAAGTAGATGTCACAGTATCCTGTGGTAGCTCCGCCACTGGCAGAACGCTTGTCACCGCTGCCAGTGTTGGTGGAGTTCTCTGCAGCCAAACAGGGTTGACATACCTTGACAGCCTCCAGATACCTTTTACAGATGAGGTTCCAAATGCTGCAAAGGTCAGTAAATGCATCACACTCAACCTCCACCCCTTCCTCTCTCTAACACCCTGTTTCTTCTCTCTTCTGCAGTTCTCTTCTTGTTCCCTCAGTTTATTGCGCCATCCTCTTTCCCTTCCACTAAACGTACTGTTCAGTAGCAGTACCATCAGTGACCTGTGAGATGGGTCCTGTGGGTTATACAGTCAACATAATGGAAAATGATAGCAGAGATACATTTCCCCACAGTAAAAGGTTCAGACAGGTTTGGAGTTTTTATTGTGTTTGTTCAACTGGAATAAAAGACAAAGTAAAGTTAAAAGAAACATTATCTGCAGTGAGTGTGACTCAGGTTGTCAGAAAATAGTGAAAAATTATAATACTCAAAAGTTCTTGTTTTATCCGACCATCAGCCCAAACCCAGCAACATCCAGTCTATTATATCTGATATCTGACACAAAGGCAGCATATCCTCACATATATAGAAGCTGAAATCATAATTTTGGTAGATTTGCTTGAAAAAGTAATCATTTGAGCTCTACATTGAAATAAAACATTTCAAAAATCCAAAGTAAATAAAAATATTACAGCTAGAGAGGTTTGGTTGGCACTAGTGGAAACAACATTAACACTGTTTCACAATGAACTGTACTAATGATTTAAAAGGTCAACAGGATTGTTTATATCCGATGATGCATTTCTTTATTGATTTATTGAACTAAGATGAGCATGTTCCTACAAACCTCAGTGCACCTTGGTCCTCTCATTGACTAGATTTTAGTGCTGATCAGTGGAACTGACAACTATTTTAAACATTAATCATTTAACTAATTCTTCAAGCAAAAATGCCAAATGTTTGCTGGTTTCAGCCTCTCAAATGTGAGGATTTGTTGTTTTATTGTAAATTGAATATCTTAAGATTTTAGACTGTTGGATGGATGAAATAAGCATTTTAAAACACATCACCTGCTCTGGAAATTTGTGATTGGCATTTAACATTTAATGAACTTTTATGAAAAAAATCCTTTGGTTTATTCAATCATCAACGCCAAAGCTGCCAAATGGTATAGTGAATCAATGTGTTTCTGTTCTCTGCAACTACAGGAAGTTACCCCAAAACGCAAGGTTTCATGGGTATTAAGAGACAGATTCTGAACGATATGCTGCATGTTGTGGTTGGAAAGTCAAGCTTGACTCAAAGACCAGAGTATTGCAGTGTGCACTGATGCCTCACCGCTACCCCTAGTGGCAGCTAGACATGTAGGTTTTTCTTTGCAGAATTTTGTACCACAGAACAAAAAGGGGATGGAAATTTGTTAGTGGTGTTTAAACAATTACATTTGAAAAAATTCAACAGCAAGACTTCTTTTCCAGAAACCAATTAACTAAGAATAATTCACAGACCTCACTATAAACACGCATCTAAACTATTTTCTCAAAAGGTAAGAAATTGTGAAAACTCCACAGTATTGTGGATTATACAGAAGCAGGACATTGTTTCTGGAAACATTTTTTTCTTTCTTTTTTTTTTTTGAAACAATGCATTTTTAATGCTTTGAGAATCACACAAATAATCCATTCACCTTCACTGTTCATTTAGATGGCAACAAAAGTGTCACAGACCTTTGCAAACTAAACCAAAACTATACTATACCACTCTAAGCGGAAAGATGTTTATGATTTGGGTGAAATGACCCATGAAAGAAAGGCAAGATGATTTAAGAGTGCAGACAGAGGTACTTTATGCTTAGCTGAGGTTAAAGTCAACTTATACAAATTTGTTTAGATTGTTTTAACCCACAGTAAACAGGAACAAAGATTGCTGTAAATCCACAAACAATAATGAAAGCCGATGTATTGAAAATGGTTCGTCCATCTTCCATCTGAGTAAACATTGCTTAAAGTAGGACTACTTCAGAAGGATCATTTAAGTAATCAATATTCTTCATCAACCTCTACTGACTACTAAACACTTTGTAACATCCTCAGTGGATTCGTCTTACGCAAGTCTCTGCAACAGCCCTCATTGGTCAACAGCATGATTGTCGACATAAAGAGCAACATCATTTTTTCACAACAAAGCTAACAGACCAAACAGAAAGACCCACTGAGGATTAAAATTATTTGAACATTTATTATAATAATAATAATAATGCAGCTTTGTCGAGTAGGTCTAAATGTCTTATGATTCTTGGCTGTCCTGTCGAGCTACAAATATAAGTACAGATCCAAAATCTCATCAAAAGAGCTATGAATCTACTTTCATAGGACATCACACCAATGAGAATCACTGTGTACTTCAGCTACATCTGTATGTGTTTCTGTGCCTTTTGTTCAAGAATCTCTTCGCCTCAAGGCATGCAGGCCTGGCGTACATCAAAACACAGTCTGTTACCTTTTCGTCCCTTCATATCTTTCTTTGTGAATATTTCATGCTCTGCTAGTCACTAAACTGCCTGTCCCAGAGTGCCTTCTTTCCCCTTTGTGGGAAACAAGTGGATGCTTTTCAGCAGCACTTAGTGTCTTTGTCGCAGATTGAGCACTGCCATGATCATGACCGAGTTATGAGCCTCACTGCACGGTTTAAGGAGAGACTGAGGAGTCATATACAAGGAGTGTTCAGAGGGGCTTCACTAAATGCAGACATACGTACAGTGCCCATCGTAAGGCTGAAAGACAGGCCTTTTCTTTCAGACACAGCAAGGAATGTCTTAGAAATTGGGAAGCTGCCGTGGATAATACAGCAGCCAATAACAGTTTCCCTCAGCTACTATATACTGTTTGGCATGCGTATCTCAAGAGATACTTAATGGAAGGAAAATTTATATCAGTAATAGCCATCAGGGCACTCTGTTTTACAAGTTGCCTTGTTAAACCATGAAGGGTTTATGTCCTCAAGCAAACAGCGTAATTTTACATTGTCAAAGGGACATTGAACATCTTTAGTCAGAGCAACAAATTTCCTGCGTTGTGAACAAGTTTCATATTTATCTGTCAATGTTTTATGGTTTATGTAATTTTGGTGATAGTCTTTCCATCAAAGTTTGAACTGAAATTTCAAGATTTAAGATACTACTAAATAAGCATTTTTAAACAGTGTTAAATGCGAGTGTTTCTAACGGAATTTTTTTTAGTCTTCTATAAAAAAATATATATCTTTGGGTTTTGGGCTTCTGGTTGCACAAAGCAAGACATCTGAAGATGTCACATTGGACTGTGACCCAACATTAACATTAACACCAAATGATCATCTTGTTGGAGCCCTAGTCTAATTAAACCTAGTTTAATCATGCAATAATCTATCTACTATTTTTTGATGAATTGTTGAATCTATAAATCTTTTGTCTGAAAATACTGAAAAATGGCGATTACAATTTCTTGTCTGTCAACAGTCCAACTTCGAGGAGATTAAAAGAACATCATGTAAAACACAAGTGCAGCAAATATTCATCCAGCTGACCCCCCGGAGAATATTTAATATTTTTTAATTGTTACGCCAAGAAATGGTAACTCCCAATTGTAACAGCACGTAACTCCCACTAAAAGCACAAACTGACCTTTTCATATTTTTGTTTGTGAAAGGATTACATTTTTTCTCGATTTCTTGAAATTGTGCCTCTTTCTCGAAACTCTAAACACAAATCCACAGCTTCTCGCCCAATTCCCCAAACATCCTATTTTCAGGTCAAAATGAAGCTCTCCACTCAAAACCATTCAATCTTGCTGAAAAAACAAACTTTGCCTTCAGACATAACACACAAGCCCTCAAAAACAGACATTACAACACAGCCTTACACACTGGTGAGATAAATTCAAATTACAAAAACTGGTTATCAGAAATGTTGCTTCAAAAACCTTTTCACATGATGAACACAACAAAAGGAATAAGAAATATAAACATTTGCACATTTTTATTCCTTAGTGTACCGTACAGTATAATACTCCCCCTCCTTCAGATTTTGTCTGGATCCATTGTTGTAAAACTGAATGAAATGGCTCTGGCCCTTTTATCTATCTATTAAAGGTTCTGATTGGTGTGTTATCAAGTTTGACTGTTTGTGTTTCCACCTGGGTAGCTGTCTGCTAATTGAGCTCACCCTATACTGACTTGAGTGAATAATATTTAGTGAAAGTATGTTCTCAATGACCACATAGTGTAGGCAATGAGAAATGAAGGGATTTGTGTGTGGAGTTTAGGGAAATGGGTGTGCTTTTTGAAAAATTTTGTTATGGTTTTGAAATTTTGGTTCAATATCCTGCTTATAGTCTTTAAGCAATTGAGAAAAACTGTAAACAAAAGAAATAGAACATGTTAATTAAAGAGCTATAAAAACGTGCTAGTAGGGTTATTTTTTAACTTTGAAGTGAGCGGGCTGGCTGGTTCTTCATGCTTCCAGTCTAAGCAAGGTGAATCGCCTCACAGATTCAGCTTTGTACTTAACATACACACCTGACAGTGACGTTGATCTTCTTATCACACTATTGGAAAGAAAGTGAATGAGCGTATTTCTCAAAATGTTAAACTATTCCTTTTAACCCTTTTGTCCAAAATTAATCCAACTGCTGGGTAAAATTGTTGGTCTGAATAATTATCATGCATTAGATTCATGCTGCTACTAAAAAAGTGAGAATGTCGGGAGAGGTTTCATGAAGGAAGCAGTGTTGAATGACCTGTTGTTAAGGACAATGTCATGCTGCAGCCCTCAGTATTTCTCAGAGTGTGACACAATAACGACTTGTTCTTGCCATTGCACATTGTGGCTCTGTTTGGACTGGTGCCACAACAGTGCTGTCAGGATTTTGCTTCTCCTCGCCAGCTCCCCAAACAAACTCTGACTATACTCTGCGTCTCTCTACTACATAATGGCGCCTTCTTCTCGCACAATGCAGTCACTAAAGTTCGTAAAGTGACAGCAGCTGATGTAACGCTGCAGTCAGTGAGGCCGTTCGTCTCGCCTGGCTTGCTCAGAGGTACGCTGGCAGGGTCTGTGCTGCAGATTTCGCGTCTACTGCTCAGAGCGGCTTGTGCATCTGACACCATAACTCATGCTTGCCTTGCCTGAATGTAATGAGTAAGAGGAACATTGTACGCTACAGCACTAATGGCAGCAGAATGACATCCATTCTCAATCAAAGCAGATTGAGGGTGAGCTATCCGTTACGAAGAGGGATAGCCTTGTTTCCTTTGACTTGATTAGAGTGGTCGACGAACCAATAAAGTCTGGGACAGATATTAATGTAATTGCTGAAGCAGCTGGTTCCTGTCTGAGTTATGATCCATTGTTTGAGGGGAAACATCAGAGAGAAGGGAATCTGAGAGAGAGGGGAAACAGTATAGTACAATAACCATTTGTTAAAAGAGGAAGTCCACCAAATTGTGTTTGCACAACAGACAAACAGTGTGACTGCATGTGAAGGCCATGTGAAGCTTTTATCTCAAGAACTAAATGCCCTTTATATGCTGTGAGAAATATTGCTGCCTCCCCTTCGGTGAAATTGTCAGGGCACATCATACCTGAGAGCTCTTATAGTCAAACATTAACAATTGTCCTTGCCAAGGTCTTTCCTAAGTGACTCGACTCCTAATTGAATTTTCTTTAGCTTTCTGTTGCTCTGTCAGACACTGTTTCTAAAGGACTAGCAAAGAAAAATAAATATGACAACACAATAAATCTTTGTCAACACTTTGCTCAATATTCACAGGATTATTTTACTGTATGTTGACTGTATGGTTTGGACGTTGTACTCGTAGCAGCTAGAAGTGTTTGACGCAACTTAATTCAGTCTGTGTATCTATGTGATGTAACTTTATGAAGTTATGTTTGTAGGATTTAAAGCTCTTACTGTCAACTGCCACTGGCATATTCGCATAGAAAACAGTATCGTGGGGTTTCATATTGCTGAGATCAACTGCATTTAACCATTTTATTTTAAACAGAACAGTGGAAACCTTTTAAGCTGATGATACATGGGGCAACTTTTTGAGCAATGTTGGTGGGCAATCTTGCTGGTGGCAAGTCCGACTATGTTTTGAACGGATATCTGTGGCGGAGTGTTTGGCGAAGGGAATTACTTTACTCATTACCACTGACGGCAACATTGCCCAGCACCATTGCTCTAAAAGTTGCTCCGTGCATCATCAGCTTTAGAGTCATCACGTCCAAATAATATTGATCACTAAAAGTGGATGATTATTTTAATTATATAATTATATATTTGTCTCATCTTTAGTTTTCATGTAGATTACGATCTAATTGACATTTGTACATTTATTACATTAATATAAAGTAATGAGACAGGCAGCTTTGCTATTTACTGAATTTTATTAACCGTTTCAAAATACATTACAACTGTGTCAAACCCTTCTCAAATTACTGTACAAATTAAATTACTTTACCGTGTATAATTCAAATACTCTATACAGCAATACATTCCTGTATATAAAATGTAGCTTATAGTTCAATTTATAATTTAATAACTATAGTGAAAATAGTGAAAATAGTCTACTGAGCCACAGGTTGGCTGTAGATTCAATGGATTTCTAACAGGCCTGAAAATAAACTGTAGGCTTTCAATGCCCAACTGGTAGCAGAGTTTAAAAAGAAATGTAGACTTAAACATAAAATATTCATATTTTTCCATATGTTGTCAAAATGGACACTGTAAGTAAACGTCTTGATTACTATAGGCAAATTATTTAAACAGCATTTGTATGAATGTTTTTGTCCTACGCTTTTTATACACTGTTTACTATAAGCAGTTTCCACTGTATAATAAAGAATTGCCTGAAAGTATCCCATCATACAGGCTTTGACACTTCAGGGTTTGATGTTAGTTGGGGAATGATGTACTTTAAAGTTGGCGTCTATTGCCACCTGGTGGTTAAAGGGGACTAATGTAAGTCAAGGGGGAGTCAGACACTCATGCACAGCTGTACACATCAACTGCAGCCTGTCCACGCAGCATTTCCTATTCTAAATAAAGCCATGACCTGTTTTAATGTTTAATGTTTCCAGGGAGCAAGGGCCAGCATCAGCACATTTCAAATGCAGCCAAATGTCTGCAGCATTGTTAGCCTGTCATAGGGATAATAATAATACCTTGTTTTTGAGTTTCAGCATGTTTTTCTTTTTCTTCTTCTGGCCCATTAAAACTTTGTCCTCAAATTATTCCTTATTCCTTTTGCCCCACTGGGTTCCAAAATAATGCCACTTCTGTTCACGTGTATGTATTTGTATGCAAATGTGCACATCAATATCATTTCCACTAGATGGCAGGTCGAGCTCAGAAACTCTCCACCTCAGCTTCTTTCCCCCGAAGCTCCCATCTAATCATGTCTTATTCTGCTGGGAGCTGCCTCCTGGAGTATCACACCTGCCCACTTCCTTTTTGCCTCCATGCCAGGGGAATGCAGTAACCCACTCCCACAATGCACTGCAGCTCCCCTCTGTGAGGAAACATTGTGGTGGCAGTGTGAGCATATGGCATTAAAAAAAACAACTAAAACTGAGGAATAAAGTCAGAAATTTACCTTTACTATGAGATGCTATATGTAAATGCTGACAGGCGACGTGGCTTGTGGGAAGTGAACGATGTTGAAGTCTCTGGGGCGTCAGTTGACACCTTTAGATATTTTACACTTTGCCTTTGTGGTTATTGATGGAGCTTGTTTTCATATGCAAACATGTGTAAACTGGGACTTAAAACTTTTTACAGTGATGGTAACAAAAGTGAAACTCTTCAACCGTCACTCCTCTGAGAGACCTTCTATAGCTGCAACTTGCAATTCATTGAAGCCTGATGCAATCATAATTCATTTGATTAAAATAGAAAATATGAGATATTTGCCTTCTTTGAATCTTTATCCACAAGAGAAGAATTTGTTGATGTATTAAATATTTTTTTCCGTCACACCCGACTTCCTAGACAAATGTTATTCAGCTGTAAGTGTATTTATTGAATGAATTAAAGTCTTAAGAAGTAGAGCAACAATAATGGACTCACATTGTACAACCATATTTCTTTAGGCTACTATAACAAACAGAATATTTGAATAAGTCATCATCAATCCTTCTAGATAAATATGACAAATATTTCAAATGATGCGAAGACTTGTAATGTGATGTAGACTGTCTGGACTGAGGAGAGTTAAAGTATCCCTTGTCCTTCCTTTCTTTTCACATCCTCAGCCCTTTGTTTACTGCAAACCACACTGTGCAGCACTGTTTGTCAGGCTGAGGGAGCCTTGATGGAATCAGAGTCCATTAACATGGAAGGCAGCGTCGAGGTGACTTTAGCTCCTAATTAAAAACAGATGTGTCCATTTAATAGTCTTAATACTTTGTGGGAGAGCGAGACAATCACCACAGAAATATCTATTTGCCTCATTAAATCGGGAGGCTTGATCATGATGAGAAGCAGGGTAATGAATGAAGACAGACATGTTTACCAGGTTGTTTAAACAGTATTTGCTGGGAGGAGAGAGGGTGGAATCTAGATGGACTGTTTGGTTGTGGGGAGAGGAGGGAAGTCAGGTAAAAACAAGGAGGAGACATGAGAAACTGGATCTGAACTATCAAACTATCATTTTGTTAGTGCTTATATATTTCAAAAGTTGCTCAAAGGTACAGTGTCACTGGCAGTGATTTAAGCCTGTGTTACACAGTAAATCTGTACAGTAAACTTGGTTGCATTTTTAGGTGGGAGGTTTAACGAGTTCAAGGAACTGTGCTGTTACACATATTAAACATTTCAAACCAAGGTGTAACCACTATGGAAGAAAGCAGGGTCCAAAATTAACTTTTTGGCTTCTGTCAAGGGCAGGTAAACTGAGAAAATTTACCAGTATTTTTTACCGGCCATAAAACATAAAACTAGATTATTTGACTATAAATGATTACATTTCTTAGAATGCAAACTCATCTTAAGCATCGCTTTAAATAGAGAATTATGATAAGAAATTGGATTCACAACATTTATTCAGAACTTTTTCAAAAAAAAACAACACACCAATCAATTACAGTGCATTGTTTAGGTTTAACTCATACTGTTCCTACACCTCATCATCAGATGTCTTTGTCACCCCTGTTCTCAAAACCCTGCTCACTGCGACTACTACGTAGTGTGTGACGTGAGAGCTAAGGAGACACCAACCACCGCCAGACCGGCCACCACTCAGCGGAGCAGCAAGAGCCATATGGAGCTGGTAGTCGGAGCTAACCAGCCATGAGCAGCTGCTGTCAGACTGTCTGTGTCCGCGCTGGAAACAGAGCTTTGACAGTCACTCGAAGCAGTAGCAGTGTATCTGTGGCACCTGTGTTGGAGCTGAGCTAGTGGATCAGAGAGGCTGAGAGACTCTCCGGTGTGAATGTGTCTATTGGGGAGTTTAAGTATGTAGCCGTAGCCCTGCTGTTTATCATGTTTATGTTACAGGCTACAATTACCTGCTGTTTCGATATTTATACTTGGCAGCAGGTGATAATAACTATAACCCACCTCAGAGTCAGGGGTTTTTTTCTACTTTGTTTTCTTATACTGCGTTGATCCCCAAGGGGAAATTTGATTTGATTTGCTAGCATCACAAAAGGTTCAGTGGACAGTGAGGGTCACATTAGTCTCTGTCGGTAAAAAACAAAGCCATGTAAACTTGGCCCTGTGCTGCAATTCCAAATTATTTAACAGCCACACAGCCAGTAACCCAAATAAATTTTTCCGCCAAATCCAAATTTTACCTGCATTTAGCGCGCTTTTCGGGTGTTAACTTTGGACCCTGGATAAAAGCTGAAGCCAGTGCAGACATCTGAGCGACACACTTGAAAGTGTCAACAATCATCTACAGATATGCTAAATGCTAACATCCCCATCACAATGACAATGCTAATATGCTGATGTTTGCCAGGTATGTTTACCATGTTCACTCTCTACGTTTAGCGTGTTAGAAAGCTCAGATTTATTAGTACTAAATACAAAAGTACAGCTGAGGCAGATTGCAGGTATTTGGTCATATTATTGGAAATGTTTTAATTTTGACCTGATGGCATGAGATGAAAATTTAACAAATGGCTAAAGTTATTACAGTTCATCCCATGGGGAACATGAATGTACCAAATTTCATGTCAATCCATCCAATAGTTGGAGACATTTCACACTGAACAAACGTTAACCTCGTGGTGGATCTAGAAGAAAAGTCAGGGGTTCGACAGTTCAAGTCGAAAATTCATCCTCTGGGAACCACGACTGTACAAATTTTCATAGCAACTGTTGTCGAGATATTTTAGTGTGGACAAAAGTCTTGTTACTGTTGTTTATTAATTAGCAGTAACCTAATGAAAGTCATGTGAGATTAGCATTTGGTAGGCAGTTACATGAACCTAGCTCAAATTAATGACTGATTTAACTCTGTTCCTTACAACCAAAAAGTTAAAAAAGTTTCACGTTTTGAAGGTTTCTAAACTTTCTAAATATTTCTAAACAATCTGTTGTTGGCATGTTGAGGTTGGAGCCACAGTGCAGATGTTTATCAAATTAGCAGTAAAGTATTTATCAATAAGTAAAATATAGACATATAGGCCTGTTGAAAGGATAACTTGCTTTCAAAATTGGCCTATAAGGTCTATTTTCATCATTAATTAATTAGTGGATTTTTCTGATTAATCAGTTCATTGTTTTGTCTACAAAATGTCACACAAATTGTGAACAATGCACACATTACCAGACCAAACATCTTTCATTGTTAGTTTTGTCTGACACCTATCCTTAACCCATAGGTACATTGGCAATTTACAATGATAAAAACAAATGTGCGAAGACAGAACCAGCAGAAGTTCAGCATTTTGTTTCATAAGTGACTTAAATAATCATTCAGTTACCAAAATTGTTGCCAACTTATGTTCTGTTGATCGACTAAATGATTAACAAGCTGCTGGGCAAGACAAGTTGCCTGTCAACTGTTTCAGGATTATTGTGACATTAGTGTGCATAATGTGCATGTCAAGTTCATTTAATTCTTAAAACATCAAGAATTTAGTGAGGCACATGCAGACATCGATACAAAAAGACACACACAAACCCACCACAAACAGACAGAAGAATGCACAAAAGCAGAAATCTAAGCCCAGCTGACTGGTTGTGTGGTGTGACTGTGCTCTTGTGTGTATGACGGGGACAATGATGTGTGTGGACACTTCAGCCTTGCTCAGGGATGTGCTGTCACATCCTATCATCAGAGAGGTGCATTCACACCAGCCGCTGCTCTAGGATGGCTCACTAAGGGCCCGTGTCCACCAAAGCGTTTTTTTCTGACGCCAGCGTCTTTTTTCAATTCATTCCAATGGGAGCGCCGCGTTTTTATAAGCTGGTAAAAACGCCAGCAGCGTGACAAGGCGCTGAGCGTTTTTTTCCCAGTCGCCGAGAGTTGGAAAATGTTCAACTTTGGGAAAAACGCTGCACTCGTCACTGTCACGTTTTATTCAGCTGTCCAATCACAGTAAAGGAGGGTCGGGACAAATACCACACTGTAGCAACGGTTAATATCCTGGAACCGGGCTTCGTCGAACCTCAGAAAAGACGCTCAGCGCCTTGTCACCCTCCTGCCGTTTTTATCAGCTTGGAAAAAAGCAGTGCTCCCATTGGAATGAATTGAAAAAAGACGCCGGCGTCAGAAAAAAACGCTTTGTTGGACACGGGGCCTAACGCTCACTAGCACTTCCTGCTGGGCATTTTCAGAAGAGCAGCTGGCGTTTTCAGCTGGCAAAAAAACGCTTTTGTGGACATGGGCCCTCAGGGTCAGTGTCACCATTACAGACTGGGCATAGTGAAAAGACAAAATATATATTTTTTTCTGATTCATTTATCAACTCTGTGTGCTGATTTATATTCAGGCAGGAATAGCAGAACCGAGAGGAGTACAGCTCAGAAATTGCAGGACAAACATACAGATAATCGAGTTTCTACTGCACAAAGGCAGAACTAGCACCCAAGTGAATAAAAATAAAACATGGAAATATACAAAAAGCAAAACAGATGTTGTATCAATATAATCTTTGCACATGTATGTGTTCGCATCATTGGCCATAGTTTCATTTTTGGAATTTAGTCTTTTTCAAAATAACTAACCACTGAGCATCTGGTTTTTAATACCAATGTTTGCATGTTTAATGATTTAAGGGCACAACAAATGTGCCATGTCCACTACTGATGGTTGGGTTATTGTGACATATTGACATGGTAGAGGAGGAACCCAATTTAAAGAGTTACTAAAAAGGGAAAATAAATGTTTAATAGATAAATACATTCACATTCTATGAACAACTATTTTTAGACTTTCCATTCAAAGCATGTACTACTTTCAGTGGTAGGTGGGCCATAGGTGTATGAGACAGAACACTTACAGGTTATCATTCATAGAGCAATGCACTAAAGTAGTCAGAAGCTCCCCTGTGAGGGTTAGGGTTAGGATGTGAAAACAACATCTTGGCTGCACATCACACAGTCAGTCAATCAGTGCGTAGGTTGTTGGTGAAGTTGCTGGCGTAGATAATGAGATAATTGGCACTGGACGGATCTGCTGTGTGCGCTGGAAAATAAAAAGCTCCCCAAAGACCTGAACTCACCTCAAGTTGGGAGTTGATGGGGCGCTGTGCGTTTGTGTGTGTGTGAGAGCTCTCATTGGTGTCGTTGATAAGGTAGCAGAAAAAAGACGGGAAAAGGAAGTGAAACAGACACAATAGCAAAGGTCAAAGGGGAAGGTGAAAGTTTAAAGAACCAAGGAGGGGACTGAAAGAAAAATAATATGATCATGACGCATGAAGATGGAGGCCTAGGCCACAATTGGGACTGACCTTGTCAACCCGTGCTGGGTTTTCTACATTAATGCCAGTAATAACACAACCATTATCAGCATTTTATGGCCTACATTTAGTTTGAATATTCAGTATATATGTTTGAATATTAGTATATAAGAATATTCATGACTTAATATTCAGGATTTCGCCCTCAGGTCATTAAAAATGTTACTGAAAATAAATGTTCCTTTAAGGGTGCTCAATTCTCTGAATCAAAAATGTTATCACTTATTTTATATTTTACCACAAAATTTCCCACCAATCTGATACTTACTTGCAGTTTTAGTTAATGTTAGTATTTCAACAACTGCACTGTAGTAACGTTATAACGTTTTAACTAAAGTTCCACAGAAAGCAACATTAAAAACAGCTGCAGGCATCCAACATCGTATGCTCGTTATTTAGTGAGCTTCAAATGAAACTTACAGATCAGTTTCTCTCAACTGTGCCTCAGTATCTCAACATTAGTCCAACATTGGGGAGCCTGCTAGTCACATTAGCTGCGCAATATGCTAACGCCTTGTTAGCTAACCTACAAAATAAAGAGTAAAACAACACAAAACATGGCAACACTTACACAGTCCAGGTTTAAGTTGGGTCAGGTGAAGCCCAGGTCAATCCGTCCTTCAGCCGTTACAGAGCATGTTACGCATGTGGAATTTTTAAAGCACTAATTTATTAATTAATCATGCATTGAAGTGTAAAGTATGAACATGGTGGTGCTTGCTATCCTATGCAGTTGGCTTCGTCAGTAATTTCAATTTTGCAGTTATCGCGAGAGCCCTATTTATCAAAGTTAGAAATTTGTGACAACACTAATATAAACAGAACTTTGTTCCTTTTGAATCAGATCAAATCAACTAACACATCCTTAAGACAAGTGATGCCACTAGATACTGTTGATGTTGGTTTATCCAAGTGTGACAGATAGATTCACATCTTTAATAGTGTATTATTGTAGTAAAACAATTTCTGATTCTTCCACACTCAGCACCTAAATGGTCAGATCTGTTGTTCTTGTCTATAAAGAAATTAGATTAATTGGGAGCCTAAATTGCCTGTAGGAGTGAGTGTGAATGGTTGTCTGTCTCTATGTGTCAGCCCTGTCCACCCAGTGTCAGCTGGAATCGGCTCAAGCCCTTCCATGACCCTCTAAAGATAAGCGGTTATAGATGATGGATGTTTCTTTCTTCTATTGTGAAAAGTTAAGTGTATTTTTGTGAAGTTTTCATTTGACATTGATAATCATCTGACTTCACTCTAAATGGCAACCATCACATGAGCAAAGCCTTATTGGCGCTCAGGGACCCAGACAGAGTTGACTGTAAACATGGCTGCACAGAGTCCCAACTGTCTTCTGAGAGGTAATTATTATTATTAGCACTCTGAGCTGCAGAGAGTCCCCACAAGGTCTCCAGAACAATGAAGATACACAAGGGTGCTGTGACAGGTGCTCAGCTAGGTATCACAGTGAGTCAGCTAGGCGTTAATACCCAGGCTAATAATCACTGCCAAGTGGAGCGAACACTGAGCTAATAGCAGCGGTGAGGGACAGGCAGGTGCCACCATGGGGACACACCTCACTCAGACTTGGCCGTCCAGAGGCCTAGTCCTCATGTTGTAATTAGTAGCCAGTGACAACAAGGCTTAACAGAGGAAAAGCAGCATGCCAAGCAGGTACACAAGGGTCTGCAGAATAATAATAATTATCAGTCACCAAAACAATCCTGAATATTCTATTATAGAGCCCTTCTGATTAATCATTTTGCAGATATTACCGGCCAATATAAGCTACTTGCAGAAATATCTGCATCTGTGTTTGATTTAATCAATATTTCACTATTAAAAAGTGAAACAGAGAGTTGCATCCTTCCCTCATGTCATGAGTGTTGCATAGTTTGCCCACCAGGGGCCGCGCTGCAGCTCTTTGTTGACAACACTGCAGCACCACAGAACAAAATATCAGCGGACCGCAATCTATTGGAGCTCAGAGCCGGCTCTGTTGGAGCTACAGTGAGTAACTCCTGGTAGCTCTCACACTCAGTGCTCCCGGTGAGTTGGTCTTTTGTCACGTCAATTACATGACTTAAATATTATTAAACATAGCCCTTATCACTTCTCCTCTTCGGAGACCAGACTTGATAAACCCTCCTGTTTTTCACTGCCCTCTCCAGGCTCAGCAGTGTGTTTAACGTTAGTGTTACAGAGGAGGCTACGCTGCTGACAGACATAGTGTAAATATATTTTTAAACAGGTTGGCAGTTTTAGTGACCGGTCCTCTCATTTCTCTCTAGCTCATTACTTTTAAATATTTTATAACATCGCCAACAACAGATAATGCTGCCTGTTGCTAAATTAGGTACAAAGCCAATGCTGTGTTTATCATTGGAGGAGCACTAACATACAACTAACAAAAGAGCGATTCAATTGTAGTGTATCTAGTTACAGTCGGCGTGTCATAAAAGATTAAATGTGAGCTGAACAAGTATCGAAAACACAGAGACAGGTCCTCGTTGTAGACAGTCATTGTAGTATTATTCAAGCAAGCGCACTGTTTCCTCTGTGTCACTGTATCATAGAGCCAGTAGTGTGTTAAGAAACTATTTCTGTAGCATTGGACAGAATTAACAGAGTGCAGGTGATAAATTAGATGTGGAAAGTAGTAATTGTGGCAGATTATATGTAAGGTAATAACTACTGCATGACAAAAATATATATTATATACATAAATAATTATGAAAACAATGACTTGAGAGTTGATATATGGTATTATTATTTTTTTAGTAGTAATACTATATTTTTTATAGTTTTTTTTGCTGGCCTCCGCAATACATACATTATTTAATTTAATGTTCATTAGTAGACTCAGATATAGACTCAGATATCAGATATTTTAAAAATATACATTTGACTCTTATTTATCAAAACTTTAATATATTTTGTTGTACTTTTGTTCAAAGTAACAATACTTTTATACTTATAAATAAGTTTATTTTTAAACTGCATTATGTCATGGTTTCTTGGTGAGATCTCAACATAACAAAGGTTAGGGATGAAAAATATCGGCTAACGCATTTTAAAATCTTCAAATATCAAAATCAGTATCTGACTTAAAAATCTCATATCAGTCGGGCTCTATTCCATTACATATACTCTGCGAGTTTTTTAGCAAACAATACAGACAGTTCAAGTTCAACACCAACCATAATGAGCACAAAACATTATATAATATAATACATATATAATATATACTGTGTAATATAATGCAATACAGTTCAATAGATTAACAACAATAGTGTATTGTTAAGCATATAATATTTCATTTCATGGTATATGTTACTATATTAGAGTTTTCTCTTCCTATCTACCTCAAAGGAGAGCGGCCTTATTATTATAGTCCTCAACAAAAGCACTATTTACCCACCTTTGTTGAAAAATCTGACAAATGTGCAAAGGCGTTAATTTTTTCACCATTAACTATTGTACCTTTTATCAGCAACTGCTTTGATTTGCTTAAACCAAGCAAGCACACGCACACGTTACACGTAGTGTTCGACTGCAAAGGCAACAGAATGATACATTCACAATTTCTGCAAGATCAAGGTAAGCCATGAACTGCCATTATTTGTGAGGCAAACAAATGTGTGTTTGCTTGGGTGTAACATTCACTAGAGGCAGGGGAGACATGGTTCCAGTTCAACTTCACTTCAGCCGGGATAAAAATGAAGTGTCACCAACAACAGCAACTTTAATTAATAAGCGTGTGGCGAGATCTTGTGATATTAAAACGTGACAATATCACAGGTCAAAGGTGAAAAGATGTCTCATGATATCAGCATGATATCCCTATGGATTCATAAATTATCTGTCAAATCATCATTTTTTTACTTAAATGAACAGCACTCGTGTTGCTCAAACAAAGGTTTGAGCACAAATGCCATGCATGTTCTCCAGCCTTTGCCCCTTTTAGCTCAAACAAATTCACGGAAAGCCCTGTCATTTTTGTCATTTCTAGTGTTAAAGGGTAATTCTAGTGATATTTTACATTGTACTTGTCAACAAATGTTTCTATAATGCATTGCCCATGTTGGCAAAGCTTGTTAGATCTAATTCCTCTACACCCTAGACCTTCATTGATGTCCAAAAACAATTAGTTTGCTTAAACACATTTCTTGAAATTATACATCTTTTTCTCTAAACACAAATCCACAACTTCTCACCCAAATCTCCAAACATCCTGTTTTCAGGTCAAAATAAAGCTTGCTGAAAAATCAAACTTTGCCTTCAGACATAACACACAGGTACTCAAAACCACACAAACTACAACGCAACTCTTAAACACTGGTGAGATCAATTCAAAACAATACTACAAAAACTAGTTATTAGTAATGTTGCTTGTGATTCTCCCCCTCAAAAACCTTTTCACATTTTTTATTCCTTAGTGTACTGTACAGTACACCACAACAAACAACAAATTATTTTGCCCCAGCATCCTGTCTTTGGTCTGGGACGGGCTAGAGATTCTTGTTCTCCACCTCCTCCATTTCCCTGGTCCTGCTCCCTACTCCTCCTCCTTCCCCCTTTGCTCTCCTCCTGCTCCGCTTCCTCCTCCTACTCATCTTACTCCTATCCCATCTCTTCCTCCAACTCCTACTGTTCCTCTTCCTTCACCTCTTCTCTCCATACTGGTCTTCCTCCTACTCCTCTCTGGTGTCATCTACCCCTTCCTTCAGATTTCTCTGGATCCTTTGTTCCAAAACTGAATGAAATGGCTCTAGCCCTTTTACTATCTATTGAAGGTTTTGATTGGTGTGTTATCAATTTTGACTGTTTGTGTTTCCACCTGGGTAGCTGTGTGCCAATTGAGCTCAACCTGCACTGACTTGAGTTAACAATATTCAATGTTAGTGTTTTCTCAATATCCACATGGTGAAGGCAATGAGAAATGAAGAGATTTGAGTGTAGAGTTTAGAGTGGGTGTGCTTTCTAAAAACTGGAGTCCTGGTTTTGAAATTTTAGTTCAATATCCTGCGTATAGTGTTTAGGCAATTGAGAAAAACTGTAAAACACCAATGAGCTACACTGTTGAGCGATAATGAACACAGGGAGTGGAGCTTATTTTGAATTTATCCCACATTCACCGTCCTGCTGGCATACATACTCACTTGAGCAACAAATGTGTATTAACTCCTGGCTGAAAATAGTCCCCAACAAATGCATTATTTACCCATTTTTGAAGATTTACATGTTAAGTAGGAACCAGAGCCACTGACAGGCAGGGAAAGACAATACGCAAAATATAGAATATCTCCAGCCTTATCTTTGTGTAGTGAACGAAACAAAAGTACAAGGTACAATAAAAGGATGAGCATTACTATATAATTCAATCCAACACTATAAACAAAAGTCTTACAAAAGCCCTTAAAAATTGTCACTATAACATCATCTCAATGACAGTCTCAGCAAAACATCACACATTATAAGCTTGCTTAATACAGAAAACTTCTGACATGCTTCCATCATATTCATCATTATATTATTTATATATTATGAAAAGAAGCAGCTAAAGATGACATATGCTCATATACATCAAATATATTGCAAATAGCAAGTAATATGAGAGGTAAAATAGGTTTCAGATGTGCAGATCTGTATCTTGAAGCTGGACTGTAAACTTTTGAACTCTGCATTGTCTATTTTATGTGGTTACATTCACTGTTGTATCGAATCTCCTTTTTCCAAAATAAAATTTGATATGATAAAAAAGTTGTGTGGAAACTGAAATATTAACTTATTTTCATAATTCAACAAAAATTGACAAAATAAAGGAAGGCAAGCTAACAAAGTTCTGTGACTGAAGAAATTAGGCATCTAACAGGCTCACTGTTTTGTTCATTTTGCACCAAATAGCTTTTTTTCTCCCAGTGATGCACGAAGAAATGAGTGCATAGCAAGTGCAAATGTTTTAACAGCAATCTAACAAAAATGAGGCAGAAGCCCATTATCCTTCCTCAAAATACATATCAGGCCTTTACCAAGACACAAATGTGTCCTCACTGATGGTCTAAGATGCAATTACCACATCCAATAAAACAGCACACATTTTCATATTTCATTGTCCCTGATGTGTACAAGACTCAGTTGTGGAATTATTGACCGGCTATGCTCAACTGGCTGAGTGTAGTTTTAAATATGAATGCCACACGTCTTATGTGCATTACATTAGAATCCTCTTTGGCTTGTAATGTTGAAGTAAATGCGGACATGAAACATGTTTCAAACAAAAGTAGACAGGATGAGGAAGTGACCCTGGGTCTTTTTTTCCAAGCAGGCTTTAATCCCACAAAAGCTGTTTGAATTTTCTAATCTCATTTCTCCACATTCAGACAAAAAACATCTATCGGCAAGTACATTTTCCGAGAAGAAAAGGGAAGTAAAAAAGAAAGGCAGTTTATTGCAATTGATTAGTAAGTAACATGACTCTATATAATGAATTTTCCACCATGTCATTCATCCACTGAGTTTGTGTAGATTCCCCTTTTAGGTTAATATTTCATTAACATTTGGAGGCTGGAAGCTTCTTTCTTCCATCCTTATCAAAATGTTTTGTATTACTAACAACCCTGGTTCATTCAGAAAAGTGTTAGCAAATATATCAGGATATTTTGAGAGCTGAGAGCTATTTTAATTCTTGATGATATTTTAATTCAACTGATTTTCTGGATGTAAGGCCACATCCAAAACCATAAAACAAATACGTTAAAGTAGCACATGTGAAATGTTCCTAATCTGTGGAAATTTCTGTGCTCCTACTTCATGTAGTACCTCATTAAATACACACCAAATACACCGTACATACTGTACATAGTACTACACAGTACTATACTGACTGTGATAAAAGGACTTGCTAGTTGACAAAGCTCTCCGTTTGGAGACCTCCCAATGCGGCTGTTGCTGCTACACAGTATCTAAAGCCGACCCCTCGCTGCACCAAGCCCAGGGGCTGATGGGAGTTCTCAGGGGAACCATTAGCAAGCGGATCGGCAATGTGGCGAGCAGGGAGCAAGCGCAATTCACGGGAGAGCGCTGAAAGAACTCACAACACTCTAACAACACCTGTCACCCCTGCGCCTAATGAGAAACACAATTAGCAATTAACAGTGCGATCTGTCAGGGCTAATACCTGCCTCCCTGCACACGCACACACAGAGCCGGGGGGAGAAACCAGACCCCGTTCATCAGCACTTCCTTGCAGGTATGAAATGAGCCCAAACAAGCGGATCAATTAGACAGGTGATGTAATGTTGTGAAACCTAAGCTGATGCCTCGGTGGCAGATTTCCTAAACAGCATCCTTGCTGATGCTCCACAGTGACTTTTAAGACAGGAATTGTGATTTTTATCACTCTGTGGGGAACTGAAGTGGACGCACTTCCGTATGGCTATATATCAAACAGCCTGAGCTATTAAACTGCTTGTGCACAGGGAACTTTGTCAAAATAGACTTTCCTGATAGATTTGGTGCTCTATTCTCCTGTAAAACAATTGCCACCGTGGGGATTAACAGAAGATGAACTGAAGTGAATATAAACAGCACAGGCAGTAAAACTCCCTAAATCAGCACATTCTGTGTTTATTTGGATTCCTGTTAGCCGTTGGGTCATGGACACTAACTTCCAAAGATCGATTCAAAGAAAGTATTGATCCTCACACGTTCTGGTATTTCTCACTGATTATCTCGGAGGGGACATTTGAGGACGCTTCCAAATGTAAGCAGCTTTTCAGTAATGTCCTCGAGGAAATAAAGAGATCTGTAATGCACAAACTGCACAGCATCTGTTCATAATTAATAGTTAAGACATGCACATTGTTGTTTCATGTGTAAAAGTAGCCCATATTTCATGTTAGCATTCAAGACTTGAGCTTGTTCTCATGGAAGTGTAATTTTTTATTGATATTACTTGTGCTGCAGTGGAGGAATCTGCTGAAACTTTAATGGATTTCAACAAACTGGGAATACAATAAGAAAACTGCTACTTCAGTGGAAGACTGGACTAAAAAAAGTACATTCTTAGCTACTTAACACATACAGATCAGGTCTGGCTACTGATCATTGACAGTGGCGCTTTAGTATCTTGCTCAGTGACACTTCAGCAGGGCAGATGACTCAAACAAAAAGGTTAAAATCTCCCGCTTTTTTTAGCAATTACATGATACTGAAGTCCAATTTAAATTTCATTGTTATTTAGATACACACACATCATGAAAATATTTGCATTCACATATGAATTTCTAATAAACTCTCTAACACTCATCCAGAAACACACACCAGCATAAACACTGGCTGTGTTCTAATTGGATTACACCAGAATGTGTGTATGTTAGTGTGTGTGGCATAGTAATTGTGTCAGGCTTGTTGGTCAGTGGGGAATTGAAGTGTTAAATCCAATTCTGAATTTGTATCTCGTACAGAGGAGGGGGAGATGTACTGTGAGTACCAACCATATGTCACCGTCCCCAATTCAGAAGGATTGAATATGGATGAGAAAAAACTCGGGGTCCTGGCGTTGCCGCTGTTAGCAGGTTTAGACTGTGACGTTGTGCACTTGTTTCTTATCAGAGAAAAAGTGGAGTTGTAGACAACAGCACTGTAAAACTGACAAAGATTTCCCTTAATGAAGATAACACTGAGGCGGTGTAGTACTCGGTGAAGGCTGCTCCGGACAAGAGGGTCACCAAAAAGCACTCTCAAAATTTCTCATGAATTTAGAGTCAAAATCAATTAATAGATCAAGAGAAAAATACTGAATTATTTTGATAATTGATTCATCGTTGCAGTAATTTCTCAAGCAAACATTACTTGGATCCACCGTCTTACTTTTGAGGATTTGCTACTTTTCTTTGTCTTATATGACAGTAATGAAGTATCTCACAATATTCTCACATTTTATCGACCAAATAATTAATTAATAAAAGTTAGCTGCAGTTCTGCATGAAGTGACAGTTGTATTGTCTTTTATTGGAGAACTGCTTATATGCATATTAGGATGTTACCGGAATAAGCTGACATCAACGTCAAAAAGCTGTGACTGTAGAGAATAAAAGACATAACACTTTATTTTCAGTTACTGATACGCGTCTTTGAGTCGTGTCTAAACTAAACATCTCACTGAGTCAAATACTTTCTTTCAGTTATTTTCTTATTGTTATCCAGACTATGTGCCAAGTTATCATGATTCCTAAATTATGACAGAGGTCTCATGTGAATGAAGTAAGATTTAATTACAGTCATGGCAACAATTCAAATTGAAGCGCTGAAATAGAAGTTGCATGTAGGTTGTGATCCAATTTATGTGGCATATGTCTGTGTGGTCCAGGTCATGTGAAGTAACTCGGGTTAAAAATCTGAAAATTTCACATCTGTCTGCGGGGAGAAACTGAATTGGACATAAATATAATTTCTTACCTTTGGAACCTGGCTAGTATGATATTTTGTTATGCTGTAACGTAATAAGTGTATAACTGAAAATTTAACTAAATAACCTGCTAAATAGTTTAACGATGCATTATTATACATACTGTATTGTTACTTTCTACTGCTTCATGCTATAGCCAGTTCATGAAAGCTTTGCCTTTGGCAGTTTGAACACTGTTGTGTTTTCCTAACTTCATATGCCAGCACATATCAGTCAAACAGCATATCTCACTGGTTGATTGACAAATGAGCTCTGGGGAACTGCAGTGCAGAAACACCACTGCAATCAACACCTAGCACCAAACATGTTGCCGTATAAACCAAAAACAAAACATGAACCATGCGAGTTACCACTTTAAGTGAATACCAAAAGGTGCTAATGATAATATTTTTTTTTCTAATATTCATTGTTCTCTTCATATTTTAGAGACACTGAATGATGGACACGACCCCAACAGGTGTTGATAATAGCCAATACAAGTAGGATAGATACATAATGATAAATGTTTCAAAGGCAGGATAAAACTTACTGATGGAATCAAGATATTGACAAGTTTTTAAAATTCGTTAATCAGTTTTGGCTAACTGATATGTCTCAGTGAGGCCAGAGTATTTTTTGTAAATTTTTCCGCTGCTTTCCACTCCATTTTTCCTGCTTTAAAATGCATTTCTGAACTTTAGGCTCACATTAGCACCCACAAAAGGACAAGGACTGATGTTGCTTGTCTTGTGTGTACTTAGAACAACATTTTCTTTATTTCATGACTATTTAAGTAGCTATGCTTCAGGAAATGTAAGCATATATTCTATAACATCTCTGGGTTTCACTGCAGTGTCCCCGGCAGCTTCAGTGACATCTTTGACTTTTCTGCTGAATTTCTACCCGAGAGACCGTCATATACTCTATATAAACTAATCTGCAATATAAATGTATCACATACAAAATATGTAAACTGTTTTACTTTGCTTTATGCTGTCCTTACCTTTACAGAAGTTACTATCTCAGGCATTGTCTCTTCTTCCCATTACTGTGATATTTTTGCCATTTTGGTTGATCTACTGCTCCACCTGGTTTTCTCATCAAGCCACAGAAAATAACCTATCTAGAGAAAATGCCAGGCTAACCTTAGTGGTGACAGCCTGCAGTGAGAAACTGCTCCACTGTGCCTAATACCACCTCTTAAAAAGACAAAAACAACTTTGTTTCCACTCGATTAATGTTCAAGAAAAGGTGGCATTTTTATCAGATGTGGTTATTGTTGTGAATTTTTAATACACTTAGCACCATCTTATTGGAGGCTTATGGAGTCAATGAATCAGTAAAAATAACTGTTAAGTATTTCTGACTACTATATGACCTTACCTTTTCACAGAAGAGTCAAAAAGAGAAGTGTTTAACAGGAAACATTGAAAGAACCTCAACATGCAACAACATGCTGCTACCAATGCTATACTACAGCTTCTTATAAAGACTGAAGCTACTAGGCTCATCATTTCTTTTTTAAATCCCTGCTGCTCTGGGTTCACTTGTATGTTTTAAATCATGATAGACTTTTTACAGCCCCTATTGTCAAAAGCTCCTACATGCATAACATCAAAAAAGACCCTATACATAATGTATATAAAATTAGACAGAGAACTCAAATGACATAATGTGATAATGTGATATTAGATTTACTAAAAGTAAAAGGACAAAAACTACTGCAAACTATCAGAGACAGGATTCCATTTTACTGTCGGAACAAGAAGACTTCTCCAACCCACAGCAGTCAGCAGTTTGTGCAGAAGTGTATGCACAAACAGTTTGTTTACAAGTGCTCACATGCACGTGCTAATACTACATAAACATATGGATGAGATGTGTATATACATCCACAGATGATGGAAAAGGAAAAAAAAAAGCATGTCCATGTCCTATGTGTTGAGTTTACATCACTGCTGATAGGAGCTGCAGCCAATAAATACCTTGTGTCATTTGACACAAGTATTGTGTGAATGCTGACGGTAGCCTTTCCCACTGAAGACAAAAGCCAGATGTTAGCAGGTGTTAGTGGGGTTTTTGTCAAGTGTAAAAGGGTTTTTTGTAGTCTGGCAAAGCTCAACAGGCTTTTGCTGGGATTCTTTCAAAGCAGCCAGTTTAAAGGATGTTTTACAATTCTCACCACCACATTTCTGGAAAAATCTAATGCAAGAAATACATGTATGTAGCTGGGATCAAGGCTGAAACATGCTTCGCTGGGCTGCCACAGACAAACATACTAAGAGATAATTCGGACACATTCGAGTGGTTGTTTCTTTTATAACAACTTGTCTTACATTTTCTTCTCTGTTTGGAATCCTGACAAGTTCTGGATCAACAAATCATCTTGTTTGATGTTCAGAACCTTTTGCTGAGATATGGGAGTTGTGCTTGTTAGCTTCACTACAATCCTCTGTGACCTACGGTTTCCCATAATCTGCATAGGTTTGCAGAGGCATGTTCGCTAGAGCATAATTCTGGCTTCACTTAATTTAGTGTTGGTTGTTTTTTCAAGACTTAAAGCAATAGTTCGCCATTTTGGGAATATGCTTATTCACTTCCTGGCGGAAAGTTAGATGAGAAGATCAATAACACTCTCATGTGTAAATATAAAATGGATGTAAATGTAAAAGCGGTTTGGGTGGTGGAAAGACTAAAAAGGCGCTATACAGACCATTTACCATTTCCATTTACAGCAGCCAGTTGGCTTAGCTTTGCACAAAGCTTAAACGGGTGGAAACAGCTAGTCTCGTTCTGTCTACATTGTAACAAAATTTGCCTAGCACCTCTAAGCATATTTCCCAAAATGTCGAACTGTTAACAAGCTCCAGTTAAGTTAAATTAAGAGTCGTATTGTGCAGCACAGTGGTCAATGGTGTTTTGTAGTAATGCTTTGTCTTTTGAGAATTCTTATAATTTAACATTACCAAACCATTTAGTCTTAAATGCATTTTTCTTAGCACTAGTTTAAGTTCTGATTTGTCACTTCATGTGGGAAAAGACAATTTTATATCCCAGTAATTTTATTTACAGGTAAAGCAGGTTTATTATTTATGTACAAATCGTGCCTTAAACAAGTTTAACATTTTGTGACCAGCAAAGATTAGCTAAGTATGCCTGCCCTTTTTCAGAGATGCCCTGCTTCACACTTGGGAGGTGCACAGTACAACCAACATTCCTCTGCTGCTGGCCACTCGAGCTCCACTGAAGTAATTGGAGCCTTGAGCCTTCATAAGTGCCTTGATCAACGCCACGTGCGTGATAATTGCTGAGGGAGAACAGAGAGTTGCTCATTTACTTGCCCTGCTCAGATCTTCGCTGCTGGTCAGGGGATCTGAACCAGCAGGCTACTGATCACATATTTTAGGGCTATTCAAGTGTAAAAGGGCTGCACTGAGTTTCTTACAATGGCCTACAGGACAGAACAGATTCCCGATGTGTATGGGCATATGGACAGGGACATTTTTTCTTCACAGATATGGTATACATTGTTATTCTTGTTGAACTTTGAGAAGTGGATTGTAATTTTCTTGAGCTTCATATAACTGATAAGAGTCTCCTATAATTAAAGAAATAACACCTACCCTTTGCAACTCACTTTTGTTCATTACAGTAGCTATACATAAGTACACGATTCTAATAGTGAAAGCACTCCTCACACATGAGGCTCCACACTGGCTTCCAGCGGGTTAACATGGATCATGTGCATTTTTGTGAAAACAAAATGTTCAATGTTCAATTTGAGACCATTAGAAACATGTTGAGATGCTCATTGTGTTTTGATTTGACATTAGAGTGGAAGTCTTGAGTTAGAGAGCAAAAAGGATCACCTCAATTTTTTAGCAATGTGAAGGATTTATTCATGCAACATTTAAGCCACCATAAAACCAACAACACAACTGAATAATGTTATTTCAAAAAAGACCACTATATCAGCAAATGTACAGTATATATTCCCAGGATTTCTGAAACTGCTAAATCCAATATGTTAGGACTAAGATTATTTATAAGGCTAGTGCGGAAGTTCCCACAGTGGTGACAAGTGTAACTACAGTTTATCAGGAAGCTGTCAGTTCCTTTCTCATCTCTTGGCAAACTTGGGCCACATTTATCAAGTCTGCAGCAGCCCTGTACCATCAACACTTGTGTCTGCCCTACTCCCCGTCTACTCTCTCTCATCCTCTCTCCCCTTGTCTCTTTCCAGCCTTTCCCTCTTCTTTTTCCAGCCCAAGAGAGGAGACACAGCCATAAATCTCAGAGTGGCTAATGAACTGCATTTAACAATAAAATGCACTGGAAATGGAACATTTCATTTACAAGAAGATCAATGGCAGTGACAAACACCCTTCTCGGAGCGACTAGTTAGCGGGATGATGTTCCGCAGGCAATCCAATCAATCACCGCACACCAACACTGAGATCAATCAAAGAAGAGAAAGGAAAAGGGAAGAAAAAGACTTGAAGCTTTTCTCTTTATACTGTATTCATGGTTTTTATTTAAATAGGGCTACTAATCACTCACTGAAAAGTCCACCTTCTTATCTTTTTATTTCTTGCACTCAATGGATATTCTCTGGCTCTTTTTCTTTATAACCCATTCTGTTTCTCTCTCTTTCTCCCTCTCACCCTCGGAGCACTAGGGAAGGCAGTTGAGAGGCAAGAGGAGGAGAGTGAATGATAACCATCCGGGGAGTCAAGTGCTCCATCACCGCCATCCCCATCTGCGACCCGACAAGTTCATAATGCCAGGCATCTGCTTTCATTTATAAAGGCCTCACTTAGCCCTCACACACACTCACAGTCTATCCAGCTTTTTTTGCTACGCCTTTCCCTCCTCCTCTGGCTTTTTCTCTCGTCACTCTTTTTCTCCCCATCCGGCTGGCTGAGAGGGAGAGCGGCTCTTGTCCTCCTCCTCCTCACCTAATCCTCCTCATCTCCTCCTCTTCTTCTGCTCAAGCCCTCTCAGGATTTTTTCTCCCCCATTTGTCCTCCACAGTTACATCCATTTCTTTCCCTCTAGTTCTCCATCTTCTCACCACCCTCCCACTCAAAAGCAAGAAACTATAAAGTAGCATAGGGTAAGCGTCCCATTTCACAATTTTTCATTTCACTTGAAATTAATTAGAAAGATACACAAAATATTTCATGTAAAAACTGCCAAGAAGTTAAGAAACACAAAAGAAAACTTTGAATTGAGTTGTTCGACTTCATCCGTCTTTATTAACTTATGTATTATTGTTTCTTAAACTATACAGAAATGTAAAATGAGTAAATGTTGAGCTGTTTAATGAGGAAACGGGATTGAGAAGATGACAGTACTCATAGAGACACACAGACAAAACTATGAGGGTTTTTAGGTTTAGTAGAGCTAAAACAAGTTTTATTGGTTAATCAAGATAGAATGGCATATTCTTGGGTGAGGATTTGCTCATTTTGTGTTTTATATTCATTTTATTTTGAATATCTTTGGGTTTTGGACTGTTGGCCAAGACATCTGAAGATCTCACACTGTATGAACATTTTTCACGTTGTTTTTTTCACATTTCATCAATGGTTAAATACTAATAAAGATAAATGAAGCCAATGTTCTGTATCATGAGTAAGCTGTCAATCGACATCATTCAGTGCACAAAAGTTTTCTGTCTCTACAGCAGTATGCAATTCTAGAACTCTATTGTGAATTTGAATGGGTAGACAGACTTTTCATTAGATCAATCATATGGTCCAAATGTCAGTTTTAGTTAGGGGGTACTCGTTATCTACTGTAATTGTGTGCTACAAAGTGAAAGTTTGACAGAGGAGACATGCGCAACCATTAGGTGGTGCACTTCTCTCACTTTAAATGCGAGGGACCTCAGAAGACAAAAAGAAAAAAGAGGGAAGAAAAACTTGCTCTGCCCATTATGAAGTAAATTTTCTGAAATGGGGTTTTATCATGAAAAATAAAATGCAACATCTGTTGTAAATATATTTGGATACATTAGTGTGTCCTCTGAGGGCTACATGGAAATCACAGGCAGTCTGTGTGTGTACGTGTGTGTGCGCACGAGTGCATGCGCTCATTTGTGTGTGTGTGTGCATGCGTACTTCATTTATGCAATGAAGTGGCCTCACAAAGTTTTAAGCAAAAGACAAAACAGCATTGGACTGAAGAGTGGACTTCTCCTTTCCTGAAGGCTTTTGTTAAACACCTCATGAAGTACCTTTGATGGAGTACTTCAGCTTTAAAGTTCTGTCTGAAAAAGTAAAAAAAGGGCAATGCAGCAATGAGGAAGCAAACACTGAGGAAATATAGCACCAACACTTTCACAAAAAATAAATATAAATACAAAGGCCCAATGCTTATGAAAAAGAAACTGTCCTAAAAGGATTTTAATCAAGCAATGCCTAGTGTAAAAAACTATGCTTAGTATGAATCCTCTGGGGTTAACTTAATAATAACTTGCTCAAACATAATGCATGGAGAAAATATTACAGTGGTTAGTTGCCAAGGTTGTAATTTACTTACAATGTTTTAAGTCACTCTTTATTCTGTGTTAAAGCTAGTTATCGCTGAAAGTCTTCTAAATGTCTATAAACATAGCTAAATATCTCATTCTTGAGAGAAGCTGAACCACAGAGAACTCCCTCCTTTAACTGGTTTAAATTCTGACTTTTCCATTCAATTCAATTTCATTTATATAGCGCCAAATCACAAGAACATTTATCTCATAGAACTTTTCATACTCATTGTGACTTTCACTGTAACTTTAGAATTTTTATAGAGGCTAACACTGTTATGAAGTGGGGGTTTGAACACTACCAATAGCTCCCACTGAAAGGACTGTTATATCATGTAAACCCATGAAGTCATACCTGTACTATCAGAAAAACAAATCAAAAAATAATGACAGAGGTATTAGATGTATTGAAGTTGAATTCAACCTAAAAAAGTTTTTAAAAAATACCATCCACCTTTTATTGAAAATAAATCTAGTGTTTGTACACAGCCCTGGCTCAGTAAATGGGAAACAAACAATGTGGCTCAGACCAAACCTCCCAACACTATTCCAACCATTGCAGCCATTATTTATGTGTCAGGTAGCTATCAATGACTTGCCCATGGACATTCAGCTAACTTTGCAGCCGGAGAGTTGTGAGTATCGCAGTCTGGAGCTAGTGTGCTGCTCTAGGAAACCGTCTCATTCTTTCTGCATGTTAGCTTTGTAGCAAAAACTGTAGCGACAGTTTTGTAACCCAAAACTTAACTTAACTAACTGCGACCTCTGACATAAATAGAAATTGTAATTCACTTTGGATAAAAGTGTCAGCTAAATGAATAAATGTAATGTTGATCAAAGTAAACTCCCAGACAATCCTTTTTTTTCTTTATTAAAGTGCTGAAACTATTCTTTAATGAAACTGATAAAAACTAGTCTATCAACAGTTAAATCAACAACAATTTTGATAAGCAATCATTTAATTTCAGTTATTAATCAAAAATGCCAGACATTGGCTGGTTCCAGCTCCTCAAATGTGAGGATCACATTAATGTAATATATTATGTAATTAGAGATGGATTCTCTCCCTATTTTCTTACATTTTAAACATTAAAGCATTATTTATGAATACACAAAATAAGTGATAGAATAAATGATAATAAAAATAGTCACTAGTTGCAACTCTCCAATAAATAGATTTTCCTGGAACTATAATATTTGAAATGTCCATCAAGACACATTGGAACACATTATCTAATAAAACCTTAATAATGAGAACTTTTAGGATAGGAACTGTACTCTAACTATTCAAACATGACTTAAACTATGTTGAAATGCTGGTAAACAGGACAAGAACACTGTACTGACAAACTGTAAGTTTTCAAACACAAACCTTGTGGCTATATGCATCACTGTAACAGACATTGTATCGCAAAACACATCTATGTTTCGGTATCTTTCACTGGCTCTGCTGTAGCCGTTTACTGGGGGGCTATGCGTCCTTGTGACAGTGTTGTTGACAGTTGACAGTTCCCTCCCTCCGTGCTACTGTCTCCCCCCAGCTGGCTGGTTCTAACGTTAATGGTTGCCCTCAGTAGGAGCCGACGGGTCGCGAGTGCCTTTGCCGTCATCATTAAGCACCATTGGTTTAATGAACACAGCGTTTAGGAGTGCTTGGACCTTCATGCTCCACCGCTTCATTAAGTGGAAAGCAAACTAATATGGGGAGCAACCTAGAGCTCACCTCTAGAGATGAGAGAGAGAGAGAGAGAGCGAGAGCGAGAGAGAGTGGAACATACAGACAGACACACTCAGGCTTGGTGTCTGGAGGAGGCCTTTGATGGAAAGGGCTTGAACCAAGATAAGAGAACAGTGGTTGTTCAGTAGCTTTGAACTTGTAGCAGCAGTTGCAGCAGCAGCATTCACCACCATCACTAGTGAAAATTCCAATATCTTAAGCTAGTGTAGTGGTATTGGTATCAGTATCGGAATAAGCCTCAATATTAACTTTAGTTTAAAGTTTTAGGAGACATAGTAGTCAAAAGAATCCGGGACAGGTTAGGGGTGAGTGTATTAAGTAAAAGGATAAATACATAAGGACCCTGATTTAAGAAAAGGAATTTATTAATAAATTAAATAGCTGATCAATAAAAAATTGACTGGTACTGTATTTTGACATTGTGACATTGACAACTGTTTCATTTTCAAACAACCTCTACGTTCCAGCATCTCAAAGTGAAGATACACTTCTTTTGTGTGTTTGTGTCTTTGGGTTTTAAGACTTTTGGTTGGTTACCTTGAACTTTTGATAGGCATTTTGCTGAATTTTCTTACACTATACAGACTAAATGATACTAAATAATCAGCAAGTTAATTGTAAGTTGCCCTAGACCTGATATATGTTAAAAAAAACTTCAACATCAGTTCACCATCAGCTCTTAATGATCAGGCACCATCTTATCTTAAAGACCTCATAGTACCTTGCTACCCCACCCAGAGCACTGCGCTCCCAGAATGCAGGGTTACTTGTGTGTCCACCATCCCTTAGTTATGCTGCTATAGGCCTAGACTGCTGGGGGATTTCCCATGATGCACTGAGCTCCTCTCTCCTCTTCTTTCTCTCCCTCTGTGTGCAACCTCATCCCATTAATGCAAGTTACTAACTCGACTTCTTCCCTTTCCCATAGTCGTGTGCTTTCTCGTCCCTCTCCTCCTATCACTTCCTGCAGGTGTCTCTGGCTCTGGAGCTGCGGAGTCTGGATCTGTGGTTGCGAGTCACCTGCTGTACTCGCAACCACAGATCCAGGGTATCTACCAGGAACCGTGTTCCTGCTAGACACCATCTGCTACAATTACAATTATTGTTACTAGTCCTTCTGCTAATATTACTGTTATTATTATCATAAATATTACAATTATTATTATTAACACTACTATAAATATTTGTACCATTTTTCATTCAGTCTACAGCAGCATCACCTTTACTGTACCTTTACCTTTACTGTTACCTCTATGTGTATACTGTGTAGGCCGCGTCCCTCCTCTCTCTCTCTCTTTTTGTTGCCCTCTTGCCCTCCCTCTCTCTCCTTCATCCCCAACCGGTCAAGGCAGATGACCGCCCACCCTGAGCCATGGTTCTGCGAGGTTTCTGCCTCTTAAAAGGAAGTTTTTCCTTGCCTCTGTCGCCTAGTGCTTTCTCTTGGTGGCTTCTGTAAATAAACATCACAGAGTACAGTCTAGACCTGCTCTTTTATGAAAAGTGCTGTGAGATAACTGTTGTTGTGATTTGGCGCTATATAAATAAAATTGAATTGAATTACATTTAAACAATACCCAATTTCCACAACCAGAAAAAGAAGCTGTGTACATATGATCTATAATGTTTTTAGTTCTGTTTTTTAAGGCCAATCTTAAACAATACTGACATGCCATTTGTCCCCCATTTCTTAGGAGTGTACTCACTCCATTAAAATGGTTTTCCACAGCTAGTTTGTAGCAGAGTAATAATAACAGCAATCCACAACTCTTTCATTGAGACCTAAGATAACATTATCCAATCCTCTAACCTATGGTTAGGTCAGTTTCACCAGTGAGAGTTAACTGGTTAAACAGTTTAAACTGAAACTTGTTTAAAGGTGTCCTATAATACAACCTGCCAACCAATGAAAAACTACCATTTTCCATGGCCAATTATTGGAGTCTAAAAAGGCTAATCTAACTCTAAATAGCACTATACTGAATAAACTATGGTTTTATAATATAAAAGCATAAACCTGCAAAGTATCAGCCTACATACAACATCCAAAATCCATACAGAGCACCCTGATTTGAGTCATGACCCAGTTTCAGTCTCACGTCTTTGGCTTTCAGAGAAGCTGTGAATGAGGGAGACTTCTCAACCTGCCGCCCACTCCCTCAGGTGGCTGTGCCAAAATCTGCCCACACCTTGCCATCCATCCTGCCATTTTGTCCATCCACACATCCCTGGCCCCTCCTCTTCCTGCCTCCTCTTCTTTCCTCATCTCCTGGTCCCCAGGGTGGGACTGGGTGGAGATAATTCCCTCTCTACACAGGAACAATTAAGGGCTCGGCTCAGGGCTTTATGGTCAGAGGAGCAGATGCTTTTTGCTGTTTCTGGGTCCATAACTGTCTGAAATGACAACGCAGGGGGTAGAGGAGCATCCTGTGCCCCTCTTTCTGATTCTATACAAGAACCATAATTCTTTTCTGCCTATTCAGCATATATCAAGACAACTATGCAGAGTATCTGTGTGACAGATTGGAGTTGCAGTCAAGCCATAAACATTTCTTGAAGCAGATGCTGAAGAGGCCCAAATAATTAGGTTGTTGCAGTTACATGAGTGGGCAGAACCTAGGAATGTCAGACAATAGACAGTCCAGAGAAAGAGGTAACAGGTAAGAAACGGGCAAAACTTTATGCAATGCGCAATACTGAAGTCGACTCAGCTCACAAGAAACATCTGTAAAACTCTATTACACACGGCCGATGACGAGTGCAACCTTAAAGATCACGCTTTTATTAAAATTTATATTACTGCAGCCTGAAAAGGTGTCCCGTGGATGTTTCTTGTAAACAAACAATAGTTTACATTCAGTGTTACTCACCAAACCACATTGAACAAATGTGTTAAGTCCATTTCCTTCCTCAGAAAACATTTGTAAAGCTGTATAAGTATTTTAAATTTAGAATTGTTTCCATCCATGTTTTTAGCCAACAGTTCTCTTTTTCGCATTGCATTGCTGCACAGCTTGGCATGTTGGAGACCAACTCCAAAAATCAGCTCCATAGTGCTACTACAGATGAATTCTTGAACTATGACTCTTCCAAACAGCAAAGGTGAAGTACGAGTTTACCATAGCTCTGATTTGCACGTGACTGGCTTGTTCTCCATAGCAACAGCAGCTGAGGCTCATGGGTATTGTAGTATTTAGAGCCACCTGCCATACCAAATTGATGGCGACATGCATTCTGAGAAACAAAGCAGAAATAACTCACATTCATGGCCATAACATAAACCTATAGCATCCAGGGTTTTCCACATACAGACTTTACTTGGGCGGGTCGCCCAGGAATATTTGGCAACCCATTTTAGCATTTTGCAGAGAAACACAGAAAGAGTTGTTATCTATTAAGTTACAAGGCGCGGACACGGTGGATATTTTACAAGCACGGACAAGGTAAAGCTGTAGTGAACACACCAGTGCAGATGTCATTTGTTAAGATACCACGTTGGTTTCGTTTTGATTGGCTACGTTGTTAACCGATTCAAGTAGTGAATAAACAGTAAAATTAGGGGTGGGAGAAATCATCGATTCTTAGATGCATCGCGATGCGGACGTGGAAGATTATTAATCGATGCACAAATGTCTAAAAATCGATTATTTAAATGTTAATTGACAACGTAATGTTGACGGAACGCAAAAGGCGGAACTCGCGTTAGAGCAGCGCCCGGACCGTCCGAGGAGCGCACACAACAGAGAGACCAGTGTCCCCCTACATTCGTCACCGCTGTGGAATGAATAGTCACCCCAAAATGTCACACAATCATTAATATCAATGCGGAAGTAATTATTTTAACTCTCACACAGCGAGCATGGTGACGCTCTGCAGCTGTGTGTGTGAGGCCGAGCGAGTGAGAGAGAGCGAGCGGCAGAACGTGACGGTGAAAGTTAGCGGTGAAAAATATTAGCAGTAAGTTTCAGTCTGGTAGTAAACGTGCAGCGCAGGTCGCTGTGTGACAGGCGTCGTGCCGAAAAGTGATCGTCTGCCGAAAATGATTACCGGTAGGCCTATGTGTAATATCTTGTTTAAATTTGGAGAACGGGCTGTAGCCAAATTAACATGACTTACTGCAAACTTAGATATAAAATGAAGACAATTTTGCAATTATAATTATGACTCTGCTTTATTCTACTTGCTGTGCAGGCCTACCAACCAATCCAGTGATTTTTACCTGTTAAAATACCTTTTAAATGGCCAATACAACTCATAAAATGCAGTATTTCACTTGCCAGAAAGTGATTGATGCCTTTTGTTATTGACTGAAAGGTTATTTCTGCCCTGCAATTAGTTAATTTCATTCAGAAGAGTTATATTTGACAGATTACAGCTCAACTTGTACTTTATACTTTTAAAAATATCTTTAAATGGCCAGTAAAACTCATAAAATGCAGTAGGCTGTTTCACTTGCCAGAAAGTGATTAAAGAGACTGGGCAATACAGCTCCAGCAGACGGTAATCACTTTTCGGCAGACGATCACTTTTCGGCACAACACCTGTAATAAAAGTCTGTAGTTTCCCCAACGGCTGGAACTCATCCCCACAGAAACGCTCCCTGTCTGGACACTCCCTGTCTACTAAAACCCAGCTCTTTACCCAGGCATTCAATCCTGAATGACTTTTTGTTGTTCTGTCACTGTAACTATGTGTAAAGCGTCCTTGGGTCCTGTAAAAGTTGCTAAAAAGATTTATTAATGTAACATTAGCTAAATTAGTAATGAAGTAATATTAATTATCAGCTGTATGTCATTACTAACTAACCTACTAGTCAAGGGTTGAGCACATCAGGTACAAGCTGAGACTAAACTGGTGTACAGCTCTGTCCTGTGTACACATACTCTACATGCTGATAATTATATTTCATTTTTTATAAGTCTGACAACTGGTTGTTAATGAAATGGACCATGGAGCTGAGGTTAATAAAGTAAATTAGGGATGTAAACTAGTCCTTTTAAGCTAATTAGCAATTTTCTTTTGGATTTTAATGTGCAAATGAAATGCTTAATAATTATCCAGGGATCCTGTATAGAAAAAATATGATGCATCAAGATGCATCGATAATCGTTTTATAATCGAATCGCAGCCCTCTGAATCGTAATCGAATCGAATCGTGAGGTGCCCAGAGATTCCCACCCCTGAGTAAAATAAGGTGTAATAGTAAAATTGTGAAATAAGAAATAAGCTACTAATAATGAAAACTATGCCACACTTAGAGAGCTAGGTAACTAGCCAGCTGGCCTGCTGATCTTGGAACAACTGCATTCTTAAAAAACATTCTTCTCTGACTTCACACAATGAAGTTTAACTCAACCAGAGAGATGATTACATAAAAATTTAAGCTCAGATCCGAGACTGGTGATTGCTGGCATCTGTGCTTGAATGTGCATGTGTGTAAATGTGCTTTCATGCATGTGGGTTACATGTCTATGTATGACAGAGTGAGAGAATGATGGAGAAATAGAGTGAGCTGTGAAAAAGAAAAAAAAACAAATGAGTGGGAAGTGGGGAGTGAAAAAATAGTTTGGTCTTTGGCTGTGTCATATGAAGTGTTGATAAGCGATACTGAGGGAGGTGTGAATGGTGTTAACAGGGTGCCCTAGAGAGGCTAATTGCTTAAATGGAGAGTCTAGTCATTATGGAGACCCTCAGAGTGATTAGAGAAAACAGTGAAATGATAATATACAACAAGTGATTCTTCAAACCTCATCAATTTCCCGATTAAAAAAAGTATTTTCAAGCAAGTAGGGTACAAACACCTGTCCAGATTCACCTGTAATGTCAAGGGAACAGACTTTAAGTGACTAAACTCATAATGTGTACGAGGGACTTTTATTTTGTAGATCACCTTTAATGCACAAAATTTGTTTATATTGGAAAACACTGGGAATTGCAATACAACTACAACTGGTGAAACAACTAGTTGTAAATAAGGTAAAGCCCAGAGGGGTTTCCGTGACTCATCGGCAAGGAAAAATAAAGACTGATGGAAGAAAAAAACAAATCAGTGTGTGGAAAATAAATATTGAAATAAATTTAAGGATGAAAAATAACTGTTGGCCTTTAGATGTAACTATTTTGGCTGCTCAGTAAATTAATTATTTATCGTTAATCCTAAAACAAAAATGCCTTATTTTCTCATTATTTCCCAGTTTCAGTCAATTAACAGATAAATTGATTCATTGTGATTAAAAAACAGGTCACTAAAATAAATTCTAATAAAAAAGTAGAAATGCAGTCTAAAGTACATGAGCAATGCTTTTCCATTAAACTAGAAAACAGAGGCTTATCGTTCTCATGGATCACTGCCATGACCATTAATGCAGCATCATACCATAGCTTTAACTTTGCTTATCTATGATTACTCCTTCCTATCCCACTCATGATCTCCATCCATGTATCTCCACTTTCCGTTCATTATTTTTTAGATGGAGGTCACGCAGCTCAAGGGAAGACATCTTCATTAGGACTTACCCAGAAAAGTTGGATCTCTCTTGGACTGTTTTGGCAGAGGAAGCCCAGACAATGGAATAGCTCTCTAATGCTACAAATGTCCTATTGATTGACTCGCTGTCAGAATCAATAAAGTTGGGTTTTCAAAATGCATGGGCTATTGCTGAGACATTAAGGTTACTCCTGGATAAACAGGGAGATTTATGGGCCAAACAGCAGGGCAGATTGCTGAATAGTAAATCACAGCTCACAGGACGCTATAAAGGAGAGCTTAAGGAGTACTCATTACATTTTGAAGGTCTGATATCGCTCACTACAAAACCAGACTTTGATTCATTTCATGAAATGTATTTAATGAATCATTTTTTTAATAACATGTCTGATTTATTTAACTTATTTCCCTCCTGTTTTAACCACAGGAGGCATTCAGACATGACTCACTCCATGACCTCCCTGCCACTTCTTCATTTTGAGGACAATACAGCAAACTGGTTCACAAAGCAACAACCACCACTGCTGTAGAAAAACTGCTAGACCTGGCCCACAAAGGGTTAACCCGAAAACCTCATTGTTCAGACTCAGTGGGGCATATGGCCTCATTCAGCTACCTGAAATGCCCCCACCACGCCCCAGAACTACTCACAGCCAAGGTCCCCAAAACAGGCACTGTATTCATTAATTATCAACTCCATTTTTCACGCAAAACTGTAAACAAGATGGGGAAATGGGGAGCTAGAGAGCGATTAGCAAAGTAAAGGAGGCTGAGGGAATGAGAGTAACGAAAGAGGAAGAAATGAGGAAGCATGAGGCAAAAAAAAGGGGAAGAAGGCGAGTGAGACCAAACATGGGGAACAAGGAAGGGAAAATGACACATTTTTTGTAGGGTTTGTATTTTCTTTTTACAAGCATGGGATGTTGCAGTGGCATCCCAGTGCCTGTTCCCCTCCTAATTATTCCAATTATCATGGCACACTATGAAAACGTGATTAATAACACAGAGGATATTGTTGTCGCAATTAGCCATATGGTGGTGGGACTCTGCTCTGTCACGATTTTGCCATTAGCATCTACTTATGTTTGTCAGAGGCGTGCAGCCATGACAAGCTCAAGTTCTGCTCACCTTGCACTCCCCACTGAGAGTCACATGGTGGGGGGAGGAATTCCTCCTGGCTTCTCGCCTGAGTGATTTTTTTATGTGGCATCCGGTCGGACTGGGGACAAAATGTCAACCGGCGTCTGGGACGGCCCATCAAACTCTAGTGCTCCTGGGAAATTGAGGGGAGGGAGGGAGGAGGAACAAGACAAGAATTACAGTATTTGTGCTTGTGTGTTATTATAACACAAACACAAAAGTACTGATGCATATGTGAGCTCTCTCGCTGCTCATTCTGTATATTTTTGTCAAACAAAAATTCATGAGCACATGCACGTACATGCACATGAACAAACACAGTGACATGCAAAGACACACTAGGTCACAGCCAGTCAAATGAGTCGAGTTGACTCTGAGTCCGTCTCCACGGTAAGCAGTTTTTACAACGAGAGCCTCCTTGTTAAGACCTGTTGGTATTCTCCAGATGGCAATAAAAATGCATGAGGTCTGCTGGAACCGCGGAGAAGAGCTCAGCCACTTAAGTAGGAAAAACAAAACCTCAGAGAAAAAAAAGCAGGTAGAGTGTGTAGCCAAGTTGATGCTCCAAGGACTGAGGAGAGAGCTTCAGATGAGTGCAACGCCACTACGGCTGCTGGTGTGCACTTCCGAGAACTGAGGATGTGCATCTTGTTATCTATCTTATCATCTTCTTATGCCACACAAGCTGGCATTTGACTGTCAAGAGCAATGCTCTGTGGATGTTTGAATATAATTTCAAAGAAGCCAAAGTGAGAATGATGAGCAGGATGCGGTGTTACAAACTTTGGAAAGGAATAAATGAGAATTGCCTCTAAACAAGTTAGCCCTCGTTTGAAGAAAGCGACACCCTTAATTGAGACTAAATGAGTGACAGAAAAAATTCCTGCACTTTAGGAAGTTCAGAGAAAAAAAAATGACGATAAGTTTTCTGCTGAACAGAAACCCTGAAACTTCTACACTACGAACGGTATTCAGATTTTCAAAATGCTTTTATTATGTTTGCTCACATATTTAATGGTGTTGAAAGCTTATTGGTGTAGTAAAGCAGTTGGTTGTGAAATGCAGGGCCATAACCTGCCCAAATTATATATTAAGACCCCTGATTGTATTGTTTCAAAATATTTTATATATATGTATAAATATTTTAGCTGGGTGTACCTGATAAACTGCCTATCTTTCAATTGTATGGTTGCTGTTAGATGAGTTACATATTTCTACAGCTGTATTTTAAAATTTTTTAGTTTGTCATGATTTGAACATTTCAAAATGTTTTATGTATGTTAATACTTTATATATATAAAAGCCAGAAATAAACTTTTTACAGTCTCCATGTCACATTTTTACTCTGTGGGAATGGCATCCAATAAATACAACACTCCTCCTTTTATCAAGTAAATTAGAGTGATAATTACATTCATGTGGCACTAAAAACTTTCCAAATATTCCAAAAAGGCTGACATACAAGGACAAGGGACCTCACATAGATTCAAAGCAGCAGTAAGAGAATTCTGGATGAAAGGCAGTATACTATGTATCATATGCTGATCGTCCATGTCATTGTGTTTCTAATTGTGTGAAACTTCTTAGTGGTTTTGTTGAGTTACAGCACAACGTCCGAACTAACGGAACCTGCCTATACACAACAGAAAACAGAAAGAAAACAGGGAACAAGAAAGGAGTACCTGACAGCAGCAAGGCTGGCCACATTATTTCAGGGACTTAGTATGGGCTGAGGAGTGCAGCTGAAGAAGAGGGATGTGGGACTTTTCATAGCCATAATTAAAACAGCAAGATATATTCAGTAATTGAATGAAAAATCAGGATCTGAGCAACATCTGTGCCAACCACATAAATCATCTCAACAAGAGTGTTGAAATGCCATAAAACCCGTGTGACTTGGAGTCAGAGAGCCTGTCAAATGCATCTTGGGGCGGCACGGATTGCAAGATAACAGACATTACCTGCCACTTTAATTCACTATTTTAAATAAACTGGTGGGACAAAAAAAAAAGCTGAGCACATGCCCAGAATGTCACTACATAGGGCTTCAAGACATGAATGATATCCCACAGTATAAACTAAGACTTGAATGTTGTGTTTGTTTTATTTTTATCTTTGAGGAGAAGTTTGTAGTAAATGCTGTTGTACTGTTATAACACACATGGTAAAGAGCAGAACCTTTGCATATACTGCAGTGCAAAGGGAACAAGAGAGGCAAACAACTGTGAGACTTCCTGTCCAATGACTAGCAGGTGGCTGAAATTCTTCACAGGGTCACGTACGCTGCTTTTGCCAAAACCACATCACAACTAAATTAAAAGGTCACTGTATCGCCTGCATTACTTCCTGATTTGCAGGTGCAACAAAACATCAATGATCACGACACAAACCACAAACTGTCAAATGTGAGTGAAGAATGCAAACACTTATTTGATTTAAAGTTTCTAACACGCATAATAAGCAAACAACATTCATATTATTGTGGGACAGCAGTGTGGATTGTAAACTTAAAATTTACACCACTCACAATGCAGTGTGGAAATAAATATTTTTTTCTTTTGACTCGAATACATTTTCCAAGCATGATGCATGTTTCAGTAACTATTAACCATCATGGTGTTCTGCCTTTAACCTTAAATAATTTTAATTATTACACTGGTTTTACTTAATACTAGGACCTGAATTGTCACATACCAACAGTGATGAAAAGTAACATTTACATTTAACATTCATTTTCTGCTAACTTACTTTGAATACTTATACTCCACTACAAATCAGAGGCAAATATTGTACTTTTTATTCCACTTGTTTATTTTACATTAGCTTACATTAGTTGTTTTGCAGTTTCTAGATTATTGTGAAATGGGAATTTCTGCATAATGAGTACTTTTAGTATACTTTGACTTTTGTACTAAAATTATGAATAAACAACTTTTACACTATTTCTAGACTGTGGTATTGTTATTGCTAAAACTGTGTCAGTTCAACACTGTAGTCAAACTTATTTTTAAACAATTCAAATAGCAAATATTGTTAGAACTGAAATTCAAGTTATATAAAAACCTTCTGAATAATGTTTTTTATAGGTTCTACTACGTCCAATGATATTCCACATCTGCTATGGATGTAGTGATAGTATTATTATCTAGTAGCACTAACATAAGAGCAGTACTAGTTACAGTCCCAATAATAGCAATGTTAGCCTACTACTGCTTCTATAGTAGTATTTAGCATTGTATTGCATTATACCTCGAGATGTTTCTAATATTTTGTCCACCCCATTTATATCAATTAAGAGTTAGTTAGGCCTAATATACCAAATATTAAAACCTCGCAGTATAAAGCAACACATTTCAACAACCCCACAAACAATGTTACAGTTCACAACGACAAAACAACATCTCTCTTCAACAACAAAAAAAATAACATTAAGCTTGATGAAGGTAGGAATTATTACAGGACATTATCACTATTAACACTGTATTCAATTTGGTTTAGCTAGGTGCAACCTAACATTAGCTAATCTGAGTAATAAACACATCACAGGCACAGTCTTTTAAAATGGTTTTGGTTTACATACCTCTGGGGTCCAGCAGCTCATCCATCCATCCATCCATCCATCCATCAGATAGTTACCCAATCAGCTGCACATCTTTTTAAAATCTTCAGATGTTGCAATAAGACGTTGTGACGGTTTTCTCTCCACTATGTGTATATATCGGACTTGAAGGTCAACATGTTAGCAATAATAACACTGCAGGTAAAGTTAGCCAACGTTATTTGTAGTTATCTTGCTGGCCTTCGCAAGTGTTAATGCCGTGTTCCTCAGCAAGTGTTAGGTGAAATTAGTCCCCACAGATTTACAAACGTTTGCTGATCGGTCTGGGTTTCTTTACAAAGGGTTTCAAGGGTCAGAGGAACGTTGAAAAGCTCCCGCGCGATATCTCCGTCAGTCACGTTTGTAAAGTACATATTAATCTTCACTTCCGGTGTGGTGACCCCAGACAGAAAAAAAGACATTTAAAATATATATTTTATTTAATATTTTATTTATTAGAGATAATCGCAGCAAGATCCCATCAACATTTAGCTGTATTTTATAAAATAAAAATATAAGAAATGTTTACATTTTTAAGATCAGATCAGTTCATTGCATTTCATTTCATTATTGCTGGAGACTAAATTATCCAACCCAGTTATTTTTTTTAGTCATTCAGCTACTCCATGTAGTTATTGCAACTCTACTTATTAGCCTTCTCAACTCGACTAATTTAATCATTTTTATGCTGATTTTTATTGACAAATATTCAGAGTTGTATACTTACACTTTCTTAATTATGTTAGCTGACAGTTTTGCCTATTTATGTAGCTCCCCCTCACTGTAATATGTACAAATTAATTAAGGGATGTTAAAGTAAGATAGTACTAACACTACCCAAATTTGGTTTATTTTGGTTTGAGTGTTGACAAAGTCCCGCCCCTCGGCAGCCATCTTGGTAACGCCTTCTGGGCGGTTATTTTGGGTTAGCAAGATCAGTGGGAGTTCAGAAGACAAATGTTGCAAAATCTTTTTTTTCCAAAATGGTTCCCTGAACACCCTTTTGTGTACGCAAGTGCACTGCATTTTCCTGCTTTTTTAATGCCATTGTGTTTACAAACTTGTCACAGGTGTTACTGATTGGGTAACACCTGGTGTTACTGATTGGGTAACACCTGTGACACGCCTACAAAAAGAAGAAAACAAAAACATTGCAAACCAGTGCAAAAAAATGTTTTGAGATTGAACCCACCAGAGGCCTATCTAAATGGATGGGGAGATAGCCATAACTGCACTTTCAAAGTTTACCTGGACATAAAAAGGGAATGTATATCACAAGTAAAATTTATTAAAAATTGCTGAAAAGGTTTTATGAGCCAAAATAAGGTCTTAAAAACGTTTTCCCCCATCTTTTAGACTTCTATTATGCATGCGATTGCCTTAATATGTTTCCCAGCTCGGCTGTTAAAAGCAGACAATTGGCTTTCTAGTGGGAGGGGCAGGATAACCGCCATCTTAAGAGTTATGGGCGTTCCCTATAGTGTTATATTGAGTTGAATTGAAATGTCTTCTCTTAAAACGTCTCTGGTGTTATGATTGTACATGATTCTTTGGGTGGAAGGCGGCATTCTGAAAGACTGACCTACCTTTTATACCTGTTTGTATATGTAGTGTGTAAAATGTGACATGACCTTGTAATGCCTGTGAATTTGCGCAGAATTCCCATTCTGACAATCAGCTGGACAGTGTTAAACATTTAAAATGAAATGGTTAAACCAAAATGACATGGAGCAGCCATAGACCCTCAGAACTGTACAAATGTCACCTGCTCTTCACCTAATGTTATGATCCCTGCCAGTCATCACACGCGATTGGTCACATGCACTTTAGAATAAACAAACCATTCATTCAGGGTGTGCACATGGCCAAGCAGTGTGAAGAAAAAAGGTGGAAGTACCTCAATCAAAGCTATCAGAGCTTCAAGGTGATCGACACAGTAGTCAGAGCTCTGAGGAAATGCCTTGTGCAAAACAAACACCCCAAAAGTTTGCAAAATTATATGAATATTTAGCCTTAAAGCAGCAGTGAGGAATTCTTTTAAAAGAAAGTTTTGTCATAGTAGCTAAAACTGTCACTACATCCTGAAAGTAGTGTGGAGAACAGTGTGGACAGTGGTGTATTAGCCTTTCTTCCCGCTGTTAGACATTGTCGCAGCTGCCTCTGAAGCCTGGGGTGCTCTGCCCTGGGCCATGGAGCATTGGAGGGGCATCTTTGAGAAGACAAGTCAAAGTGAGAGAGACTGTTGACAGCAAGCCTTATGCAGGATGAGGATTCGCAGGACAATTGGCTCCTTCTGCTGGGTTTGTCTGAAAGGGCTTAGCGGAGTGACATGAGCAGAAGAGAGAGATGTGGAAGGTTTTGCATTGTATTTTCACTTGTTACCGACTGCTTCTTGAATTATGGAAGCTTATTGTCCAAGTCCGGCACTGCTTTTTGCAGGTCTCCAGATCCTTCCAGGGCATGTTGTTTTTTTCAGACAGTGTTGTTTAAGCCAAAAACATTTGCTATTTTTTCTTTTTAGTCAAGTTATGTGAGAATCAGTTGCCTCAAGATGACATGTGACTTCAATAATAGACCATAATGTACTTTATTTTCATGCTAACATCAATTTTGTAAGTGTAATTCAAATGGGGGATATCTTATTTTGGGATCACTCTTCCATCTGAGAATTGTGGCTGACTCAGACTTAAATCTGAAACCCGGCTCCCCACACCAATCCTATCTTCTTTATAAGAGTCTGGGAATTCATATATATCTTTATTTTCACTCTGCTGTCCAACCTGGCCACAAAGAAAGTTCTTAAACCACAGATTCCTTGAGTTAAACAGTAAATGTATGATCTAAAGTGGGTGAAAACCCACTTAGTGCAGTGCTTTAAAGGCAGTCCCTTGACATTTTGAAGATGTTTTCACCTGAGACAAAGTGCAACCTTCATTAATAAAAGATTCCTCACTGCCCAGAGCGACATAAGACTCATTTAAAGTCCTCCCTCAACTCAGTGGGGACACTCATAGGGAGATAGGGTTACTACAACAAAATTAAATAGTGTAAAAATTAGGTTTAAAAAACTTAACACCTACTCAGGATGTTTGTCATTTTGAGTTTTTGAAAGCTTGTTTGTCTCAAACTTTGCTCAGAGTTTTGATTTTTCTTCCCAAACATATTTCTGCACATATTATGTAGCTCTTTGTGATCAAGACCTCAGTCACACACACTAATACACTTAAAAGGCATGTTCTCTGGGTAGACATGATCCCTCCTCTAATTATTCAATAATCTAATGACACAATTGGTCATGGTGAGCAACACCACGTGCTTACACCAGATGGTGGCTTTTGCAATGAAACACCCCCCACACACTCTGTGCATCCTCATTCTGGTTCAAGTCAGAGGGAGGCTGTGCTCCTCAACTTGCCAAAGATGATTTCAGGAATTCATCTGAAATTTGTTAATTTTAGAATCAAAAATGTTTGTGTTTAGCGTCTACAGAAGAGTCATTTGTTTCAGCTTTTATCCTATCAATCATTTTGAATCAGCAGGTACACTTTATGTCAATTCTCATTTTGGAGCGAAACCTGTCATCTGTAGATGTAAGGGTTGTTCAGTCCTTACAACTTCATTGACAGTTCTAGCTGCAGCTTTAGGGACTGAGTGATCTGATGACCTTGATCTGAGGTAGCCTCCTCAGGGCTGCTCCAAGGCAGAGGGACAGAATGTCAGGAAAGGTTTGTGCAAGATGCTGTGACTGCAGGAATGTGTGCCAGTGTTTAAGTGTGAGTGGGTGTACGTGTGTGCATGCATGTGTGTGTCAGGGGAAAGGTACATATCAATAACCTATGCTGCATAACTTTTACTTGCTCATGTCACCTGCTACTGGGCCTATCTTTATGCTGTCTATTTAGTCATTTTTAAAGATTTACTTGGCAACTTGGAAAGTTAGTGCCTGCAAATGACAAAACCCAGAAATTGTAATGGTGTGTCAAGTGAGGAACAGGTAAACCAGGGATAGGACCCAGGATGCAGAACACTAAGGCAAAACAGGTTCAGTTCAGACAAGGGTCAAAAACAGGCAACCAATCTAATACCAAAAAAACTAGTCCAGCATACGCTGAACTCCTCCAGAGACCAGCAACCAAGATGGAACCCTTCAACATCAGCTGCAGTACCCTGTGTAGAGCAGGCACAGACACTAGATGGAGTAAAGGAGAGCTGTGGCCACTGCCAGGTAGAGGAGGAGGAGGCTGTGTTAGCAAAGTGACAAAGACAGTGACAGGGCTGAATAAGAGAGCAGGAGGAGAGTGGAGGTAAAGCGGTAAGCATGGAGTGGATCAACCTCTAAGGAGGGTCATTTACTTTGGGGACGCTGGGGACATGCATGTACATATGTACACCACTTTTTAAAAGCATTTGTTAAAAACGTTCTGAAAAATAGATTGCGCCAAGAAATGTCGATTTACAAATAAAAGCGCTATAAGAAAGGATTATTTGCACAGTAAGAAAACTTGTAATACAAAGTAAATATAGAAGAAACCTCAGCGTTGTCCAAAAAAAGTAACTTAAGCTAAAAGAAAAATCATAAGCTACTGATTACTGCATATATATATATTTTATTCTATTTTTGTATTCTGAATTTTCATATTCTGAATTTTGTGCTTCCCTTTATAAAACAAAAGACATTTCCACCATAAATTGGTGCAGAAAATGTCTCCAGAAAATGGAAATTAATGCTCAAAATCTTCTAGGGGAGGACTCCCAGACACCCCCATCAAATATTTCATCAATAAATATTGTTTCTACACAGTAGGTTTATAAAATATATACTTGTGTTGTAGTAATGCCCATGTGCCTCCATGGAAATACAATGAAGGTGAATGGATTTTCTTTTGTGGTGGTCAAAGCATTGAAAAATGACATATATTTTCATTATGGTAGTCTGGATCATCCACAAAGCTCAGTGTAAAGAGTTTTCGTTGAAGGTTTGGGAGGCAGATATTGAAAAATCTCTGCACTTGAAAACAAACATCTGCATAGCTACATTAGTCTATGTGTAAGTGAGACAATGCCTTTTAGTGATTTGGGTGAACTCAATACAGATAAACCTAGTTTGATGGTCTGTTATTCACAGGCTTACTTTAACTTATTTGCCTGTCCTTGGATACATTGTACATTTCACTCCAAACTTATTAATATACTGCTTTATCCAAAACAGGCTCATCACAAAATGTTACATTCCAACAAAGGACATAAACGCAGATAAAAACAAAAGCTAAAGCACTAAGACATGCTCGATCATCAGCATTAATTGGATAGTGAGGGAGGATAGGAAACTTTGTTGCCATAAAAATCAAAATAAATAATTGCTAGGTGAAATTCCGGGAGAATGCATTCTCTATTTGGTTGATCATAAATCCTGAAATAATGACATGCTTACCCATAAATGACTAAACAAGGGGCCATTAAGGCATGCATGACTTCTCCTGATGTCTGTGTAGCAGATGTTAATAATTTTTCCATAATGGAGAAGGAGAAAGGGAAGGGGGAAACTGCTCTGTTCGATCATATCAAAGAAAATGTCAAATAAGGGTCAGCAATGTATACATATCAAATGTGAAAGTGAACCTGAAGGTATAAAGAGTAAAGAAAACATGATTGTTTACTAAATCTATACATTTCATTTATTTTCGTTAAAGAGGTTCAAATATCCACAGAATGGCATTCATAAAAAACATGACATTTTTAAGATTTAAGGAGATTATTTTTTAGATTCATGTTGAAAAAACATGTTGACAGTTGGATGTGAGTAAGGTGACTTAACAGCTCAAAGCAGACGTAGATGTTATCACTCCCCATAGTGTATCTGTACATCTCCTGTGTTCTCTTCGGTTTGCTTGCTTCTCCTTGTTGTTTTCAGATCCTAATGGAAGATATTTTCACGTTTGAGTCCGATGTGACGATGCAGCCGTGCAGCCCCAAATATGAGCTCCTTATCGCACACAGATTGGTTCCGCCAGCAGTGAGAAGCGAGATTATCAGTCTATTAGATTCATACTGGCATATGGCACCGATCATATTAATGCTGATCTTGATTCACCCTACCTAAAACATATAATTTCTTAAGGCTTCACTGTGATCTTATCATCCAGACTGCCAGATAACAGCCTATCTGCTCACAAAAATATCTGTCTCCTCTTTTGTGTTAGACACTATCTTTTCCATTGTTCTAATTAAACACTTTTTGTCTGTTGTCATTAACAATGTGTCTTATTTCAGGCTAAATTGTATAAATTAACACATAAAGTAAAATCACTTCCAAAATTCACTGTACAAGTTTTGACATTGTTTTTTTTTTTACTCTGGAGTATCTACATTTAATATAGAAATGACTTCAAACATCATCACTGCTATATTAATCAGAGCAATATTGTTGTCTTGAATGTTATGCTTTGTTTATATTGCTTTTCATTGTGACATTTTATGATTGCTGTTGTAATTAGAGCAGGTAGATTATTGGAGAATGTTATGAGACTTGCTGCTTTATCACCTGATATAAATCCAGAATACTTATCCTGCTTCTGTGATGAACAATCTGGGTTTTTATTGACAAAGAAAATTAAAAAAAATGAACTAAACTACTTTGATTTACTAAAACCTGCTTTCTTGCCACTGATGGTTATAAAACACAAAAAATAGTCCTTTTGTAAAGTAAAAATCTGTTGAAGTTTAAGCTATAGACAAACTAAAATGTCATATGACATTTCTTTCATCAAATGTATTTTCAGAATTTCAGCAACAGCAACTGTTACATTTTGGAGATTTCATGAAGCATTTAGCAACCTTGAAACTCCTTCTGGGCACTGTTCAAATGACAGGCAAGACAATTTCACAGTCCATCCATATGTGCTTTGATTTCCCTCTGTTCAGCAGCTTTGTTTTGTCTTTTCAAATTCTGTCAAGAAAATAAAGATTTAAAGTTACCGTAAAATTATTAATAGCTTTAATTCATCAGCTTGGAATTACAGATGAAAAAGACATTATGTTGTAACCTTGACTTTTGAAGTGCATCATGCTTTGGTATACTTCATATGCATTTCATCTGGAGAAAGCTTTCATCAGTTTTTGTTTGCCCTAAATCAAGGCCCTTGGTCTATTTTACCTTCTACAAACAACACAAATAAGGCTTTTAAAGTTACGTGATTAATAAAAAAAACATCTTAAGGTGTTATACAATGTCAGTCAGTGTATCAGGATCAATTCAGCTGAGTTATCTGTAAAGGAGCTGTTCTACAAACTTAAATTTTGGCCTTGAAAATGTAAGATCTTACTGAATATTCATTTACATGTAAAAGTTTCACACACACGTATTTGATGTAGTAAAATGACTCCAGTCTAATTCTTTATCCATTGCACTTTTCTGCTCCAAAATTTTGTGTGTATTCATAAATCATAATAATAATTGAATATATCCCTGTCTGTGACTACTTCATGAAACTCTGGTAAACTATAGCAGTGGTTCTCAACCTTTTTCGAGTCGCAGCTCAAGTTGATGCCAATGCAAACACATTGATTGCTCTTAAACTGTCTGCCTAAAACTGTTGATGGATTACTATAATATAACAACATAAAAGCTACCAAACTCACACTAATTTTGACTTTAGTTAGTGTTTTTATCTTTATTGAAAATCATTGTTTTGTATATTGTTTTTGTGTGTGTGTCCAATCAGTACACATGTGCGTAGTCTAGTAACACACAAAATAAATATATATTCAAAGCAAATTATATCACTGGTGGAGGCCATGCAATGTTAAAATCATTGCACCATCTAAAATATGATATGTTATGATTTTTTTCCTCCACAACCATCTGGCAAACCCCCTGGTGTGTGGTGATGGTGCAGTGAAAAAGACACATGACTTTGGTGTGGGAGACCTGGGTTCAATTCCCACTTTGACATCCACCAATATGTCCCTGAGCAAGACACTTTACCCCTAGTTGCTCCAGAGATGTGTGCCCTCTGACATATACAGTATATACTAATTGTAAGTGGCTTTGGATAAAAAGCATCAGCTAAATGACAAATTAATTTATTATTAAATGATCTCACAACCCTCAGGTTGAGAACTACTGCATTAGAACATGCTCATCTATTATACAGTGTATGTATTTAAAACTGCACCACACTGTGTTTTGGTCCTGGCAGCTATGCATTTCACTATGTGATTTGCTTTAATGTATACTGCAGTGCTGGCCAAAGTGACCTGCCTTAATAAGCATGTCAGAGAGAGGAAAAAACATGCAGAGCCTCAAGCTTAGTAAGCCTCTTGCAGCTAGACGTAATGTAATGTTAACTTTATCAACTAGGTTTCAGGATGGGCTCTACGCCCTCTTCTTTGTTGTTCGCATTGAGATTACATTAAAAAGGAGTGTGTTTGAGGGCTTAATTAACAGATTATTCACCTTATGACAAACAGTCTTGGCAGTTGGCTCTTACTCATCTCATCAAGGCCTTAAAAGAGAACCATTCACTCAGAGAAGGGAGAAGTCTGTCCGTTTTTCAAAAGAAATCGTGATGACAATACAAAGTAAGACATATCCTATATTTTTACTGTTGAGTTGAGGCTGTGTAAGCAAGATGGCTTTTAGTATAGGCCTACCACAAACTTTGTAAGAAAAGACTGAAATAAGTGAAAAATCTCCCCACACATTCAACCAGTCTCTAAAATGTAGGTATCATTTCAAACCAGTGCTGTTTTTGAATTGATCAGAATTTATTTGTGAAAAAATGTCTCTGCATTCAACAAAACAAATTCTCACAAGTTTATTGTACTTTACAAATGAAAGAGATTCAGACCGAAATTTTGCATTTAAAGTGAAGTCAAAACACATTGGTAACAGGATGATAGAATGGAGTTGACACTGTAAGGCGAAATTCCCTTGTTTGCTCCATTTGAGTTTATTATTTTGAATATCCCAAATGCTCTACAGTTTGCCAACAGAGAAGCCACAAAGCCAAAGTAAAACAGTAACAAATGCTATGTCTGCCCAATTCACTGCTGTAGCGACAGAAGTCATGAAAATAGAAAAAAAAAAATACAAATATAAATTACGTAGCCATGGCTGCTCAGAGTAATAAACTATAGAATCAGCAGTGACTGAAGCGACCTTGAGAGGCACCTGAGAACCTCGGGAAGTTCATCCCACTGAGATTTGGCTGCACTGCTGCTGAATATCAGACTGTGTATTAGACACTGATCTGTTTAATTACAGTCTGAGTCGCACGCCATCTGTAAGAGCACCTCACTGTCTCTGCACTATCCAAACGACTTAAAGAATCCAGAGATATTGTACTCCAAGGACATGCTTAATTGAGTTCTGAGCACAAAGTGCACTGCAGCATTCTTCGACTTCGGCAATGTAAGCTTGGCCAAGCAGGCAGTTTCAAGCGATTTGTGGTGATATGAACTGATCGGAAATTGCTTGTGATTGTCAATTACATTCCAAACAGGGTTCTGAACAAAGCTCGATTGCAGATTTGCCTAACTCCTCGGTAAAAATTCGACTTGTGCGAGAGAGTGGGCCAGAGCGAAGAAGGTAAAAATAACCCTAAACATGTAACAATATTGTTTCAGGAGGCATGAAAACAGACGTTTAGCAAATGGATTTGGAAGGAGTGGGATGAGGCGAGAGGGCTAAATCTGTCTTGTTCATTTGTGACGGACTTGGCGTGAAGCAGTGACTTGAGCTTGGATAAAGAAAAGACACTTGCAGCAGAATTCTGCCAGTCTTTGGTTCTCTGTGTTAGGCATCCCCCCTTCACTGCCACCACCACCGCCACTCCATCACACACACCCACACACCCCTTACCTTCCAACACACTGCCGAACCTGGTGCTCCGCAGTCACCCATTAATCCCTGCATGTCGGATCCCAGCCAGGTAATTACTGTTTAAAAATATTTCATCCCATTCTTTACCCCTAAAAAAAGAGACAAATGGAAACAAAGGGAACACAGTTCTGAACAACGACAAAGAGGTGCTTTAAATGCATTCTCTTTTCTCTGGTGGAAACCGTGGCTTTGTTTGCACACAGTACAAGGTGTCTGAAACCAAATCTGCAGCTATTTCATATTTAAATGCAGCTGTCACGCTCTAGTTTTTACACCCGGTTTGGAAAGTTGGTGATGCTGCTTCTTTCAGAGAGAAAAAAAGCTTCTGTTTGTGGTGCAATAAAACCTGTTTGTTGGTTCACTGCCAAGCAACTTCGAAACTAAATAATCTGAAGAGGGATGTAATTATGAAATATTTCAGTCAGTTGAAAATTTTCAGTTCATAAACTTATTTCCTCATTTGGACGGTACCTTTTAATTTTAAGTCACATTGAAATTACTTTATTCTAAACATCTGACCTTTGCGTGACCTCAGTCTGTCGCTACTACTGAGTCCAACAACAAGCAATGATGTGATTGTTTGTTGATGATAAGTGAAGCTGACATGGGATGATATCAGCAGTATCAGACATGGCTAACAAGCAGATCATAGTGGTGGAAGGTCTGTATCCACTAAAGACAGCATTTCATTGGCTCTGATGAGGGTAATCCACAACATAGGTCACTATAACATTAACTGAATCCAACAAGGCTTTGCTCTGTTTGGATCATGTGACCATTTCAAAGCGAATGCAAAGTGAAGTACATCTACACAGGGTTTGTCAACACATATACATTTATTTCAATAGTTTTACATAAGGTTGCATCAACGTACATCATATTGTTTAAAGCCACTATATGAATATTTAAAATATTAAATATTATAGTCACTGTTAAGGCCCTTTCAAATAGGAAGTGATTTGTGATGCAATGGATGCTGGGTTTCGAGCAAATCTGCTGTGTTCAACTAAACTTGACCACAGCGTGCGACTCTGCGTGTTGGTCAACGCAGCAACAAACTGCCCTAGCATGGCACAAGCCATTGAAAATAATAGGTTTCATAGCACAGTGGTGCCAGTGTCGTGGTGTGTCTGAAAGGACCTTTAAGCTTTAAAAGTAAGATTAAGTTAATTAAAATTAAGTCTTCTACATTTTACTGTTTCCAATGGACTCTGTCAATTTTGGTGAAATTTAAAGGTCTGACCCCTAATAGTCAACAAAACCATTAGTCAATGAGAAAAGTCAAACAACTTTCGTCATTGGGTTAGTAACAGAAAAACCCTTCAAACTTCATTTAGGAGCTGAGCCTTGTCACCAAGATGAAAGTATCAGTAGTGATGCAATGCAGACTTTACTTTCTGTAATATGTAAGTTACTTTCTAGTTAGTTCAGTTAGCAGTCCAATTAGCTAAGGATGAGATGAGGAGGCTTTCAGACCGGGGACAGGGGAGTGGAGCTAGCAATGAGCACCAGAACTGGAGCATGGCGATGTAGGCAACGAAACCGGGGTCAACAGCCTGCCAGAAAACAAAATCTCCGGCTATGGCGCGTTACAGCTGCGCAGTGGTATCTGAAGTTAATAGCGACCATTACAGTCAATGCTCGTGAGTCCACCAGATGCGGGGGCAGTGCGTCCTAGAGGTGTCCCAGAAGCGGCTCTACGCTCCACTGACAATAGGTAGCATGTCTATCTTTGACGCAAGCCGCGTCAAGCAGCATGAAGCAGATTGAACCACGCAGGAAGTCAGACACAGAACGGCACAGAGAATCCGGTCAATTTTCCCTGTGGAGTCTCCACGGGGTGTTTTATTTTGACACAACAATAAACACGGTTAAAACAGACACAAAAAGAAATCATTTAACTATGTAGGCTCCTTAATCATAGTAGAAGCACAAAATGCAAACACTGATTACCAAATCAACAAAATCTACACTGCAGCCAAATCAGCCAGGTAAAATGCTCTGATTCTGAAATGCTCTTTGTGGGAAATGTAGCCTGAATTTGACAGAACGAAACAGGGTCACATAGAGCTGTGAAGAATGTAGTAGAAACACAAAAAAGGACAAATTAATAACAAGTAAATAATGTGGGGCAGGCTGCATGCTTCGCTGCTGAAACACTTCTGAGATGCTTCCCATGGACTTTGAGTCACTGGATTCCTTGCGTAACACCATACATTGCTATCTGCCATAGCACTTTTTTGACACTTCCACTAGAGGTGCCAAAGTCAGAAATGTTTAAATCCAACACATTACACTGATGCAAGTTATTTCCCCCAGAGGTCTTGGGACTGAATATGGTGTACCTGTGTCCTTAAGCACCACTGAAAAGCCACCTTTATTGCATAAAACCCTAACTTGTATGTTTTGCTTTACTTTTACATTAAAGCAGGACTACTTGTTTCTTTCCTTCCTTTTGTTTCAGTGCTTCAATATTCACACCTTTCATCACATATCACATTTCTCAAGTTAATAAAGTGCTACGCCACTTTTCAACCTGTCATTAGTACACTCGATGCTTTAGTAATGTGTGAGGTGACTATGTCAAATTCCTTTTTTTCACACTAAATAGTAAAATACTTCATGTTGTGACATGATGTCCCTAAAAATAGAGAAGAGAGGTGGGGGGGTGGGGGTGGGGGCGACGGGGGGTGAGAAATCAATACGCTGTTCGTGGTATGAGATGTAGTTAATATGCGGCTGGGTGGGTGTAGTGAAGGGTGGGGGGCATCAAATGCATCCACCCTTCTGTCACCATATAAACTTGCAAACACGAATCATGTTAATGCCTGTGTTTCACTTAGCACAGCTAGTTTGTCTCTTCATGGTGGGGGGAACACTGTATATCCAAATGTTAAAAATCTATATCTCCAAAATAGTTACATTTCCAGAATCTTAGGTATAAAAATAGGTTGCTGCTCAGAATGCATCTGGCAAAAACCACTGATTAAAGGTACAATCCACAATCTACATCTAATCATAAGGCATTATCTCACCACTAAAAAATACAACACAATGTTGGGAACAGCTGTCACTCTGAAATTCATGGAATCATTAGTATTTTAATACATACTGACACTTCAAACTACATCAAAGTTATGAATGTTTTCTGAAGTCCATTTTGGAAAAAATTCTGTGTTCTCCATGTTGCAAACAAAAATCTAATTAACTGATTTGAGTTGATTATGGTGACTTTGGCATGCTAATATTGCACTCATTTCAAGAAAAGTGAGTTCTGGTTAGATACAAGCTGATTTTTAAAAGGTAAGATGGTTTCTCACTCCATTTTCTGTTTTAACATTCACATCTTCTGTCATGCCCCACTCAATCATCTGGAAACTTATAGGTCAAACCATGGGTCAAAAACTTGACCTTTACCGATTAGGTAGAGTCTACTTATAGTATTACTAGTCAGATTGCTTGTCAGTTTTTTGGAAACATATATTGTAATAAAAAATAACAAATGAGGGTTAAATCAAAGACAACTGAATTTGGTTGAACATACTTGAAGATCTCTCATCCTAGAGGCTTTATCAGTTTTAACTGACTGGCAGGGAATCCCAGGTATTCAACCTCTATGGGGTCGTTATCAAGGTGATGGATACCACTTGGTTGTTAGTGCTCCTGGCTGTTGTAATGACAGTCATTGTGGTCATTAGAGTCACGCCAAGTGTGATTGACCATAGTTGGCATTGCCATTTGAGGCCAGATGTGAGTGTTTGCTCAGTGTCCTAGGAAGGGATGAAAGCACAGCATTGTTTGAGGGGGATAAGTGGTGTCGCAGTCCCTGAACTGTTGAGAGATGTACTCTACTCTATTTGGTTTACTGTATATGGCTGATGGTGATGGTGGTGGTGGTGATGGCGCAATGGATAAGACACATTCCTTTGGTGTGAGACACCCAGGTTCAATCCCCACTGTGACCCATCCTTGAGCAAGACACTTAACCCCTTGTTGCTCCAGAGGCATGTGACCTCTGACATGTACAGCAATTGTAAGTCACTTTGGATAAAGGCAGCAGCTAAATGAATAAATGAAGTCCAGCTTCAGACCTTGATTTAACCATCCTTGGATTACTATTACCTGTATAAATTGAGAATCTTCACAGACATGTAATGAAAAGGTATGTCTTCTGAATCATGTGTGAATTATGTGTGTCAACATACATCAGATTTATGTGGTCACAATAAAATGAAAGGTCAGTCCTTACAGCGATTGAAATGTTTGAGGATTTTGTTATCTTGGAATTAATGGCCAGCATAAATTTTACCTAACATCTCAGTTGTTGGCTAAAAAAATTGTAAACCTTTCAACATAAAACAGATATTAAAAAGGTTTCATAAACCCAAGTTTCATAAAATATATACATATTCTCAACATATAAAGGACTAGGTAAGCCTTCAAGTATAAACATAAACACAATTATTAGAGTTTGTGTATAAATCGTGGCCATTTTTCTTCCCAGGTGTATTCTCAAAACAAAACAGGCTGGATATAATTAGACTGTGAATATGGACAAAAGAGACATCTTATGGCATATGGCAGGGTCAGATGGAGAAGGAAAATCTTGTCATACAGCGGCAGAAATCTATTAACTTGCATACATATGGATTTATGACAACAACTGGCATAAGGAATCATGAATAACTTACAGACGGATGTTCTTATATAAGCATCAATTGTTAATTGAAGAAGCTGTCACACTCCCTGGGGCTGTCAACTTAGTTTTATAAGCATTCAAACTCAGCTTTATCAAATTAATGGTCTATTCAGTGCTGCCTGATTTTCCTGTAATCCATCTTTTGTGCTTTCTGCAGAGAAAAAAAACAAAAATTTTGTTCCTGAAACATATCATTCAAGAGGAAACCAGTTTTTACTAACATTGTTCTAGAAAAGATGCTAGTGCTAGATTTTCTTAGCTCAGCTGATTTCTCTGGACCCCTTGACACTGTGTGACGACAACCTCTGTTGCATTTTTCATGTCTCATCTCTGTAAACAGAGGCAGTAGAGTCAGCAAGAAAGACTGGGTTGTGCTGAGAAGCCCAGGTGTGCTGACAGGTAGATCTCTACAGGCCATGTGGGCCTCTCTGGGGAAATCATGAGCCGCCCTTCTCTCACAAAATGAACGTTTCTACCACACAGAGGAAGAAGAATAAAAATCCTGCTGTACTCAAAGGAGGCCTGTGTCATGGAGCAAAGGAACAAGTTGATGGGGGACAAGGGACTGGATGATCTGGGGTTCCGCATTTATGTTGAACTTAAGCGTTCTACACAGAGAATGTTGTTAACCTGGGGAAAATCTGTCTGAAACATACAGTCCACTGACATTTCTAACTCATGGGTGAATTGTAGAACTGGTCAGTCAGTGCATAATCCAAAATAGTTTTCTGTCTTCCTTGTTTGCTTCTGTGTTCTTTAACCCACTTCAAATAAATAGCCAACACATTTAAATGCAGACCAGACTTTGCTTCCTAATTATTTTTTGTGAGGAAGCCAGTGAGATTCCTGGTCTTTGTTTGAGGCTCTCAATTGACCAGTCAATTTGAAAGTCAGGATGGGACTGACCTCGGCTCTCGTTCAGGAGGCACTTATTTATTTTATATACTTTATCTAATTGTACAAGATAATGAAGGCTCCAGTGATGGTGTTTGCAGTGAGTGCAAGGACATTTAAGTGCTTGATAAAAGGGAGTATAATTTTCAACTTATGAATGAACCTGTTAGCCTGCTAACCATGCTAGCTTCTGCAGTTTATGCTTATAGACCTACCCACACTATGTCCTGTCCTGCCTGTGTTTCACCACAGCTGGCTGCCCCTGCCTGCATCACTATAGGCTAGTATAAACAAACTCCACATTTGCTTTATACTGTTACATCATTTCTTGCAGGTTAAATTTGACACTTTGACATAATCCCGGTGGTACACATGATAGTAATATGGATTGTATATATGGTAAAGTAATGTGGAAAGCCTGTAGTGTTTTGCACCAGATAATGTTAGCAAATGCTTGGCATTAACAGGCGCGTTAACATTTTCTAACTTGAGCCAACTAAAACACCAAATTACAATATATTTCACATGATTTGCAATAATGTTGGTTACCTGTCCAATAACTCAGAGTCGGTTTTGTGGGTGTCAAAACAAAGCAGAGATCTTTTCTTGACTTGAGCCTTTATGATGTTGACCTTGTCAAGAGGCTCGGGAGCGTGCATGCAGTCACAGCCAATAGATTTCCCTGAAAATCCGACCCGGACTCTATATTTTGGATTAGGCATTTGGCCGTCTGAGGTAACAGAAACACCCTGCAAGTGGATTGTTTTGGATGTGAGGTTACAATCCCTTCACATACAGGCAATAATAAAAGGATTATCTTCATTAAAAAACTACATATAGCCCCTTTAATACATTCAAGTTTACTACATTTACTTTGATCTGTGGGTGGAAGGTTTGCAACCTAGCCACCTTTCACCTGGGAGAACAGCATTTGGTTCCAATGTTAGTCTTAAAAGCGTTGACAGCCCCCTATAGCCCTAAACCCTTACCCTAACCTTCACAAGGGTGTGTGATATCAGTCATTGTATGCATGTTGACTGGTAAACTCACAGCCAATCTGCTTGCAAGCTGGGGTTCACCTCAGTTGTGAAATTGCCGTTTTGGGAGTCATGGACAAATGCCACCGGAAGGGGAGCTATTCCAGGATGCGCTCATATGAGTCGTATTTAGAGATTGGTTAAAAGGACCTATGTTTTCATTTAGGTTGGAGGATTTGTTGTCCATTATATCATTTCAGTCAGAGTGACACACTGGTTGGTAAGTTTCTTAAGCATCAGAGCACACATAAAATATCTTCAACAGTGACTAACTTTGAGTAACTCTGACTAACTTTTAAAACTGTTTTGGTTAATGCTCCTCCTGTATTAGTGGGTTAATCAGTCCTGCCTACATAGACCACATGAAACTGACATACAGTAAATACAAAAAAAATACACAATTGTTGTGCTTTTTTTCACCGAACTGGGCCAGTTTTATTTACATGAAACTATGCTGTCAACATAAATGTGAGAATGGTAGACTGTAGTCAATATTCTACAAGTCTTTGTTTTAAGTTAGAATTTTTGCCTCGTCATCTGTGAGAATAAGTAACATGCCATGATCAACATCCATCTCTATTAGAAGCTTAGCTTGAAAAGAGAGAAAAAAGTCTGGTACAAACACTGGCCAAATCAGAGGATAGCAGCAAAAACACAGTGATAACTGCGTGTTTGAACTTGGTAATTGGTTGGGCACTCGGTAGGCAATACAACAGAGGACCTACTGAGTGTGGTGTGTGTTTCCCAAACCCACTGTGCAGCCTCATAGAGTACAAAGGCAGAGAATGAACTTCAGAGGGTTTTAATGCCTGAAGAGAAGAATATGGACATTAAATTATCAGGGGAAAACAGCAGGGTGTGAAAAAAGAGCCTTCTAAAGCCTGCGAACGCAAACGTACATACAGGCTGCTTCTGACACGGAAACCTGGCCAAATTCACAGGCTCCTTTATTCTGAGCTTCACACTGATACTCTCACCGTTTGTGTGTGTGTGTGTGTGTACACGAATATACTGAATGTGTGCACATGCTTTACTTTTTTAATTGGAATTTAAAGCAGTAAGCTACCATAATACACATTCACACTTCCTTTTCTTGCATTGAAAATGGCCATATTTGTAAACATGTACACACACTTTAAAAACTAGACTTACAGTAACCCTGATAGGAAAAAAACAACAACACTGTAGCTCATTTACTGCATCTGAGAGACAAGTTTCACATCACTAAATACATTTATTTTACTTTAATTATGGATCATAAAATGTGCTGCCCCTAAGCCAAGACAGCTTTTGTTAGACACAAGTTAGGCACAAAGTCAATTATTAGTCATTAGTGGAACAGCTACAGGTTTGTCCCTTCAAAGCATTTTGTGCATTTTTTCAAGCTTTGTGCTTGAGGAAAGACAAAAGCTACATTGTTCAGATAATAAAAGTAAATGTAATGCTTTCTGTTTCTTCAAAATGCAAATAAACTAAAAACTGTAAAATATTGAATTTCTCTTGTCATGGCAATGTATTAATCAATAGTCTCATTTATTAAACATGGTCACAACAAAAACAAATTTAATTCCCATCATTGCGTCCAGTGTTGTGGCTCTCATGATTGACAGCTATAACTTGATTTAAAATAGCTTGGAAATTCTGCATGTTCTGCATTACACAGCAGCACCAATAAGGCCTTTGAGGGTCTCTCCAAATAGTCTGAATTTCAAAGTGCACAAAAAACAAGTACAATGCGAAATAAAAGACTATAGCTAAATGAAAAGAATCACTCTTCAGCTTTACACACACACACCATATTAATCTTTAATATCTTGTCTTGCTTCCCTTTCTTTTCACCTCTCTCTCCTGCTCTCTCTCCCTCCAGTTCATCTCTTCTGAAGCAATTATACCCAAGAGGACTGAGCACATAGGACATGCTCCCACTACCTAGAGCAATAATATATCATTACATACTAAACATATAGCAGCCACGCAAACAGCTTTTATTGCTACTCCAGGGCGAGTGCTATTTATAAGCACCAGCATAGCCACAGAGATCACTCCTCTACCTGAGCTGTATTTGTTTGTTTGGATATCACTTCAGATTTTTCCACTTTTCTTAGAGTACTTGTCTGCTGAAATAATGTCAGTTTGTCCATTCTGACATTTAATTTCAATAGCTTCATATTGACATTAGGGGGTGCTGGAATTCTTTAGAGTTGAGTGATGAGTTGTTGGATTTGAGGCAGTGTTGAAAACTGACTACAGTATGTGATATTATTTTTTTTAAACACCAAGCATTTATCAGAGGTCTTATTTAAATTTAGTTTCAACAACTATAAGAAAGAGCTGTTCAATTTAACTTTTTTATTACATTAAATTAATTAATATTGGTGATACCAACAATTAACAACAAGACTTTTTTGAATTTTAAAATGTGCAAACCATGTGTATAAAAATCCTGCTTATAGAAACCCAATTATTGTGAAGATGTTTGTGCAATATTTACCTTTTAAAAATAAAATTCTTTACACTTAATCCAATAAAATATTTCAGAAGGACTCCTCTCAGTAGACAAACCTGCTCTGCCGTCCAAACAGGAATCAAACGTCCTCTGTATCTGCCACAAAAAACCTCTTTTATACTTGCTGGAAAAAAAAACTTCTACTAAGTAACTTATTCAAAGTACAACTCATGAATTATTTAAGAGAACACATTTCCCCTTGTTTATTTATATATACATATGTATAAAATATCATTTATTCTAAGAGGGTCTATAAATCAAAAGTATTCCCAGAGAATAACAGATAAGTGAGGTTATTGTGCAATGAGGCCAGCTGGTGGTAATAATTTAATGACGTTTTACAGGCGCTATAAAGACAGCAAACAGATGTGGCATTAAGGATTATAAAGTTGGTAAAACTTTTAACAAGTGCTATGTATTTCGGTGGTACAACAGCACAACCCCTAGAATAAAAGGAATTTACACATCCTTCAATTCCAAAGCTATCAATCACATGCGTGTTATTCCCTTGGGAGCGTCTTTACATGCATATTTATCAGCTCAACATGCTAATTCCCGCTGCTATACGCCCGCCAGGCACGTCTCCAGGCGTGTTTATGACTCGTAATTGTTGATATCCTTTGATATATTTCTCTCAACTAAGACATCATTTGGTTTTTGTGGTCGAAAGTCAATGAGGCACAATGACCTGAGCTTTCAATTCAAATTTACAGTTCAATATCTATTATACGCTATTCAGTGCCTGGAGAGGAAGCCTCTTTCAAAGCAGAGGGGGGGATTCAGCTGTACTGTATAGCACTTATTAGCAGTTAAGCTCATCTCAAGGTTAGTTCATTAATTGAAAAAGAAGCAAAAAAATAAATGAACAAATGAAATAATAAAAATTTAAGTATTATTGCAGGGAAGCAGCTCTGTGTTTCATGCTTTTTAGCAGGAGTTTGCTTGTCAGAGTGTAGTACCTCAGGGAAAAGTAAATAAATAAAATGCATGTTTGTGGTAAACTTCCATAACTTGGATGTTGCTCACAGGAGCTCTGAATAGTTTATCATCTTATGCCAAACAACTAATTGTGAAAAACTTTCTGTGGTATAAGACACATGTGCCATATTGTTGCAAGATCTAAGTTCATCAACATGCATTTACATTGCTAAAGAGCATATATGGCAGATGAAGCATTTCAGCATAAATTCAGTTCCACATTGGAGAATGAGTGGGAGATCTCTCTTGCTTGCGCTCTCTCTTCTCGTTCTTCCTTTTTTCTTTATCTTTCTTCCAGTCCCTCATCCTCTCCCCTTCCTTTTTCGCTTTTCCCGCAGACATCTGCCGACAAGCGCACACCTCCAGGGAACCAACATCTGAGAAATGCAATTTGAGCATTTCAGTGCCACAAAGAAAAGACAAACAATGCTGGAAAAACGAGGGGATAAACACGCTGCCGAGTTGATGCTGGACAAACATGTCGCGTTCTCTCCAATTCACAAATGGCCCTGCCACGTTCAGCGCTCACAGGTGTGGAAATTCAAGGACAAACTTGATTGCGCCCGTGGCCGCTGTTGTTGTTTCTGGGTTTGTTTACTTGTCGTGCTTGTCTCTCTACTATTGTTTGACAGATTCCCCCCTCAGGGATGCGGTCCTTTAAGATGACAGGAGAAGGATGTGTGCTCTTAAAAGAAGAGAACAAGGGAATTAGTCTTCATCAAATGCTGATCTTGGAGAAGAAAATCAGCAAGCAGAGAAGTCAGGTCCACAGGCCAAGTTGTTGAAGCAGCAGCTCAGGGGAATTGAACGGTTCATTAATGTCTTTTGGCCTGAGAGAGCTACAAGAACTGGAAAAAGATAATTGGACAGTTTCATTGACTGTGATTGTAAGTTTGACCAAATAAAGTCCTTGCACTCATTTGCGACAACTACCCTATTTAAGTTTTAGCTGCACAGCAAAGGCACTAATAAAAGCCTGTTCAGAAAGTTCATAGATTTTCAAAGAGAAAAAAAGAGATGGGTCTGAGTGGAGAGTTGCTTCTTACAATACGGACATTGTCAGTGGCTCCTTAAAGACAAATAAGTGGGTGTCACTGCAGAAATTACTTTCCATGATGAACTACATAGCCATCATCAGCAATGACACAGCGTCATTCACATCAACAACACAGGTGCATGAAAAATGGAATGGGCTGGCAGGAAAATGAATTATTAATGACACATTTAAGTATTATAACAGAAAATCAATGAGCATACCTGGTGTAATTAACATGCACAATGTTTTCCATAATCCAGCACAGTATAATTATGCCTCTCTATTCCAGAACACGTTAGCATTAGCTTTTTCTAAAGCACACAACACCTGTTTATTTGGTTTGCTTGTTCTCTGCCTTCCCTTTTTTCCCCTGTAATGATAAATAGGCTGCAAAATGTTATTTAGCTACGCTCCAGTGTTGGATGTGGACCTACAGTCATTTGAAGCTGGCCGCAGACCTTAAGCTCAAAACCTAAAGGGATCAAAACTGTGTTGTTAAATTGCCTGTTTTAACAAAATGGCTTTGTGTTTCTTTAGCCTCTTTAGTCTGTGTTCTGACCAAAAACAATGTATTTATTTTTTATTCCTTTTTAAGTTAATACATACATAATTTAAGTTACAAGATAGATTGCTATAAATCCTTAGTGCTTATTTTGCTGATTAATCACAGAATATCTACTACCACACATGTACATTTTATGTATTTCATGTGGTGCTATTGATTCAGATTGAAGGGTTGGGGTGTGGGCTTATCTCTGTATACTGTAACATGTCCACTAATCACTGATTACCACCGTCTGTTTGTGCTGTGACCAGTGGCAGTGTACAAGATTTCCCATCGTTCCTGAAGGATGCTGGGGAACAGCTTGAGCGGAATCCAACACGGGACTGGGATTTTTGGCAAGTCAAACTTTATCAGCACAAACATGCGCAAAATGAAAACAAACACAACCCAGACTGCTAATTACCATCCGCTTGGACCTCTGTCCTCTATTTTTCTCAGAGAGACACAAAATGGCCGACTGCACTGTGCACTCCACTAAAAATCAGAGGAAGCTGCTGCTGTTCACTCTGTCCAAGGGACAACCCTTGTCGCCTGGGTAATACAGGTTGACACACTGGTACCCCCAGTGATTTTTCAAACCTATTATTTCATGTGCAAAGTTATAAATTACACAACTGACACCAGTCTGGTATCTTCTGGGCCATGTGGCCTGAATCAACGCCAAATCCTGTGCCACTAATTTTACTAATTGCCTGAGCCTGGCCAACACTTTTCATTGGTGTGGAGCCTACAGTGTCACAGGAAGCTAATGAGCGCTAAATAATGTATGTGAACCTCTCTAATTGCTTCATTTCTCATTTTGCTTACCAATTCTCATATCATGGTTAGGGATGCCAATTTTTTTTTTTTTTTGCTGATGATTCTAACAGTGGTTAATACTAATAACTGCACCAGTCTGTCAAAGGGCAGAGCCTGGGGAAAATGAAGCTTGTCACAACACTGTATTATATTTTATAATAGAGAAACACATGATGGCTGGGAATGTATTTATACATATATTATTTCTCAAATAATCCTCTATTTCTATGTGAAATATTCAGACAGAATCTCTAACCAGCCCTTCGGGTAAACACTGGATTATTTTGGATGCGCTCATTGATGCATACAGCATCATCAGGTAAGGCAGTGTATGCCAGCATGTGCCACCTGGGGCTGTGTGTGCTTATGTATTTTTGTGTCTGCACTTGTGTGAGTGTGTATATACAGATTGTATTTGTGTGCGTCTCTGTGTGTAACTCTAGCTCACACAGACAGGCATATGGGTGTCTTATAGCGTGTGTGTGTCTGTGAGTGTGTGTATTACTGTGTTGTTTCCCACTCTGGCTGAGTTCCCACTGCAGCACCCGTTGGCCACCTCTCCTCCCAGTCCTATCAACAGGGAAGCTGTAATTTAGCAGCAAATTTGATCATCCAAATAGCTGAATATTTAATGGTATTAAAGCGCAGGGTAAAAAAGCTGTATTATTTATTTACTCCCTATAGTGTAACCTCTATTCAGGCAACGCCAGGTGGTCCTGTAAATATACTCTATCTGACACACGTGTTAAATTATTGACCGATAATTTATCATAATTAATGTCACTGAAAACTCAATAATGCTCTCCAGGATCGTACCACCTCCTTCTGCTTGTGACCAAAGCAGAGACTGTGGCTTGTCAAGGTGGTGAGAAGGTCAATGCTACCATAAGAACAACATGGATAGATTAAATCAAATTAACTGTATATCAAAGCTGCAGTTGAAGTTTGAATCGAAGGACCAAAAAACAGTTAAATTTCAAAATGCTTCATACAGTGGAAAGCTCTTAATCATGGTTACAGTGATCAGCAACTTATATGGATCAAACAGCTGAGGGCCAAATCATTCCTATACAGATGCTGTTTTAATACTTTGATTAAAGTAATAAAATAGTCTGCTTACATTGTTCATTTTGGGTCTTTTCATACATGACACAATATGGGGAAACATTCTGAATTTTTAATAAAGAGTTTTTGTTTTCAAACTCCGCTAACAGTTTGGCATTAATAGCCTACAGTTAATTTTCACGCCTGGGAAAAATGTAAAAATGGACTGAGGCCAAATTTTAAACATTAAAGAAAGTTAAGCTGGAACATTGATATTCATACAAAGCCTATCTCTAACTCTAAAGAGCTAGTAGTAATAATAGTAATTGGTTTTGAATGCATAGAAGCAGATAGTGTCTAACAGAAGTGATTCCTTAAACTGTACAGCTTACAAAGAAAAACCTTTGTACGCCTTTACAAAAAACATTATCCAGACAGGTCCAAGTCAAAACAGATACGAGACACGAGTTCAAAACATCACAAAGTGTTCCAAAAAGACCAGATTCCCCATAACAAAGACAACAAGGGTGGTTTTCAAGCTGTCAAGATGTTTATTTCTACCCACAACAGCTTCAAAACCACCTGCAGCTGCATCCTTCTACTTTCTGTGATGGATATAATGTTAGGTAGACAGTCTGAAGTGAAATGCAGGTGGCACACTGCGTTGATGTAGTTTTTAGAATTTGTAATGTGCTTTTTTGTCTTCTATTTATCGCCATATTACCACACCTCTGGGTCATGTAGACTGTAGGAAAAATGTCAATCATCAACATAAAATTCAGGAAATGTGCTCAAAGTGTGAAACCCATCTCAGTTACACTCACATAACATTAAGGACAAGTAGACAATAGTCGGACTGGTGTTTGTGTCATAACATATTATAGAAGTAATGTAAAGTTGTTTTAAAATTTTAGTGTCATTTAAAAGCTAAGTTATGGAAATAGGTTAGAATGGTTGATAAGATTACTTAATTGTAGTAATTGTACTTTCATCTCCATGTCATCTTTAACTTGTATTAAATGTCACTTATGTTATGGCCAGACAGCAGTCACATGCCTCTAGAGCAACTAGGGGTCTTCTTAAGTGTCTTCTTCACTTCTTCAGGGACATTGGTGAATGTCACTGTGGGAATCAAACCCGGGTCTCCCACACCAGACGTATGTGTCTTATCCGCTGCAACATTTCCCACAATGCAACTTAAGCTTTGAGCTGCGAGCCTCAAGCAGAGACTAGTAAAATGGCCATTCAAAATCATTTATTAAAACCCATTATTCAGTATAACTAGTTATCTTATGTAGTGTTTTCTTTGATTCAGTTATGCGTTTTTCACTGCTCCTTTTTCTCTTCTAAAGGACTTGTCTTAGACACCTTATTTCAGTTAAGTGCTGGATGAATAAAGATTTATTAATTAATTGATTGACGAAAGGGATCTTGTGGCACATTAGAACAACATAAGTCTGCAGTGGCGATTGTTTAGGAATAATGAAAAATAGTAGTATGTTGGGAAAAATGTCTAAAAATACAAATGCTCTTATTATCCATTAATGACAACACAGTACAGTAGTCATAGTCTCTAATGCAACACCCAAACAGAATGTCACTGGCAGTGAACACAACACTGCATCCCTTAATAGGATTGTGTCTGTATAGCAATTTGTCAAGCCAAAATATCCAGTATTTATGAGACAAATATAGCACATTGGAACAAGTAAGGGAGAGAGAAATCACAAAATAGTCAATAGGATTAACCGAAGCATAAACTAAATGCTCCTTGATGTGTCATCGATAAAAGGATTTTTGATTATTCGTCACCATAAAATGCGTGGCAAGATTGTCATGCTGTCATTGTATTACTGTATCCCCTTTATCTGTCTGTCAATCTAGCCGCATTAGAATCTGGGCGCTGTTTTCTCCCCAGCCTTGTTTTTAAAAAATGGATTTAACACACAGTCTGCATTTAGAGTGCAAAAAACAGATTACCTCATCGCCTCAGGTCGACGTTGCGTTAATAAATGGTGAACTTCCATAAATGTACCCTCGCCAAAAGACACAATGTCATCTTCAATTAATCCATCTGCAATCAATACGTTGGATTTGACACTTTGCACATTAGTCACCATGAATAATTTTATTCACAAACAACAACAAAGACCCAGCACACAGCCACAATTTCTTTATTGGGAAATGAGCAATAGTAAGGTTTGTTTAGTAGCACATAGAATAATATAGGTTGTCTCAGTGTTTTTTTGGGTTCTTTATAGGCCTTGTAGTTGTACATAATCTATACTGTATGTTGTAACAAGTTGATTCTTTCTACAACCGGTGTGTGATAACTCCAAACTCGCTCATTGCACCTCACTTTGGCTAAGAGGCCTCTTTTCATCGGTGGATGACAACTACACCAACCATTTGCGCAAATAATGTTTACTTTTTATGTAATATAGATTGATTGTAACAATTATTTCTTTGTGTATTTTTACACACACAGTACTCCTCTATATTATCACATTTTCATGGGGAAGACACAAACAACAACAGTACAACAAATCAGCTTTATTGAGTATGTATATTTTTCATAAAACAAAATTATGCTTGTAGTAAAAACTGATCTTAAACTTAAATTTGCAAAAACTCTAGCTGTGCTGCAAACGAGTTCTGACTGCATTTCAATACAAAAACTTAGCTCTGTGCTCCTCATCTATCTGTTCACATCTTACTCAAATAAAAGTATATACAGCTTTAGACAACACAATGTTATGTACATATGCATGGATGTTTTTCTCTCTGGCTTCTGGTTAATTAACAAGATAAGAAGCCATATAATATCATATATGACAGTCTGTCAGATAAAAGAAACAATTCATTTTATATTTGTATGATTTAAACAAACTTAACAATCAAAAAGGCCTTCAAACTCTAGCTACCTCTTTGTCACCAGCCTCCATTCCTGCACTCCATGCACAGACTTCTATTCCTGCTGCACTGTCACCAGCCTCCAGCCCTGTTGCCCTGTTGCCCTGTTGCCCTGTTGCCGGCCTCTGGTCCCACACTCCAGACGTCAAACTCTGGTCCTGATCTCCTGTAACATGGCCGGGCCTCCAACCGACCTCCTGAGGGGTCTGTCTCTGCCACTTTCCTCTCCAGAGGCTTTCTGTGTTCGACCACCTCCACTTCTATCCTGCCCCCAGATTGTCTGTCTAAGAACTCCTGCTCCATGAAGCTGGTTTATTACTAGTGATCACTTTCACATTGTCACATTGTTTTTTACATTGTCATTTGATCCATTATTTAAAAATATTGTTTACAGTTGCTTTAATTGCAATACATTGTATTCATTTATTTGCAACCTCTATAATACAAAGAGCAATATGTATTGAATAATGCTCTAATACCAAATTACTATACATTAGGATCATTAGCTTCTTTATGTTCAACAACATTGTACAAAACTGTGTAGTGAGAGTCTTTTAAGATCGCTTTTTAACAAACACACATTTCACCAGTCCTCATTTTGCTTGTTCTGCTAGAGGGTACATTTGCTTCAACTACATAGCATCCTCAATGATCAGCAGTGTCATGCTAGGTCTGAGTTATTTCCCATCAAATTTGTAGAAATAAACGTGGAACATGATGTCATCTGTTCAAACATGCCATGCGTGTCTCCACTTGTACTCACCTGCACCCTCTTGATAATGTTGGCTTCACAGCCTTTGAGGGCCTTGATCTTGGCTCATTAAATACCATTTTCTCTCAGTTATTTAGGCTCCTTTAGCTCACAGTGTGAAGCCATGTATATTACCTAGGTCTCACCAGTGGAGCTAACAAAGAGTAGATTAGTTCTAGATCTCCATATTTCCTCATTGCTATCATCTGAATGACATAAAACAGGCTATAATTTGACCTGTGTGATTTGGGCTAGTGCTTCTTTGCCACAACAATCCACAGCCAGTGTAGTGTAATGTCGGCTGCTTAATCCACAGCCACCCAGAATTCCCTTTGCACACCCTCTGATTGCGTGGCAAATTTTTATTAAGAAAGTGCACATTATTTGTGGCAGTCAATGAAGCTACAAGGAGTCGTTGTGACAAGCGGAGCACAAGAGCTTAAATTACCAACCCTCTCCACTAGCATGGCTATAATTAGCCCAAAATTAACAAGAAATGTTTGCTTTAGTTAAATTATTCAAAACGTTTATTTCACTTGTCAAGGCTTAGATCAACTTATTGTTTTTAATGTACGTTTTTATTTTTTCTGTCGACAGGAAAAGCTTTTTGCTTTGTGTTTCCCTCTCTGGTGACTTCAGGCAGGGGTTGATCCCATTACCTTATTATACAGACTTGTGCATATTGTGGCCAAATAATTCAACATATTTAAAAACTGATGCATCATGTAACACTTTAATTTATTATGGACCTTACTACTATCTTTAAAAGCATTTTGTTGATGAACTTTCAAAAGGAAATATTTTTTATATTATATAGAAACAAAAACAAGCTCTGCTTGTTCAAAGTCATAATGTCCTTTTTATCAAAAGAAGCACTGGAATTCTGTAGAGGGCTTGTACTCTTCAGTGTGAAGGTTTATTCAGATAGAATGCAAAGCAAATTTTTGCCTGAAGTTATTTTGGTTTTCATTCCAATTTGAATTGTGAAGTGTTTTGCTGTCCGTATTCCCAAACAACCAATGTAGACTGTAGAGACCTTAGTGGTATCTACCTAGCATGTCCAACTGTGTGTGTGTGTGTGTGTGTGTATGTGTGTGTGTTTGTGACAGCTCAGACTCTGACAGATATCAGAACTCGCCAGGAACTCCTGTTTTGAATGTTTTTCCCTCCAGTTCTTTGTTTATATTAATGTGGAGTCAGTGGTTAAAGCCTTAGTATGAACCCCAATATTTTTCCCGCAGTGTTAATATTTAGCTTGCAGGTGAACCTTCACCTAAATTTAAAGTCATTCCACAAAGTTCTCTTTGTGATCAGTCTGAAATGTCCTTAACATCTATATTTCGCCTGCATAAACTGTAAATATTTTAGGCACATTGAGGGCAGTTGTAAACACAACACTAATATATCATCACCTTTTACAGATGTTTGGTAATTTAGCAATCAGTTGCTTATTTATCCATCCAGCAGATACAGAGCAACATTTGCATTATTCTGGGGTTGTGTTGAAATCACAAGCCCCTTGATAAATGTCCAACATTTATCCTCATTGTAGTTCCGTTTAAACCTCGAACAACTCCTCATGGAAATATTTGGCTCTTTAGCTGCTAAATGCCACATGTGTTCACCAGCTAGTTATTAATTTTGTGTACCGTATGGTGCTGAGCAGGTAGTGTTTAAAAGTTTAGCTTAGCTTTTAGCTTGAAACAGCTGCCTGCAGGTGGACTCAAGGTTTATGAAAGCACTGAAATTTAACCAAAAAAGTAACTCCAAAGTTAGGGGCACCAAACAATGAGCTGAAAGAGGTTAAAACACTCTATAGAGCTGAGGGAAACTGCAGATGTGGTTGTTAATAATCCGTGGGTTCACAACTATATCACCATTTACATATAGTCATGATCCATTGTCAACATTGATTGGTGTAGTTTCACATGCAAAATGATTTTATTCCACTTCTGGGAGACAAGCAGGTGAGCTGGGAAACAGGAGGCTTGTTAAGCATTGAAACAGGTGACTGCTGCAGCTCAGCAGGGTCAGGTGACTTGCTGCAGCTCAGGTTCAGCAGATTCTAAAAATGGTTACAGCGGCTGTCCAGGCTCAGAAGATAGCTGCAGTGCAGGAACTTGACAGTTAAAGATCATGGGATTAAGGAAGTTGAACAACAGGACGTTGTTGCAATGGGAGGTTCCTGGAGCTGCAGTGCACACTATACTCTTCAGCTAAATTGAACTTTGTGCAAAACGGAGCCCACTAAAAAAACCACTGTGTCGCATAGCCATGTCAAGGCCTTGGAAATAATGGGTTTCAGTGCACAGTTGTGCTGTTGTCGCATTGTGTCTGAAAGGGCCTTTATAGGACTGAACACACTGTAATAACTGAAAATGACTAAGATGAATATCGATATTTGTATCAGCTAGATCTCTAATCTGGATTTTGGCAGCTGGACATTAAAACAATTATGTAAAAAGAGACTTTAGTGACTTTAGTTTTCTACCTTTAAAATGTCACCCTGATCCGTATGATTTAACCCTGTAATAAGACATAATACAATTTTCTATTAAACAACCAAACATTTTTTCAGCCTTGTGGAGGAAAGTTAAAGCAATCTTGTAATAAAATTGTGCTGAGAAATAGGCAGAGCAAGAGCAGACACTGGTCCATAAAAGCTACACCCACAGACACACCAGACAACAACAAACAGGGACCTAATGAAAATCATACAGTAACAAAGATGCTATCCCTTTTGGCAAACATATATAAAAGCCTCAGGGTGCTGATAAACTAAAACAGTGTAGATGGGCAACACTCCCAGCAGTTATCAACAAAATGAAAAATCATATCAAATGTTTCCTGGCAACAAGAAGTCCCTCAGTGTTCGAAGCAACAGACTTGAGGCAACTCCAAGGATGCTGTTGCTCATCATATCAACCAAAATGTTTTATTTATTTTTTTGTTCTCTGCAGCTTGACTTTTTTTGAATTGGATCAAGAATAAGTCAACTCCACTTCCTACATTTCAAACATTTTTGACAGGTCAATTCATTTCTCTTTGAGCATCTGCACTGAGAAAGTGTGTGACAGCTGTTTGTCTGATTGGACATTCCAAGTGTTTCATTTACAGTTTGTATGCCATGTTGCGAAACAGATTTTGACATGTTTCCATGTTGATGCATTTGTAGTTATCTGCACATATTGTTTATTTGCCTTTCAATTTGAGAGAGTTGTTGAGAGAGAAAGAGACATGAATATTCAGGCAGGTACACTGATACGTTCATGTCAAACCGATTGCTCATTTAAAGGAGCTAAAACACACGATACTATTTCTTTGTCAGTCTCATAAACTAAGAGACAGAGAGATAGCTAGCTAGCTGGCTAGATAGTTTGACTACTAGCAGCTCTACAGACTTGAATCTTAAGTGCAGAAGCAGATGATGCATAATCTATCTTCAGCTATGACACATTTACTGCAAATAGTGATGCAATCAACTCTTGTGGTTTAAAGCTAAAGATAAACCAGGTCAACTGAATATTCCTTGTGGCTTGTGGTAAGGCTTTGACTTATGCATTATATAGTCACAGTGCCCTGCCACACAAAGCCCTGTCTGCATGCACTGCAGTCTGCTTCATTTCTTTGTCCCCCTGGAGTTGCTTCCAACTCGCCCTTTTTACCCCGTGCCACGTTTGCAGCTGCAGGTGGCGTTTCTGTACAATATTAAACAGATTCACACATGCCTTTGCCTCCCCCTACACCCTCCACTCCGCTATCCCAGCGGGTCCCTGCATGGCGTTTGAGCTCTGAACAGCATTACCATCAGTCCAGTGTAAATAACATGAAGTGGCAACTCATAAATAGTTAATGATGCAAAAAATCCATGAAGTCGCTCCCCCGGCTCTCTGAGCACTGTGCTGCTGCCGGTTGCTACGTTTCCTGGAGGGTCTTGTGGGGCGCCCAGTGTTGGTTTGAATCATTGCCGGTGCCGTGACGAATTCACAGAGCGATTAGTAACAGGTGGTAAAACGCCACAGCAGGTTATTCAAGGCAGGCTGATATCACAGAGCTAACGGTAATTATAAATGTTTGCACTGCATGTCAATAGAAGTAGACATGAACATAAGACCTCAGCAGCAAAAAAGCGATGAGAGCTTTGTTGTTATACTCAAAGGGAGCTGGCAGGGCTGGACAAACTGCAGGCCTGCATGTCTAGAAATGAAGCACAGTGGGGGATTTTGAATGGGATCCACTGCTGCTACTTTTTGAATAATGCAAGTGCTCAAATAATCTTCAGTCCTCAGTTACACTTTGCTATTAAATGACCTTTTCTTCCACAAGTAGCTGATAAGGGTCATGGAATTTATGTCAGTGCATGAATATTAAATGATTTAGGAACAAAGATGTTCTTGTTGGGTCATTTAGGAAATGATCAGTCCTGTCTGACGGTTTATGACAGTGCTGTCTAGTATTAGTTTTAGTTCAGCAATGCAATTGGAAGTATTATGATGCAATACTTCCTTGATTTGTGACACTGGGGACAACTGCTTTTAATGAGCTCCTCACCAACAGCAAGGGTGTGTTTTGTTACCCTTAAAATGCTTCCTACTTTCTTTCCATACCTACTTTTTTCCATTATTATCTTGAAATTGATTTGATACTGCCATCTTGTCACTTCTGCAGTAAATGAATTAAGCACCTTCAAGATTTGTTCATAAAACCCAGGAAGAATTATTGAATCTCCTATAACCTATATTCAAGTCTCTTTGTTTACTTAGTTCCTACATTTGTTGGAATTTGGACAAAATCTTAAAATATTAATACATAAGTAATTAATATGATCAATTCTAAAATACATTAATTAATATATTATTAAAATGATGACCAAATTTAACCTCTAAATACTTTAATTATTTTCTTATTAAAACCCAATATGTAGAGAGTATTGCCACTCCTTTTGCCACCAACTGAGCTTGCACATTTGATGAAGATGATAAAATATGCATAATATGTATTATATGTAAAATGTATTACCATAAAGAATTTTTATCATACTAAACAAATTCTTTTACAGGGCTGTCCCAGACTAAGGATTTGTATAGTTGAATCAGAATTGGTAAGTCTTGCCTACAGTACACTGATAGTCAAATCATGTGTGTGTTTGTGCACAGTAATTCCCAGCGGGTAGGGTTACACATGGTAGCGCCGCTTTAATCTTGAGAAGCTGCAGCGCTGCAGTCTCTATTCATTAGTCACTGTAACTTACACTCTACATTTACAGCTAAACTGAGGCTTTTTGTTGACCATTTCTCTCTGCTCACCTGCCATTCATGCATTCATCACCTGCATGCCGTTGTTGGTCACACTGCATGCACGCAAAATGATTCCTTGCGGGTGATAAATGATCAGAAACATTTATTAAAAGCTTTCTTCTTTTTATGTTTATTTACAGCATTATATGTTTAAATGTATATTTTAATAGGCACTATATTAACTTACTGAGAGGAAACTGGTAATTTTATGTAAAATCAGACGTTTAGCACCCCCATATCACCAAAATGGCATGATCCTTGTTTTGCTGCGGAGCTTCAACTATAACAGTCAAATCATCATTAGGGGGGTCAGCCCTAATGTTATATGGGCCACGCATGAACACACACACAAACACAAACACAAACACACACACAAGCACACAAACACACACACACAGACATGCATATATTAGTGGTGGGCACAGATTAATTTTTTTTAATCTAGATTAATCTAGATTAATCTTGAAATTAATCTAGATTAATCTAGATTAAAATGGCTCATTTGAATTCTGCCGAAGGCATTTAAAATATGTGTGCGAACGGGTTTCAAGCCAGGTTTCAAGCCAGGTGGCGCATTAGACCAGGGGCTCATCTCCTGTTTCCAAAATGCATCACAAACTGCTTGAGAAAGCTGTTCTACTATGATAATTGGTGATGAAAATAAATCATATTCAATAAGATGTACTTGTGTGTAGCGTGTGATGTGCTTTGCGTTTAGGTGGTACTTGAGACTGGAAGAACTCCTACAGTAAACTAATTCCGCATTGCACAAGGTGCAAACCCGGTGGCTTCAGAAATGTTCGTACACAAAGTGCTGTCCAACAGCTGTCTGTGGACGTGTTGCTACAGTTATGAGCTGTGAGTAAATACCGCACAATGCGTTTTTTAATCAATAGCTAACCTGGCTAGTTGTAAACAAACAGCTGGCCGAGCGAGGTTGTAACTGGAATGCCGTCAACTCGGGTATGACGTCATTCCCAGCTCCGACTTCGAGGTAAATGAACGCAGCAACAGCTGCATCCATGTTAGCACGTCACATTTGATGTGGTAATTTACAGTTTGCATACACACAGGTTCGAAGACTTGTTCTTGCCCCCTACAGTGCAATTCGGTATACATCTGCGCTAAAATATCAAGGTGAAAGTCATCATAGCTTGCGTAGTATAGACCCAGCTCCCAACCCAACTTTGAGAATAGATTAACGGCGATATTTTTTTTTGTCGCCCGATAAGAGTCTCACCATAACACAGCACGTTAATGCCGATAACGACCCACCACTAGCATATATATATATACATAAAAAAAAAAATATATATATATATATATATATATATATATATATATATATATATATATATATATATATTGTATACTGCAATCTCTCTAATAAAGACAGGAATCTCTGTGTGTATGTGTGTGCATGTGTGTCTGTCTGTTTGTATTTTGATTCTGTCAAGAACTGTTCATCCAATCGACTTCAAAAGTGGCGGGTGTGTTGCTGCAGACCCAAAGGAGTGCAGTGTCATGTTTGGTGCAATTTGAACATGCAGCATGTTCAGATTTAATAAATACAGTATAGAACAGCACTGAGGAGAGCTCTACAGCAATGACAGCAGGGAGCGTTTGGGTCCCCGCTTTGACTTAAGACCCAATCAGGAAGCCAAATGCAAGTGTCTGCGTCATCGTTTTTAAATTCCTCCATAACACAGGATTTTTAGAACAAAAACGGGGTTAGCAGCTTTTTCAAACTTGCCAGTTTTAAGTCTTCAGATTCACCGTCTGGACGTGAGGTGCTAATATAGCAAAAGGTACACAGCTTCTCCACCGTCTCAGACGCTGTAATTTGTGACCCACATTATATAAAATAATACAACATATTGGTGAAGGACAACCACATAGAGGAAGATCCATTGGCTACAGTAATGTTAGTCTGTTACAAAGTGTGGCAACACTCATTTATAATATTTAGTCCAGTTCACTAAACGTTTCGTTATCATCCAATACATTAAGCTGTGGTAACTTTGCTGAGCCTCTGGAGAAAGATACACAGACAGTTATTGAAAAGCGACAGGCGAGCTGACATTTTGGCTAAATGCAGTCAATGTAACTGTATCATGCAACCAGCATGGATTAGTTCAACCTCAACCTGAAAAAAATATTACTGTAATGTTGCAGTGGGAGTTTGCATGCATACGAGCACATACTGTACCTAGTTACAATCTCAAAAACCACACCTCGAGTGGACTCTGAAAACTATATAATGCCCCTTTAAAGTTATTAATGTTGAAATAAAGTTTAACATTTTGAAAGTTTACTGTAGCACTTCAACCCTTTTGAATGTCCCGTCCCATCCAGAATGTGATACGTGGGTCATGAAAAGTGACATTGACGAGGGCATGAAATGTTCAATTCAAGCGGCCAACAGAGCGACCCAGTGCTCCCGATGGCCACTTCAATTATGTTTTTTTTGTCTTATTCTTTCACTAATTTTATGCTTCATTTGTGTCAAACTACCATCATAAATATGGTTTTCAAAAAGAGAACTTGTATCTGAAAACAACAAAATCAGCTGGGGCAGTGTGGGCGGGGTATCTGGGATGCCAAACTGAGAACAGAGCAGTCAACAAAATAGGTGAATTAAAATTGTGAATAGCTGAAACCATGAGAGGTCATTGAGCACACAGTCATAAATGTGCACAAAAAATATTAGGCTGATGGTTCCAGTAGTACACACACACAACACACACACACATGCACGCGAGCACACACACACACACACACACACACATGATCAAACGCATGATCCCCTGGAGGCTTATGCCTGACAGAGATAATAAAGGGTTTTATTCACATCACCCACTCTATTCTCTATGTTTTACGATTCCAGATATAACTAAAGAAAAGGAGACAATTTGAGTAATATTTTTAATATAGTTTTAATGTTGGTGTATTGTTAATTGTGAGTGGCTATAGAACTACTGTGAATTGTCACAATTCTGTTTACTTCTATCTTCTTCTCTCCTTCACTCTCCTCCTTACTTTTATCACTTTTTTACAAGTTATGGTAGGAGCTCACAAACTTTGGCCAAATAAAATGGCACCTTTATGCTTCAGGTACTGATATATAAATTGCACAGACAGCATAGCAGGAACACCTGTTAAATGTAAAAAAAATCCAAGACAATAGTTTGTAATAAAAACTACTACATAATAAATTCTACCGTGCAGTGTCAGAGAGGCGTTGATTCAATAGGGCATTTTTTGTCTGTAGTTGGGGTTGTGGTGTTGCAACAGCGCACTGTATTATAATATTGCGATGTTTGTTATTATTATTGTGTCCGTCCCTGGTATTTTCCCTCAAATATCAAAAATGTATTTTTTGGTATTTCAGTGTTTTACTACATGGAGTGGAAGGCTGCCAGTTTGGAGTCTGCAGCCAAAACAAGAAGGTGGTGTCTAGGGAACAGAATAACTAAATGAATAAATAATTGAGTAAATACATTAATAAATGAATACAGGAAGTACCTGATTTGATAAAACCACATCCAGCCAGAGACAACCTGATCACCTAGCTCACCCGGACCCCATCTGAGCTGGTCCCAGTCTGTTTTTGAACCTGGACCTCCTCCTCCTCTTCCTCCGGGACCGCCACATATCTCCCTCGATGCAGCACATTAGTTTCATTGCTGAATTGGATCTCCTCATGCACGCTGTGAGTTTCCCCATCAGCTGCCTGTCTGTCAGTGTGAGGATGGTAATTCGGAAGGGAAGGAGGCTGGGGAACAGCTGCTCTCGCAACAGCCAATAATAATGCAAAAAAAATTACTAACCTTAAAAACCGCAGAGATGGGAGTAAATTGGGAATGTATACAGCTTTCGGGGGCCCTCTCCCGTGAATTGTCTCTTCCCTGACAAGCAGCTCATTGCATTTCCCATCATGCATCTGATCGGTCATTCAGAAACACAAAACACAAATAAGTCAAGCCGACCATCTGCTTGTTAGTGGCAACTATAAAAGTGCCTGTTTTAAAATAAACAATAAAATTACTTTGACGGGCCAGAGACCACCTGAATGGAAAATCAAATATTTTGTGTTATTTAGAGTAGGTGTCTGTCAACTATAAAACAAATCTTGTCTTTAATTTATTACAGCAACACACACAATACTAATGTTGTCCTCATTTTCTAAATCAATAATCAGCCCAGCATGCTTCATTAACAGTGACCAATCAGAGACAAGCTGGGGATCTCATTTTACAACATGAGCATTCTGAAGACATAAACCATCTGCTACTTGTAGGAACAGAAAAATCAAATTAATCCATTCTTATCATGCATTCAGATTTTAAAGCAATTAAAGATGTTCTCAGTCTAATCGCAGACACAGAAGTAGCTTGGTAATGAGGAAGGCAAACTCTTAGGTGAACTTTCCAGGGTTCTCAACGGCGCGTTTGGAAACTTTACAAGTCTCACACACACCAGTGAGCCGTTAGACTGTACAATACAGATGTTGGCAACAACAATGAATTTTTTATTAAGCATTTAATCATTGCGCAAACCCAGATTTCCCATAATAGAGGGCTCAAATTCAAAATCCTGGGATGCCAAATCATCTACTCTGTAATGTTTCTTTTTTAATATAAGAAACAAACAGCTGCCAAACAAGTGAAACTGGTTTTAAGATTATATAAAACCCAATGATGAACTAGAATGTTGAATTCACCTTAATTAAGCTAAGGGAGTTCTTCTTGCCCAGAATGGTAATTTGTGCTCAGATGTGGTGCCGGTACTTTGGTAACCTCAGAGGGCTCGGGCATCAAACTCATGCAACCACAGCCTATTACAGCATGATGCTATCAAATGAAAGTATGGATGGCTGTAAGGCAAAGCACAATATGGAGCAATGTTTCATTCTCACACCGACTACTTAACCTCATCATTAACCCACAGTACTTACATAGTATAAGAGACACTCTGACTGAGCGTTAGCTGTCCAGTGATTGGTGATTAGCAGCAGTGCTCTAATTCATTATTTCATAAGTTTCATCAGCAGTAAATAGGAAAAATTATAATAAAAATAGCCACCATATTAATAAATCCAAGTTCACTATTTTTTCACAAAAGGGATTGCCAGGGTTCATGGTCTAAAGTTCAGGTATTTCACCTCAAATGTGACATTCCACTAACGTAAAGGATTTCTTTAATAAAATTCCTTCCCTGCATGTCACTCCTGACAGGTCCTCCCACGACAGCCACAACAGTCACCTGTTTCTCCACAGACCAGTACAAACCCTTAAGATAAATACAATAGGCTACACACTTAGATGGGGTGTACTCACAGGTAAATTACCACTGAAAGATATTGAAGCTTTTATAGGGCATCACTGTACTCACATCTTTTAGGTTGTAGGTTTTCCTGCTTAAGAACCACCTCAATGTGGGTCTTTCATTTGAAAATAGACTTTGAACTTTATAACATACAGGAAAGATGTATGTTAAACTAAAGAAAGCATTTGTGCTGTCAAGGAAAATTGTGCAGCTCACATGTATTCAGCTTTCATTCTTCCTTTGCCTTCTTCTTCTGCTTTGATTATTGTAATTATCAGGGCTATATTCCTGGTTTGGTCCCTTTCCCTTCACCCCAGCACAATTTCCATGTGCACTCACATTTGTGGCCCCAGTTGAAATTCATGAAGTCCCCCCAGTGTTGGGGTTTGCTGGGCTGGCGACCAAGCCAAGAGTGCAATGAGCTCATTGTTACGCTCCGACTGCTGCTCTCGATTTCAGAGCTATCAACAGCTGTCGATCGAAGATGTCCTGGACCCCGTCCATCAATCACAGGCCCCCATCATCAGGAGACAAAACAAATAATAGTCAGCCAAATGTACAGCCCAGAGTCAAACCGGGTGCAACAAAAAACACAGACACAAACAAAAAATATGACTCAACTTTAGAATAAAAACAAGGGTCTCATGTAGTTGTTGACAGACTGTTAAAAGGTCAAAAGTTCAGCAGTGCGTGAGGTTTGTGTGCTGGTCCTGGTAGGGCATCAGAGCAATGCTGCCAAGTTGTGAATTTGACTGTCACTCACTAAGGTTACCCATGCTGAAAGAAATAAATTAACTCCCTGCTCTGAAAGGCTTCAAATGTGTGTTACTACAGCAAAAAACAACAACAAAAGAAACACAAAGCTGCAATAGCTCATTTTAATACTTTGAAAGCATGTCATTTTCACATTTTCACATTCCACATCAATAGCTTCTCTAAAAACTGTTAATTTCTAATAAGACTCTGGTAATATTAAAGGTAACACTAAAGAAACACTACAGTTCAGATCAGGCATTTATTAACTAAGTTATATTGTGTCAGTATGTATCACTAAACTATATTTTGTTAAAAAGTGACGTAAATCTGGTTTCTACAAATCTGACAGTGTATGTTTTTAAAACCATATATGATACATGGAGATAGCCTATCATGCAACATTTAATTAAAAGTACCCTGTTGCATCATGTTTTTATTGGTGGGCTTTTAAAAAGATTTTTTAAGATTTTTGTTTTACGAGGAAAAAAAGCATTCGACAAATTTGTAAGATCACTATACATTTTCCTTGTGAAATGCTGAATGTAAACACAACTCTGCAAAAAACTCCAAAGGGCAGCAAACCTCGGCTGTGAACAAGGTGTTTAATTTCTACTACTGTCTACTGTGTTTTGTAATCTATTTTATTGTCTTTATTGTGGGTGCTTTTAATTTTAATGTGCTGTACAATTCTGCAACTGTGTGTGGTGAATTTCCTCCACAGGACAGTAAGGTAAATCCTCATAACGATTATTTACTGTCGGCAAACAGATACCAAATAGGTTGATATACAATAAATATACATTTTAAGTTTATGTTCAATTCAAAAAGATCTACAGTTTTTCCTATATGAGCCAGTTTGAATAGAAAAACATTGAAATACATCAAAGCTTATTGGCATCCACTATCCAACAACAGTACAAATGTGGAATAGCATACAGTAAACTCCATTGATCCCACGCAGGGTAATGGAAAGGATCAGAGTACTTATAAATCCATGTGCTATAAAAGTGTGTACTATTAATCTAGTATTTTCTATTAATTGGAATATTTCTTCTGTGCTTTCCCATCCTAGAACCACATTAATAACTCTTGTTTTTATGCATCTAATCCTATCCAATGTATTGCACCTTACTGTGCAGCAGTTACAGTTCTACAATTACAGCATTTGCAACCAGATCGAACACCATGCTGAAATGAACCATACAGCCTGTTCTGTGCTGAAAATAAATCTGGTGTTTGTACACAGCCCTGGCTGTGTTAATGGGAAACAAACAAAGTGGCTCGGCCCGAGCCACACAACACTGTTCCTGCCATTCCTGCCATAATTTGTGCGTCAGGTAACTTTAAATTCCTTGCCCGTGGACATTCAGCTTACTTCATGTTTGCCAAGACATGCTGTTGTTGTGATGTTAGCTATAGTAGCAGGAGAGTTATGACTATCATTGTTTGAAACTGGTGCTCTGGCTCTCGGAAACTGTCTCAACCTCTCTGCATGTTAGCCTTGCAGCAGCAACTGTAGCGACATTTTGGTAACCTACAACCTAACTAAGGTTAGTTACATTACTTACTGGGTTATTGTTTGACCATATCCTGGTATTTGTCATGTAAATGGATTTCTCCAGAGATGCATACACCAGCTTTATGTAATATTTCAAGCAAAAATGGGAAGGATTCCCTAGTTCCAACTCAGTGATCAGACAAAAAAAGTAATTTAATTGATTTATTGAGAATACTAAACTGATTTATAAACAGATAAATATATATATAATAGTTTATTGCAGTCATTTGAATACAGTATCTTGACCTGTCCTGCTAACCTGGTAACTCCTCAGAGAATAACTGCAGAGGAACCGTGATATAAGTGTATGGATCTTACTAACAGAGTGCAGGTAAATAAATCATCACCCAATCCAGCCCAGCCACCAACCATTGCACCATCTGTTAGCATCAAAACTATATGACACAAAGATACATAATTAATAGTTAAACAACAATCTAATTAAAACGGACAAACTGGATGCTCTTGCCATTAGGGAGCTCTAATTACGGGCTAAGTTTTAAGCTAGAATGAAATATTTAAACAGGAAAATTATCTTTCACTCTCCAGTACTGAATGCATTAATATGGATATGTGAAGTGCATTCGAAGTGGGACCTACAAGATGAAAATTTCCTTCATCAAAGCAGTTACTAATTGTTAAGTTTGCTGCCATGCCATATGTGCAGCTTCTCTAGATGAGAAATGCAAAACAGCCTTTATTTATTTTAGGTTTTTTTTTACCTTTCTCAGGACTATAGAAGGTTTTGCTCTTTCAGAGAAGCAAACCAAGTTTGGACAAACCTGTGTGTTCTCATCATCAGTTAAACAGCTGTTCTTTGTATCACTGCGCAGCCTACTTGACCCCACTGACCCCCATTTATATTAGTTACATCATCCTAATGTCCAAATGCATTATGCAAAGCCCTCATCCTCTCCACAATAGAGCTGATCTTTGCACATACAGACCAACAGATGCAGACACACAGATATAGACGCACACACAGACATGCAGAAACACACATAGTGGGTAACATGATGTTTCCCTCAAGGCCAATCAATTCCTATGTGTAGCAACCACAGATTCCAAGCCACCATCAAAATCCAAACAAGATCCGTCAGCAATTAAGGGAATACGGGGGGACATTAGAAAGACGAGCTGCTATACGGCCTACATTCCCATTCCCTGCACAGCGGGCAATGGGATGAGTCTGGCATGGAGGTACTCATGGAAGACCCACGCAAACCCTGGGTCATCTATATTCCACCCATGTTATAGCAATATTGATATTGGCAGGCAGGCTGCTGATATTGGGTACGTAATGATGCAATTAAAACAGGAGCCATTTTACTATTATTGGCAAGAATGTGTGTCTCCCCCCCCTCCCATTTTAGGAGGCAAATATGATTTGGAAGCAATGCAGAGAGATCCGGAGAGAACCCACTCATAATAAAGGAATTCATCTTGTCATATCAGTGTCGTTTTTGGTTCATCTGTTAATGCACTTTATTAGAGGGAGGAACTATACTTTTTGTGGTGGCTTGCATACTTAGATAAATCTATCATGCATGCACTGGTCTATGTTCTCTTCAAATCACAAAGTATGGTGCCATAACTCACCTTGCAACAAACCATTGAGCCGAGTCTTATGTTTTGCTTAACTGCACTCAAGTTGAGAATCAAATATATAACGAGGGAGAAATGCTTTTCTTATCCATTATTGAAGTCATCTGCAGAGATATGAGATCTGAAAAAGAGCCCAGAATGAAAGAAAAATGCAAATCAGTCCAATAATATTGGTTTATGCACAGGTTATATACCTTGGAAATAAAAGACCTGAGTGCTTTTAGAGCCATATGTTGTTCCTTTGTTCCAAGAGGGGAGATGCCTTCATGTCACTTATGTTTCTGATTAGCAAAATGATTTATGCCACACTCACTCAAAAATTCAGACAGCGAATGTGAAAATGCATTGTGACTCCACCAGATGTGCACAATAAAACAAGATTCCCATTGTAATCTGGGGGTACTTAGTTTATATGAAGCTAATATAAGGCACACTTGGATATGGCAAAGTCACTCTTTGACTATATTTTAAATTTGACTATAAATGATTGGAAATAAATTGTGTGTTTTATGCTGGATGGCATGAGTGGGTTGATAAATTAGGAACAGTTTTGTACCCTGACTTATCTACAAGACAAACCTGGTGGAGATCACAGGGATTAATTGCTTCAGAGGTGTGGAACGCCGCTTTCCCATTCTTCCCTGTGCATTCCACGCCTAAACAATGATTAATCACCCTTTAACTATTCTCCAGAGGATGCCGGCATTTGCCAAGCCTGGCCTTATCCACCGAAATCCGCCTGTGCAGGTTGGGGAAGGTACTTGCCAGGTACAGCGAAGGCAACCTGTCCTCATCCGTTATCAGATTAGGGAAGTGTCAGGGAGCAGACGCACAGGAGCAACGCTGTTGTTCCTCGCAGATCCCAAACCACTGCCCACCAACTCCTCCCTCACAACACAGCCCCCCCATTTTTCTTCCTCTTTTGTCAGCCCTAACCACCCCCTCCACCCCACATCAGCTGCCACTCACTCCAAAATCATCAGACCACGTCAACGCTTCCCAGCCAGTCATGTGGCCAGGCTGCTCTGGCAGCTCGCAGGGCTGCTGAAGTTCTGCCAGCGCTGAACACTGTAAGTCAGATCACGTGCCTCCAACTTCTATAGTGAGTAAGTAGTGCCCGTCAAAAAGGCTTCTCTTATTATTAACAAATATCTGAAGTAACTGTATATAAGCCTATGTTTGTATGTCGCATCCATCATTGGCCTGTCAAACTATATTCACATTCTGACAAGTAACCATCTCCTTCAGTCATTCCTTTATTCACTGCATTTGTGTAGTTTGTTTTTTTGATTGATGTAGCAGACACAATGTACCCTATTGTATATCAACCAGTAAATATGATTATTTCGTAGCCAGCCACGGTAACTTGACAGTATCTTCTTAGAGTCTTGTCATTACAGCCAAGAATTGTAAGCTCGCCAAATGAGTAACTTGTCATCTACCTATTACAAGACTTCATATGAAAAGGATTCCTTGTTACATGAACAAGTGAGAGGCAGGACATGCAGCCACCATCTAATAAATGAGAAAACCCCAAAAAGTACAGTTATTCAGTTGCTAAAAATAAAAAAATTCCATCCTCATAGAAAAAAACATTAATACTGTAAGGTGTGAAAGGAGCCTCAGAGGGACGATTTTGAATCATAGATCCCTACAGAAAACAACAAAGGAAAGGCAATCAATAAGTCAGAGACCTCACCTGACCTGAGGACAGATGTGACAACTTTGCTCTGGTCAGTTAGCAAAACGAGGTTATCCTTTTAATATTTCATGCCACCTGGAGCGAACGTCTGCTTGCACTAATGCGGGAGACAGATAAACAGGCTCTTGGTCCCTTGCTGATCTTTTCCATGACTATGGTTCGTAAGTGCAAGCTTTATCTCCATATCGACTCAATATCTCAAATGGATAACTTGTGTTGCCTCTGATTTGCGTTGGAAGAGGAGTGAGGCATGAAAGCTGCGTTAAAGGCAGGGACACCTCTTGCTAATGCTGTTTGAGCAATCTGGAGGTCCTAAGGGGCTGCCTCACACTCCGCCTCAACTCTCTCTGTTCCCCCTCACAGATGGACCACACTCCACCACTGTCTACTTAACGCTTCCCTGCTCTCTATCAGCTGTCAAATGCAATGTTGTCACTCTGCTATACAACCAAAATAGCAATTACTCAACAGGAGTTTCACCACAAATGCTGAAAGGAGTGTATTTGCAGCAGTGAAAATGTGCCACAGTGCAGGATCATGTTTTGATTAGGCACTTTTCGCTCTCATTGTTGCCACATGTTGACAAAACAGGGCATGTTTTGGTTGATAGAAAATGTGGCATTACTTTAATTGAACAGATTAACATATGTTCTCAGTGACCATTTCAAAGCACAACTTAATAAGGTAAGTCTGATATTTTTCTTCTAAATACTTTCTATAGTTTTCTGTTATCAACAAATCCCCTGAAAAGAGCAAAACCAACAAAGTGCTAATCCATCTCTCTCTAACTTCCCTACTCTGTCTGTTGCACTCAACCCCAAGCCCATTAGTTCACACTAAACAGGTCACAAATATATTTTTTGACTTTCATAAAAAGACTCCTTTCATCCTATACATTTCCTATAACACTGTTTTTAGTAAATACACAAATAGAAAATACTGTCTTTGTTGGGGACTATTTTCACCTGTAAATTAATTAACAAATTTGGTGATCTAGTGAGTATTTACAGCAGCAGGATGGTGTATATGGGACAATTATTTTTTGTTTTTGGTCTTTTCAGGGAAACAAGTGAACTTAGTCACCGTGACATCACCCACTGTTTTTTTAAAGCCTCGGGCTTGGCAGTTTGGCTGCCCCCATGTAGATTTCTTGTAACCAGGCACCGTACATAACTATATTTGGATGAGACGTCGGCGATAGCTATCTTGATTAGCTAAGTGAATCTGTTACTCATGTTAATTGTGATTTTACTGTAACTGTGATGCTAATTTTGGCTAGCTAAACAGGCTTAAACAAAACATACAGTCAATCCCTAAAAAGCTTGTTCAATTGTGCTGGTTAACTTTACACTGTGCAGTGGATAGGAGTCGCTCTTTCCTGATTGACAGGTCACCTTGCTAGCGATTTGTCAATCACAATGTAGTCCCGCCCTAAAGCATATCATATCATCATCTATTGAAGAAGACTTTAAACTAGCAACTGAGACCATGAACTCATTAGAAAATTGAAAAGTGTAATAAATCAAGTGAGAAGTAGCCTCATTTTACAGTTATTTCTAATGGAACCAGACTTCTTTTTCCAACCACAGAAGTTGACCTATGCTGGCAGTTAGAAAGAATGCAGGTTTAAGTTTCTTCCGAATTTGCTTCACTCCTCCGGTGACAGCCGGACAATACCTGTTGACAATAAGTAAACTATGAAGGTACAGGGAAAAAAACATTACAACTGAAGCCAGTTCAGTTCTGCAAGTACACAAATTGTTTGCAAATCAGTCAGACAACACTTTAAAATTAAATTCTTTCAGTTATAATAATCTGCACAGCAGAGTAAAATGTAAACATTTCAGCTACAACGTCTTCAGTGTGCAGTAGTAATTTAGCTGCAGGGGTACGTCTTTTTAAGCTGTTGCCAACAAAGAAGTACAAATAAATTCATTACCTGCAGGTGTAACAAGTGGCTACCTCAAGTTAGATGGGTGTCCTCAGAGTTGCCTCACTGATAGTTTCATGGGGTCACTTACCAACATTATATATAAGGAAGTGCATCAAATAAACAAATTTTACACACATATTCACATACTATACACATATTATGTAACCTTATATCTACATGCAACTGCTGGACTGCATTATTTTGAGAGGTGATTCAAATTTTGTCCTTTGCATTCACATACATGTCAGAATGTTTGAAAGACACCACACCACTGAAGCTTGCAATTACAAATCAGTGATTGTTCTCAGATTGTACTAGCCCCATGTGCAATGATTAGTAGAGAACAGCGTTTATCAAATCACATTATCAAATCAGAATGAAAACACAGTATTTGTTTGTACAATGGAACAGTTTTAGTTCAATTCAATCACCATGGACTGTGCAGTACACCTAGTTTACCTCGACAAGCCTCACTCCCGGGAGAAGGCCTGTAGGAGCTTGTGATCCGTAACTCTGTAATTATTCACTTGACAAGGTCTTCCTTGTAGTACATTGTGCATTAGGCTCATTTAAACATGTGACAAAACACAAGCATTTTTGACAAGTCTCACATATGTTAACAACAACGGCGCCAAATTAAAAAGACATCTTTACACCTAGAGACACATTCTCATAATGTAACAATATGCAATCTGTTATATTCAAATAAACAGGAAGTAAAATGTGAATGTACAACAGTGTTAATCTGTTAGATTTATACTTCAGTTGTGTGAGGTGACAGACAGATTTTATTTATATATTTAGAGGATTATCACATTTTCACTACAGCAGGCTCTTAAGACAGCTCAGATCAATCAACCAATCAATCAAGATAGACAAAAAGAGAAAAGATAACATCATAAGATGAGGAATATAAAACTACTCCGCCTTCCTATTTACATCTACTTTGCATAAACTTAATGTCCTTCTGCCTTGTCATTGACTAATAAAATACTCACATTTTTTTCATTCATTCTGCTCCATTGTAGCTGGTAGAGAAGACTGTTTCTCAACACTAAAATGCTACACTACATGGCCAAACATTAGTGGACACCCCTTTATCAGTGTAGACAAATCTCAGACTCTTGTATCTTGTGTATGTGTCTTCCAGTACATATTGATTAATCTTTGCACCAGTATTCAGTTATTTTTTTAGACAATAGCATTGTTTAATTTAGTGGCAACAGTTTGGGGAAGACCCTTTCAACATGACAATGACCCTGTGCACAAAACCAATCCATAAATGAATGAATAGTTTTCCCAGTTTTAAGTGGAAGGACTTGACTGGTCTTCACAGATGGGATGAATTGGGATGAATTGCCTGTCCAAATGGTGAATGGTGTGGTTCTTTAAAAATGAATCCTTTAAATTTCCAAATTCTTGTCTGCAATCTTTAACAGAACATGTGATAGCTTGGATACATCTGAAAACATATATATATAAATATCTATATATCTATCTATATCTATATCTATATCTATATCTATATCTATATCTATATAGATATAGATATAGATAAGTCATTCTTTATGTATATATAATCTTCTGTATACACACCGTCTCTCTTAAAGGGTAGCTGTTTGTATCAGACATGGCAGAGAGCAAAGTTTGGGTAAAGTCGTCACTTTCTGCTCCAAGGAATCGTAGGACCAGCAGCTGGCAGGTGCAGCAGTTTATCACAAACCCAGAAATAATTGAAAGTGACAACTGGCAGCACCACAAATGATTTATTAGTCTTTTACTCAGCTCCTAACCATCCTCAGGGCTGGAATCAATTATTCACCAACTATGTGTCTTCAAATCATTAATTCTACTGTGTGGAGCCAAACTCTGTCCCACTTCATGTACCTCCCCGTGTACCAGACCTTGGACTTGTTCCACCAGGTTCTGTGCCGTCTGGAAGACATCTGCATTTGAGTGTCCAGCAGAGACACAGTGAGACACAGTGTCGGTCCTGAACGTGGTGACATCAGGTCATGTGAAGCCTTCTGTAACCGAGGTGCCACATGAAGATATTTAGAAATGTTTTAAACAATCAGCACAGTCAGTCCAATTCATTTCACCATTAGAAAACTCCAGACTTAATATTCAAGTGATTGGAATTCATCACTTGTGCAGCACAAATTAAAAGCTCAGAAACAACAGATATCACCCTATACAGCCAAGTATTAATTTATCAGGCTGATATTACTTTCATTAAGAATTGGATATCATCCAGTTGGTGTTGTCCCCTTCCATATGATGGATACTTTGGTTGGCTTTGTGATTTTAATTATGATTGTGAATGGGTAATCCTGGGTTTAATATTTTTAGCATTTAGCTTTACTTCAAAATATCAAAATATTGTTTCAGAGCCTTTTTCAACCTGCTAATGAAAAATAAAATCAGTTAGAAACGCTTGTAATAGAGCAATGTTTTGGCATGACAACTGTTGATTTGTGATCTTGGGTCAAATAATATATTGATATACTGAAGAAGGAAAAGAACATTTGGGTTGAGGACAAGTCATGAAAGTGTATTTGTAGAACAAAAATCAAAGCAGTTCAACCTAATTAAACAATAAACAACTTAAATTTGTTACATTTATCATTATTTGTCACACATAGTTTCTTGGAACTCAAATTAAAAGACCACCACACCCTCTACCAAGATGTATTTAAAATGTTTAACTACATTTTAATGATTTGCTCTTTCTCTTAACATTTACTTCAGGTGGTTGCTCTTAAAGGATGAGTCTGGTGTTATTCTATATTTTGGTTGATCAACAAACAACGATGCATTTGTCTGTCTTACATTACTTTGTGACTTTCCTGTTCTGTCTGTAGCGTTCATCCCCTATTCAAACGTACATTTTGTAAAACAGAAACAAATACATACTTCCAAGGCAAAGTGAGCTACTAAAAGAGCTCAGAAACAGAAACAGAAGTGAATAGTGTATTTATTGTGAACTGTTTTCAACAGCTCATTAATATATATTTGGTACACAAGTGAGTTTTTACTGCAGAAGGTTGGTGTATGTGGAATTGACTCAAAATAAACTACAATGCCCATATTCAAAGTTATGGAGGAGCAGCAACAGCGGCTCATTGATGTGTTTTTAATAATAAAGCTCATGGAGGAATACACTGTATCAGGGTTTGGTTATGCAGAGACAACACTTGTTAAGGTTGAGGTTACTTAACTTCTCTTATAGTAGAAGATTGTGTAGGATTTAGGGGAATTGCTTTATTGCTGTATCTAAAGCAAACATCACAATAAAAACACAATAAATAGTGCAAACATTATCCTGAGATAAAACAACGAAGCAAGTAGGATCAGTTCATTGTTTACAGAATTTGTTTACAGTAAGAAAAGTATATCACCAGTCATATCCTTTAATGTAAATCACTTCAAGTTGGCCAACAAAAATCCAACATACAATGTAATTCCACTTTCTTTTCAACTGAATGTTTGAAAAGATTTTAACAGGCTCCAGCAAGATGTGAGATTGACCCTCACATAGTAGGAAACATCTGTATACAAGTATAAAAATGTAGTGAATGAACCAGCCTGGCTTCTTTTATACATCATGCCGTGCTAGTTATCTTCTCTTTTCCTTTATTTTATTTCATCTTTTTAGTTTTGCTCTTTCTCTCCAGCATATCAAAACACAGACAACAAGGAGTAAGGCATTAGCAGAAATTATTTTTATTTGTCATTCGAAAGGATTTAAGTTTTATGTATAATTAATCTCGTGTGGTTTTAAAGTTCAGCAAGCACTATTTTATCTGTTACAACTCAAGCCCTCTCATCTTTATGAATACAAAGCATATATAATGTGCTGCCTCCATATTATTAATTATGGAAATAACACAACAAAAGCACATCCTAAATCCATTACTGTTGTAAGCTAGACTTGTCTCAATAAATCAGCATCTACAATCAAAATTGAAATAATTTTTTATGCATAATGTATGTGCTTGTTGCCACAACATCTGTTCATTATGCAGAGTAATGCATTCATGTAGTTTTTAAAAACTTCAGTCCTATAAAATAATCATAATGACTGCTTCATTACAGAGCACAGGAAGACAGAAGTACATTTTACAATACGTCTCATGATTTACAGTTTCATCTACTTTTTATAGTCAAGTCAATCACAAGTTTGAGAGGAGCAGTGTGGGGGAAGACTCATTAAGGCAGATGTTTGTGAAATCACATGCGTTCATACAAAGCACATCAGGCTTGTACGTGAAGTGGGTGTAAGGGGTGTTTGGACCCCAGAGCCTGAGTCCCCTGTCACTCATAAAGAGCCCCATGAGGAAACGCTCTTCAGTCTACCTGTGCTGCATTTATTAAGGGGGGTTGAGTTGGTGTTTCAATGTGTGCACATTTCCTTAAAGATTTAAAATGTATCTGTGAAACTCTGTTCATCTGTCATACATGTGTGAAATAAACTCCTCATTAGATTTGGTCTTAATTGGCCACATGGGTCTGTGGTTTAGAATATATATACTTTGTAGTAAGTAAAGTAACCATAAAGGCAATAACTGCGAGCAATTCACCATTCTTTATGAACATATTTGTCGACATGACTTCTTTATATAAAAACTTTCATACTAAGTGTAATTTACAAACTTGACATTTCCTGATAATAAATAACCTTGAATTTTATAATAGTCATTTAATATTTGCGACATCATGCTACTGTGACAGTAAGCTAACATGAACAAACTTCCTCAGTCTTATGTCAACATTAATTCATCAGTGACAAGAACTTAGGCCAAACAGGAACTAAACAGTATTAACTGCTACCCGCTTAAAATTAAATATTTTGTCGTGGGTCTGTAAAGACACAAAAACATTTCAAAGAAAAACTTTCGAAAAACAACTTCCATACTTCCAAGTTTCTTTTTCCAAACTTGATTAGACTGGAAATAATAAAAAGCTACATTATACATACATGATACCGTCATGTTAGATTTATGTTCAAATGTATTTAATGTGTAGGATTTCTTCCCTCAAAGGACGTCCTTTGTCTGAGTGACCACTATTGTACATGTACTTGCCAAAATGTCCAGAACTCCCCACCAGTCAGTATGTGGAAGCCTTTGGATAAATTAATCTGATGGAAGTCCAGTTGTTCTCTTAGCCTCTCTGAATATAGTTGAAAAAAGCACTACTGTATCTGTCTGTACTTGGTAACTAGCACATCACAAACCAATGATAGTTGTATAAGTATTTTCTTATGTTAGGCTCAGAAACAGATTGATTTTGCGATTTGTTGACTGATAAATGATAGAGGGCAGTACATCTAGACCATTGACAGTGGTGGAATACATGCTCAAATACTGCACTTAAGTTAAGCTAAGGTACATGTACTTCACTTGACTATTTTCTTTTTATGCAATTTTCTACTTCTACTCCAATACAATTTAGAGATAAATATTGTATCTTTTACTTCACTTCAAATAATTGTCAACTTTAGCCGTTTATTACTTTGAAAAATAAGATTTTTCCAAATAAAACATATGAAGAGTTTATAAAACATGATGATTTGTTATACCTTCCCAACCTGAAACTATTTGATTCATCAATTAGTTGATTGACATAAAGTTAATTGGCATTTAAGTATTTTTTTCAGCAAAAATATAAAAACATTTCATAGTTCCAGCTTATCAACTGTGAAGATTTGCTATTCCCTTTTAATAATTTACATTTATTTTTAATAATTTTGAGGGTTGGACTATTGGTTGGACAAAATAAGCATCGTGAAGGTGTCACTTTGAGTTTTTGGTAACTGTGATGGTATTTATCACTATTATAGCTTTGAGATAGCTCCATGTTTGCAGAGAACACTTTTCTGAAGAGGATAATGTAAAACACGTGCCAAATAAGTCAGACACTTACTGAAGAGCACTGCTGTACCCAACCATCTTACCTGATGGTTGGGTTGAGCAAGTAAGTAAGTTTCCCCAGAAGTTTCCCCTCTCTCTTTTTTCCTGTCCTTCAGCAAAAGTTATTCTTCTGTATACTGTTTCGAAAAGGTATCCCCTTGTCTCCACAGTTAACTGCATTTTATCGTCACTGTCATAGGCACTCATTAAAATTTTCTTTCATGTGGTTTTCCACAAACTGCTGAAAGTCGTACCCAAACAGCTCGCCAACAGCATAATACAGTGTGCAGCCAAGTTGCGTTTATGCATAGGAATATGGAAGTTCTATGCTTCATGGAGAAATGTTGTTACAAAAGAAATGTCTGCCTGGCGGCAAGGTAAAACATTGAAAATCTTTAGCCTAGCATACACTTAAACCGATATTGCTTTTTTTTTGGTGCAACGTACTTGCTGCTGATTGTAACGATTTGTAGTGTGTGTGATATTAGTACTTTTACTTACTTAAGTGAATACTTCCTCCACCACTGACCATTGTTTTCCACGCATTTTTGTCAAGTTAAGAGAAAAGACACAGAGGGATGGACACTGTAGTCATGTTATTTTGGGATTCATCTCTTCATTGTTGAACTGCTCTATAGAAGCTATGGATGACTATTTTAACCATGAAAGAGGATGTAATGCAGGAAAAATCTAAATAAATATGCTGTGGTGTTGTTGGATATTTCTGATAAGAACAGATAAAGACTTGACAACGTTATTTGCCAACATCTGACATGTTAACACCCGGCACTGTACTGCTGGAGAACAGATTGGTTCCTTGGAGGTTTTAAGAGGATGATGCTGCTTTGAGATGGGCTGCATATAAACAGTTATTATCTGTGTCACAGTACTAGTGGCAGTGCTGGAGTGATGAAGAGGAATATTCCTGTTGCCCCAGTGTGCTGCCATGGGACTGTTATCTCTGCAGCACATACATCAGACACTGATGCACACACCTCTTCTCTCTGAATGCAACATGACAGGTTCCTTTAGTTTCCCACTTCCAATTCAGATAACACGGCAGTCTTGATCCGGCATGAAGCGCTTAGGAGATGTCGGCTGATATGAATTGAACTGTCAATAATGCGCACAGCAAAACACTGGGCTTTTAAAATGTACAAGGTCCCAAAGAATATGTGTATTCTTTGATACAGAGATTACGTTATCAGTGTTCAGGGTGTCTATGCAGAACGCTATTCAAGAACTGATTGATAATGCAACAGAGGCGCCAACATTTTGATTATTTACATTTACATAAGCAGCAAGGAAATTGATTTCCTTTCTAAACAGCACACACTCTTATATTTTACATTTTTAAGGCCTTTAGCTGATGTTCTTCTCAACATTGAGTAGCAATGCATGCAATAGGCTTTCATGTTGTTAAGATTAAAAGTAACTAATAGAGACGAGGGTTAGTGTAAAATGTTTATACATTCTCATAATAATGCTCTTATATTACCATACATAATGTACCCAGATGACTTTGTCCTTTTCCCTGTTTCAGCTGTGGATTAAATATCTGGTGTATGAAATCTATACATACATGCATAACATTGTGGTGAATGCAGAGATTTTCATAAAAATAGAACTGACGGAGACAGTTAATGGATATGCAGTGTGAATAAATGCAGTAAATCACTGATAAAATCATCATATTTGTGATATAATCGATTTCAATACAGGCTGGTTTCATAAAATGTACTCTAAATCATATCTAAGGCCATTTATCAGAGTTTACTAAAGTTTAGTGAAATGAGCACAAACTCTAAAAATCAGATTTAGTTTTGTGAACACAAATAATGTGACACCTATGTTCTTCACTGTCCTCCAGTGAGCCAGCCATTATAAACCCATATTGTGCAACCAGACATTGTACAAACTCACACAATGTTATTTCAAAATATAGTCAAAATCAAAAGTCAGAATCCCACCAAATTTCCCAAAGATACGGAATATGTCATGCTGAAATTTGGGGGAAATGTGTAAAATGTTACATTTGCATTTGAAAAAGAGCATCTGAACAATTCCCATTCAATGCAGCATTACTGTATCCGTATTGCTATTTCGACTAAATCTCTCCTTTTAATATGATCAATCAAAGGGTGATTCAGTGTTTGTCATGAGACTAATCATTCCTCCTCTTTCTGGCATGACGACAGTTTATATGTTAATAGCAATCTTTCAGGATCATTTTTCTACTTCTTTCTTTTCAACGAAAATAGCCCGAGAGGTAGATTTAATATCCTTGTCTGACTTGATGTGAAAAGGCGACCCAACACTGCAACAATGCGGCATCTTGATGCAATAATCTCAAATTAAGTCATGAATAATGTAAGGAAAGTCATGAAGAAGAATAAATAATTCAATAGATAAATAATTTACAAAATAATCAAATAAATAAATAATGACACCATAAATAAAGAATCAGATTAAATCTTTCCACCAGGCAGCCTCATGCAAGAAGCAACGCAAACAAAAATAGATCCAGAGAGAAAGCTTTGTCCATTGTTTAAAAAGGTATTAGAAGATAAATCTTATTTTAAATGTGATATGCAGGTTGTTTGACCTGACAGAACAGGCAGACACCAAGATGTTTCTTCTGGTAATCACTATACAAACACTGTACCACAGTGGTTTTTGCAAAAACCATTGTCATTTAGCATTAAACAAAATAATTATGTGTTCTTTGATGATCTGATTTAATTCAGGGCTGTAAAACATGATACGATTCTCTGTATGATGTTACATATTTTCTATACGTCCTGTTTCTCTCATCTATAAGCCACAACCAGGCCAACTGATCAAGGTTTATAGTGTTAAAAAAAGATATATAATTTGCATATGAATGATAATTACTAGGGGTGTGATGAGACACTTAACCCAAGAGATGAGATGAGATTAGGTTCATGAGATCGAGACAAGATGAGATTGGGACACAATTTTTAAGTAATCTTTAATGCTGAATTATATAAAACATTTGAGTATTACACACTTTATTTCATGCATTCTGATGATTTTTTCTGCACCAGTTTATGGTGAAAATGATTTTATTTATGTAAAGAGAAACACAAAATTCAAGTGGCAGGTGACAATTTGAACTCTATGGCCTAACTCTACCAGAATCTAAGGCAGTGCAGCTCTCAGTCATTCTGTGCTGCTATCACATCTGTTTCTCCTGTAGATCAACTTATTTAATATCATCCCTGCTGGTTCATAACTTAGTTTTCCCTCCTCATTGTGTCTTTGTTTGAAGAAGTAACCTTTTTAAATGTGATTGTGGCTCCTTTTAACCTCAATAGTAAATTATTTAATTTTAATTCAGTTAGAAACTCCTGGACTTTGTTAGCTCCTGTGCTTCAGCAGCTTTTCTGCTCATTTTCAGAACTTTCTGCACATCTGCGTTCTCTGACATGTCCAGAAAAAAGTCATAATATTACCAGACTAACATCACCATTTAATGAGAAGTTTACCTGCCTCTGCGGTGCATGATGTTATTGATCTGCTGGTTGTAACGTTACCCCCTTCAGACCGTTTGACCTGCACAGTTTGGGACTGCATATGAAACCGAAAGTAACTGAAACACTTGTGATCAGGCAGAACTCTCTCCACATATCCACACATATTAACTTCAGCAGATCATAAAGTGCAGCTCACAGTCCCAAACAGAGCAAGGTTGAACCTCAGTTTTTAGATGTTTATGTTGCAAAACTCTACAAGCTACTCGTCATAGCTGTATGGACTCACAGTGCGAGCGGTGCGGCTCAGTAGATTACTATCAGGGCGTACTTTCCGATGTTGCATCAGCTGGGAGGAGTTGATTCGGTCCATGAGTCTATTTCATCAGTTATAATTACATTTATATTTCACTGCATGAGAAAATTAATGCGTGATGTGACAGCATGTGAAAAATGTCAATTGCGTGAGTCTTGCGAGACAGGTTTTTACCTGACAAGAAATATCATCGTATATTAATCTCATCACACTCCTAATAATTACCCATTTGCAAGTTCTTATGTATCTTATTGCAGTTATACTGTAAGTCTTTCATACCCCTGACGACCTTTATCTAAACCAAATCACCTCTAGTTATAATTGAAAGATTTTCCAAAATGAATAGTTGTTCCAGCAAACGCTCAAGACCTCTACTTGCCGTAATAAGAATTGTGATTATTGTGATAGTTTGTTTGACATTAACATCCCAGTCTGCTGTTAACTTCCTGTTTCCTCCCAAAAGAAAATATTTGTTTAACCATGACGATCATCCCTGACCTTGACCAAGAAATTACTTTAATGCAAATCACTATCTTTCCCTAACCTTGTTGTGCCTAAACCCAACAAAACCAACTTTAGCATTGCCAGTTATTTGTAAGGAGTTTGGAAGACAGTGACAAATTAAGTCGTCCTGCAAATAATTTTGTGTTTAATTTGGAGGACCTGTTGGGGAAACCCTGCCTAAACCTAGGCTAAACACTAATCCTTTTTTAAAATAGATTTCTAAATCAGCTTTTCAAGCATAATGAAATTTAGACCAGTACAACAGAAAATAATATCCTTACCTAAACTCAAAATTTTAAACCTGCAACAACAGCATTTATTGAGAGTTGTTTTATTTGCAACGTGGCAGCTCTATGTCCAATAATCCCTTTCTTATTTTTTAGCTCCACCAAATCCTGAGAGAAAAATCTTTCTCTTTAGGTGCAAAATGCTCCACTATTTTCACCAGCTAGTCACTAAATGTGTCTATCTGCTGTTTGGTTATGTGCGTGTTGCATATAGTTGGTTTATCAAAACCTTTTCACTAAAAACAAGCTGCCTGCTGCAGCTGAAAACCACTACTTTAATCATATAGTCTGAACCCAAACCTCTGTTGTGGTTGGTACAGCACTTCCTCCGATAGCCCTGGTGAGATCCATCACTTCACCTCAACTTGATCATATAAGTGCAAATAAATGTACCGATTTTATGATGTCAAAAGAGCATCAGCATGTCGGTAATAATGTATGAGGAGAAGTCGCTGTTTAGGTTGTTTGGGCCTAAGGGCAGGAGTGCATCCACGTTTTCTGTAGTTCTGTTGGTTTTACTTTGTTAGCCAGAGTTTTACAAGAAATGCTGTGAAATTATACTATAGGCTTACAATAAATACTTCTTTCCCAGTGATGCTTTCTACCCATTGAAGACATTGATTTCCAACTGCCATCTGCCTATCAACCTTACCCTATCAAGAAACAATCAACAGAACCATCTGCGGTCTAGTCACCAGTACTGTTATCCCTCCAAACCAAATAATGACACACTGGAAAAAGCAGGGTGAGTAAGTCACTGGTGTATCTATCAAGGAAGGACGTCATCCAACAAGAGAGCTCAATCAAACAGAAACACAGTGGCAGAAAATACTGTTTGACTTCTCAGTTAGAATCTGAGCTTTTGAGAGAGTTCATGTGGATTTAGAGAGAACTTTAAAAAGTTAATGGATAAAGAAGGTCATCAAAACAATTTATATGATTTTTGGAATAATACTAACAATGAGATGAATTTTAACTCTTTCCTTTTATGATGAAGGACATTGAAGTTAAAAAGTGCACAGGTTGTCTTTCAAACTGCTGCCTGAAAATCCAACAGCAGCTCTCTCAAGCCATTAAAATTCACTCACTCCCAGTGATTGCAAACAATGAGGATCCAAAAACAAAAAAAAGAGGTGGCAGACACAAAGATTAATTAAAAAAAGAAAAGCTGTACAATGGACACATGGATTGTTTCATTAGAAGCCAGTTGTGTGGCTGCAGAAATGCCAAGAAAATATGTATGAGGGTCCAGGGATGGACAGCGCTTAAGATAAAACAGTCGAAAAATGTGCAACAGACAAAACCAGGCAATGTGGATAGGAGGAGGCCCCTAATGAAGCCAGCTGGTCCCAGTCCAGACAGGCAGAGGAGGGGGAAGGATTGATAGAGGGAGAGACCCACGGGGGTGGGTGGAGAGAGAGAGAAAGAGAGGGGAAAAGGGAGTAAGTCATGCAGGATGTATGGCCGCCCAGGCAGCTCTATTGTATCAGGAGGCACCAGTAGGTGTATTTCTTCCAAACTCTGCTGAAAAACCTAAAGCCATGCCAAATAGCACGTCTGCTAATCGTGCAGCAATTACTAGCCTAATAGATGTTTTTTATTCCGGTTCTCGCCGCCTCACAGCCGCCATGTTGGGCGGGAGAGCATCATTATAATGGTGAAGAGGATGCAGAACTCACTCACTGTTTTTGCTCTTCCACTGCAGTGATTTTATCCAGTTTCTGAAACTACCCAGCAATCCCTAACTGTTTCTTGGTGCAGTGGTCCAACATACTGCTGGAGACCCACCATACCTCCTCTGCAGATGTGTCTGCAACCCACCATGCTGCCTGAACGCACACACACATATGGAAGCTGAATTTTTGGGGTGTGATGCGTATGGGCTGCTGCTGCTGCTGATTTCTCTGTTTGATATTCCACTTATGTCCATTCTAAAGGCTGTTATCTGCAACTCTTTGTTTTCTTTGCTGATTCAAATGATTGTATATATGATTGTATATATACTATTATGAAATAAGTTTTTGAACAGTTACAGTTTTCCAGTTTTAAGGAATAGTTTGACATTTTGGGAACACTTATTTGCTCTCTTGCCAAGAGTGAGATGAGAGGATGAGACACTTGTATTTCTTGGCTGGGACCAGTTGCCAAGCAACCAGGAGGCGGAGGCTCCAGGAAGTTACTGGTCCCAGCCAAAAAACTGTCTGGTGCATAACTCCGGTAAAATGGCAAATTGTAACTTTTTGTATGTGTGAAAAAAAAAAAAAACTTAGTTATTAGGGAGCTTTATCCAGTCCTAGCTTCTGTATCCAGTCATTGTGCTAAGCTATGTTAGCTAGCTGCTCTGCTGGTGGTAGTTTCATACTTACATTCTTTCAAATAGGCATATTTTTAAAATGTCAGACTTTTCCTTTAAGCGACCTACAGTGTCATGGTATAACATCATTACAAGAAAGTATATAATTTAGAGTAAACATAAATATTTTATATAAGTACCCAAAGCCCATCATCTGACAGAGGATAACATAAAATCACAATCTTTTGCGCATTTTACATTCAAATCTCTATATATTTTTTGTTGTTCAATGTGAAACGCAAACACAGTGGCAGAAAATATTGTTTGACTTCTCAGTTAGAATGTGAGCTTTTGAGAGATTTCATGTGGATTTAGAGAGAACTTTAAAAATTTCATGAATAAAGAAGTCAGACCGTTCCTTTAAGTGACCTACAGTGTCATAGTATAACATCATTACAAAAAGTATGCAATTTAAAGTAAATAAATATATTTTAAGCACCCCAAAGCTCATCATCATCAACATTTTACATTCAAACCTCCATATATTTTTGTTGTTTGATGTTAATCTACAAAAGCTGATCTTTTAGGAACAAATAAATGACCTCTTGTCTTTCTGAGGGATTAATTTTAGAAACATAGTGTAGTATTAATAGTAGCAAACTGTATTGTAAATTTCCCCACTGGAAACTCTGGGACACAGTGTCACTGTCACATAAGAAAAAGAACACAAAGAATGTGTAGAAATAAATTGTAAGCCCAGAACACCAAACAACTGAAATGCTACCCTTAGTGACAACTTTCCCTCCCCTTAGCAGGAGCCAATCTAACTGGACCGAACTTATGTTATATATACATATTGTTTCTTCTTCTTTGTTAATTTACCAGTACTCATAGAACCAGGGTTACAGGTCACACACCTGACTTTAAGCAGTTTCACACAGGCTTCACACTGCGCCAGGCTCTATAGGTGGAAAGAAGATAAGCTTTAAAGTCTACAATTCTACAGGGAATCAATAGTTAGCCATGGCCAAGCCACTACATATGCTGACTAGAAGAGAGTTTATGGTTTACTTATTTTACTGAATATTTGGTGATTATGTTATATACCATAGGCCCACAGCCCTTTACAACCGCAGGAACTTCACTAGGAATCTAATAACCTTTTGATGGACCCATGACCTAACCAGCATGTTGATAATTTTGGTAAAATCATACAATGTATAACATCCAACTGAACCTTAGATACAAAATCAGTAAAAGTCTCTTATTAAATGAACACCCAACTCAGCTTGATTGCTGGATGATGAAAATACTGGTAATTAACAAAGGAACAAGCATAATTACAAAGTATTTGTTATATACACGCAGTCACAACAGTCATTCTAAATTGCTTCTTTTTGGGGCAGAATAATCTTATCCTTCCACGAATCATGGTTAATTTTGATTTTCAACAGCATCTTCTTTTAATTTTGGAGCATTATCGTGTTTATAAAATTCACTTTTGTACTGTCATCTAGTGGGGAAACATTTCTGAAATGTTTGACTTTATGTTCAACGCTGTCATTCCCAAGAGGTTTTAATAGTAAACATTGGAAACTCTTAATGAACTGTTCTTTTGACATGTAAATAACGCTTTTTCTCCTTTGAAATCAGTGTCATGACAAAACTAACATGTTAATTTAAATCTTACTTACTTAATAAATACTGAGGATTTATAATTAAAAAATAATAATTAAAAATTATAATTATTATTGTCTGTGAAGGTTCTCCGTGATCCAGGTCATAGTCATCAATAGAAGGTTAAAGTCAAGGACAAATGGAGTTGAAAATACTAGATAGATCTTCAACCAAGTCCAGTTGCCCTCAACTGTAACCTTCGTTGCATATAATTATTATTCTATCTGAAAGCTCATGGCTCCAACTCTTTAACTCAGTCTCTTATGCTAATATAACTTTTTAAAAGCAGTTTTCACTGTGCCACAGAACAATAGCTGTAGGAGAAGTATTCCTTTCTTAGATCCTTTGTTTAAAGGATAATTCTGGTATTTTTAAACCTGGACACATAATTTGGTGTCAAAATGACTAGCAGTTACAAAAAGTTTTGGAATCTGTGCAGCAGATGGCTTCCAGCCTGCAGCCGTGAACTGGCTGCAGTACCTGCAACGTGTTATTTTGGGGTGAATGCGCCTGTCAAAATTATATCCACATAAAGTGCTTCTTTTTACCCTGACAGGCTCAGACTGTTATACAAGGTGTCTAACAACATCATGGGAAGGATCCCTACAAGTAACACCCTGTTACACCCTTTGTTTCAAGAAACAGAAGTCTTGCTCAATGAAAATTCTCACTGTGAATCTCATGAGAGGTGAGTTGTTGCAAGAAATGCTGGTGTAAATGAGGGAGAGGAGTTTATTGTGTATGTAGTGGAACTGCTAGCAAGGCTAACATTACTCCAGCACAACAACTCTACTCTCTTCAACTCTGACCTACGTTTTCAACATTGCCTTCCAAAGACATTTTCGCAATTACTTCTACAATAGTGTTCACTAAGATAAAGAAAACACTTTGAGGAATTGGATTGTGAATTTAAAATATTAAACATTTCCAATCTCACCAAGTTTGTAAATTAGACCAAATGTATGGAAGCTGTATCTATTAGAATGAAAAAAAGTAAATATTAAAGTTTTCAGATCAATTATGAATATGGAAAAGAAAATTAACAAAATTAATTAGGGATGTCCCGATCAGGTTTTTTTGCCCTCAAGTCCGAGTCGAGTCCGAGTCATTTGATTTTGAATATCTACCGATACAGAGTCCCAATCCGATACTTCTATAATACTTATAATACTAATAATATAAAACAGATACAGGATGTTCCTTATTTTTTATTTAATTCACCTTATTTTAACATTCAACAACTCTGTTAACAAACAGAGCACTTCTGTGAGGTAGCTTGAACAACCAAGTAATAAATAACATAAATTCTTCATTTTGGATTTTAGTGCAAACAGTAAATAAAAATATGAGAATATTTTAGTGGTGGGCCGTTATCGGCGTTAACGTGCTGCGTTAACGTGAGACTCTTATCGGGCGACAAAAAAAATATCGCCGTTAATCTATTCTCAAAGTTGGGTTGGGAGCTGGGTCTATACTCACATAGCGATGATGACTTTCACATTGATATTTTAGCGCAGATGTATACCGAATTGCACTGTAGGGGGCAAGAACAAGCCTTCGAACCTGTGTGTCTGCCTACTGTCAAATTACCACATCAAACGTGACGTGCTAACATGGATGCAGCTGTTGCTGCGTTCCATTTACCTCGGAGGTCGGAGCTGGGAATGGCGTAACACCCGAGTTGACGGCGTTCCATTTACAACCTCGCTCGGCCAGCTGTTTGTTTACAACTAGCCAGGTTAGTTATTGATACGCCGGTTGATTAAAAAGCGCATTGTGCGGTATTTACTCACACTAACTGTAGCAACACGTCCACAGACAGCTGTTGGACAGCACTTTGTGTGCGAACATTTCTGAAGCCGCCGGTGTTGTGCCAAATTCTGCCTGCCTGCCGAGAATCGCATGGCACCTCGCGGGTGCTAACGGTCATCTATGCTGAGAAAAGAGGTGGATGCAAATCTCGGCAGGGAGCCTACAAAATCAGATCTGCCGAATTATGCATCCACCTCTTTAGGTCCTTCTCAGACACTTTGCTGTGCTCATTGATCAAACAGCTTTATCGCCACATATATGTATGAATGTCAAGGAATGGTCCTTCTAGCCTACTAAGTGTATTAAAATATTAAAGACTCTAAACGTTCATAAAATATATATTTCAAATCACTTTATCACCATTGTCCACAAAGTCCACAAATAATTTTACAGCATTTAAAAGCATTATTTAGAGGTGCATGCAATTCTCGGCAGGCAGGCAAAACTCGGCACAACACCTGGTTTGCACCTTGTGCAATGCGGAATTAGTTTACTGTAGGCGTTCTTCCAGTCTCAAGTACCACCTAAACGCAAAGCACATCACACGCTACACACAAGTACATCTTATTGAACATGATTTATTTTCATCACCAATTATCATAGTAGAACAGCTTTCTCAAGCAGTTTGTGATGCATTTTGGAAACAGGAGATGAGCCCCTGGTCTAATGCGCCACCTGGCTTGAAACCTGGCTTGAAACCCGTTCGCACACATATTTTAAATGCCTTCGGCAGAATTCAAATGGGCCATTTTAATCTAGATTAATCTAGATTAATTTCAAGATTAATCTAGATTAATCTAGATTAAAAAAAATTAATCTATGCCCACCACTAGAATATATATACATTTATATCCGAGTCCTGATCAGGAGGTAACGTCCGATTCCAATCAAGTCTGAAACAATGTGATCGGGCCCGATTTCCGACATCCCTAAAATTAATTAACCTTGAACACATCCACGAAATTTGTCTAATGCATGTCCCTGTATGCTCCTGTTGGGGCAGCAGCGTAAAAAGGTTTTTAAGCAGTGGCTGCTTTCCCTCCCTACTTTCCATGGCGGAAACCATTAAAACACACATAACCCTCATTTTAATACTGCCACCTCCATTTTGTTTGCTCCTGTTGTCATCTACGCAATAATTTTTAGAAAATCATCTATAACAGGTACTAAAATTGCATGTGCAATATTTTAGAATGCACGCGGAATTTAGTACTCGGGAGTCAGTAACGTTACTATAGTAAATGGGTCTTCTTTTGTGTTGTTGTCCGTCACTGTTAAGTTACATTATTGTATATTATGTGAGTCATGTTATTTACAGCGACTGAGACCGGTGGAGAAGCTGTGTACCTGAGTATCGGTAAAACGTCATTAAATAAATCTAAATTGAATGTTATGAGGCAAACATTGGCAGATCCATGCTAACATTAGCTGGCTGCCCTGCCTAACATCAAGGATAGTATAAACAAATCGCTCCACAATTGCTTTTTACTGTTACATTGTCGCTTGAAGGTTAAATCAATACTTTAAAATCTATTTTATGTTTTTCATTGTTAGCAGGTAGCAGGTAATGCTGTTTTGTTGCTTTATCATGCACCGTATCAACAGGTTTAATAGTTACTGATCAAACTGAGTTACTGATCAGTGATTACTTACTCCCTGGAAAATTGTTTCCCACACTATTTCAATTTTTTAAATTACGCTGTTGAATTTGAATAGCAAGTCACGGGTCTGTTTATTTTCTTCCCAAATTAGCTAGCTTATATGTGCCTCTATTATGAAAATGAAAATGTTTTGTTTATGGCAGTCAAAGGCTGCTTCCATAAGAAAGGCAACTCATAGAATTAAGCGTTAGGACTGTCAATTTCAGTTGATCAAGTCATAAATCAGCAACTGTGATGTTAAAAATATTTTTGTCTTTATGCTTTTGACTGTAGAGAAGAGATAAAATACCACAAATATTCTGGTGAGAAATAAACAAACTAAATACATGATGAATTTTTATTGAGCCTACAAAACGTGTTTGAATGTTGCTTGATTTAGTCGATGCTATTAATGTAAGCTGATATTTGATGAAAGATATAATGACGGCGTCAGTGGTCACTAGTGAGGGTAAATCAAAACAGGCACTTGTGCGTGATCACACCTTTAAAAAATATTTTTCTTTTTTAATCATTTCAGTTTTCTACTCAATGCCTGGAGAACACTTTCTTCATCATCAGCACAATTACGTTTAATAAAGTTCCATCTGTAACCCACTATGCTTAATGTTTAAACCTGACACCAACAGAGATTCAAAGAGGATGCCATTACTTTATTTAGGGCTAATTTTTTTTAGATGCCACGTTATTGTTTTTGCGGGGGAGGGTTTCACAGAATCAAATGTAAATATGAGGCATCCTGGTAGATTTACTGGAGTTATTGGCTTTGCAAATGTTTGAATAACTCCTCAAACACTTTCTGCTCTCCACGGGCCTCGGCGTCTCATCACAGCTTTGGAGCTAAGTGATCGTTTGGCTAAATGAGGAGCCCCTTTCTCCACATGTTTGTGGGAGCTGTAATGACACTGTACTCTCAGCAGGCGTGTGCAACACTGCACTAGAGAATGAGGAAGACTGCTGGGCCTCCAGCATGCCATGGCCCTGACTCATTCCTGTCCTCCTATGGACCCATTACTCTGCTCACGGCTGATGCTCTATTAGTCTGCTACGCATACACAGTAAAAAAAATGTAACAATGTGGATTCCAGATGCTGCAAGATGGTTCCATTTCTGCATGTTGCGAGTAGCAGTTACTTTGCATCTTATGATTCAGATTGGGAAGTGCTATAATTGACTAGAAAACATATATGATAAAAAGAAAATTTGATGACGTGATTGTAAAAACACGACAATTGAAATAAAATACAAATGTAAAAGACAAAAAAAGACCAAATCTCAATTTTCAGTTTTTAGGGGACTGGTTGGATCCCATCTGAATGTTATAAAGTGCACAAAACTGGGGTAGCCTTAGCAAGAAAGAACCCTAACAAAAACACCAAATCTACAATAATGCTTGCGATCTGAGATAGTTCACTCCCTGTTGATGCAAAAGAATAACCCTCTCCCTAAGCCACTGAGCAACAAAACCAGAGAACAAAAGTTTTAATCTGCACTTTCACCAAAACCCACAGCTACTTCGGTGGCAAATAATCCTGAAACTGTTTATGTGGAGTTTAACTGTAACACATTTATGTCCCAGTAAAATCTGATTACTGATAGTGGTTCCACAAAGTTTTTCTCTCTTTCCCTGTCAGCGGGGCAGCTCCTCAGTTTATCTCTCCAAAACGATTTTTAAGTCTTAGCTCATATGTTCTTAAGTGATAAAGGATTCTGTTCAGAAGTGTACAGTACTTTGATGATGTTTCCATAAAGCAATTGATCAGTAAGAAGCAACAACAGTCTTGGTTTCTCCCGTATGTCATTTTTAAGCCAGAAACAAATTTACAAAAAAATAACAGCAAATCTTGTCTTAAGAAATATTGAAACACTTTGCTCTAAATAATAAACTTCATTTCAAACATTTAACTATTTGATCCAAGATGATTATTTCACTGAAAAGGCCATTCTCAGTGTATGTGCACCAGAGGTTTCATTTCTCCACATCACACTGTATAAGTCTATTAGACCAATATAGGCTTCCAAACTATTTGTAATGTTACAAAATCATGCTTGTAAGTACATGTCTTATAGAAAAACTTTGCTCCATGCAACCACTATATGTGTCTAGATATATTTCCAAAATAATTAGTTAATGTTACACCCCACCCTTCTTACGCTTGCACAGGAGATTTTAAGACCGCCTTCCAAGGCCAGGTGGACCTCGTTCAGCAATTAGCTGGAGCACTGCTGGAGCAGAACTAGAGGACAGAAAAGAACATGGACACAGCACAGGGAAACACACACAGCCGTCACAGTTAATAATAATTACATTATGTCTAAATGGTTGTGCCTATAGCTGAGGCCTCATCATTTTAGCTCACAATTGACCTATCTTGCAATTATGAAAATTAAAAAAAAGAAAATGTCTGTATCCGCACCATAAGTCCGCTCCAAAATGTAATGGGCTCTTCCTTGGTCCATGCTACACCCTTCCACCAAGTTTAATGAAAACCAGACCAGTAGTGTTTCCTGTAATCCTGCTGACAGATAAAAAACAATCAAATGTCACCAAAAACAAGCAGAACTCACATTTGAGTGGAGGAGGGCTTAAAAAAATCTTACCTGACTTTTATAAAGTTCACTCTAATGTCATGAGTTGTAAAAAACATCCAACCATAATATAAGTTATCCAAAATTAGAATAAAAACATAGAGTTATAATGCACAGGTTATAGGTTTTGGAATGGATTTGAGTATTTATTATACAATGAGAACCTCAATAAGGTTGGTCTCCACTGTAGTCTACATGTTTTAGATAACGCTCTGACTAATTTCCCCTGTATATAAGTGAGGATTTTTTTCTTGACAAACTTTAGATTTTACCAATAACACCTCTGTGTTTGATGAAAGAGATTCAGCATTGTTGCCCAAAAAAATAGACTTTCAAAATTAAAGTACTGGCCATCAAACCATGCAGCCAAGCATTAAACAAAAGACGACATTTTCTGAAGAGCATTTATGATTTGAGGAAAATCAAAGAATGCAATTCTTAATTGTACATTAAAAATTATTTTCACCAAACAGCCCATCGTCAAAAAGAATGTTACAAAACAAAGCAAATAAGTAGTTTTTCAATTTTCATCAACATTCATTTGCAAAATTGACCATAAACAATAGAAAAAAACAACAATGAAAAAAATGTCTAAAGATGAATGTTGCCAAGACAGAACAAGATGCACTGACAACAACAGGGGGAAGCCATTGTCTGATTGTCTGTGGATCACACAAGAACGCATACAGCGGGAGTGTGTTCCTCAGTCATCAGCTACAGAAAATCATTTGTTTCATAGAAAAGCAGGAGGGAGAAACAGAGAGATATTCTCCTGGGGGATAAAGGAGTCAGAGGGCTTTGTTTGCCCAGAGCTGCTGTGACGCCCTGGTGAGGGAGCTGGGCGTGTCCACCGGCCCACCTGGGAGGTTGTGTTATCGGGCTGGAGGCCAAAAGGAAAACCCCTCAGGGTCTCAATGAGACAGATTACGTCATAGAGAGCAATGTGACTGACTCTGGTGCCAGCTCAGAAGGAAGCAAGTGGATCTAGATTGTGTCAATCAAGTGTTGAATTGATAGATGCTTAAAGCTACTCCTGGCAAGATTTTACCTGAGAATACACCTCTCTTATCGGCGTAAAACACAAAGTAGAGCTGCAGCAATGGAGAGCATAACATCCCTAACCAGCTTAGACACTAAGAATTTCTCTTATTTACCTAAATTCAATTCTGGTTTTGGATATGTACACTTTTCTGCTACAAGGAAGTGACTAAACACTCTTCTAAAGAGGTGACTAAGCTATGTGTCCAAAGAAAACTGAATGTTTGGTTTCCATTCTTATGACGCATCACAGACCGACTGAGGTGACAAACATGAGCATATTTTCTTCCATGTACTGATGTCACAGTACATGATTTCTTGGGATTAAAGTCTTTAAGCTTTAAATAGTTGCCTCTGGCAGCAGTTTAGAGAAGACATCACACAAAATGCAGCCTTAATAAAGTAATAATCTTTGAAATTGTCAGAGAAATACACTTAAAAATTGCAAGCGTGTGGCAGGTTTTTCTGATAAATCCTCTGCAACTAATGAACTTTTCCACCAGCAACAAAAGCAGGCTTTATTATCAAAACAATCCAGTAATGTACAACATAGGGTGTGCCCCCCCCCCAAAGTAAAAGTAAATATTGGTAGTGATCATTACACCCAATTCTTAACCAACAAATATACAAATACATAATCATCTCTTTCCACCCAACAAATGCAGACTACACCTTCAACAAAACATTGCTATATCTTATGTGATGCTCAAATAATATTATTAATTTAATTTCAAGGCAACATGTTCAAACACAAAATAAAACAAGCCTTTCAGTGTCATCAGATTCTTCCTTCCTTTGCTCACTGTGCGTAATGTTTACTAACATGAAAGAAGGGAAGCCGCCTGTTTCCCTGCGGAGCGGTAACATCTCTATTTGTCGTCCCCGGGGACCGGCACTTGTCAGCATGCAGCTCTACAGAGATAGATCCCTCCTCTGACTCTGAGGGAAATCACCTCGTTTGTTTTGTGTCAATCCACTCAAATCCTGCAGCGCTATTGTGCTCCGGCTGCCTCGACCCTCCCCAGAGAGTACGGACCGCATTATTTCTGTCTTCCCGTGACAAAGGTCAACTTGGCAAAACAGAGAAATTTGGTTTACTCACCTTTTTATAATGCTAACTGGTAACTACCTATTAAATTTAAACCAAATGCATCCACAATACTTGAGTCTGATTGACTGACAGGAGTTGATTGAATTTGCTAGCTCTAAGCAGATTTTTTGTTTTCCTGTTTATATTTCTTTTATTATGATTCAAGCGCCATTATCACATAGTGTGCTTACTTTGTTGAGGACAGTCTTTGGCTCTGCCTTGTTCTTATTAACAGATTTTTTGGCAGCACTACAAGCTGTAAACACATTGACATATTATCACCTTGTTAAGTTATTGGATTTAGTTAGATAAACAGCCTATTTACACAAATAGCAGACACAGAGAAACATTAGTATTCATTCTGGGTTGTGTTTTTGGCCACGTGATGATTGTCCAAATGTCATTCTCCTTTTACCTCTGGTTCAATCTCTACCAACTCATGCTAAATGCTCGCCAGCTAGTGACTAACTTTTCTGTCGCCCATTTGGTGCTGAGAAGGTATTGTACAGTTGTTTAATGCCTGACATTTTACATTAGGTACAATTCATATAAATAAATAATGTATATTTTTCCAAATAGTTCATGGGATATACATACTTTGAAGTTGACATACTATATACACATACCATTAAAGTGGACAAGCGTTGTACTGTGTAGTGTATGCAATTCATGTTGACAGTATGTGGTGGCACAAACAACATGAGACACCTCCAGCAGAAATAATAGGTATTGTGGAGCAGTGTACCGAAGCAGGTGCAAAGACGCCCACTTTTTCTTCCCCCATCCCTGACGAGCCCCCATATCACACACAGATGTTTCCCATCAAAGACACCCACAAACCTCTCCACCCTGAGTATGTAAACCAAGATAAGGACCCATTCAAACAGAGGGACTCTGCAAACTGCACCTTGCTATTGAGCTTTTTTTCCTCCTTTTACAATACGCACTTCAAGACTGCAAGCTATTTGTCTGAGGGGTCACATATGCTTTAGCACCATGAGCAAAACATGTAGGTAGGACGTCTGTGAAAGGCATTTGTAAATTGACAAGAAAAAGGGATAATACCAGAGTGGTATTTGGATGCGGCGGGGAAAAAAAGCGAATGATTGAATAACAGTAATTAAAGCAGTTATTCGTTCGGCGAGCACCTGCATGAGGGATGATATTGCTCCTTAATTCAGCTCAGTTTAACTTCTCTCAGCCGGTGGTTCCAGCATCGCCTCATTAATCGCTGATTGGCATCGAGCTGTTCACAGGAACAAACTGTTTACTCTGTCTTGCCTGCTTTCTCTGGGCTGCACGCGGTGTCGGCCTCTCTCAAATGCAGCATTAAGACCTATTGTACTGAATGACGCCAGCACAGCACTTTTTATATGTTCTTTTGTGGACTATGGCTGATTCATATCATATACCAGAAAAGGATGCATTACTGTACTATCATAAAGTATATTCTACATGGATTTTTTTTCAGACTTGAGGGTCTTGTTGGGGCTGTGGCTGTCATTAGTGGGACCATCTGTCGAGCTAATAGTAGATGACATATAGAACATCATAGCGTTTGTTTACAATAACTTCCTAATAGAAAACCTCTGCCTCACATACATACAATTTAATGGCAACAACATATTTTCTTTTTTCATGATATAATTTTAATATCATGATTTAAAAGAATGCATGATTTTGCTTTCATATGTCATTAAAAACAACCCTTTCATTAATGTTTTGTTGAAGAAGATCTTATTTACCTGTTAAGCTTGAGTTTACCTAACAACAGCTGGCAGCAAAATGTCGCTGTCAGGTAGATTTGGTTTATCAAAGACGTTAGCAATGCATATGTATCTTTAGACATTGCAGTTATGGATGAAAATGAAAGCAGAAATAAACACATTTGCTGGTTTCACATCTCTGCTATTCAAATGAACTGCCAATTGTCCACCCAGAAGAAAATGTAGTGGCCTTCGCATTGGGAATGTGGGAATACAATTCTGATTACCTTAGATATTTTGTTTTGTAAGACTTTATCAGGTGCTTTGTGTGGTAAGTAGAGGTAGAGCAACTAATCTGAAGATTGGCGGTTCGATCCTACAGTCTGCATGTTGAAGTGTTCTTGGCCAAGATACTGAACCCCAAATTGCTCCCGATGGCTGTGTCATCAGTATGTGAGTGTGTGTGTATGATTAGTTTCTTTCTGATGAGTAGTTGGCACCTTGTATGGTAGCCCTTGCCATCAGTGTATGAATGGGTTGAATGTGATGTCGTGTAAAGCGCTTTGAGTGGTCAAAAGACTAGAAAGGCCCTTTAAAAGCAGAGTCTGTTTAGCATTTACCACTGCCAGCGATAGGGATGATTTTGGGATTCACATATTTAAGGAAAGACAACGTAGGAGTAATACAGTAGGGAAGGGAGACAGTCTCAATGTTGGTGCAAAACGTGCACTTAGCAAAAGCAACCTTCTGTCCTGGTGGCTGTTCCATCACTTATTCTATTTTAAAAGAAATACTTAGGAGATATTGCAAATGATGTTTATTGAATTTTCATGGAAAAACTTTTCAAATTTTTGCTTTTGTCAGATAGGATGGGGTTATGCAAAGTATTTAAATCTCTGTAATGAAAAGAATTGTGGAGAATGGTGAGTGCAGAGGGGGTTTAATTCATATATTTAGTCATACATAACATAAAAACCTGTTAGCGAACAAGCATTGTTATTTTTTAAAAACTGCACAGATGAATATCATTATTTTAAGGATGGGTTAAATGACTAATTGATAACATGAAGGTGATTTCTTGCTGTGACAAATGCGTAGAGAATCATCAGCCTGACTGCAGTTCCACTCAACTCTACGGACAATTTTGGCATCTTTCAGATTAATTTTTTTAATTTTATGGCCTGCAATTTTATGTTTTTTGTTTGGACTTTCATTAAATCCATTTCCACCTGTAGCAGCAGATATTGGATTGACATTTGTCACGTGGACACAAGCTAACATTGCACTGTGCCTACTGAATTTGTAAATTAGCAACATTTTACTACCAGGTTGCCATATCAACTTTATGAGGCTAGTTTTTTTAACCCCCAAGAGGCCAATCAAACTGTACTGCTACTACTAGCAGGGGATGTAGATAAATAAATAAGTAGATGAATATATCAAATGCAGATGCTTCCGTACAGAGTATGACAGGCCACTGAATGATTTGGTAAGTATAAAATGTGAATCATTAATGCTATGGCCTGCACAGTCACCACATATTTTGGGGCAATGTGTTTGAAAGCACCACCGTCATCAAAACACCAAACATTTTGAATTAGAGGACTGCTTCTTCCACTCAAGATCCAGAGAGCTGGAGAAACTATGTCAAGGAGCGCTCAAGCTGCTGTCGCCCAACAGCTTACTGACTTATACTGGTTTGTCCTTTTGTCATACATCTCTCATGGCGAATACCATCTATAAAATCATTCACAAATCATTCCTACAGTTGGCTGAATATTCAGTGAAAAGCCAGCAAATTGATTTATCTTTCTAACACCTCCGACAATACCTTTCACTGACTTTTCCAAAATACTGTAAAAAACTGCTTTTACCTGAGGTTTTTATCATTGACAAGTGAAAAATGCTTTAATGAATTCCTGTTTTACTTATAAGCATCTACACAGATATCTCTATATAAAACAGAGCAGCCTTGCACGTACACTCACACAGACACATACATGGACACAAACGCAAATGCACATCCTTTCTTGGGGCCTTGCAGGGGCGAACCTCCCACTCCTGCTGCCTCGAAACACACCTGCCAGTCAACACAAAGTGGGGGTCAAATCCCAAAGGGCATCGACTCTAAAGCATCCAACAGACAAACAACCTAATGAAAGAAAGATGGATTGAGGGGTGGGAATAAGCTATACATTCTCCAATATATAAAAACACAATTAAGTGAGCTGACAATTACAGTGAAAAGAGAACCTATAATTATGTCTTTGAGGACTAGAACTTCAACTGATGGGAAATAATAGCTGGTTATGGATGATAGTGTGGTCTCATTGTTATTTATGTGCCAAGAAAGTTTAATCAACTCATGAGTGCAACTTAAAAATAGTAAATTAGTGGTTTCACTTCAGTTGCTTTACTTGGTTGACATGGTTGTTTTGTAATCGACAAATGCTGCATTTATCTGAAACATGCTCTACTGGATTAAAAAGTTGTCAGGCCAGAGGTTTCTATGTATCACATTTGGTTGCTCTTGAGGGACAAAAGTCACATTTATCGTGAACCAGGTGAACAGATGCAATCTCTATTTCATTCTCAATTTAATGTTAATTTTGAAAACAACTTCATAATACCAAAAAAAAGCAGTAATATACAACATTAAGTTAATAACTAAAATCTTCATCAGTGCATTTCTGTGATTGTCAGAGTCTTTTCTTAAAAGTAAATTTTGGTGTTTTCACTGTAAACAAACAAAGTTTTGTTTATGTATGTATAAGAAATGAAAAAATACATTTTGTGTGTATCGCTCAACTTGAGCAAGTAAACATCTTATTAGTCCAGTAAAAACATTGATATATCTGTGTTGCTATAATTTTCTATCACAACACTTTTGTCCACAGAGGGAGACAGCATTTACATGTTCTCACTATTCATTATCTTTTAAGCTTTTACACTCATTATGTGTCTCATGTTTATATAAAATTTCACTAAAGTTCATACACATACACAGTACAAATAGATTTTATGCGTATGACATTTAGCCACATCTTGATCTACATATGATATCTGGATGTGCCTTAATATTTTAAACATTAATTTAGATTTTCTTGCACTTGATGCAAATCTTGGTTGACCCAAACACACTTTTACTATACACCTTTTAATCTTAACATCTGCCATAAACTAACCAGCTAGCTATAGCTAACACTCCAGAAAGTGGCAGTAATGCACCTAAAGCTGCCAAAAATGTCAGCTCTTTCTACTTTTGAGACACTAAATCATGTCACACCTCTATGCTCCTAAACTAGGAGACTTGACAGGTAGACATCTGCAACTAGACGCAAGCTTGGAAGGCCCTGACAGGATTAACAAATTCGGGTTGAGAAACAATTCCAGTGCAAATTGTTTTTTTTTTTTTTTACCAATTGACTGTATAAGAAAGACATGGAAATGGAGAGAGGCTTAGAAAGTGTTAAGCTGTTACTACATTGACTTTGGGTTTCGGGCCTGGCCAGCTCGGTAATGAACGTTTTTAGCTGTCAGACTGGGCAAAATGTGTGGTCCATGCTATAATGCATTCTGCTGTCATCTACCAACCATCTACCTTGTAGCATGCATATTCATTCTCATGTCCTTGCTGGTAGACAAAAAGATACAAAAAGAAAAACTCATAACTTTGATGCATTTTATTTCAACTCATATTACAAATCAAGGCAATGTACCTAAGACTAATTCTGTCATAAGTTGGTTTTGGGGTTATGTTGAGTTGTATTTTTTCCCTGCGTGTATCTGTTTTGCCATGTTTCCTATGTTTGTCTGTTTGCCCGTGTTTCTCTCGTTCCTTGTCCTTAGTAGTTTTTGTCTTGCCTTTTATCTTAGCTCTTAGAGTCCTGCGTTTTAGTTCTTTGCCTTAGTTCCCAGTCCTGTGGCATTAGTTCATGTTTTAGTATTTACTTCTAGTTCCTTGTCTGTATTATTTTAGTTTATTCTGCTCTGTTTTCTGTGTTCTCATTTAGGCTCTGTCTTTTATGATCCCTGTGTTATAGTTGGTCGGTGTTTGTCTGTTTACATGGGTTTCTGTTATTTTCTAAAGTTAGATTCTTGTCTGGTATTTTGTAATTATGTTCTGTCTGTGTTAGCTATTTATTTTGCCCCATGTCTGCCTGTCAAGTGTTCTGTCTGTTGCCCCAGTTATCACTCTGCCTGCCTCTGTTTTCCCCTGCTGTCTCTCTGCCTCGTTAGCTTGATCCCTGTCACCTGTGTTGATCCCACCCTGCTCCTTAGTTTGGTGTTCCTGTTCATTCCTTGACTGGTCATTGTAGCATGCTGACGTCCTGTCTGTCTGTCGTCTGTGGTTGTAGTTTGCTCTGTCTCATCCTCTTGCCTGCCTATTCCCGGTGTGTTCATTGGATTTTGGATTTTCTCTGTTGGATCACCTGCTTTGTTTGTCCCTGTATGATTTTGGATTCCCTAGACTCAGCCACTCTTTGTAAGTGTGCTCGCCTTTAGTTTGTTTGTTGATTTAATAAACCCTTTGAACTGTACCTCCTCCTCTATGTGTTCTGCATTTGGGTCCACCAACCTTCTCCACACCCCAGACCACAACAAATTCTTCTCAACCCACCCGGTCAAGGCAGTTGGCTGCCCACCCTAGGTCTAGGTTCTGCTCAAAGTTTCTGCCTCTTAAAAGGGAGTTCTTCTTTGCCACTGTCGCTCTGTTATCAATTGGCACTATATGAATAAAAATGAATTTAACTGAAGCTCCAGAATAGCTATTAAATTAACATGATCCATGAAAAACTCATACTAAATGTATTTTTTGGAATATGCTGCTAAATAGACATTTAGTAGGTGTTTTGTCAACTGCTGTTTCCAAGGCAAGAATGAACTCTGGTTCAGTTCTTTAGCTTGAAGGTTCATTGTTAAATCACCAAACTCAGGACAACTAAGCAACTCCATCTGCTGAGGAAGGCCACAAGACGTAGCTGAAAGCTTCAGAAACAACATGTTAGACCTTATGTTGAGAATCTTTTTTGTTGTTGTTGTCAAAGTCTAAATTGTTGTCTAATTGAAGTTAGATTCTGAAGTTCTAAATCAGGTAATAACTCAATTTTTCATGGTTACCAAACAAATAAAGAGAGGATTTCATAGTTCCTGTAGTACAGCCCCTGGTGATTAGAGAGCCAATCTGTCAACTAATGCACCTCAATTTAAAACTTTATGTTGGAGCCCATCATTTTACTGAAGTGTGTTTGTGTGAGACACTAAAGTTCTTCCAGCTCCGGGGCTACTGCTCTCCAACTGACCTCTGACCTCTCTGAAAGTAATAAACTACCTAAAATGTTGATCAATGCAGCATCACATTATGGTTATCTATCTAATATGCATTCTGTGCCATTGTTTTCCTGTGTAGGAGAGTGTATGTAAAAGAGAATGTGTTGGGAGGCAGAGAGGGAGAGATAGAGACTGAGTGAATGAGCAGCTGTGGCAATATTTCCAATATTTACTCTCCTCCATTGAGTGCAGTTGCTCGGGCCTTTGAGGAGCAATCAAACATCCGGAGATGGTCGGAAGATTCTTCCTTTAAGCCACAAGGTTTTATTTGAGAAAGAATACCTTCTGTTCATAGGATTTGCAGCCATTTCATTTGAATCCATCTGTTTTTAAGGTGAAAAAGAGAGGAGAGGGGGAGTGAGAAAAAATAAAACAAACAACAACAACAGAAAAAAAGCAGGCTATTGAACAGAGCTTGTTTGTGCATCATATTGTGCTTGATGTAATGTAGGTCAGTGTTCTGCACAGCACCAGATAAGACACAGGGAACAAGTGTTCTGTGTACTTACAAGCAAATATCTGTCAAAATAGCAATTGACAGATCTACAAGAGCCTTCTCTCTGCCTCTCTTTCCATCTCTCTTCTTTTTTTTTTTTCTTTTTTGGCCAGGGAAGTGGTTCCTTCGTCATTAGCATTTTTGAAAAAAGGGCCAGAGATTTGGGCCTATCTGCCTCCACTCGCTGCCGCAAAGCCAGTCTGGCCCAGGTTGTTATCTGTGCACTACAGAGGTGCAGCTGTTTAGCAAATGGATTTGCAGATTTTTAAAGGGAGATGAGGAGAAAAAAGAGGGGGAAGAATCAGGTATTCACAACAACCCTCCCCAAACTGGCATTTTGTGTATGTGTGTGTCTGCGTGTGGACATGTATGTGTATGCGTGTGTTTTCTTATAAATCTTTACCTTCTGTTTTCTGAGGCCCACATTATTTTTGGAAATGGCATTAAACACAAAAAAGCATGAAAAATGCTTATTCTCTCTTTCTGCGTGTTCCTTTATTCACTTTCCAGCCTCCCGAGGGGCCTTTTCTTCTCCTGAGCGGGCGCCATCGCCGCTCTGATTGCCTAACTGGACCGAGTGAGGCTGGGAGTGGAAGGAGGAACCAATGGGGTTCTTTAGGTGGGGTGGGTATGCTGCTGTCTTCACCACAGCTGCTGGCAAGTGCATCTCTTTTGTCTAATGCAATCCCAGCGAGGCCGACACTCTCGCACACAAACAAACACATTCACACAGACACACACACGTGGAGGAATTCTGGCTTCAATCAAGGGCCCCCATGGGAGAGAAAAAAAAGGGCCCTAAGCCATTGGAGACACTGAGGGTGGTTGGCTTTCCTAAGTGGGGGTATGTATGTATGCACACACACTCTCACGCACACACGCTTTCTCAAACACACAGCGCCTTGTTGTCTCCTTTTTAAAGATACAAAATGACGCTGCCAACATATTCATACACATGGACCCTCACACATGCACAAATACACACCCTACACACACACACCACACACAGACCATAATGATGCCTCTGAGCTGCAGTCTCGGTCTCTACCAGGAGGTGTCGTATTACAAACCAGAGGATGCATAGATTCTCTTGCAGAGAGGAGGGAAGCGAACATGACCCCCTCAGAAAACAAATGACACCTGAAACTCAGTGATTCACACACACCTGACCTGGTCATAGGACAGCAGATAATATGCTAGAGCATACTCTAAGTGCCAAATGAATTAGAGAAAAAGTTTAAATTACAAACAAACACAGAGCACAATTACTTGCATTTATTAGTATTTATACAAAACTGTCCTATGTAACAATTATGAGTAAATGTCTTCAATGTTTTTAAAGGTACTTATAAAGATATCAGGAATCTTCATTTTGCATTAAACATGTAATACACCTATTTATATTTAGTAACGTATATTTGAGTGAGCAATGGATATAGTACCATCTGTAACAGCAACTGCAAGTCAATCCATGCATGTAAGTTATTCATGCTGTCACCCAGTCTTCCCACTCATCCATTCTGCTTAACATGCCTTGAATTTGTCGGCTGTATGTGTTTGTCTGACTCCTGTTTTATGTTCATATTCGTTTTTTTCCCCTCCTGCATTCTTGTTTCTTTGCTGCAACTACACAACAAAGATCATTAAAGTTTCATTTCGTCTTGGTTAACTCCACCCATCAGGTACGTAAAACAAACTAAAGTAAGCTGAAGAATTATTTAAGGTGGTTTGACTCGGGTCTGAGAGAGTGGATGCAGTTGACATTTTGACAAACTTATGGTACATTTTTATTTATTTTTTTTATTCCAAGTATGGAATTTGGGTGAAAGGTGGCCTTGGATCTGTAAACATTAATGGTACAAAGTGATTTAAAAATTTTTCATCTTACTTTTTAATAGAACATAAAAGTGTACATATTTTATTAATAGTATATTACAAATTTTACTTACATGTCCTTCCTGTCAAATTCAGGCACTATGGCCACTTCCCATCATGCTTTGCTAGTATGCTGTTTTTTCACATCTTTCCTGAGCTCCTCAAAGTGTTTATACTCAGAAACACCTTTGACCTTTGGCTCTGATGCTCCAAAAAGTCAAAGTGATTATTTCATTCGTGGGTGCCTCTCAACAATTAACTGCACACAGACCATTTACAGACTGATTAATGACAGCAGAGTCAGGCTTACACTGAAGGAAATTAATTCAGATGAAGTTTCAGCATCCGTTTCATAATGTCAAGTTTTCATTTTTTTAAGCAAGAAATAAGATATTCTGAAAGTTTGAATCAACAGATGCACTACTTTGCATTTGTTATCAGTGTAATTGAATAGGCTATTGTGGTGATAAATGCTTGAATGCTTTAAACTGCAGCTAGAGGACAGTATGTGTTCTTTGTAATGACTGAACTCACTTCCAAAATTAACAAAGACATCTATTCAAATAGAAAAGAAGAGGTGTGCAGGTGTCTTTTAATTGTATTCATCTTCTTCTTTGCTGAACCATTAGTGGGTTTTGTCTTTGCCCAACCATTGTGTGGGCGGCAGTGCTAACAATTAAACTATTGTTAAGACAATTGAGAACTGATAAAACTGTATTTAGACGATGTAATATTCAAATGTTGCTTTACTATAATTACTATTAAACCATTTAACCTTGAAATATTTTCAGCGGGGAAGCTGAAGCTCAAAGAGCCAGCTGGTATAAAGTTGAGGAAGTATCAAACGTCAAAGTTGGTAAAAAACATAAAATTGTTTTAAATGAAGATAAATCAGTTTTCCGCTTCAGGAATTTGTCTGTCTGTTTGACAAAGTTAATGTCACCTTTGCAGTTTGCTCTGTGTTCCGCTGGTGATCAGGTGAACCTGTTGTCAGAGCGGGTGACAAATGGCTGCAGAGTAAAAGGTTTTTTGGACTTCATCAGTGGTTCTAACAGATGCTGCCTGTCTGCATGTTCCTCCCCTCTGCCAGAAATATCAGGCTGAGAATTTGGAGAGGCGATCTATAATTTAACATAACAAGTGACAGTTCATATGCTGCAGCAGCAAAGAACCACAATAGAAGTGCATCTCAGCGTTGGAGATCCAGGCTCGCCTCAAGCCATCGCCTCCTCCCTTAAAGTAGAGTAGGAGTGAGGGAGGGTGAAATAGGGAAAGAGAACACCAACACACACACACAGAGACACACACATATATCCCCTGTAACTCGCTCTCTTGCTCTCGGAAAGAAGAACCTCCAGTGTGGCATAATGACTTTGCAGGGAAACAATAAGAAATAAATACCTTGGAGCTCCTCTATTAGTCAACACTTAAAAATCGTTTTTTTCCCCCCCTCCTTCCTTCTCACTCTCTCACTCTCTCTCTTTTTGACTCTCTCGCTCTTAATGAGCCTCTTGTTGGAGAGGTAACTAGGGCCCCCGCTCTGCTTCGCGGCGTTCACGATGAGGAGACTGTTCGCTGTAATCACAGAGGCTTGAGATGGAGGGAGCATGGATTAGCTACTTTACCATGTGAGGAGTGTTTAACACGGCACCCGACACCGTGCTCCTTCCTGTCTTCACTAGACAAACACTTGCCGTCATTAATTTCATTTGCTTATCACAATCACTCCCCTCATCTTTTTCTCCTCCACTCCCTTCATCCCTCCAAAATCCTTCAATTTGGACCCTTCCTGCTTTTTTGATTCAGGCGTCAGTGCAAATTATTGCAGCCCGCTGCTAAGAATTACTAGGTAAGGAAGCTAAATGAAGATGAAGAATTGGAAAATGTTTCCAGTTGGAAGAATGTTGATTACTAGGGCCAGGGTCCTGAAGGATTCCCCACTATTTATCCTCATATTTTGGGCTGCCTCTCCCTTCTCGCTCCCCACCATGGTTCTCCTGGGGCCTTGGAGAAGCAGCTTGCACTCAACGCTGCCAAAAGAATTTATTAGAGCAAATGGTATTGTAAGCCCTATGGAAGGCATACCTTATGTGAAGATTTAAAAGATATTAGGAGGATGGCGCAGGCTGGGACCCAGGTGTGCCTGGTAATAGCCATTGTCTTGAGTGTGTGCGTGCACATGCGTGTGATTGTATTTACATGTGGCTCAGTGTGTTTACTTACTTTGAGGATCTGCCTGGGAAGACGAGAACAGGAGCACAGTGCACCCAAGATACCAGAGCAGACTGATTCTGGTGTGTACATACTGCACATATCTCCATCATAAACCTGTGGTGATGTCTCTCAGCAGTCTGTATTAAAGCCAGACCTGGCTCAGAAAACAGCTGGAGTGTCTTTTCAGCTTTTGTTTTATTTCTTGGTGCTCCAGAGCGGGTGGGGGGTTATAATTTAAGGCCAGTTCTGATAGGTTCAGGTATGCTGTCAGTCACACAAAATAAAGTGAACTCCAAATATGTTCAAGCTGATTTCTGTTTTGGATGATTTATCTGAAAATAAGTATGTTGTCCTCATTTGCTGAGTTTGAGCAAGGGGCAACTATTTTGTGGCAGACTTTATTTTATGAAAGGAAATGGAAGCCAACATTGTTTTTTGCAATCTAATGTTTAATGTAAGAAATTATGTGTATGTCTGTCAAATGTTTCACCACTCTTTTGGGTTCTTATAAGTCCATGTGGGCTGGGCACTTATATGTGCATGGCACATTAAATGACATGATGAATTAACTAACTAGCTATGTACAAGTAGAGAAGTTACTTTTTATGTCTGCATAACTGTCTGTGTACAGTTATTTTTTAGGTTTAGAAGTTTCTCATGATTTGGACATGATTGATTGTAATTGTATGTTATTTCAATCTATATTTGCACATTAAAAATGTATTTTCTGCAATAAAGAAAAAGTATGTCCATTTCGAAATCAATTTTTACCACAAAAACTAAACTTGTAATGATTTCAGGCTTCCGTACCGGCTGGAGCTGTTTTGGTGCTTAAAATGCGTATTAAGTGTAGTATGGTAGCAACACCTTATCCACATTATGCAGCTCAATTATTCCATGAGCAACACCTGCAAAACAAATTTGGCATTCAAATTTGTTAAGGATGATCAAACAACGCCGAAACACTGTCATTATTTCTCCCTCACATACGGAAGCGAGGGGAGGAGGAAAAAAAAATACTCGCTTTTTTTTCTGGATGCACTGAATTAACTATTCAGCTGGAAGCAAACTTCATTTTATAGGTTTCATTCACCTCATTTCCCAAAGTGTATTTAACTGCCATTGCAAAAACAACAACATAAATTGATTTGGATCCACAAAATCTCACCTGCCAGGAAAAAAAATCAGTCTGAAGGAACTTTTTGGGATTTTTTTTTTTCCATCATTGAAGTATTGCTGTGTAAGGCCTCTCCTTTGATAACTTTTAAACTAAAGCTGCCCTACAGATATATTTTCTTTCCTTGTACAAGAAGTTCTCTGAAATCCATAAGTTTTGCATCTGGCTGTAAAAATAAGGCAACATCATCCAGCCCTGCTTCACTAAGCTAGCCTTGCACTTTGACGCTAGATAAAGAGAAATCAGGGCTAATGAATTGCGCTTCCCTGGATATAATTCTGTAATAGCTATAATCAGGCCGCTCTAAGCACATGAATATACATGGCCGGCATCAGCTGCAATCCTGTTGGTGGTCAATATTCTTGAAGCTTTGCCAGTCAGGGAATATTCCTGCTTCCCTGCTCTGCCTTAATGTTATCAGGTAACACACACTGGCATTAAATCCCACAACAAAATAAAAGCCTCTTTTTGGAAGCCTTCACAGCAGACAATGTGACTCTCACCAAAAGCCCTTTAAGTGTTCGTGTTTTAATGTCATTACGGCACCAAGAAGCAGCACACAGACCGGGCGGGAGGAGGAATGCAAAAAAATAAAGAAAGAAAGGGCTGCAGCTTGAAAAGAGAAACCCTACACAAGACCTCAAGGTACATTTGCTCTGAGCAGAGACAAAAAGACTCGAGCAATGGCAAAAACAAACGGGACGGGTTTATTACGTTTATGCGGTGAATAGTGGAACAACGGCCTAGGCAGTCCTCACTGACAGCTTCTAAAGCCGCAGATTTGTGCCCATTAGTCACACATTTTAGCAAGAAGGTGGTTTCTAAAGTGCATTGATAGGGATTACAGTTCTATCCTTTCCTGTCTTTCTTTCAGCACCGAAACATGCGGCTGATTCCTGAGATGCCAGGAGGTTTCTGCAAAGAAAAGAGTGGGGGAACTATTGTATTTGTTTTCTAAAATGGCAATCCATAGGGTATTAAGGGGCTTAATCTGTGATTAATATTTTAATGAACAAAATAAGCAGCAAATTCTGAAGTTTACACCGTCCCACACCACAGGAAGGTTTATTTACATGCTGTCTGGGAGAGAGGGAGAGAAACGGGCAGATGAATGCAAAACACGTTCAGTTGAGATTACATGGTGGCACTTGGGTGCGATTACACCACAAGGGATTTGAATAATCTCAGTTTATTGAGTTCGAGATATTTTGTAATCGTAGATTAGTTTTAACAGGGACATTCTTAACCATGCTCTCCAAAGCTAGGATTAAGACAGATAAGAGTTTGTGCTAGTGAATCCGAAATCAGTATTTCAGACCCTTTTGGCCCTTTTGCACCTCAAAAATGTCCTCATTTTGGCTGATTGCGTATTTGATATTTTTATACATTCTACTGTATATACTTTCTTCCAGGGAAAGTTGTACAAGATTCAGTGACACACTGCTTTACTCTCTTATGGCTCAATATGCTCACACTTGCAGGATGCTGCCCAGTACAAAACAGGACAGTCACTTGGTCGGGGTTAGATGGCTTGCTCATGGGGCCTCTATCAGAACAATGGGAAGGTGAAAAGGTAATCACTGGTTTGAATTGTCGTACAGAATCTGGATTGCCTGAAATGATTAAATGATTGAAACCAACAATCATCCAATCACAAATTAGCTTATTTAACATTTGGGCTACCAGTGGTGGAACTTAATTACATTTTTAAGTATCTTTTGTTGCTAATACTCCTATTATTTTATCAGCATGTCCTCATACCTACATAACAAAATAGGTTGTTTGCCAGTAATTTCCAAAACAACATATGAAAGTTAGAGAGTACCAGCGACAGGCATACAGGACCTTCGGTAATGCCAACTTTGACTTTTGGTTTCACGCAGGGCTACAGGGGGAAAGTTCCTTGTTTTATTTCCCTCTTAGACGCACTTTGTCGCTCTTTATAGTACCTCACCTGACTTACTTCTTTGCTCCAGTTATAATTACTATGGCCATTAGAGGTCACACCTAACAATAAATGAAAATATGGGTTGCAATCAAGTGGGAATACAGGGGTCTGACAAGTGAAGCCACAAGTTTAAGTGCCTTAAATTTGCATTCTTTCTAATGGCCAGCAGGGGGCGACTCCACTGGTTCCAAAAGGAAGACAGATTGTTTTTAAGGATATGCGAAAATGACCCTACTTCTCACTTGATTTAATACCTCAGTAAACACTTTTCTAATGAGTTTATGGTCTCAATCGCTAGTTTCAAAGTCTTCCTCAAAACAGAATGATTTTTATTTTGTAAATGATAGTCCTATTTAGAGTAAAATAAACGATAAAGCAGGGTTACTGTTTAGGCCGTGGCTACCTTGTGATTGACAAGTCGCTACAATGGCGACCTGACAGGCGTAGCAATGCAAACCCCCCACCCAGCTTCATCCTTTGATCCAAATATGGTCACTTCTGTTCCCATAAAACCAAGATGATGAAGGCCAAAATGTCAAATTTGAGTCCACAAACCAGTTGGTGAGTACCTACAGGCTATGTCTACTTATTTAATAAAGTCCATAGTAGTAATAAGATGCTTGCACAGACGACCTATACGGCCATTTATTTAGAAAGCATATTTACTCATCTTTTCACATTTAAAAATATTTGGAGGCCTAATAATCTTTACATAAAGAGAGAGGGAAAATGGCCTGATGTGGAAAATGAAAAAAATATCTCAAGTGGGGTCTTGTGAGCGCTCAGATGTACTCCCAGGCCCTTACTTACTGCTGGTTGTTTCAAAGCAGAGAGAGAAGAAAAAAACATAAGATAACCATCAGTGTCTCCAATATCTTTCCTCAAAGAGGCTGAAGGCCCACATTGCCTATAATTGGATTTGATTTGCACTCCCAGCATCAGTTAGGGAGATTAAGGGCAAGCACAAAAATCCCCACGATTCCTTTTCATCCAGATGACAAGCAAGGCCTAACAGATCCTGAAAGGAATATTTGTGACGGAAACCTTTACGTCTCTCCGCACAGAGGCTGCTGGAAATGACAGTCCTGGGGAACAATGAACACATAATAAAAAAGTAGCTTATTATGGGTGTCTTAAGGATTCGTTTGTTTTTTTTCCTGCATCAAAGTGGGAAGGAAAAGTGCCGTTCTGTACCTGGATGATCAAGATGCAGGAGACAAAACTCAACTGCAATTCCTCAACAACTTAAAACTTACAACTGGGTGAAACAATAGTTTGCTTGTTAAAAAAAGCCAACTAAAGGTAGTTTAAAAAGTTGTACTGTACAATATATAGAGAGACCAAATCTTGCCAACAAAAGCTCTCTCAGAATAATACAAGACTTAACTTATTTTTCTTCCTCTTCATTGCCTGTGGGGAGAATGAGGTTCTGTTCTGGCCTGATAAGTCATCTATTTGAATGGATCGTCATTCTCACAGGTATGTAAATAAAAAACATCCCATATTCCTCTCCCCTTTATTCCACTCTTTTGACAACGAGCAATGCTTACACTAGATTAAATCACCATCAATAGACTTCCCCATGCTCGGGTGTCGTATTCACTCTACCCCATGCCAAAAGACTAATATTAGTATCTCCAGAAAATAATCTCTCTTTATTTTGCAAGTTCCCCGCTAAGGCATTCACATTCGCATTTATCAGAGGATTTAAATGCGGATGAAATAGTATATAAGCTGGATCCCCTCAGGAGAGGTTCTCATTCTCTTGTATTCTTTCAGATGGGGAGAGAAAAAGAGAGGGAGCACACTGCACCTTGGCGGAGAAAAGGGAGGAGGAGGATGCCGAGGAGGAGGAGGAATTAATTTTTCCCCTCTGGGAAAAACACATGCTGGATCTCAAGAGTTGGAGGGAATCTTCCCATCTTGCTCTGATTGGCATTAAGAGGGTGGGTGGGGAGACGGGGAGAGCGGAAAGGATGAGAGGGAAAGAGATGCCATGGTTGTTACTAATGATTTATTGTGTGAAATGTGAACGGTGTTTTGGTGGGTGCTTATCGTTGAAAACGTTCTGTAGATCGTCTTTGCAGTATAGGCTTAGCTGTATGTCTGTGAGCTTCACTTTAACTTCAATAAATGTTATTATCAGGCAGGTAAGACGCAAACAACTTCGACATTTGTTTCACTGTATCTAAAATTGAGCAAAGGCAAAAACTTTGATTCAAGTTTTGATACTTAAAACAAACTAAATGCTAATTAAAAATTAATATAAGGTTATAAATCATAATATTCACACGCACAAATTCATAAAATGCAAGTGGATGTCTTCAAATCACTTGTTGTGTCCAACCAACGCTATGAAACTATTCAGTTTACAGTCATTTTAGATAAAGAAAAACATTAAATCCTCACAAATTAGAAGCTGGAACTAGAGAATGTTTGGCATTGTTGCTTGGAAAATTACTTGATCAATCGTTATTCAAAATAGTTGCAGATTAATTCTTTGACAGTCAGCTAATGGATCACTTTATTGATCTTTTCAGCTCTAAACAAGACAACTATGAAAACTTCATAGTTCACTACAATACATTTTATACATTGTTTGCTAACGGTATGCAAACTGATTCATATATTGTACAAACACAGCTGTAAGTATTAATCAGTGTTTTAAATCAAGTGTGTTAATATAATGACATTTAATAAGTCTCAAAACTGACTCACATAAAAAGCAGGCCAATATGAGCACATGTGATATGCGGTCCTGTGACCCCTATGCATAGGGGTCCAGAATTTTCTCAATAGGCCCCTCCCATCCATAGCTATTCATTCTATTATAATATTCTGAGATTCTGATCTCTGTGGGCCCTCCTCACATAAGGGCCCTGTATACTCAGTCCCTTTTACTCCCCCCAGGCCTACGCCCCTATCAAAGACAGTAAGTAGCACTGACCTTAATTAAGTTGTGCATCTCTCGCAAGGATGCTTTTCAGCTCATGGAAACTGTTTTGTTCGCCCATATAACTAACCAACCCTAACCCTAAACTCTAAAAATAAAAGGAAAAACAAAAAGAAAGAGGGAAAGTCCTCACAAGAGCAATTCAAAGAGAACTGGCTAGAGAAACATCATGATGTTGACATTTAAACTATGGTTAAACAGGTAATAAAAACATTAATTGCAGGGCACTACATGAAGTGCACACTACTTTGACATTAATTATAAATCATAAGGTGTAGAAGCGTCCAATATGGGTGTGTTTCTGAAGGATCCTGAGCTGAAATAACATCCATTCTTTACATTGTTTTGAGTCCAAAGGTTGGTCTAGTACTGTAGGTGTTGGCAGAAGGTGAGGGTTGAGGACGTGAGTGGAGCTGAGGTTTGAGTAGTCCCCACTCACTGTGGCCTCTCTCACTAATTTCTTGCCTGAGAACATAGCAGACCAAGGAAGGTTTACCGGGCAGTGAACTCCCGGGTCTCTGTGGTCCTGGGCAGCAACTTTTGAGCGGTGAAGGTTTCTCTGAACGCTTTGTGTGGCAGAAAATGATTAAAATGAAGCATCCGACTTCCTTAATGTAAAATCTAAAATTAAAAGACACGAAAAAGCCCGCCCACTGTGTTAGATTGACATGTAAAGTTTTTTAAAGTGCAGCTGTGAGTGCCACACCAGAGATGGAGTGAAAATAAAAACAAGACTCTCACAGATTACCACTTCAATATTTGATAGCGCGTGTGGGCTTCCTACCACTTAGTATAATTAAATCAGTCGAGACCTCACTTATAAAGACTGAATTTGGACGCCATTTATGTCGTATTGGGTTTCATTCACTCAAACAAGTGGGACGTTGGTTTTATTATGACAGACAGAAGAAAAAGAAAAAAAATCATACCCGATGTTTGATGCATTTACACAACAGACGCACAGATAATGCAGTTAATGGCCAGACGTCTAGCCAGACACTGTCCTCTGTGTGTTGATGGGTAGACAGAAGGCTGAGGAGCTGCACACAGATCATCCCATATTGACTCAATCTATTGACAAATGAATTTGGGGGCAAAGTCCTTCTGCGAGTTGTTGATTTAGGTGTCACAGTTCATTTCTGTTAGTGCCAACACTCACAACACATATCTCTGCCTTGATCTGACAGCAAGCTGTGAGTTAAAATATCCTTTTATTAAAGTAAAATATATCAGAATTGTACACAATTACCATAATGTGGCATGTTTCAGTAGCCCTGCTCATTAAGAGAGAACGGTAAACTGTGAAGAGAAGCCAGCAAATATGAAGCATATTATAGTGAGCCATTAAAAATTCTAAAATAATGTCTGTGAATTCAAAATGGAAATGAAATGAATGCAACACAAAGTTTGTTTTCTGCAATATTATAGTCAACTGACTACATTAAAAAGCAATTAAAACTAACTATTGCATTACAAGGACATGAATTAACTTTCAGCACATTGAAATGCATGTTTTCTCTATAAGCATTGTGTAAATGAAACTCTTCATTAAGGATTAAGAAATAATAAAGAAAATTAGTCTGTACTATGAGCCTTTAAAATGTTCATTATTAGCTATATTTGCTTTAATGAGCTGTCTGAGGGAGAAAAAAAAAGCGGAGAGAAAAATCTTCTGTAGACTTTAATGGCATGATAACTTGATCAAGTTTCCAAGTTCATATTGGGGAGGAAGTTAATGAAATCTTCAAGAGAGATCAGCCGGTTTCATTTCAGCAACTTCTCGACTTTATACAAAGATGCAGCAGGTGTTGGCTCCGAAGAAAAAATTTGGGTAAATATTGATCCTGTAAATATGTGTGCTGTTCACACCCTCCCTGTTTCTCCCTTCCTCTCCCTCTCCTCCTCAGAGAGATGCACCCTCCCTGCAGCCAACACGGGAGCTAGTTAAGTGAGGTATCATCTTCAGTCCGCAGCTAGCCCACCATCTCCCACAAGGCCATTGTGGGTAGGGTACAACTGTTGCGAGTGGGTGGCACATCTGTTCCCTGAGACAGGCAAGTCCCCCAGGGTCATCATGCGCCTCGGCTAGCGTTTCACGTGCATCACTAATAACCACTCTGGTATCTCTGCTTAGCTGAAGACAAAGGGCCTTGATGGGTGCCACTCGCCTTCAGATCTGAGCCCTGACATTTCTAATAGAAAGAGCATTAAGTATCATGTTTACCTTATTCTCATCCTTCGATCCATCTGGTGCACCGTTCACACTAAACAGGTTATGTATATTCAAGATATACATGTCTGACATGGAATAAATTTGTAGTCAATGGCCCAGGTTCTTCATTGAAGCACCATATGTACAATGCTGCTGTATGCTATAGTTGCCAGGTTTCAGAAGCACAGGAGTTTCTGAAAATATGCAAAGACACAATGAGGACAATTTATGGAATTAAAGCTGTATCACTGTCTCAGCTTACCCCACAAACTTTACTGTAAGAACATTCAGAATCACAACTGTACAGCTTTAGTCAAAGTCAGGAGTACTCCCTCCTACAATAGCCAGGGATATGCCCACCCCCGCACCAAAGTAAAAGTTTAAATCCAACTCAAGCTCTGAAAGAGAGAGAGAGCGGACAGAAAGAGGGAGATTGTGTTCATGTTTGCAATCCCTGTGCACAGTTAAAAGAGCTGCAGGGGGGGATGAGGGTGGGACAGAAATGGAGAAAGAGAGTCAGGTGAGTTTGTGTTGCGTGTTGGAGGTAGAAAAGGGATAACTTGCGTGCATGCATGTGTCCACAGGGCTGGTACACCAGCTCACTGGGAGCAGTGATGGCTCTGGTAGTAGAGGGCGAGCAGAGAGCGTGGAGGATGAAAGATGGGGCCTAATCCTCCACATGTGGCGTCTTTTCCCCCTGCTTTTTTTTTAAAAAAAAAGGAAAGCCAACTGGAGCTGTTCTTTGGACTCTAGGCCAGGGGCTCCAGGAAAGCATTGCCTCCAGCCAAAGCACATAGTGTGAAATGAGAAGCTAAAGCTTGAATGTGCTTTTGTTTATCAGAAAACTGCACTCTAAGTGGGATTGGCAGTGGAGGGGCCCAAACTCCATAAGTCATATAGACTGGCTCGGGCCGAAGTGGGGATGGCACGGCGAGGTTTTAGGCTTGAGCGGTGCAGGAAAGGCAGCTCGTCAGTCAGCCACTTGGCAGCCTCTCTCCCCTTCATCGCCCCACTCTTACAATCTTGGTTCCAACACAAAGGGGGGATCAAAGAGGTCAATCTAAAGTAGAAAATATGGTCACAAGTTGAGGAAATAGAGGCAAAGAAATATTTGATATCCACCCGTCTGGGTGGAGCAGTGCTAAGGGAACGCCACACGTCATACCTAAGCTCAGGAATTGGGGACAAAGATTTCTGGGTGAGAAGAAGCCAGTAGGGTGCCAAAGGCCGATCAATTTTAGAGATGGATTGTATGAGGAGATCCATGACCACGAGGCTTTTGGCTACAAAGTGGCACAAAGACAACTTCAAAGTAGGCAGAAAGTTATGAAGGGGCTCAGAGCTTTGGATGAATGTGAAATGGGCTGGAGGACAAGGTGGAGGATTCAGCAGGGACAAGCGCAGTGTTCAGGGAAATCTGACTTCCACCGATCAACTCCCAAGTCCATTTGTGAGGATGTTGAACTTGGGGATACATTCTGCAATTCATTTTAATTTTTAACCCTAACCCTAACTTCCCTCTAAATTTATTTACATACACTCTGAATCATCGGCCTGCAGAACTCACAAGTTCTCTATGACTCCAGAGATAACAGACCACTGTAAAATCTTTTAGTGTCACAGTACAAGGAAAAGTCACATTGCTGCCAACAACAGTTGTTGAAAAAAGTCAAAAAGGATTTTAGTCATGTGTAAAATAACCACAAATGTTCCAAATGCGTGTCAACAGGGGGCAACGTCCAGCAGATGTTGACACACAAACAGCACAATGTTGTTTTTACAGCCTTATCAGTGCCTGCATGATTTTGCGGGCCTTTTTTGTGATTGTTGTGGTCTAAAATGCTGGATTTCGCGGCAGCTTTTCAAAAAAATTGCGATGAAAGTTATAATATTTTGGGGGCTTTTGTAATGAAATTCTGAGATTACGTGAAAACTGCGTGATAGATGTGTATTTTTAAACTTTAGAATTATATTTGAATCATTAAACAGTCCCTCCAGATTTTGTGGACCTAAACCTAACCCTGCAAATTTAAGCCAGCTGAGATTGAGTCTTTCAGCGCTTGCAAATGACCGGGATGCAACAGTCTGTGTCTCAGTGATTTGTCTCATCTGACTTCCTCCATTCATTTCTGCCACTCTGTGTGTCAATCACGATGTCCTTTATGTTTGACCACAATACAATGCACGTTTTGCAAAACAGTTTACCCCTGCTTTGGCAAATGTGAGACGTTGGTTTCACACGTCTGCTGCAACTTGTAAACAAGGAAGCGACAAGGTGACGTATGACAATTTTTTTTTTGTTGCAGAAAATGGTCAACTTTTGCGGAAAACTTGTGTTTTACAGGGATTTGTTTTGCGTTAATAGTTGCGATCATGACATCGTGAAATCCTGAGGGAATGCCTCAGGGTACATTGTACATTTTTATATACAATTTTGAATAATATTTGGAATTACTCACAAAGACTAGGCCCTGATTTTAAGATTGTAAAGCATCTACACAATCAGAAACATTATCTAAACTTTCAATTAGTATATAAGTGTATCAGCAACAGAGCAGACTGCTTTCTGTACATGAGAAGTTACTTTTAAAATGTTTTATGCTGGCCTTTAATATTTCTGTGGTCTTGTACAATTCGGCAGTGTTGTTGCCAGGGGAGAAACAGGCTGTCAGGGCTGCAACAGTAGGTGGACTCATGTAGTCATGTAGGTGTAGATGTTCTGTAATACACAAGGATTTCCTTTACTGCTATTCTTTTGAACACTTATTTTTAGAGAAAGCATTTACAGATGTTCTCTTCACTTTAACATAGTTATATCAAATCTGAGTACCACTGGACAATCTGGTCTCATAAAATGATTAGGATTAAAAAGCAAAAGTGTTCCCCTACTGAAAAAAAATAGTTACATTTCTGCAGTGCTAAATGATTGCAGGAAGAACTAAAAACTTGAACTGGTTTGGCACTGTAATAGTGTGGCAGAAGGGTAGGATGTGGAGTTCAAAGGGGCGGTTGGCTGTATGCAAACTTTTGTTAAAATCCCTACTGTGATGAAAGTATTCATGTTTGATGTGGCGAAAACCTCCAATACCTCAAACTGTTTGCCTAACCCTTACCCTCCCAGGTAGGTTGGGATGAAAGGGCTGATGTAAGGCAAAACCTAAATCAATGTTTCCAGGTAATTGTAGTATCATGTTATAGCATTTAATACTGAATATGGGTGACTGGTTAAGCCATACTGTAAACCAAATAACTACAACTACTACCCAGTTTGATTTGCATACTGTGTTTAACTGTGTGAAAATATACTGTTTAACAATATGTATGACAGGACAGTACTTGAATCTATTATCCACAGGACATCAGTAAATTGTATGTAATAATGCAATTAAATAAAACATTGTTGTATGTAGTCAGAACATTTTCAAAAGCACAAAACTTTTAGAGTTAATAGATGCGCATATCAGTTTATATGGCATATCTAGCTGCAGGGTTGGGTAAATTACTCAGAAATTGTAATTAGTTACTTTTTACTTATTACTCATTTAAACGGTAACAATATCACTTTACTTAGTACTGGGTATTAATGATAATAGTCATATTACTTGTTACATTGGAATTGCTTTCAACCACAGCACCCCATCCATAAAAGTGACGGGGAACCTGTTCAGCAGCGCATTTTAGAAATAAATCCACTTTACCTGAACAATAATTAACCTGTGGAGTCAACAACCAGCCGAACTGAAAACACTGCAGCCTTTCAGGCCAGAGGAAGCTGTATTGTATAGGCTATTTAATTTTTTTTTAAAAACCAAGCAGGTCTGTCCCGACATTTTAAGTAATCACATATTCATAACAGCAGCAATGAGTATGATTTTTACGAAACATGTAACGTTTTTTAAAACCGCTGGCTGAGGTAAAAAAAATCAAGCAAGTGTCTCGAGTTTTGAACTAACGTTGCTGTTTTACACATGCATTTATAAGAGAAGTATTCAGTGCTTTTACAAAACACAAAGGTTGCTGATTATGGGATTCATATCATTTATACCAGTCTCTCCTGCCGAATGGATGCCTCACTGGCAGTAGCTGCCAGAGTTTCTTTCTACAGGTTAAGTTTTACATTGCTGTGCTGCTTTAGCAGATGCTCCAATACAAAACTGTTTGCGGTTGCAAGCTTTTTGCTGGTTGCACAAAGTTTACAACGGAAGACAATGTTCTTTGCATCTCTGAGTGTGACACAGCTAATGGTAGTACTTACAGCTGTAGAAAGAATGCTTCTCTCCCTTGTTCTCCGTTCTTCGTTTAGCTTTCTGGCTAGCAGCCCACTTGAACAACATAAGGTGCGGTGTCATGTTATGTTAATATGCAAAATGAAACACAAACAAACAGATCCAAGTTTATTATTAAGTCAACAAGAATTTACAAAAAAATGCGTAATCTACGTTTATTACAGTGGTTGACTACAGTCTTCTGACCGGCTACCAAAGCGATTCGCCTCCACACACCCATATTGTTTTGAAATATGGTCTTTTCAAGGGATTTGTTGACCATAAAGAAAACATAGATTGTCACCAGCCTTATTCAGTCCCCAAATATTTTGTGGTGGTAGAGTGTGAAAGAAAATAATGTGTGTCCACAATGCATAATCTGTATTTTAGCTTTTGTGCTTCTTTTCTCAAAAGCCTGTGTTACTTTCTCAACTAATCAGGGGTTAAATGTATCTTTCAAGCACTATCCACAGTATCCTCTGTATAGTTTATTTTGAAAGGATTAAGGTTGTTACTGACTTTCTAAGTCAATCCAGCGATTTCAGCAGGCAAACATCCAATCTCAACAAATCTGCTTCAACAGACTCTGCTGTAAAACCATTCTCATTGATATCCAATACACTTGAGGGCCAAGATACTTTGCGGCTGGTCCTGTTAAACAACACGGCAACACAAAGCCAGCACATCATCGCAGTGCATTTAGCCTACTCCACTGCAGCAGCCCTGCGTTACTCTTTCATTTAAAAAGCTGTACCACTTTCAGTCACTCGAGGACAGACACAAAGAGCAGCCGCTTTTCAAAGGGCCCATTGTGGAGCCCAGTGAAATTATTCAATTAGTGAATTTAGCACCTGATCTGGTTAGCCAGTAGCCCCGAGGACGCTACAGCTGCATGGCAGAGAGAGAGAGACAGTTAGAGATATAAAAGAAGAGGGGGGGGCTGGACAGAGCAGACGGTGTAATATTCATTACCTCCCACTCCCCCCTGTTTTATGACAGCAAAATTACCCAGTATTCATATCACACACTGTAAAATATTGCTTTTCGTAAAACACATCTATTTTCTTTACAGTGCATGACATTATCACAAATTGTAAGCATACATGCATTTTGTAAAACACACTGTAGATTTTGTAATTTGGAGGTTTAATTGATTACATTCAGCCTGATGTCCTCAGACATATGACATGACACTGTGGTTTGGAAAACAGGAAGGAAAGCGGATGTTTGTGGACACGTCATGAAAGAAAAAAGGTTTCTAGTCCCACGGATGGAACTACATCTTGTCATGTCACACTGACTTAAAAGGCACAATCAATGTTTTATTTGGACCACCTACATTTGATATACAGTATAATTACACAGCCCATTTTCCCAGGAATTAAGTCTATATTTGACTATTCTGTACCTCAAGATTTATGTCCAGTGGCAACGTTCAGTGCCAATGTAGGAAGTAGTAATGTCCCTGTTCTGGGCAGGATGGTTGATGAGCATGTAGTACATCTTGCTTTCATGCAGGAGACTAGTTTGTGTTCCGTCACATTCCTGCAAACAGTATTCACAATTTCGTTAGCTGAACTGTAACCATGATCTTTCCTTAACAGTAACCATACCATAGTTGTGCACTAAAGTTTACATCACCGCCAGTCAATCCACAAATGTAGTATCTGATTCATCCTACGGTTGGGCATTAAAACAGTGCGAGGAAACCTATTTTTGTTTACATTATTCTTTTCCATATGTTTTTCATGGAAGGTCAAAAATTATTGAATCAATGCCTTGTCAGAAGTTTTGTGATTATTACACTAAAATTATGCTATAACTTGATTGATTAAGATGTCTTTTTTAAATGTAGAATGCTGGTTTGGCAACATTTCAATAACTTTATTTCAATGTGTAGTTATGCCAAAATGTCATTATGTAATCAAGTTTTTTGTAAACTGAAAATAACCAAATCAGTGCTCGTTAGAAAATAAATCAGATGGGAAAAACAACTCAGGAACACCAACTTTTCTTATCATGCAAGGATTACAAACATGGAAATGTACAAAATTCAAAAATCAACATATTTGCATAAATTATGTTCAGCTGTCAATATGATTGTGAGTCTTGTTTTCTCAAAATGTAACATTATTCATTTAAATTAACAGGTGATCAGAAGTGGAGACGCTGAGGTGTTGAGCTGAAATCACACACTTTGGAAATCACAGTTTGGCCCAAATTCATGGCCAGTCTACCTCCACTTCCTCGAGGTTGTTAAGACAGACTGTTATCATAGATCCAAGGCAAATCAAAAGTGTTGTAACCTCACCAGCCATCTGGATCTTGGAAGCTCTTTTTCAGTTTTCAGAACCGATTGCTTTGCAAAAAAAAAAGAAATCTGAGCCTGATGAAGCCAGATGGCTCACAAGGTTAGAGTTGTTCAACACGCAGCCTTTTAAAAGAGATGAGCACCAGTGGCTACATACATTACAGTAACATACCATGTCTTCTGTAGCATCAGAGCACATTTTGTCAAAAATGAATCTAATAAACCGCATTACCAAAGTGGAGACTTTTCTTTCTTTTCTTTTTCTGATATGTATGGAAGATTCCTTGATCACTATAATTAGGAGAACTCTAATGAGGCAATTATAGGCAACTGATGAAAGCAGTTTGATGAGTTGTACACAAAAAAGAATATCTGAGAAAAAGCAGCAATAAATGTAAGTTTGAACTGACCGGAGTAATTAAAGGCCATGTAAATACTAACTTGCAAATCAGCTACATTAAATATTAATCATGCAGGTGCTGGCCAAACATTTCCCAGAAGTTGTGGGTAAACTTCAAAACAACAAAAAACACAGCAGTGTATTCAATCACAAATTAAATTTTAGAGATAGCAAAGTAGCACACTCAGCAGCCAGTTGTTTCACTTTGAGCATTTTCTCATCTCAGTCCTCACACTTCTCGGTGTGTGCAGAGACACAAGCTGTAATCCACTCTGAAATGCAACAACTGAGACAAGAGCTTGAGTAAAACTATTTAGGCTCAGATACCTAATTTACAGCATATCTTTCAGCAGTGTAGCAAATACTTTCAGTGCTCATGGCAGGTAGTGAGCTGGTAGCCTATTGTATATCTGCCTGAAGGCCAGCTAGGCTCTGACAGAGACTAAACTGAACAGAACAAGATAGTTTGCATGAGTGGCACCAAAACTGTGAACAGTAAGTTTTCACTTTACTGAATAATCAGGATCAAAATGGATTTCTTCAGGCTGCTTTTGACAATACAAAAATATATATTCCTTCATCATTGTCTTACTTTCATAATCGTGTGGTTTTGCATGCAATATTCTCTTACTACTTATATTTTTCATCACAGTAAACCATTTTGCAAAATATGCTGTTGTGTTTAGTTTGTTTAAAAGTTGCATTACTATTAAATGGCCTTGATATTATTAATAAAAAATAATATATTTTAAAAAAAAAATGCAGACTTGATGTTTACTGTGATAGATCACACAGCTCATTTTTATACTGTAGAGAAATAAATGTACATCAAAAGTACATTTCACTACAACATTTACATAACATATCATATCAGTACATAAATAAAATCTGAAACTGTATAGCCTATATTTGATTTAAATAATCAGAAACAATGTCACATACACCATTTGTAGTTAGGGAGATAAAATTTAAACACAATGGTAGGTCATTGTTTTTATTATCGTTAACAATTCCCATTAAAAGCCAAAAAGCAATGATAAGTTGTCTGCCCTAAGCTGTCTTTGGCCCCAAGCCTATTAGTTCCAAGAAGATATAAATCCTTATAAATGCTTATAGTTTTAAAAAAGTCTCAATAACAGCTGGACACTATTGTTTTTTTTAATGAAATGTTACTCAAATGGAAGCAGGGGCACCACCAAGGAGGGCCAGGGGTGGGTATGGCCCCCCTAAAACAATTTGCTGCCCCCTCCTCCACTGGCCCTCCTTGCGAGTCACATGTGCATAATACCCTTCTGAGTAATGAGTACAGTGTGCATAATATGCTTCTATCTGAAATTTCATATTAGAGACCATTCATTTAAATTAATAATGCATATTTTTCATAATAGTTCATGTGAAAGATAATAACAAATCCACTCCTCCACACCTATTTCTGTGGAGTGTTAATACACATTGTGTGCCGTAGAGAGGATTCATAGCAGCAAAGTATGTAGGACTGATTCAGAATAAACTACAGCATGTGTTCTTGGTAATGAAGGAACATGTCACCTGAAACACTGCGGCTCACTGAGGGGTTTTTAATAGTTTTTTTGTTTGTTTTGACAACAATGGAACTCTTGCACAGATGAATAAGACATATCAGACTTTGGATTTACAAATAGTTGTTCACAGAATTAATTTATTGTTGGTTTTGGGCTTTCAAAGGATTTGATGGGAAGAAGAAAAGTACAGAATATAATCAGACCTATCCTAAAACTAGTTCTAACCTGTTTCCAAGGTTTATTTTTCCTCATTGTAGTGGAGTGATCTGCCTTATTTGAAAGGACAGACTAATTTCTATAATCTTTTGAAACAAGTTGAAATATTGCGTAGATACTTTGACACGTTTTAATAAAGGTTTATTTAAGCAATACATTTTAGAATAAAGATAAAGCAGTTTTTCTGGTGGACTTCTCCTTAGATATCCTCAAACATCTCTGAAATCTTTATCACATCAGCCCACCTCGTAGTAATGGCGCTGAAACTCTTTGCATAGGCCAGATGAGGACGCGGCACATCCTCCTCATCTGCTGGTTTTCCAATGACCGTGGTGACAGAGTCACCTGATGCTGATGACGTTGGAGCACTCTGGACGCATGGCCGGTTTAGACCGGTGTCTGTGTGGGCTCGGTGTGCCAGCTCTGCACAGCAGGAGTGTGGCCGAGGAGAAAGGAGGCGGCCCGCGGGGGCAGACTCTGTGTCAGCTGATAGTGCAGAGGGTGGGCAGGGCCGGGGGGAGGGTGGCATGCCTGGGCGCGAAAGGCTCGCCAAGACCCACACTCTTTTGGCATTTTGGCAAGGGCAAGCGGCAAAATAAAATGATCCAATTTAAGCTGGTTTAGGAGTGCCGGAGAATATTCAAATATTTATTTTTGCAGGGCATTCGGGGAGGCTGTGATTGCTCTGCAGATCAGCAAGAGAACCAAGTTTTTGTCTGTAAGCCTCAGCGACGGCAGCGCCATCTTGATAGCCAGTTGGCCTCCAGTGGTGGAAAATGGATCTGACGGTGGAGTTGCGAATCCTGCCGCTCTGCTGTCTTCTCAATCCTCTTTCCACTCACTAGTCCTTACCTCGCTTTCATAATAACATTCCTTCTCCTTTTTATGTGTCCTTTATTTCACTCCAGTATTTCTCTCCATTCTCTTATCTGGACTTAAACCTAAAATTTTAATTCTAATTGAAAACCTAACAACACAAAACTCATCAACTAGTTGAACATAAAAAAAATTGTTGCTTTTGATTCAGCTTTTATAGGCGCAGAGTACTTTGTCTGATATGAGTAATTCATCTACGTGTGCTATTATAATAAAGCCTTTGCTAAATTGTCTCCCATAAATACCAAAAAATAATGTCCACCGTCCATCTATATTTTCTGTTTGAGACTAAAATTGACGGCAGGATCTTTCAAATGATTGCTTTTTAATGCCATTATTGTTATTATGGTTATTATTACTGCTAATGAGGGAAATGCAGCCCTGGTTTTCCTCAGCATGAATTTCACCATGGAAATAAATGAGTAAAAAAGCCTTTATTGAATTACACTAAAAGCAATCTCAAATAAATGGGCCTTGAATCTGCCTCCATGAGACGGTGCTTGCTATGGTATAATTTCATTGTGTAGGGAACAAGAACAGCAGGGCCAAAGACACAGACAGACCCCTGATATGGATGCTTCGGTATTGTCTTGGAAACGGCAATGTGGATGTGCTTGCTTGTGTGTGTGGAGAGTGAACAAGATGTCTTATTTTTTCTCCCATTTTGTGTGTCATCCCGCCTCCTTTGAAAGATGTGAAACAAAGGTGCACAGCCGTTGCTGATGCTGCTGATATGATGCAAGGTCGTTCATATTCGGTTCATAAATAGAACAATTAAGCAATTATCACAACTGCATCTCTGACCCTGTGTGGTTTTATGCAGCAACAAACACACAACTCCCAACTCCCACAACATCAGTATACTAAAGCAGCCACTGCAAAGATCCTGCATCTGTCCTGCAAAAAATAATTTGAATGTTTTAACGTGACCAAGATTAACGATTGCTTAGTTTTAAATGGCAGAAAAGTAAAATTTTACATTTATACCATTTTTTTTTTTTGACTCTAAGTGCAGTTTTTAGCAGGCAACCAAGGGGATTTCCACATAAGTGAAATATGCATCATTTTTCTATTTTCACACCAGTCTACCCTTATCAGCAAGTTCCATCAGTAGGCATTTTATTTTCTATATGAGCAACTGAAGTCTCCTGGGATGTTTATTGTAAGTGTGTCAATAGACTTTGTTGTTGTTTTAGAGGTCATGACCTCTGCCACATAAACCCTCTATTGTGTGGTTGAGCAGAGCAGGTCACCGGAGCAACATATCAGACTGAAAATCATGCTTTTTTGTTGTTTTTTTATCATGCTTTTAAAGGAGAGTCTCAGTAACCGACAAAGGAATAACTGACTTGTAATCTAAAGTCATTCAATTGAAATAAATGTCAGATAAAAGAAAAAAACAACAATAACTTTGCCTTTCCCATCCCTGCATACTGAAATAGTTCCAAGTAATTTTAAGCTGCATGGTCTATTACATTTATTCCATTGCCAATGGATTGATGCTATTTACATTTTTTTGTGCAAACTGACTTGTTTCAGGATTTTTAAAAAAATTAACTTTTGCATGATTCTTGTGCAGCAATGTACCTGATTCTGTATCATTTTAGGATACTTCCTCTGATTTCTAATGAAATGGTTTATGATGATTGAAGTAAATTACAACAAGGAAACTTTTTATTTATTATTTATTTAAGGTACTTTAATGAGTGTTTCTACTTTATGCTACTTTACAAGCCTTTTTCGGCTTGTGACACCTTGTTGTCTAATAGTTATTAACAGTTCCACTAAAACTTCTTCCAAGATTTTTAGAGATTTAGAGATTTAGAGATTTATATATATATATATATATATATATATATA